>JARFJB010000821.1:4613221-5323221 GCA_036346205.1 Vesta saturnalis
ATTTGAAGTAGATGTATTTCAATCTCATGATGTGGACGTTGAGAATGAACCACACCATGAAGAAATAGTAGATGCCGCCGGAGCTCAAGTGAGAAGAACCATAATTCTGGACTATTTCACTTATTAAACTTATCAAACTGACAATTCAAATGGCTTATAATTTACACGACTTGTTCAGATAATATTTGTGAACAAGTTTTTTTCCTGGCACTTCCTTAAAATAAATAATAATAATAAATAAAAGAAAACATATCTTTACATGTTTATGTTTTATTTTTACAGCTTAACATTGCAATTTCAGAAAAATGTACTTAACAAAGGCCAAATAGGCTTATACCTAATTGAATTACAAAAAAATCTTATTGAAATAAGTCAACACATAAATCTAGCTAAATAATGTTATTGTAATAATAGACAACAAAATATTTAGTACAATACCATATCTGTACACGGTGGTCCATTTTTTATGTTTTCTTATGGGAGGTACCCTTTCTATTACAGTAATATGAGGTCCTTGTGCTCGATTTTGATGTTAATTAAGATCCAATAGTCATAATCAAGATATCACTGACCGTTATTGCCCACTTGAATAATTTTTTTATTTCTAAATATATCGACAAACTGTAAAAACATTCTTAAGACACTTTTTTAAGTATAATCCGTAAGTGCATTCACATTTTTAATACCTCCTTATTTTAAAAGGATATGACATAAAGTTGTATTTTTTTATATGGAAACCATAGTTGGCTGTGACATTTTTAAATGACCTTTTTTGCTTTTAAAATATATAACACCTCTATGCTATTTTAATAATTAATTGATTTTTAAGTTTTTCTTAATTGATATATTTATTAAGGATAACAGTTGGCTTAGAAAACCAGATGTGAAACTGAATGAAGATATTCTACTGAAAAAGAAATTTCACTTCCAGTAAAATATTTTAGAGACATTTTGTAATTCAAATAAGTTTAATTGTAATGTTGTTCTTGTGGAATGGTAACAACTTATAAAATCTAATGATTGAATATAAAATTATCAAAAACCTCAAATGCAAAGTGAAATGAAATGAAAATAAACAATATAACATCATCAGAAATTATGAAAAGCTATCATCAAATCAATTTTTATACGTATGTAAACATCTAATTCTATAAACGAAGAAAAATATGAACACAAAATATCAATATAAAAACACACTAAAACTACAAATATTTTTCAAACTGTGCGCCTCTTTTGGATGCAGACTTCGCATCGTCTTTTAATTGAATTTATAGAGTTATATATAGATAATGGTGTTAATTGTGTAAAAGCCACACTGACACTTTTTTTTAACTTATTCACAGTATTATTAGTTCTTTTGTATATGTTTTTCAAAAAACCCCATAAAAAGAAATCTAGAGGCGAAAGATCGGGTGAACGGGTAGGCCTCAAAATTGGTGCTGTTGTTCCCATATAGCTATTAGGAAAACGTACATTTAAGTAGTCACTAACTACACGGGAATTATGTGCGGGAGCTACGTCTTGCTGAAGTATGACATTGCAATATTATGCTAAAGCAAGACTTTCTAGAAATTCCTCCAAATGAATTCGTAGAATATCGAGATATTTAAATGAGTTTAATGTTCCTTTATACATGTGATAATAAAACGTTCGTTTTTAATGGAGCACTACACGTTTATTCCAAATTTCCCTTGCCTCCTGCGGACAACACTGGCATCAGCGTTAGTATCTGCCCAGTAAGGTAAATTGTGATTATTAAAATACCATCACTACTAATATGCGTCTGGTCATGCAATAGAGTTTGAAAATGAGATATTTTGTCACTGACTTATACAGGGTGAACCGAATTTAATTTGCGTATACAGAGATATCGAAAACCGTAATAGATAGAGTATCAGTTAAATGAGAAATAAGTTTCGTAATTTGTTGTAGTACATGAGTATAAAGAAATTTGGTTTTTCCGACTAGTTCGGAGATATTCGACAAAATCGAAAATGCTCATTTCGTTTTGTAAGACTAGCGTTGTTATTATAACAGATATCAAAAATTACTCTAAACTTTTTTTAAATAAAATTTACAACTATACCAAACATTTCAATACGACGTTTTGTCTTTCAGGACCACCCTCAACAATATTTTTTAAATACGGACCTGGATTTTTACTACAATTTATTGTAAGGTTCTTATAGCTTAATACAATGATATAAAATTCTTGACTATTCTACTACGTTTCGTCTGTGAAAATCATCATCTTTAAGGTTTCTTACTGAAATGAATTAAATTTCTTACTACATTTCTTTGTAGGTTTTGTATAACCTTAAGACACTACTATGGCATTCCTAACCATACACATTTCATCTGTGATCATCATCTATAAGCCTTTTGTAATAGTCTTTAAATCAGTAACTTTCATAGCTGGTTTTTAAAAATACTCTAATTTTATTTGCTACTGTTAGGTCAGTCTTAAAATATCACATTTGTTCATTATCATTAGATGTAAAAATAAACTGTTAAATTTTGTGATTATCATTATTTTTTTATAAATACTGATTTAAAGACTATTACAAAAGGCTTATAGATCATGATCATAGATGAAATGTGTATGGTTAGGAATGCCATAGCAGTGTATTAAGATTATACAAAACCTACAAAGAAATGTAATAAAAAATTAATTCATTTAAGTAATACACCATAAAGATGATGATTTTTCACAGACGAAACGTAGTAGAATAGTCAAGAATTTTATATCATTGTATTAGTATAAGAACCTTACAATAAATTGTAGTAAAAATCCAGGTACGTATTTAAAAAATATTGTTGGGGTGGTCCTGAAAAGACAAAACGTCGTATTGAAATGTTTGGTATGGCAAGTTGTAGTAAATTTTATTTAAAAAAGTTTAGAATAATTTTTTATATCTGTTATAATAACAACGCTAGTCTTACAAAACGAAATGAGCATTTTCGATTTTGTCGAATATCTCCGGAACTACTCGGAAAAAACCAAATTTCTTATACTCATGTACTACCCAACAAATTACGAAACTTATTTCTCATTTAACCGATACTCTATCTATTACGGTTTTCGAAATCTCTGTATACGCAAATTAAATTCGGTTCACCCTGTATACCAGTTAAAAACTCAGTACGCCGCCTTCTGTCGTCTATAGTCAAAAAATGTTCTTTCCGAAATCTATAGTAATGTTGTTTGTGTTTCTTTAATAATTTCGAAGGGCTTTGATTCGAGACACGCCTAGATTAACCATTTGTCTATATGAAGTTGTTAGCTCAGCTTCGACTTGTCCCAAGACGATCATTAAATTTTCTTCAGAATTTCGTTTAAAGTAAGTTTTTGGCCGGGGATTTTTAAAAAAACCTAATTCAATTAAATTTTTCTGCAACCTAAAATTAATTAAAATATTAAAAATTATTATTAATTTTATTAAATACACAAATAAAAAGTTTACCTCTAGTAGGATTTGAACGTACGACCTGTACTTTGCTAGAGTACCGCGCTACTAACTGCGCTTTCGAGATTCAAGCCCCAATGGATGTAAATTTTGTCTTTATGTATGTAGAACTGATGTAAATTCTAAATAATAATAAACTAATTAAGATATTGTTTTGAACTAGAAAAAATTCTAATTTCTATTAACTATACCGTTCAAAAATATTTTTATTTGGCTGCTGCCTTTCGGGAAAATTTTGTAAATATAATTCCGACGCCACATTCTTATCACCTTCGGATAATATAAAACACTTTAACATGCAAAATTTTTCTGAATTTGTATAATTAGGCATGTTAATAACTAAATTCCAAGATCAATTTGTTGCACACTTCTAATTTTTAATTTATTATTTGACATACACGTATCATTTGTTTGTACTTAAATAAATCTCAGCCTCCTATGCCTACTGTGTATTCTTAATACAAAACGTAAATAAGAAAAACTTAAAAATCAATTAATTATTAAAATGGCATAGAAGTGTTATATATTTTGAAAAGCACAAAAATGTCATAGCCAACTATGGTTTCCATATAAAAAAATACAACTTTGTCCCATATTTTTAAAATAAGGAGATATTAAAAATGTGAATGCACTAACGGATTCTACTTAAAAAAGTGTCTTAAGAATGTTTTTACAGTTTGTCGATACATTTAGAAATAAATAAGTTATTCAAGTTTTTCAAAATCGACATTTTTTCAATTGACTATTGGATCTTAATTAACACCAAAAGCGAGCCCAAGGACCCCATATTACTTTTTGTCTATCTGTACTTCCCATAAGAAAACATCAAAAATGAACCACCCTGTACAAGTCTATAGACTAATATTATAGACATAATAGTAGTAAAATATAACAAAGAGGTCAAATTAAACACATTATCTTGTCCAGCTATGAGTTGCCCTAAATTCTGCAAATTGGTGAAATTAAAAACTTCCTCCCCTGAACTATCAACAATAGTTGATTCTACAATTTGATTTGAGCTGGTTGTATTGTAAAATTTACGAAGAATGCCCATTTTTAAGTTATGCCATTTCTCGTTGTCTTTGTATTAACATCATTTTATCATGATGCTCTTCTCTTAACAATTTCATCTTTAATGCATGAAATTCAGAAGCATTTGGACATATTATGTTGGATTGAGATGCTTCTTTTTTCATTGATTTCTTTTTTTTTTCACGTAGATTCGGCACCTATTCAACAATAGCAAACATTTAATTTAAAATATTTTAAACTGATTTGAATATTTTTTAAATATAAATTTACCACTAATTTCCGTTATATCTACTTAGGGTTGTCTAATTTTGATGTGCTAGTGCTGGATGTTTCATTATATAGTGGGGTGACTTTCTGAGCTGTTACTTCTGTGTTTTCACAGTTTCCTAAATTTACATCAGTTACTGTGCTTGGTTCATCGGCTTTTCCATGAGAACCATCACTATCATAATCGTATGGATCTTCATCATTATCATCGTCTAACACATTGGAAAGTCTTTCAAAAACATTTGGAATTAAATCCGCAATTATTTTTGTATTATCTAGATCAGGTTCTTTCTTTCCGTCGCCAGTTTTTATCAATTCCCTTTTTTGTTTAGAAACTGATTTTTTTGCTTTAGCTATTAAATCCTTCCACAAAATTTTTAACTGGGCTACTGATATTTTTCCTGAAACCTCAGTATTATATTCTGCAACAATGTCATCCCAAGCCAGCCTCTTCCTCTTCATAGCATTGTTGTCATGTTTTTTACATTCCAAAACCTTGACATGTATTTTCATTAATTCTAAAAATCTTGCTTTATCCGACTCAGAAATGTGCTTTGCTTTCTTCTTTCTAATTTCCTCATCCATAATCCCTAATATTCACTAAAATTTAATCACTTTTTAACTGTTAACAACTCATAACAAGGTGCTATTCATAAATATATTCAAATTAAAGTGCACTTTATAGATGAGTTGTGTATACATAACAATTAGAAATATGTCGAAAAAAAATACAGTACTAGCAACAATAAAGAAGGCAGAAAACTAAAGTAGTATTGGTGGAAAACTAATTTAGTTACGACTAAAGAAGAATTTTCTCAATGAGCTCTCCAAGAGAAACTAATTTAGTAAAATACTCCATGAGTATAATGCTTCTTAAATTGTAATAACTAAAGTAGTACATTTATCTGATTTGGTGCTTGTCACCCTTAACTATAAAACTAAATACCAATACTAAATTTTAAAACTTTATTCTAAAATCTAAAGAAAGACAAAGGAAAATATTACAATATGCAAACAAACCCCCGTTTTGAAACAAACAATACCCCAATCTGTTATAAAAACCTCTTCTAACATTAGCCAATTGTCTTTCGGTAATTAACCGCCACTCGTTTTCTAATGCCTCCCTCAAATAATTGGTATCTGGGTGACGCCGCAAGAAGAAGTCACAAGGCGCTACATCAGGAGATCTGGCAGACCAATTTATAGCACCACCTCTACCTATCCAACGATTTGGAAACGAATCATCTAAAAAATTTAGAACATATAAACCAAGTTTTGCAGGACAGCCGTCTTGTTGAAACCAGATCTCTTGATTTTCACTTGCAACTTCTTCTAATGCAGGTCCAACTGTTGTTTCTAATAATTCTAAATAAGTTTATGAATTTAAATTTCCCTCGATTTCAAACGGAACAATAATGTTTCCAGCCCAGACATTAATTTCTTGAGTTCACGTATATTCACTCGAGGATTTTCTTGCGCCTAATAGCGACTGTTTTGAATACATGGTTCGTTATTGAGTGTAAAAGTACACTCATGTGTAAAACACAGTATAGACAAAAAGCGACGATCAGCATTAGCGCGCTCTTCTTCACAGAATACACTCCTGCGCTCCTCATCAAAATCGAAAATCTCTTGAAGGTACTGGGCCTTGTAGGGGTGATATTTGTACTTTCTAGGTATTTTCCATATCCGTGTTTTAGATAAACCTACTTCAACAGCAATTTGTGTTAAACTAATTGTCGGATCCAAGTTTACCTTCGCCAAAACACGTTCTTCAGTGTGATCTATAATTCTACTTGTCGATTTCCTGCGATAGAATTATTCTTAGTTTTAGTGTTTTATCGATAAAAAAATGATATTCAACACCCCTAGATTCTGATTCAACAAAAATATTTCCAGATCTTTCAAATGTCTGCACATAATGGTGAATGGTATTTAAAGACGGTATAGGTCTGTTATCAAAATTAACGGCAAACAAATATCTAACCCTCTGTAAGCTAACACCACTGTAAAAGGTTTCTATCATGAAAATTCTTTCTTCATCGCAGTCGTTATTCATTTAAAAATTAATAACATGGACGACAGTATTAAATAACCCTAAATACTTTTTAAAACTATTTGCTACATTTGAAACAAATTGGAAACCAAGAAATATCATAGGGTAAATCGGGGAGAGTTGGACCACTTTCTTCTCATTCGTATAACTTTTATGATTATAGTTTTATTTCACTTTTGATATGTTGGCTACACAGTGTACCATATAAACTTCAATAAGACATACTTTAGCATTACTGTGATTATAAATAAAAAAGCTACGATTAATAAAAATAACATAACAGTGGTCCATCTCACCCTTACCTACTTGGGTGAGATGGACCGGTAGCTCGGGAGAGACGGACTGCATAAAATAATGAAACATAGGTAGGTATAAAAAAGAACAGTAAATTTGAAAACCAATTTATTATAACATTATAAGACAAATTTATTAGTACATTTAAGTATAAATTGAATTCTATCACTTCTAAAATTTCTCCTTCTTAATGTTTATTTTCTTTCTTTCATAGGCCTACATCTTCTCCCTTTCACCACAGAAGTCGCACTTATTCTCATATCTTGAACAGCCTTCATGGGACCATCGGGAACACTGAACACATTTTATCCAATCTTCTTGTTTATTAGTTTCGTTATACAGTTCACCACAACCAACACATTCATCTTCATCCCATTCTTCCGTAGTAATTTCATCATCGTCAACAATGTCTATTAAGTCGACAATTTCTTCGTCTGATGAGGAGAAAGCGTCAACAATTTTTTATCTTTATATTTCTGTTCTATTTTACGTTTTTTTTTTGTCCATCTGATGTCAATCCTTTCCGCTTTCCCTTCTCTTTCTGTTCTTTTTTCTTTCATCTTTTTCTCCTCCTCTTTCTGTTTTACAGCTTCAATATTTTAAAGAAAGTTTAACACTTTTGATGATACAGCCTTCCTCTTAGAATTACTACTTTTGTCCATAGACAGAACAGGGGATATTTCTTCCAAAAGTTTTGTAGGTATTAGCTTAGGAGTCGAATTTTGTGTTATGAGGTTGTTGGGCCGGAGTTTAGTAGGTGTCTTTTGTGGGGTTATAGTTAATTTGAGGGATTTTTTGATGTGCTTGAGATGGCAAGGTCAGATCTTTGAATTGGTTGGTTTTGCTGATTTGAAGACGTGCTTGGGATTGATGGATTGGGGCTTTGAATGAGTTGGTTTACTGCTGGCTGTTCTACTGTACTACAAATAGGTATAGGTTCAGACCTATCTTCATTCAAATACGCATAATCTGGAATTGCAGCCATGTTTAATGGAATTATTCCACAAGCCTTGAATTTGAATCCACTTACACCGTTTTAAACACTAGCTGATTTGGTCCATGCTGTGTTTAGAAGTTTTCCGAACTGAAGACGGTTAATCTTCCTACTGGGATTGTTAACCATGAATGTTTTACAAGCATTAAAAAAGCTACTCTTCAACGACTTGAAAAATGACCGGTCAAGAGGCTGCAACCAATGGGAAGTATGTGGTGGCAGGCTCAATAAAATAATGTCATGTTCTTCTGCGAACTCTAATGTTTTCAAACAGCTAGTGTGTGACGTGTGACCATCCAGTATAATCAACACTTTACCAGCTGGTTTCCTAGGCGTGAAGTGTGTTTTCAGCCAGTCGAGAAAAATCTCGCTATTTACATATGCAGACTTCTGTGACATTCTCACAACTGACCCTGGTGGCATTCCATCCATAAATTCTTGCTTCAGGTTTTTTCCTTTCATTATAGTGTAAGGGGGAAGAAATGTACCCTCGCCATTCACACATGTCAGCACGAAGATCGTTTCCCCTTTCTCACCTGAAGTAATTGACGTGACATTTTTTAAGCCTTTAATAGCTAATATACTGCTCGGTTTGTTGTTGAGTTGTAACCCTGTTTGGTCCATGTTGTATACATGTCCTGGTTTTCCAATCAGATTATTTTCTTCCATTACATTCTTTAAAAGTGCAAAATAGTCTTCAACAGTTTTCCTGTTCATCCCCTTAGCTCGAGCAACAGATACTCATTCTGCCTTCCTTATCACTACATTAGGGTGGCGAGCTTGAAAGGAATGCAGCCAGTCATAACCAGCTTGTTTTGATTCTTTGTTAAAGGTGTGTGGAATGTTTAGCTTTTCTGCTAATTCAAAGGCTATATACCTTACCGAGTCTCTACAAGGTGCAAAACCCCGATCTTATAATTTTTTAATATGTGTAACAATCTTTTTCTCGTTTTCAAATTTCAGAAGTGGTTGAGGTCCCAAACTACCCTTAGAATAGTTTTAAGATTTAATCCTCCGTTTTAGTGTAGTTTTAGGTATATTAAAAGTTTTAGCGTCCGCATTAACTCCCATTAGATTGTCTTTTACCGCATTCACGGCTTTTGTCAATGCATCTTCATCCCACTCCCCTCGACCACTTATACCAGTCCTCTTGTAGACAGTTGGCATTTTTCTGGAACAGAAAAATACCAATTATAACTGACAGAAATTAAAATCGTTAGTAAATTAATTACTGGCCCGTTTCTCCCTTATGAAAACAGTGGTCCATCTCTCCCAAAAAATACTGGTCCATCTCACCCGATCAACTGGGTGAGATGGACAACCACACCGGTGGTCTACGCTTATTGTACACGGCGGCCATTACAGGTTAGTTTCACACCTACATAACTATAACTAAAAATTTTTCTACTTATCAACACACAAAATATTTTCTTTCTTCAAAACCACTGCAAGAAACACAACGAAACTTGAGCAGCGCGTTCATTACATTGAGACACATTACTCTGAGCAAGATTCCAGCGCTCGCGTTGCGCATTCCTAAACTACGATGCTGGTCCGTCTCACCCGGTGGTCCATCTCTCCTGGATTTACCCAATTTAAAAAACCATAATTACTTATTTAGTGTTTTAAACTAAATATTTCATCTTCTAGTCTTGTAAGTAGTACCTTTGGATGTGCAATCACTTTGATTGATACCGTTAGCATTTCTGTCGGTTGAATTGGCAAGCAGGCATCTTCAAAAACGTTTATTCCAAGGTTAAATTCCTATGTTCTGTTCGGGTTTGAGAACGGATTCATGGAATATGCATCGTAACGATAGCAAATCTGGACAAATTTTATAAGCAATGAGGCATCGTATCTTTTCCGATTTATCGTAAATAGTTACAGAGACAATTTTTAAGCCTATAACATTTATAAATCCGGCTATAATGACGCATTTATTATTGGCGCACGAAAAACAACTGTGAGATTAAAGTTCTTGAAAATGAATAATAATAATAATGAGTTAAATTTACTAATTGGAGCACTTCTTTTACGTTACGTTTACTTACATAATGCATGCTTTTTGTGGTTCAATTTTGGGCGTAATCTATATCTTTTTTTGTATGTTATATTAGTTTACCTAAAGCATTAAAACGACCGAAAAAAACATATTTCGTTTACGACGCTCGGCGTCGCAACGCTCAAATTTTTTGTTTTCTTAAAAATATAACTTTTTCTTTTTAAAATGTAATAGCTAATAATATTCTGAACATTTTTTGTACAAGAAGATTTTTTCTAAATAGTACTAAAAAATATAGAAAAAGTTGATACGTTATTAATTTATGGAGAGGCCCAAAGAAATTCCAAGAGAGCGGTACGGATCTATTCTGAAAGGTATCCACACAAACAAGTTCCAGGCCACAAAACCTAATCCCGATTCATGGCGACTCATTCAACGAAAACTGTCGTAACTCAGTTTTTCCATTTTTAAAGTTACGTGGGTCAACATTTATATTTTAATCATACTTTCCGACGAAACAGATCTTATCACATAGAAGTGAAATCCTGCAACCAATTTTATACGTTCAATGAAATCGTATGTCAGACATTATTATGTTTTCCAGACAATCGTATTTTACTGTATACAACAGTATTTCGTTGTATCATTGCGGTAAATATTAAGCGGTTTCTTAGTTACTAGAGTATTTTTGAGGTTACAATTCATTAATGTCATCATGTGTTTTCTGTTTAGAATTTATCAAAAATGGGTTCCAGAAACCTTTTAATACTAAAATTAGCAAAGGAATCTTATGATAAAGAAGCTGAAACTTCATATATTACAGAGTGCTACAGGTTAGTATTATATTCATATTTTGATAATTATTATCATAACCGGTTTCTTTTAAATAAATTTGTTTAGAAGAAACATTGAATATAGAATAATCGGGCATAATTGAATCTCAGTCCCCTCCCATTAACGAACAAGCGTGCAAGTCACATGATGATGTTGAAGATCCTTTTAATGCTGACTGCGACAATGATCCAATTTATTCACCTTCAGAGGTTGAGGAAACTAGTGGTGAGAGTGACGATAATATTACAGAGCAACAAGATACCTCTAAGAAGAAACGAAAGTGTCAAAATATAGAGAAGTTAGGCAGGAAACGGGTTAAACGTGTAAAAGAATGGATTTATGTAAAAGCAAAAAGTACTTAAATCTTGGACAGGAACATGAAAACAAAAGGGAAAAATAATTAAAAAGGGGTCTAATACAATTCGTCGTTGTCGCCAATTTGCCGTCGACAGTTGGCCGTCGGTCAAATTCGCCGTAGGAACGATTCGCCGTATAAATCGTTGCTTTTTCTCGTATGATAATGGACACCCTTACTTTAAATAGATTTTCTATGAGTCGGTAATGAGTGTCTCCTTAAAATTGTGCTTTTATGAGGTTTAAATAGACTTTCTATGACATTCTTTATTTTAAATAAATGGTTTTTCCGCAATTTACCTCAAATTAATATGTACATATCCTATTTTACTTATTAAAATCGTTTTACATCTGTAGTATTTTTACGTTATGCATTAATTTGTGTGTTGGCATACCTAAGAACAAATTAATTTATAAATTGTCTAAAACATCCCCGGCGGCGAATCGTCCCTACGGCGAATTTGACCGACGGCCAACTGTCCCGACGGCGAATTGGCGACGGCGAATCGGCGAAGGCGAACCGGCGACGGCGAATAGTCCCAAACCCTGAATATCTTAGGATGTGCAAAGTAATGTTTTTGAGTATACTTCCCATATCAGAAACATTCGTAACTACAGCATTACACAAAGTTCAAGAAGGTGGTTCGCCAGAATCCGCTATGCGAGGGAAACATAAGACTCGACCCAACAAAATAAGTACTGATGTTAAAGACAGTGTGCGAAATCACATACAAACATTTCCTCTGGTTCCCTCCCACTATATTAGAAAAAACTCTAATAGGATGTATGTTGGAGAAGGGCTAAACGTACAAAAAATGTATAGATTGTATGTAGAATATGTGAAGGAAAATAATATTATTGAGTTTGCCACCTCTCGTCAATACAGAGATACTTTTAATCTGGAATTTAACATTAGTTTCTTCAAGCCAAAAAAAAAAGATCAGTGTAGTATTAGTTCTGCTTATCATCTTGCTGGCCCTGTCAAGACACCTGAAATGCAAAACAAATATTATATTCACATCAAAAACAAAACAACTATTCGAGAATGCCGATAAGCAATTAGTAATAGAAGCGTGCTTCGATCTCCAAAAAGCACTAACGACCCCACAATCTAATGTAAGCGATTTTTACTACAAGAGTAAGTATGCTACATGCAATTTTACGATTTACGACATTGGCAACAAAAAAGGATACTACTATGTTTGGCATGAGAAGGTAGCTAAAAGGGCACCCGATGAAATCCCCAGTTGCCTTTGGAAATTCATAGAGCTCCAAAAAAATAAAAGCTCGTGCTTCTGCGTTCAATAAACCACAAATCCAAAAATATTTTTCTGGACTTAACGAAATTATAGTGAAAGAAAACATTGATACGACCATGATGATTTACAACATAGATAAAACTGCATTATCAACTGTACAGAAACCACAAAAATTTTTAGCAACTAAACGTAAGAAGCAAGTTGGTGTAGTTAGTAGTACGGAGAGGGGGGTAAATTCAATTGTTGTATGTTGTATGAGTTGTGGAGGAAACTTTGTGCCTCCTGTATTGATTTTCCCTAGAAAAAAATACAACCCCCTTTTGTACGACAATGCTCCTACAGAAACTCTAGCTCTCTACAATGAATCAGCATATATGACATCAGAACTGTCAAGTGGGTACATCATTTTGTGGGCCATGTACGGCCAACATTTGAGAGAAAAGCACTTTTGATGCTTGACGGTCACAGGTAGTCATAAATGTTTCCAGGCACTGGAACTTGCAAAAAGCAAATCCGTTGTGTTATTTTGTATGCCTGGCCACTGCACACATCGGTTACAAGCCCTCGACGTGACTTTTTTTCGACCTCTCAGAAATTGTTATGATCAAGAGTGTGTAAAGTAGATGAAGCATAATGTCAAGTAGCTAAAATGATTAGTAACTCTAGCAAGAATAGCGGGACCTATTATATTGCAAGTATCTGTGATATTTTTAAATGCTCAATATTGTTGGTGGGAGTGCAGTAAACAATGTTTACTGTTCGTAATCGGCTTCAGCGCTGTTTGGCGGCAAATGGTGGACAATTTGAATATATAGCATGAAAATAATTAATTTTCTTATTGAATTAAGTTGATTTTTATTCCAATTGTCTAATTTTAATTTGATTTTATATTTTTTTGCTAATTTTTACCTTCCAACCTATATATGCATATATAGGTATAGAAGGTTACGCAATCTACTTTTTTTTCACTATCGCTAAATCGTCTGCGTCTGCGTCTGCGTCTGCGTCTGCGACTAAATGAATGCAAAAATAACTCTAAACCTATACATTTAGCAATATGTGGATAATCTATGTTTGTATTGAACTATTCTTGATTAATGTAATGGAATGGTTACGATACTTAAAACTGAATACGGATGATTCTTCCTTTTTTATTATGTCTCAATTACGCTAAATAAAAAAGTAGTAAACGAAACTAGTATACTAGTAAGACGTTTTATCGCACTATTACCTTAGAAAACACGTCACGGCGTAGCTCGTTTTGTAAACTTGACCTCTTTCAATAAAAACGTACCTTATGAAATTAGTTTCATAATATACTATTTCCTATTTCGATATTTTAATCAACTATCTTGTTTTACATATTACTATCTCGTAGCCCTGGGCACAATCAAAATTTGTGCCTTCGTTTTAGCAATAACATTTTCTTTATCAGGTTTGTTCTAAGTTTTACCAACCAATTTTACTTGTTACTTATTCATCAACATCTATTAATCGAACCAAGCATAAATAATAGTAAGTAATTTTGACACGCTTCTTACTTGTAAAATTGGCAGCTGACCAGTTTAATTTTTACGTATTTTGGGTGTGAGTGCGCGCGCTTGCGTGTGTGTAAGTGTGAGTGTGAGTGTGAGTGTGATGTGATGTATGTGAGTGAGTGTGAGTGTGAGGTGAGTGTGAGTGTGAGTGTGTGTGGTGTGTGTGTGTGTGTGTGTGTGTGTGTGTGTGTGTGTGTGTGTGTGTGTGTGTGTTGCGGTGCGTGCGTGGTGCGTGCGTGCGCGCGTGCGTGCGTGCGTACGTGCGTGCGTGCGTGCGTGCGTGTGTGTGCGGGTACGTCTGTGTGCTCGGACGTGTGTGAGTAATTTAACAATTAACATCCTCTTATCGCAACAATACTGTCAGTCACGACCGACAAGATATTTGGAAATGCGATTACACAAATTTCTATCATAAATTCACATTTTTAATGTAATTTACGAGTGAATAACGAGTAGCATATATTACACTCTGTCGTTAAATAAATGTTAAATACTGCATATGTTTAGATGGGTCTGTTGACTTTACCTTTTATAATAACACTAATGTTTCAAATATAATTAATATAATTCTACAATGTTTTATACAAATATTTATTTCTGAACGCGTTTCAATACAACATGTATCATGATCAAGAGAAAAAATGTGTAATTAAAATAATCACAAATAGTTTTGTAACAAATTATTAAGGTAAAACAGCAAACAATTATAATTCTATATTTAAAATATCTGCTAAGGTGAATTTAATCTAATATTATAGTTTCTAAGTATTTGACCAATACAAACAGGATTATGAGATGTTCAAAATGTCGTTAATTAAACATTAAATAAACATTTAAGAACATTGGTATTAGTTTTGAAAGTTACTTTGTACTTTTCGTTCTTTTGTAATGTTCGAACTACTTTTTCTGATATTTTCCAAAATATGAAATGCATATATATATATAATTATATATATATATATATATATATATATATATATATATATATATATATATATATATATATATATATATATATATATATACAGGGTCGCCAATAGTGCGTGGACGAAGCTTTATGTGTGTATACAATATCGTTTTCAAAACATACCGTATGTTATTATAAATTTGGATTCCTGGTTAATTTTAAGGGCACTTTATTCACTATATGAGGTATCTTAAACGCGCAATTTAGGCGCTGCATTCCATTTTTGAAAATTTAGAGGTTGAAAAGAAAATTGTAACAACCGTATGGAGAAATGTGTAACACAAAAATTTTAATGGTTGATTAGTCATAGACTGTGCTACATAAAATCGTAAAAATAGTACTATTATCTTATTTAATTTTCGAGATATCGTAATGCAAAGTATAAGATTTTCAATCATAGATAACTTGATTTTTTTAAATGGAAAGGTATACATTGTTTTACATTGTTAGATAGGACATTTAATTACATTTTTTTATGATATAACATTGTTGGTATTTATGTTTTGCCGTTTTTTGATAATCCAGCTTTTTTACTGAATTTATCGATTTTGGAAGAAAATAATATTAAATTAAATGTTCAAATTGTCGACCATGCTGATTTAGACAATACTGAATTCTTTTAATAAAGGAAGCTTCAACCCGATCTAACATATTAGGAGTAATTGCAGCAAAAACATTTCTAATTCGCAATTTCATATTCTCAGCAGTTGTTGGTTCTTCCTCATGTACTTTATTCTTCACAAAGCCCCAAAGAAAAAATCCAATGGAGTTATATCGGGAGATCTAGCTGGCCAAGGTATCGGTCCTTGTCTTCCTATCCAATTTTCGTGAAACGTCGAATTTAACCACTGGGTTACAATTATGGCATGATGAGGAGGTGCCCCGTCTTGTTGGAAAAACGTACCTCTTCTTTGAGCCAAAGGTACATTCTCCAATAAATGATATAATTCGTTTTCTAGAAAATTATGATATTCTACCCCAGTGAGTGTGCCATTGAAAAAAAAAGGACCAACAATAGTTCCGCCGAATATACCTGTCCAAACATTCACTGACCATTTATTTTGAGAGACACCGAAATTGGTGTGGATTTTCATTTGAATAAAAATGAAAATTATGTCTGTTCACAAATCCATTTCGATGAAATGTACATTCGTCGGTAAATAATATCCCCGATATAAAATTTTCGTTCGCATTTAACTGTTGTTGAACCCACAGGCAAAAATTAATTCGATTTTGAAAATCTTGTTCTTTCAGCTCTTGATATAATTGTACATGATAGGGGTGAAATTTATTTTTCTTTAACATTCGTCTCACGGAAGTTTGACTGATTTCTAAATTGTCACTTAATTGCGGAATACTAACGTGGGGATTTTCAACTGTAGCTACAAGTACACGAAATTCATTTTCTTCATTTGTAACAACTTTAGCTCTTTCGTTTTTAGGATAGCCAACACTTCCAGTACTTTCAAATCTTTCTAAAAGATTGCGAAACGATTCTTCTCTTGGTTGTCTTCCATCAGGATATCGCTGCCCGTAGATTCGACGGGCCAATATTTTGCAAAAAATTACTCATTATAATTTTTAAATAAACGTATTACGTATATGATGTTCGTAAAGTTAAGCGTCAAACATTCACACTGCAATAAAGTAATTAACTCAGTTACGTTTGAACATACACGCGAAATGACAAAACAGATACTATTGCTGAATTTTGTTTCTAATATTCTTTTGTTTTCATAGCTTGATGTGATTTAAACAATTATACATACATTTGTAAACCTACGAAAATCGACAAATTCAGTAAAAAGCTGGATTATCAAAAACGGCAAAAATAAATACCAACAATGTTATATCAAAAATTGTAATTAAATTTCCTATCTATCAATGTAACACAATGTATACCTTTCCATTTAAATAAATCAAGTTATCTATGATTAAAACTCTTAAACTTTGCAAATTCAGTAAAAAGCTGGATTATCAAAAACGGCAAAACATAAATACCAACAATGTTATATCAAAAAAATGTAATTAAATTTCCTATCTAACAATGTAAAACAATGTATACCTTTCCATTTAAAAAATCAAGTTATCTATGATTGAAAATCTTAAACTTTGCATTACGATATCTCGAAAATTAAAAAGATAATATTACTATTTTTACGATTTTATGTAGCACAGTCTATGACTAATCAATTTTAGTGTTACACATTTCTCAATACGGTTGTTACAATTTTTCTTTTCAACCTCTAAATTTTCAAAAATTGAATGCAGCGCCTAAATTGCGCGTTTAAGATACCTCATATAGTGAATAAAGTGCCCTTAAAATTAACCAGGAATCCAAATTTATAATAATATACGGTATGTTCCATTTAAAAAAATATAACTTTGTGTTGTAATACCCTGTATACGAGTAGTAATTTTTGCGAAAATATTTTCTAATTGTAACCCGAAAGATCCCACACCATCCTGCAATAAATAATTTTGAAAACGATATTGTATAAACTCATAAAGCTTCGTCCACGCACTATTGGCGGACCCCGTATATATATATATATATATATATATATATATATATATATATATATATATATATATATATATATATATATATATATTCTGTCGGTTCTGCGTTAACTAGGTAAGTATTTTTGAGAGATAACTTGTACTGTTGATTTTATATTAGAAATGTAACCATTTGTTTGTGATATTTGTTTTATAATTTATATTTCTTTATTGAAATTTGTTTGGTTTAATGGTTAGACATTGGTCTATATACTAACGATCAATATCTATGTATGTTTTATGGTGACATGAATCGTTATTGTAATACGTAGAACTCAAATCTCGGAATTTTTACCATGTAAATTGTTATTACTAATTAAAAATTCACCAAGAAAGTCTGATGAGATATCAATACTACACATGATGAAAGCAAAATCAGTTTTTCGTAACTAAATCCTATGATTCAATGTGAAATAAATTTGATTATCGCAGAGATCAAATAATTGAACTCCATTCTTGTAACTATTTTAACATAAAATGTATTTAATGAACTCATACTGTAACAACCTTTCTTTGTGGTTGTATTAAAAAATACGTTAATCTAAGATCATTAATTTATTTGGCGTAAAATTAGAGGAGTTTTTAATTATTTACATGTAAAATTGAGAAAGGCAACTTAAATTGCATTTCATAGAACATATATTTTGGGTGTAATATTATATAAATAGTTATAGTTCCTTTCTTTTAAAAATTGGACTGATCATTGTATTTCGCACAATGTGTGTCACCTTTTGAGGGGGCATTTACAGAAGCGTTTCTGAAAGCCTCTATTTTTACTTCACTTGCTGCTGAATGTTGAAGCAGAAGTCATTGTTATAATGGTTTTACTTAATTTTTATTTTTGGTTCCATCAGAATTTTGGTGGTAAGTTATTTTTCAATTCCTTATATTTTAAAGCTTAAGCATTTGCTCTTTCCAGGCACTTACGTATACTTACATATACTTACGATACTCCCGGCACTTACGTACATTTACGTACACTTACGTACAATCATTATAGTACTTATATTATTCCTTATACTCACTTAAGGCACTTATTTGCTTACTTACTTACTCGTACTTATATTTATATTTTAAATGGCTCTTAAGTTACTTATTTACACAAGTTTCTCTTCATTCAAATAATATCATCTTAAAATGCAATTTTAATACAATAAAACATCAAGAATACAATAAGTTTAGTGGATCGAAAATTCCTTCAAATACCTAGTTGATCGCGTTGTTACAAGAATACGCAAGGAAGATGTTGTAACGCTTTCATACTGATTGACCGTTCCGCATCCATAATTAAACACAGGAAGCTGTCTATAGAAAATCATTATACTGAGGAATTTATGTGGTAAATTTTATATTTTTTAAGCTTAGCTTTAAAACCTTTTCTTACCTCTCCTTAACCATCCATATATTGGGTAAATAAACTTAATTGCACATTGTTAATTTTGTTATTTATAGAAAATTATTATTGTTCATTATTTAGGTTTTGTTATTTTCCTGACAAAGATAACATGGCGCTCGAGCATGCATTTAATTATACATTGTTTTTTATTAATAAGAGAAGGAAAATAATTAAGCAGGTGAGAAACAAGCCGCATTTCAGGTGTATTAACAAGCAATATAGTAGAACCCTCCTATATTTAATCAACCGATTGTGGACGAGACGGCATATAATTAGTGGTGAAAGGTTAGTAATTCAATTTGTTAAAATTTGTATTTAGAGATTACATTTGGCGTTTATTCAATGTACAAATTACATCACCATTTTGTTATTATTATTATGTTTATTGTTATTATACTGGCCATTTAAATTTTCTTAAACCTACCTGACCATTACAATTTTATTTTTATTATAATACATTCTTGAGGAGATATTTTAGAAAACATATACTTGTGGCATAAAATTTACAAGTTTATTATGCAGTAGCAATTTTTTGTTTTGTAGTTTATTAATTAGATAATTACTGAGTTAATACATTTCACGAAGTAAGGTTAAAGAATATAAATTTAATTAAAGCATTATCGTTAGAAGAACAAACCAAATTATATAACAAACTTATAATTAAACATTAAGTGCCAAGTCAAAATCTATGGTTTAACTAAGAACGCTTATAGAAAAAGGTGATACCTACTTAAATTAACCTGTTTTTTAGAAGTAAAAATTCAATAACTGAGAAGAATGTTCAAAGAAGGTGGCTTAAAGATTAAGCTGAAATGTACTTTCGAATTAAATATATAGTTAGATGTATTTTATATAAAATACATAATATTGAATTTGGTATGTTTGACGGTAACGTTAAACAAACTCTCAGTTACATGTTACATAAAACATAAAAATACGTCATACAAAGAAATAAAATTCTAAAACTTCTCCAAAAAAAATATACGGTCTCATAGAAATCCACAAACCAAATATGCCCTTTAGACCAGTAGTTTTTTTACATTCAAGCACCTAACCATATCTCAGCAAATAAACTAAATCATATAATAACTAACAATGTAAAGTACAAATCAAGACATTCTATTACGAATTCTTCAGAATTAATTAAAAACTACAAAACATAAAGAATGGTTTGTCTAAGGATAGTCCAATTTCGCCAATTCTTTATGGATAGTTTAGAAGATCAAATTTTTTAATTAAATGTTTTTGATAAAATTGTATTTTAGTTTCGTTATGCTGATCATATTTTAGCATGTTTTGATAGTTCACCAGGTTTTATTGATGAGTTCTTAATTAAAGTGAACAACCTACATGAAATTTACACTAGAGAAACAACAAAATAGAGCCATTAAGTTTTTGGATTCAAACATAAAGATCTACAAGATCTACAAAGTAGTTTTCAAAAGTAATACCAACATTCTTAAATGTTTATTTAACGCTCAAGATTCAACTAACGATATTTTGAAGTCGGGCATTTATAACAATCCGGTAATTCTATTTATATTGGACAAACCCTTAGGAACTTTAATTTACATCCAGTTTGCAGTCTTATCTTAACAATTTGTTACATAACTACCTTTTATTATTTTACTTATACAGGGTGTTTCATAGGTAAACCGACATACTTTACCCGTAAATAAAGGGTACTTGGGTGATTCGAAATAATCCAGGTTTACTGGGTCTAACGCTTTTAATAACTGAGATATAGGGTGTTTTATCAATTTAGTCCGATACTTTTATAAGCCATAACTTTTGAATCACCCTGTATATTTTTTTCATATTTGTTACAAGTATATGGCTTCAAAAGCCCAATCGTCCACTGGAAAATTTTAATTCAAAATCCAGGTCCGTCTTTAAGAAAATCTTTACAATTCGATAATTCCCAGAACAACACCCTGTATATAAGATTTTTAAAAACTGGACCGAATATTTTAAAAGCGCGGAAAAAAATAAGTTGCATTGAAATATTTTTATAAGTGCGCATTTCATTCTACTAATAAAATTTTTAAAGCCAAAATTCAATAAATGGATTATTATTGCTTAACATTACTTACTTATCAATATTTCAATATTTACAACTAACACAAGGGGAAAATTTAAAATATATGTGTAGAGATTATTTTATGCGGCGTTTTAACAATATGCTTAAGTATCCAATGATAATTTTAATATGTTAATGTATTAAAAAGTAAAGTTTTGGGCAACTAGAAATCCACACGGTATTAACGAGATAGAAAACCAGAGCCACTTTGGGATCAATGTTTGATGCGGAATAATTAGTCGATATTTAGTTGGTTCATTTTCTGACTACAATTTCAACGAGGAAACTTTGCAGTTTGATATACTGGTTTAATGCTTAATGTTCCCCTACTTAGACAAAATATGTGACTTCAAATGGCTGGAGCACTATGTCACAATGTCGGAACAGTTAGACAATTCATGAATAAAGTATATCCTGGAGATGGATCGAAGAATGACAATTGTTGGTAGCTAAGTCTCACGATTTAACATACTTGACTTTTTGTGAGATTAAAACATTGTTTTTCACCAAATATTGAGCACTTAAAAGATCACAAATGATTAGTAACTCTAGCAAGAATAGAGCTATTGATTGCAAGCATCCGTGATATTTTTAAGTGGTCAATATTGATGCATAAACAACGTTTACTGTTCAATCGGTTCAGCTGTTTGGGCAAATGGTGACAATTTGAACACATAGCATGAAAATAGTTCATTTTCTATTGAATTGTTGATTTTTATTCCAGTTGTCTAATAATTGATTTTATATTTTGTAATTTTTACTCAACCTATATCATATGTAGTAGAAGGTTATGATATTTTTATCTCTAAATGTTATTATCTTTACATAGTTTTCAGTGGTGTGTGTGTGTGTGTGTGTGTGTGTGTGTGTGTGTGTGTGTGTGTGTGTGTGTGTGTGTGTGTGTGTGTGTGTGTGTGTGTGTGTGTGTGTGTGTGTGTGTGTGTGTGTGTGTGTGTGTGTGTGTGTGTGTGTGTGTGTGTGTGTGTGTGTGTGTGTGTGTGTGTGTGTGTGGTGTGTGTGTGTGTGTGTGTGTGTGTGTGTGTGTGTGTGTGTGTGTGTGTGTGTGTGTGTGTGTGTGTGTGTGTGTTGTGTGTGTGTGTGTGTGTGTGTGTGTGTGTGTGTGTGTGTGTGTGTGTGTGTGTGTTGTGTGTGTGTGTTGTGTGTTGTGTGTTGTGTGTGTGTGTTGTGTGTGTTGTGTGTGTGTGTTTGTTTGTGGTGTTTGTTGTGTTTGTTTTGTCGTGTGCTGTGTTGTTGCGTTATTACGTGTTATGTTGTCTCTTTTTGTATATGATATAGATATTTAGTTATGATATCTAGTAATTTATTGACTATTTTTTAAAATACATATGATTTGATATGTTGCGTAACGTTAAACAAACTTCAGTTACTGTTCATAACATAAAAATACGTCATACAAAGAATAAAATTCTAAAACTTTCCAAAAAAAATATACGGTCTCATAGAAATCCACAAACCAAATATGCCTTTAGACCAGTAGTTTCTTTACATTCGAGCACTAACCATATCTCAGCAAATAAACTAAATCATATAATAACTAACAATGTAAAGTACAAATCAAAACATTCTATTACGAATTCTTCAGAATTAATTTAAAATACAAAACATAAAGAATGGTTTGCTAAGGATAGTCCAATTTGCCAATTCTTTATGGATAGTTTAGAGATCAAATTTTAATTAAATGTTTTTGATAAAATTGTATTTTGGTTTCGTTATTTGATCATATTTTAGCATGTTTTGATAGTTCACCAGGTTTTATTGCTGAGTTCTTAATTAAAGTGAACAACCTACATGAAATTTACACTAGAGAAACAACAAAATAGAGCCATTAAGTTTTTGGATTCAAACATAAAGATCTACAAGATCTACAAAGTAGTTTTCAAAAGTAATACCAATATTCTTAAATGTTTATTTAACGCTCAAGATTCAACTAACGACATTTTGAAGTCGGCATTTATAACAATCGGTAATTCTATTTATGTTGGACAAACCCTTAGGAACTTTAATTTACATTCAGTTTGCAGTCTTATCTTAACAATTTGTTACATAACTACCTTTTATTATTCTACTTATACAGGGTGTTTCATAGGTAAACCGACATACTTTACCCGCAAATAAAGGGTACTTGGGTGATTCGAAATAACCCAGGTTTACTGGGTCTAACGCTTTTAATAACTGAGATATAGGGTGTTTTATCAATTTAGTCCGATACTTTTATAAGCCATAACTTTTGAATCACCCTGTATATATTTTTCATATTTGTTACAAATATATGGCTTCAAAAGCCCAATCGTCCACTGGAAAATTTTAATACAAAATCCAGGTCCGTCTTTAAGAAAATCTTTACAATTTGATAATTCCCAGAACAACACCCTGTATATAAGATTTTAAAAACTGAACCGAATATTTTAAAAGCGCGGAAAAAAATAAGTTGCATTGAAATATTTTTATAAGTGCGCATTTCATTCTACTAATAAAATTTTTAAAGCCAAAATTCAATAAATGGATTATTATTGCTTAACATTACTTACTTATCAATATTTCAATATTTACAACTAACACAAGGGGAAAATTTAAAATATATGTGTAGAGATTATTTTATGCGGCGTTTTAACAATATGCTTAAGTATCCAATGATAATTTTAATATGTTAATTTTATTAAAAAGTAAAGGTCAAGTTGAAAAAATGAAAAACATTTAACTGAATATATTTTCAAAAAAAAAACTACACGTAAGAAAATATTTTAACAAACTGCATACAAATTCTTTAAAACAAGAACGCATACATAAAACAACTTATTTTCATAGATGTTCAAAATGTCCACCGTTTTGTTCAATACATTTTCGAGCTCTCATAAGTATGTTTAGTGTAGCCTTTCTGATTATTAATGGGTTACTCATTTCCTCACAAGTATTATTTACTCTGTTAACAATTTCTTCTCTGCTATTGATCTCCGAGGCGTATACTTTCGATTTTAGATATCCTCAAACGCGATAATCCACTGGGTTGAAGTCTGGTGAACGATAGGCCAGGCATGTCATACTATCCATTTTTTGAAATTTTCCTTGAAAATTTCCACAATTAGTCTGAAATGAAGAGATGCACATCATGCTGGAAAATGCATACCTAATATAGTATTCCCCATTTAAAGTACGAGGTATGACATATGGTCCAATAAGACGATTGTCTTAAACACCACTATACATTAACCGAAAATTTATATTATGAGTGTACCTTGTAGCAAAAGGATTTTCGTCCAAATATAGAGTTTCTGGATTGAAAACCATCCCTGTAAATATGGTGAATAAACGTGAATAAACACTACTAATTATTCTTCTCGTTCTTAGTATACCGACTAAATTTAATTATTCAAAATCATTGATTCAACTCTGCACTCTGGAATGTTGTTAAACTAAGTTTTTTTAATTTTCTCCAAACGTAATATGACATTTAATGAATGTTCAATGACTTGTACTGATTTCTGGGTTGTTTTCAACCACATCTAAAATAAAATAAAATAATTTATTTACCTATTTTTTTTTTATTATTTATTCATTTATGTATCTATTTATTTATTTAATTATTTATTTTTTATTTAGGTACGTATCGTTTTACTGACATTTTATTCGTATTAACTCAAACAATTTGCTAGTATGGTGAACAAAAGAATTTATCTTTATCATTGACTAAATTATCACCTTCGATGTCCAAATGAAGGCCACGGAACAGATCAACATTAGATATTTAAACTCCATGGCAACCCTTGAGATATGCGACCGCGCATTATCTTGCTGAAAATTGATTTTATATTTTGGAATACTGCAGTAATACTGGTTCAAGAACGTTGTTAATGTACCGATTTGCATTTAATGTCTCCTCAATAACTTATAGAGGAGATCTGCTCCCATGGTAGCCCCCACACCATCACACCTTTAGTGAGAATATTACGTCGTTGTACTGAGAACTGCAAATTGCTTCTTTCTCCAGGATGTCTTCTAACCAATCTACGACCATCATGAGCCCCATAAACAAAATCGATATTCGTCACTAAAAATGACTTGATTCCATTGAACATTCCAATGCAACTTCTCGTTACACCATTGTCGCCGTGGAGTACGATGGCGTGGAGTTAGAGGTAAACAAAGCAATGGTTGATATGATCTGACCCCAAAAGATCGAATTCCTCTATACGTGGATGGTAAGGAGATTTGATGATCAGTTAATCCTCTCCATCTATCACCAATTTTCCTTGTTGATGAAAGACGATGGCGAAGAGCTACAAGCCGAAGAGCACGTTCTTCACGATCAGTGGCGCGTCTAGGACGTCCTTCCTCAATATTTTCTAACCATCTTCGCCAACATAAGGAAATTGTGGCGACACTGCGTCCTACGCGAGCGGCAACATCACGAACTGATAATCTGGCTTCTCATAAACCGATTATTCTGCCACGCCTTAACTCGGTTAACTGATGGAAATTTGCACGATGTCGTACAGGAGTCATTAATACAACTTTAATGTGTTTACTTATTAAGCTTACAAATATGCTTAACATTGACACTTAATATATACAGCAGTCATGGTATCCATAGATACAAATGCATTGACAAAACTTATTTTTACTTACTGTTTTGCGCAACGGTAAGTTATCACTTACTCGTTATGATTGCTTTTAACAATCATAGAGACCAATTATGAATGGTAACGTCAACCTACCGATCTAAACGCACGCGAAAATTGATAAATACGACTGATCGGACGAAAAAGTATATTAAGTATTACGGACGATAATGATTGTTTACTGGTCGAAGACAGTAAACAATCTAGACTAGGCGAAGCAAAGTCTCCAGGATTGTCTGAGATCAGATAAACCCATACTATTCGTGATGCTTTTACTATTTTTCCTCCGATGTTTTTTTAGTTCTTTGGTTGAGTTAAAAAGCATTATTATAGTCACGGTTTCTATCGATGATACAAAATGCATAGACAACACATATTTTATATTTATGGCGGCCAGTATATATATATATATATATATATATATATATATATATATATATATATATATTGTCTTTTCCGTCTTAAATCAGAAACGTGAAACTTGAGATGAACTGTCATCACCAACGTCGGCGTCGACGTTGGCGTCGCTCAAATAATTGCAATCAAACGACAAGGTATTATAGATATTATCTTCAACAGAAAAATTTTCTTCCGTTGCTCGAGGAGTACAGGTGTCTTTTAAAAATAAAAGAGAATCAACAATTACCATTTATGTTTTCCGTCGTCATCATCTGCAGCAGACCTTTTTAATGGTTCTTCTGACACTTTTTTTTATAAAGTTTGTCTCGTATTTTAAAAATAGTTACATTCTAAGTACACTATTTTATTTTTTATTTTTTGTTTTTTCGACCGGCATCTCATTTAGAATTTTAGAATTTTCTTTTCGAATGGGAGAAGGCACAATCAGAAATATTGTTATGGAAGTCACGAAATTGTTAGGGGACGCGATTTTCCTAGTAACACTGATTCAATGTTTTTTAACTTAAAGGATATTATTCTACCGTACTTCAAGTTTTAGTAGACGCAAATTACAGGTATATAAATATTGATGTTGGAGGGCGTGGTAAAGAAAGCGACGGTGGTACATTTAAAGCTTCCCCATTAGAAAAAAGCTCTCATATGGTATGCTTAATTTACCAGACACTAGTCCACTTTCTGGTTCAAATCTAGTAATGCTATATGTCATGATAGGGGAAGAAGCTTATCCATTAATGAGAAATTCACTTAAACCCTACAGTAAAAACAATTTAAGCACCGAAACAGAAAATTTTAATAAACGTGTATCAATACGCACTGTAGAATGTGCTTTTGGTATTCTACGAGCGAAATGGCAAATTTTAGATAAACCCATTCTTACAGATGTCAAACTAACAGACAAAATTGTTAAAGCGATTTGTAATTTACGTAATATAATAATTGATATGGAGGGTGTTACAGGCCAAATACTCATTAGAGCATCCAACCCATAAAGGCAATTGCGCGCACGGCATTGCTCAGTGGTATGGGCGGGGTTCTTACTTAATGCTGTAAGTGGGTACTCGTCCCAACTCCCACAACGTCAAAGGGGTAAAATTTGTCAAAAAGGCGCCTATTAAATACATTTATAGCGGGAAAACATCATGAACAGATCTTAGATTGGCCTAACAGGAAACCAAAACTTTCACTCAAAACTAAAATATTGACGCCAAGTTTATCTAAATTTCAATGAAATTCTAAGTGTAGCCGCACCATGCGATAATAAACCCAAAACTCCCTAAAAATCTCGCCAACATTCAACACAAAAACTGTTACCTCAAATAACCAAAAATGATTGAAAATTACGATAATTAGCTCTTCAATTTAAACAAAAATACGACACCACAACAAAACTAAACGCGATCGGAAATTTATAAAACCCTAAACTTTATTTATCGTCGATATCCGGATGTAATACATAAAGGAAATACACTGCTGATTCTCAAGCAAATAACAAACTGCTTACCTTTTGATAAATCCACGTAATCGATAACTGATCAAATGATCCCTATAAAAACAACTTCAAAATATATCGACTATTCGCAAAGCCCTCTTATGCAAAAACAAACAGCTCTTCGGTAAACCACCGATTACTTCATAATTATGTTACTTTATATTCTAAATTTCTTTTAAAGTGACTTATAAAAATGAAAAAACAAACAAACGCTCAAATTGAGAAATTTTCATTAATCATTATGTTAAAGCGTACTGAAGCTTTAAAAGATTACTTAAAAAAAACTTCCATAACTTCAATACAATTTGATTACAAACTAAGTGGACGATAAAGGGATTTTGTTGCTGCAAAATTATTTAACAAGAAATTTTTCAAAAATACTTCAATCTACTACAAAGAAATGACATTGCAAAGTTGTGCAAATTAACAGATACCACAAACAAATAAACTACTCATAAAACTGAATGTAATCCAAAATAACTAAACTCCTAATTTTTGAATGTATGTAAAAATATTGGCGTTGTGAGTAAAGATGAGAATGACAAAACATATACACTTAAAAAAACACCAAAGTTACAAACACTACACGTCTATATTCAAAATAATCAGAATCATAGCAAAGAAATAGTCGAACATCTAAATTTTACAAATCTGTCAGTACCTAATTTTGTGTAACCTTAACAGAATGAAACATTCAAAACACAGTCCGAAATATTTTACGAGTAAATATGCTTTATTTAATTGAAATTATACCAACAGGAATATTCATTCGTCCAAATGAGTACAAACATTTGGTTAAAATCACCAACACATATAAATGCAGCAAAAATATATGTAATTACTATAACACAGCACAAATGGTCGATCGATATAGGAGAATCTCCTCTCGGTATATAATTGACGGAAACCAATATTTCTTAATTCTTAAATTTGTCTTACACCAACTTGGCAAATCGAACTTAACTTTAATAAGACAAACTACGTTATAGTGGTGGAAGTCAAGTTACCACTCTAACAATACAAACGAATTTGACTTACACAGATGTTATAATTTGATAGTTTTTGTTCAACTCTTGTGGAATTTGAAACACTGAATTTTCAAAGAAGTTCATAAATTTAGCAAGACGGGTATCATAAAACAAAGGTAAAAGAATTGGCGTGTAAGATAACTAATGTCAAAAATTTGACGTTTTACCTAGATGTAATGGCTTTCAAAACTTAGTACGCTTGTCATCCGTATGGATCTTAATTTGCCAATTTAAACATCAATGGGACGGGTAATTCTTGTATCAATCTGTAAATTCATAAGAGATAAGTGAAAAGAGGAGAGCAAAATCTACTTACAATATATACAATGTCGGTAACGTTAATTAATCCAAAATTAAAACGTTAATATTAATGCTCCAATACTTTATCGGACTAAGCAATACCCATGCAAAAGGTACCCGCTGCAACATTTTCCAACCTGGCCGACAGTAATATTTCCCTTACCCTAAAAAACGAAACTCACACTTCAACACAAGGTCACTTATCAGGGACACTTAACAGGATACGAAACGGAGCAAATCTACAGGGCGCCCTTTGGAGTAGAATCAGAAGTCGTCACCCCAAAACACTAAAACACACCTAGTTATAGATTTTCGAGCACCCATATACACAAACATAAACCTCTCCTTTATCGCCTCCTGTTAACAGCGAATACTTAGACGCATAAACTACACGCGGTACCTTTCAGGTACCCTAACGATCTCATGATACAACACACACCCATAACAAACAGATTACAAACATTACAACAAAACTGTATACACAGAAGGATTTTCGGCGAATCAATGCCAACCAGAGAGATCCTTACCATCCCCTATAACTACCGATTTCCTCCATTCGAATCACGTAATAAAATAAAAAAAAATAAAATCGAAATGTTTTTTTAAACAATACAACAACACAAATCAACACAACCCCAACAAGAAAAGATTGACCAGGGCTGAAGAGGAGAAGGACTCTTGAACAACCTACGAAAAAGGGTACTAATAACTTAAAATAAGTAGGTACTAACATAAGCATGAGCATACTAAAATAAAAGCGAAATTAATTACTTCTCAATTGACTTCTATTTCCTAACTTCCTTCCGCATTCCGACTTAGTTGGAAGCAGAATCAGTTATTTGTACCGGGCCGACCCATTTATGCGTGACTTTTAAATTTTCCCGATCATATTCACCAGACAAGTTTCCGTTAGAATACGTTTTTCTGCCTTGGAAGGTTATTAATCGATGCCGTCTGTAAAACACCACCACACTTGTACACTATACACTTACTCGGATGAATGCCCAGCGTGAACAAAAACCTCCTACTTTTTGCTTTTATGTTGTCGCCTGAAAAGTATTGAGAATTCCTCTGGGGATGTCCGCAAGGTGAAATGGCTGTGCAGATATGTTCCTACCTGTTAAGTCTGGCATATTTTATAATTAACCAAAGGGTGTATTCCAGTTTGATTAATTAACCTACCCCGCCGCCACGTACCTAAGATATAGTTACACAAACAAGCTGGGATACCAGTCAAACCTCTGTAGACAAAAAATCTACTGCGCTTCGCACCCAGATACTTAATAAAGTATTAAAACCCGTTTCCTGGAGGAATAAATACATTCCAATAATTTAAACTAATTTCGATGAAACCCGAAAATTAGTATTTTAGTACCTATTAGACTGCCAAATATTTAGCCACAACCACAAACAACGCCAACAGACACCACCAGGATTTTTTTTTAAAACATTTGTCCAGTCTAATTCTCAAAAGTATATTCCCGTTCATTTATATTTTTTCTAAAGCGAGAAAAATAAATCGTAATTTTAAATAAAACTTAATCTCACTTCTTATAAGTGGTGGACAAAACCAACAATATTTCCCCTTTTGTTTAAGTTGTGTATAATAGTCTTGATATTTTATATTGTATTCATTTTGCGTAATTTTTTAATAATTACAGCAAGTTCAGAAGTTAAATCAAAACTCCGTAAACATAGCATTATATTCTTAAATAAAGTCGAGAAAGGAGTGTGATCTAGTGAACCAATTCGTTTCATAGAAAATAAAACGTCACCATCATTGTTGTTCAATCCCTTATTGTTCTTCCCGGAATAAATTTATATTTATTGCTGCGTAGCTTCCAGATGTTAACTACTTAATTAATTAATTTAAAACATTTCAGAATAAGAAAATATTGTTTTTAAGATTTTGATTTCGTCGAGTTTCTTAACCCCACTTTGCGTAAATTATTTAATTAGCTAAGTATATAAAGAATTAAGAATTAATTATATTAATATATATATATATATATATATATATATATATATATATATATATATATATATATATATATATATATATATATATATATATATATATATATATATATATATATATATATATATATATATATATATAAACCTTCGTTGTGGCACCATTTTGTAGCATATACGTTCGTTCTGGCACCAGTATATACGTTGTGGCACCTTTTTTTGGTGCCAGTTCGTATTTGGGTACTACCATACTACATGAACTTAAATATAAGATTTGGCGAGGGTGCCACAACGAACGTATATCTATAAAATCGCGATTTTAATTCACGCTGTAGATCTGAAGACGGCGCTTTCATCAGAAAGTATAAGAGTATGATCTTAGTAGCACCATTTACGTTGTCGCATTATAAACCTAAAAACACGTGCATTACAAGGTTAACCAGTTGTTGTTTATTTCAGGTCTCCCCTTTTACGACCCTTTGTATTCATTTATTACTAGAAATAACATCTGTGGTTTAAAAAAATGTTTAAAATTTGTACGTTACATCTTTTGTAACAATAGTGATGAGAGGAATAAATGCTTTATTTTACTAAACTTTCCTTACGATTCAAAGTATTAAAAAATTATGTTTTAATATGTAACGTTGTTTTTACTATTACGATTCAATTAGATTATTTGTGGACGCCTAAAATTTGACGTTGCTCAAGCGTTTATAGTCAAGTAAAATATCGAAATTTCGTTTCTTTATTCTACTTGTGTTACCAGTTTTAACAAAACCTTTACTTTGCATTATAATTTGTTGACTATTGAAATTGTAAACATAAGAACCGAATTTTTAAATTCTTTTCTGTTTCCGGTAATTGTAATTTTCATGCATAAAATTTGAGGACTTTAATAAAATTAAATTTAAGTACCCGTCGCTTATGTCATTTTTAACATTTAATTAACGGATTTCCTGTTTTTTGTGTACCACTTTTTTAATTTGCATGCATACAATTTTATAGATTTTAAGATAAAAAAAAAGCCGCGCATGTACGGCTTATAACCAAACTTACGAATAATTTATTTGTTTGTTTGTTATAAAACTTTTTTGTTGTTATACTTAATATCACGCTTTGATAATGAATCATTGACTAATGACTCAATGGGCAATTGACTCAATTTATTTAATTACTATTGATTGTCTTTAATGAAAAAATTATGCAACTAAATACAAAAAATATTTTCCACTTTAATCATATCTATTATTATTTCAGTTAAATGGAATTTTTTTTTTAATTTTAAGGTCAAAAACTCAAAATTTGTTTACGATATTGAAATATGTTCAATAATAAAATTATTCATCTTAACATTATAAATAATAATTCCTTTGGCATCTCATGAATACCTACTTCCATTTATAAAATATTAATTTTTTTTTCTCTTTTGCGTTATTTTTAATTTGCTTAATAATGTATGCCTAAAATTGGAAATTGGAGTACAAGATTCTCTTACCTTTAACGATAGTATTAAAAATATTAAAAGTGATTAATTTCCTTTCTTTTGTTTCATTACTGGTATCAGTTTTAATAAAACTTTAACTTTTTATGTTTGGTTTCACTTCACTACAATAATCGAGGTCAATAAAAATAGGAACTTGGCAGTTTTCAATAAATATTGAAAAATCTCCAATTTGTGTAATTTGTAGCTTGCATAGACAGGGTGAGTTTTTTTCATTTTAAGCATTGGCAGCTTGGAAACTAAAGAGATAAAAATTCTGTTAAATGGGGAAAGAGTTGCGGTTTTATGAACCTAATTTACGACACTTTCAGTTGTTGGAAAAAGTTCATGACTTACTAGATACTTCAAAAAAACCAAAATTTTGTATTTGGTTTAATTCTAAATAGCTCTGTTATTATCAATTTGAGAAAAATAATGTAGAGGAAAAAACGGTAATGTTTTTTATGCTTTATCTTTTGTTGTTTCTCTTGTTATTCCAAAGTTATGATACAAACTTTTGTTTTTTTTTTAAATGAAAGGTATAGTAGGCTGTGTCTTTATCAGATGCGCATTGTTTTTAGCTTTGTAAGGTTATCAAACATGATGTATTTGTTTTTAAAGATAACAAAGTTATAACGATTTTATTATTGATTTACAGTTGACCATGGAAAAAATGAATTAATTATTATGGTTTTTGGCAGTTTTGGACCCTTGCCATAATAAATACAGTTTTTTTTTTTTTAATTTCAAACGTTGAAGAGCAAAAACAAGTTTAGTGATTTTTCTTTTAAATGTAGAATCGTTATTATTAGCAATACAACAAAATAATAGCGTTGACATTAAAAAAAACAAATTTTTCTCTTTATAACGAGACAGGAATATTGTATTATTGAGACTAGCAAAAACAGAATGTACCATGGAAAATTAATTACTCAGTTTATTACAACATTTCACCAAAAAATTAGGGCCTCAAATAGAACAGGAACGCAAAGAAACTAGGAATTATTGAAATTTAAATTTCGACTATTGAAGTAATGGCATGTAAAAAAATTAATCTATCTCTGCAAAGGAAAATGTCCACCATTATTTTTTACACACAAGCGGCATCTTTTCACAATGGAATTTACAGCTTTCCGTAATTTCCTACCATCTAAATTGCGAAAAGCATGTATTACAGCATCACGTAGTTCTTCTTTTGTCGCATAAGTTCACTGATAAACCAAATTTTTTAGAGTACCAAAAAGAAAAAAATGTAAAAGTGAAAGATCTGGCGTTCTTGGTACCCAAGGGACCGGCACGTTACTATCTATAATTTGGAAACAGTTGATTTAGATACTCTCTCACTTGCAGTTCGTGGTACGGCGTGTTGAAACCAGCGTAAATTACGTCTTGTTTCCAAATCTAAGGTATCTGACATATCTTGAAATTCATTTTGTAGAAACTCAAGATAACGCTGGCCTGCCAAATTTTCGTCCTAAATGAAAGAATACGCGATCCAATAATTTTGCACCAAACATTGAATCTAAATTTTCTTTGAAGCCGTCTTTCACGAAGTATCCTAGGATTTTCTTGCATACACAAATGTTTATTGCGCCTATTGAACTTACCGCAGTTAGTAAATTTGGTTTCATCAGTGCACAAAATATGATTTTGAAACTCTGGATTATGTTGAATAAGATTAATGTACCAGTTATGAAACGCAATTCCTGCAGCTTGGTCTGCTGAATGCAGTGTCTGTCCTAATGATGGGTCATATGCGTAAAATTTTTGTTTCTTCAAAACTCTCATGACTGTTGTTTGCGACACACCAACTCCAGCTGAAATTTTGTCGGGTCGAAGTCGAAGGATTCTGATTAACGTAGGCTAATACATTTATTTGGATGTTCTCGTTAATGATGTTTTCATCCCTCTTTGCTTTCAAAAAGGAAACAAACTGCCTCAGATTTCTGTATAAATTGTTGAACGTCGGTAGGGATGGTTGACGCTTATTTTTATACAATTATTGGTACGGTTCGGCAGCAAGAACACTATTTTTATTACACACTATAAAACATTCCAGCATATTAAGTTTGCCGCGATTAGAAAACATCTTTAATTTAATTTACGAAGTTACAAAATTGCTAAATTTCAACTAAAACAATGAGCACCAATACTTTTTTTTTCATGGCACTCTCAATAATACGAAAATCCCTGTATCGCATTTATTCATCAAAGTAAATGTAGCAAACCTTATATCGTTAAAAAGATAAATAAAAGTCTTTTTTAAAAATGTCAAAGCAAACTATTATTGCTACTTAAAAAAATCTAAGTTTGTTGTAACTCTAGCGAGCAGGAAGTTTTGTATGTACATGTTACGCATTAAAATGTTTAAAATTTGTATTCGTGTCATTTTGTAGTATTCGTAATAATAACGATTCTACAACATTTAAAAGAAAAATTACTAAACTTGTTTTCGCTCATCAACGTTTGAAATGAAAAAAAAACTGTATTTATTATGGCAAATTGGCAAGGGTGTAAAACCGCCAAACACCATAATAATTAATTCATTTTTTCCATGGCCAACTGTAAATCAATAATAAAATCGTTATAACTTTGTTATTTTTAAAAATAAATACATATTGTCTGATATCGTTACAAAGCTTAAAAAAAGCACAACTGATAAAGGCACAGCCTACTATACCTTCCATTTAAAAAAACAAAAGTTTATATCGTAACTTTGGAATAACAACAGATAAAACAAAGGTGGCGACGCCAGTAGATAAAGCGTAAAAAACACTACCATTTTTTCCTATACATTTTTTTTTCTCAAATCGATAATACAGAGTTATTTAGAATTAAACAGAATGCAAAATTTTACTTTTTTTGAAATATCTTGTAAGCCATGAACTTTTTCCAACAACTGAAAGTGTCGTTAATTTAGGCTCATAAAATTGCAACTTTTTTCCCATTTAACCGAATCTCTAAATTTTTTTAATTACTTCATGTATCTATGCCTAAGATTTGAAACTGGCCGACAAAATTCTTATCATTGACTAAAGAATTAACTAAATTTCAATATACATACGAGATTAATTTTCTATCTTTTGTTCCATTGTTGATTGCTTATCACTATAGTCATTAGAGTAACAAAAGAACATACCTTTTAAATAGTATTCAACAAATATTGAAAGATTATCCATTTCTTAAAATTTGCATAATTAGGTACTTTCAACAAGTTTAATCTATTTTAATGCATTGTAGTACAATTGAAGAATGTACTAGAAAAGTTCTATGACTCATCTGTTTTCTTATCTTTGATTGTTTTCTTATTATTAGATTGCCGACAGTTCTACACAGTCGTGCAAATTTTATTGTTATCAGCTTTTCAACTCGAAATCAAAGTGCGTTATCACTACAATTAGTTCTTCGCAATTTTAAAATTAGTTAAACATTCAAAAATAATTATTCACATTTTTTGTGTAAATCCACCTTTACCTTTCTAAGCGTAGTATAGAATTGGAAATATTACAATTTCACTTAGGTACCGCACAGAATTTTTGTTAGTAAAGACGTTTATTGTGATGCCGCCGTAGTTACTACAAATGTAGCGCAACTAAAAACGCAAAAATCTTTTTAAGAATGGCATGAGAAAGAAGCGTATACCAGTTCCAAAATCTCTTTGTAGTGTACGTTTTAAAGAATTTTGTATGAAACACTTGAAAATGGAAACGATAGACCATATTTTAATTGCCTAACTCCATAGGAAAATTAATCAACACATAAGATTTACTGTTTCAAAATTTAGTTTTTAAAATTTATTGTTTTGGAACCTCAAACCATTTACCAGTAATATGCATTCCTATATTTATTAACCACCAGTTTTTTATAAAGACATTTGGACAGTACGATAAAAAAATGTATCTGATTTTTTCTCCGTGGATTTAAAAATCATACAAATACATTGCTGAAATTTTGATTTGCAACCTATCAGAGCGAAACAATCATGGACCTCCTACCAACAAAATTTCTGGATTTAATCCTTTTACAAGACGCACATTAACCGAGAGATATTTTGAGGCTTAATTACCAAGTATACTATAAATATTAATAAAACATTGTATTGTCCTTTTCACAATTTTTATATTTGCCGCGGCTAAACTGCAATCGGTCTTTAGATTAGAAACTAAAGAGGGGTGGGTTCGTCGGAATATTTAAACTTTAGCTCTACACTGTCCACATCAAATAATGATAGCAAAACGGTTTAAAAATACATTATCCTATTCATACAGTTCTAATATATTCACACTTAAACTAAATACACCTTGTTAACAACTAACATAAACGTAAAGAATGAGAAAACAATTTGACTTTAAGATTTAGACGGCGTCGGGGCATCCACTGGTTTGGACGGCGGATTTGGATGTCCTACTTCCTTCCACTCACTCGATACGACGGCTTATTGTTGTCGAAGTCGTTTCTGTAAATAAATATTAATACTCCTAGTTACACTCAATGAGGAACGTAATATTTAAATGATTAATAACGTTGCGTTTAATTAATTATTTATGCTGGATACGGCCCTGTCTACAACAGAAAAGAATTTATAAACAAACTACTGGTTTAATTTACAACGGGGTTGCGCGAATCTAGGTCACTGGTGAAAATCGATATCCGAGTTCACGGTTGTACGCAGGACGAGCGTTCACCGGTCTACTTGCTTGCTTCTCTTTACCTTCAGTAATTTCTGGAAGACGGACAGGCGCTATGCTTCGTGAAGCAATTTACCTTCGCGATCTATTACGTTCGATAACATGAATTATCTTTAGAGGTTTTCTTTCGCATTAAATTTAGACTGGGCGGATTATACGAGTTTGGTTGTATAATTTATATATTTGCGCGTTATCTTCTGGGATGTAATTTTATGGTGGTGATTTCTTTTATGCAAATGAACGAAATCTCACGTAGATACAAACGAACGTTACCTATTTGTATACGCACAAAACACGTATTTATTAAAGGCGGTTTTATACTTGCGGAATAAGCTGGTGGAAAACAATTAATTGATTGCTTTCTTGAAATTCAATTACTAAGCGCGTGGTTATCGATGTACGGTTTTCTTCTACTACAGGTCTTTGACGGATACTCTACGTTTAATTCGTTTGTGATTACAGGCACTTCGGTCTTCGCCAGCGAGCTGGTGAATGCAGGTGTTTAGAATGTAAGTGAGTAAATGATAAGAGCTGCAGGTCTATACAGTCCTACTTAGCTCCCGTCGTCAGGTATCTGGCAGAGTGGTGTGTGTTTGTACTCCCGACTGCTCCGGGGTGACCCGTCGCTCTGGGGTTTTGTGGGTGTTATGCTGTGTATACTCCCGACTGCTTCGTTAGCCCGTTGCTGTCTGGGGGTTTTTTGTGTCTTTACTGACTGCTCCGGGTGACCCGTCGCCTCTGGGGGTTTTGTGTGTGTGTACTGAATTATTCTACAGACTTACGTGTTGGTAATCACAAAGATCGAGGATCCTATTTATTACAAAGGTTCGCGGTGCGCGTTTGCACAGAGCTAAACTCGCGGTGGATATCACTAGGTCTGCGGCGATTTACTTTAACAACCGCCACGTACAGGTTTTCTGGAACCGGAGTTAGTCTAACGGACTAACTAATACAGGAGCTGGTAAAACCAACTAATAATTCTCGGCGGCGGGATGCGTTCACGTGGCGCGACGGAACTCTTCTACTACTGCTACTGGTCTGGTCGGCTACGGCTACTATAATTAATTCTTCTGATCTACAGATACAGATAGATAGAGATCTTCGGATACGGAACTTTTCTTAATCATTCCAAAGGTGCGCGGCGCGGTTCTTATAGGGGACTCTCGGTAGGCGGTGGTGGCTTCCGTTTGGGGAATCCTTTCTGTAATTGGCGGAGATTACTGACGTATAAAACATTCGATGTTTTATGAAATCTACGTTGGAGGAAACAAATTAATTTTCGTTGTGCAATCAAACGAAATAAGAAATATTACGTTGGACCGGAGTAATACGGAATACTAAGAAATATTAGATCAAGTCTTGCAGGTGTTTGAATACTAACAAATCTTACATCATTTCTTTTACGAGGGCTGATTGTTAAATAATTAATTAAAAAATTGAGTAGTAATGAATTGCGGTTCGTTACAACCTATATCGAAAGTTTAGTTATCAGTGAGAATCGTGCACGTTCGATAAGTTACTGTTCACCGTACGCTCGCGTTTAGTGAATTTTAAAGCTTAAAAGCATTCTAGTTTATGTAAATGTCTTCAAGATCAGCAAAATGTTACGAAGAGCTTTACACAAGACAGGAATTTGAATTAAATCAGATTTCTGTAACTGAATCGAGGCCAGGTAACATATTTCTCGCATCTTTCTTCAAAAGTTCTAAGTTATTACTTTTAAAATCAAGTTTTTGAATTTTTAATTTGTAGGTGGTTCTGAAGATGCTATGAATGATGATAGTAACAGAAATCATATCGGCAATCCATTGGATGATGACGTGACTTTAGGTAAGTTAAAAAAGTCAAACCATGTTCAAACTTAATGTCGGTTAGGATTAATTCCAAATCTGCCTAGCCGTTAGGTAGTTTACTGCTTGGATAGTTCACTTCTAATACTACTATATTATTACTAGTCGCTAACCATTTTATATTACAAGATTTTAGCGACTAGTTGGACAATTAATTAGTATTATAGACATTAATCTTTGGCGTTTGTAGATTCTTTTGAGGACGACGGATGTGATGACCCTACCTTTGAATATTCAAAGTCGCTCACATCTGAATCCTCTGGACTGGACTTAACTGTTTCCAAGGTTATAAATGCCAGTAGGATAAACAAGAATAAGACATACAAAAACCTACTGTATTTACTGTGAATCTTTTATAGTGTCAAGACATTTTTCAAGGCACTTAATACATGCGTCTTAAGGAAAAGACGTAGTACATGTACTAGGAAATAACACAGGTGAGTTAATTAGCAACTGTTTCTTATAAGATATCGTTACTAGCAGCTATAAACTGCATACAAAATTGAATCCATGTTTAAATTTATGATTCTTTGTTCACAGTCTCAAAAGAAAGAAGGCGAATGATCAGTATCATTCGTAACAAATGCAATTTAGCTTAAAGAGAAGAACTGGAAAAATTATTGCCAAAAAGTTAACAAAGGAGTTTGCAAATACTGAAGACCACCAAGCAGCGTATACCTCTTGTCCACATTGCAAAGAATTTTTTAAAACAATGTACGTAGTGCGCCACAGCAAAAACTGTTTGGAAGTTCGTGGAACAGTATGCAATTCAAGAGTTGAGTCATTTGTTTTATCACTTGACTCCACTTACCAAGCGTATCTGAAGAGCAAACCTCTACGTTCCCAACTTGTTCAACAAATGAGGTAAATCTAATGAGATAAATCTATTTTAAAAAATGTTAAAATTTACACCTAATATTGATAGAAATTGCGTGTTTTGTATTAATTACTAAATACCTTATTAGGATGGACGATATCGGTAAAGCGGCTGTCTGATCCTATTATCCTTGAATACAGTATGCGTCTATTACAAACTGCACAAAATACTAGGAAACGTATGCCATATGCGAGGAATAAAATGAGGAATGTTCTCGTTTATTGTTAAAAATGAAAGAAACTTACCCCAGAAACAGGACTCCATTACTACAATTATTGGTATGTATCTTCTCTCTGCTGTTGCCGTACATCATTTTTAATCATTTACTATGTCGGGTTGACAGTTTTGTATCAGAGCTGTTAAATTAGGAAATCTTAGCTAGATAAAAATATTAAATAAATTGCATTACAGATATTTAAAACCAGAGTATATTGGCCACTTGGTAGCATCGGTAAAATCAGTAAGCTAGTTTTCTGAAGAGAAACGGTTATTTGCGCTCCTCATATGCACTCCATCAAGGGAAAACCTTAAAAGATCTCATAGATAGTGTACCTTTTTTCTAAAAAGATGCAATTATTTACGAAGATTCTCTTAAAATGCTCAACAAATCTTGCATGATTTAAAAGTATTACGCCAGATTATTGACACGAATTGGGTACGAGAACTAGGTAGTCTTGCCCTGAAAGACTTAACTATAAAAAATCCGTAACGTATCGAAAAGTTACTGCCTCTGATAGAGGATATTGTGAAATTACGGGCACATTGTTTGAAAAAGGAATCACTGCAATTTCTGTTCTAAACACACAGACAAGCATCATGGAATACACAATTCTTACAGATGTTACATTTTATTGATAATGGTGCATAACAGAAAACGTGTGGGTGACATACAGTTTATAGAATTTGCGGATATGGCTCAACAATCTAGTAGAGAACAAGATAATGAACTAATGCGTTCTTTAAGTAAAACAGAAGTACTTTTAACAAAGTATTATAAAAAAGTACATACAATTGGGAAAGGTTCTAAGGAACGTTTAGTGTTAATACCCCGCGATGTCCAAGGTTTTGTTGATATCCTTATAACAGAGCGAATCAAGTACATAGATTTACAAAACACAGAAATTGGCCAGCTGGCGTCCTTTATGGGTCACACCGATAAAACCCACAAGCAGTTCTATCGGCTACCAAAAGATGTGACGATGGTCACAAACGTGTCTAGAATTTTACTGAAATTAGAAAAGGGTGAAATTTTAGACTGTAAAGGCAAAAACTTGAAAGAAATCAATGTTGATGAAACTGCCATTTCGGATTCCTCGGAAGAGGAAGAAGATGAAGGAAATGAGAATCAAGATCAGAATAGCAAGTACCGCGTTACTGTTAGCTCAAAAGGTATGTTTGATTTATGTATAGAAATACTTTTCTACTCCTCCATATATCTAATCGTTTGTTATAATTTTGTTGTGTAGAGATCCATAAAATCCAAGGCAAGGATACTGGTTCACCTTCTAGTAAAGGAATTTATTCTGAAGAAACTGCGACTGATCTGGATGGAAATACGATGCAACATGAATTCAGTAAAATAGTAGCACCAGGTACTTCAAAAGTACAAAATAAAATAATTACAAAGAAGTGATGGACAGATGTAGAAATTTCGATGATAAAAAAACATTTTGGTCCTTTTTTACCGCCGGATTCATCATATCCAAATACGAATGAAATGAAACAGTTGTTAGAAAAGTTTTGAAAAAACAGAACTGTTGCTCAATTAAAAAGGAAAGTTCAACATTTAAAAAAAAATAAGCCGATGACTTAATTTTTTAGTGATAAGAATTTTATATAATAGTAATTTCCTGGTCGCACAGTTGAATTTACTGATCGGAAATATTGATAAATTACCACAAGTTGTGATTAGAAGATTTCTTTATTTTACGAACATTTCGGGAAAATTAATTGCAATTACTATTATACTAATAATTAATCAATTATTATTATAATAATATAATAATTGCAATTAATGTTCCAGAAACGTACGTAAAATAAAAAATCTTTTAATCTTCTGTGGTAATTTATCAACACTTCCGATCAGAAAATTGAACTGTGCGACCATGAAATTACTATTATATAAAATTCTTAAATGTTGATAAATTACCACAGAAGTTGTGATTAAAGATTTTTTATTTACGTACGTTTCGGGAGTATTAATTGTATTATGTATAATAATTATTATATTTGCAATTAATATTCCGAAACGTGCATAAAATAAAGGAATCTTTTAATCATAACTTTGTGATAATTTATCAACATTTATGATCAATAAATTGAACTGTGCGACCATGAAATTATTATTATTTAAATGAAACCTTAACCCTAATAGATAAAAATGTTGTATTATTGACTGTATTTGAGTGTGTTCATGTTTGAACATAATAAACAGTTTAGCATTTTGATACTTTTTATGATTTAATAGTAAGTAGCAACGGCAATAAATCAATTATTCAGTATTATCAATCTTGTCTGTCTCCTTATTACGAGCTGAAATAAGACTGCTTCTTGTGAAATCGACTGCCGTTTTCGTGGCTTTATTACAAATTTTTTGGTGAAAATTCATAAATTATTGATTTAATTATAAGTGCTAGATATTCAAAATCTCACGCGAATGACCATAAAATTGGTAAACTGCTGAAAATGCATAATTTATTTATTAACAATGTTTAATTTTTTTCAACCTGCAAAATTATCAAAAAAAGTGCACGTTTAAATAAATTCTTTATAATAACGGGAAAAAGTTATCGAACATTTTACAAAAGCATAAAATCTGTTTTAGGATTTCTGCAAACGCATGTGTTAAATAACCCCGTTATCTGCCTACCTGCGCAAAAGTTGTTTGTGACGTCAGTGCACCACAGACCCCCACGAAATTGGTATATACCAGGTGCCGGATCGCATATACACGTTTTTCTATATACTGGTGCTTAAACGTAACTTTATCTATACAAAATTCCGGGTGCCACTTCGACGATTAGTTTCACGGTGCCAGAAGAACCGATTATCCATATATATATATATATATATATATATATATATATATATATATATATATATATATATATATATATATATATATATATATTATATATATATATATAATTAATTCTAACATTCTTTATATACTTAGCTAATTAAATTATTTACGCAAAGTGGGGTTAAGAAACTCGACGGGAAATCAAAATCTTAAAAAACAATATTTTCTTATTCTGAAATGTTTTAAATTAACACAAAAGACTAAGTAGTTAACATCTGGAAGCTACGCAGCAATAAATATAAATTTATTCCGGGAAGAACACAATAAGGGATTGAACAACAATGATGGTGATCGACGAGGGCAGTGACGCTTTATTTTCTATGAAACGAATTGGTTTACTAGGTCACACTCCTTTCTCGACTTTATTTAAGAATATAATGCTATGTTTACGGAGTTTTGATTTAACTTCTGAACTTGCTGTAATTATTAAAATTACGCAAAATGAATACAATATAAAATATCAAGACTATTATACACAACTTAAACAAAAGGGGAAATATTGGTGGTTTTGTCCACCACTTATAAGAAGTGAGATTAAGTTTTATTTAAAATTACGATTTATTTTTCTCGCTTTAGAAAAAATATAAATGAACGGGAATACACTTTTGAGAATTAGACTGGACAAATGTTTTAAAAATAAAAACCCTGGTGGTGTCTGTTGGCGTTGTTTGTGGTTGTGGCTAAAATTTTGGCAGTCTAATAGGTACTAAAATACTAATTTTCGGGTTTCATCGAAATCGGTTTAAATTATTGGAATGTATTTATTCCTCCAGGAAACGGGTTTTAATACTTTATTAAGTATTAAGTATCTGGATGCGAAGCGCAGTAGATTTTTTGTCTACAGAGGTTTGACTATATCTTAGGTACGTGGCGGCGGGGTAGGTTAATTAATCAAACTGGAATACACCCTTTGGTTAATTACAAAATATGCCAGACTTAACAGGTAGGAACATATCTGGACAGCCATTTCACCTTGCGGACATCCCCAGAGAAATTCTCAACACTTTTCAGGCGACAACATAAAAGCAAAAAGTAGGATTTTGTGTACTAGGAGGTTTTTGTTCACGCTGGGCATTCATCCGAGTAAGTGTATAGTGTACAAGTGTGGTTGTGTTTTACAGACGGGATCGATTAATAATCTGCCAAGGCAGAAAAACGTATTCTAACGGAAACTTGCCTGGTGAATATGATCGGGAAAATTTAAAAGTCACGCATAAATGGGTCGGCCGGTACAAATAACTGATTCTGCTTCCAACTAACTCGGAATGCGGAAAGAAGTTAGGAAATAGAAGTCAATTGAGAAGTAATTAATTTCGCTTCTATTTTAGTATGCTCATGCTTATGTTAGTACCTACTTATTTTAAGTTATTAGTACCCTTTTTCGTGGATTGTTTAAGAGTCCTTCTCCTCTTCAGCCCTGGTCAATCTTTTCTTGTTGGGGTTGTGTTGATTTGTGTTGTTGTATTGTTTACAATCATGAATTGAGTTTATGATGTTTCTGAAAAAACATTTCGATTTTAATTTTTTTTATTTTATTATGTGATTCGAATGGAGGAAATCGGTAGTTATAGGGGATCGTAAGGATCTCTCTGGTTGGCATTGATTCGCCAAAAATTCTTCTGTGTATAAAGTTTTGTTGTAATGTTTATAATCTGTTTGTGATGGGTGTGTGTTGTATCGTAAGATCGTTAGGGTATCTGAAAGGTACCGAGTGTAGTTTATGCGTCTAAGTATTCGCTGTTCACAGGAGGCGATAAAGGAGAGGTTTATGTTTGTGAATATGGGTGCTCGAAAATCTATAACTAGGTGTATTTTAGTGTTTGGGGTGGCGACTTCTGATTCTACTCCAAAGGGCGCCCTGTAGATTTGCTCCGTTTCGTATCCTGTTAAGTGTTCTTGGTAAGTGACCTTTTGTTGGAGTGTGAGTCTTTCGTTTTTTAGAGTAAGGAAAATATGACTGTCGGCCAGGTTGGAAAATGTTGCAGCGGGTACCTTTTGCATGGGTATTGCTTAGTCCGATAAAGTATTGGAGCATTAATATTAACGTTTTAATTTTGGATTAATTAACGTTACCGACATTGTATATATTGTAAGTAGATTTTGCTTAAAGTTAAGTTCGATTTGCCAAGTTGGTGTAAGACAAATTTAAGAATTAAGTATTGGTTTCCATCAATTACTTAATACCGAGAGGAGATTCTCCTATATCGTTGTGAGTAAGAAAAGGAAGTTCGATCGACCATTTGTGCTGTGTTATAGTAACTACATATTTTTGCTGCATTTATACGTGTTGGTGATTTTAACAAAATGTTTGTACTCATTTGGACGAATGAATATGCCTGTTGGTATAATTTCAATTAAATAATGCATATTCACTCGTAAACTATTTCGGACTGTGTTTTGAATGTTTCATTCTGTTAAGGTCACACAAAATTAGGTACTGACAGATTTGTAAAATTTCGATGTTCGACAATTTCTTTGTTATTGTGAGGTTAATTATAATTTAGGTTATATAAAATAGATAAATCTGGGGTTGTTGGAATCCTGCAAGAATTTCCAAGTTAGGGTATATATATATATATATATATATATATATATATATATATATATATATATATATATAGTAATAATATTAAATAATATTAAAATAGGCTCCAGTAAAATAATATCACTTCAAACAAAAATGTAATTAATTTAAAGTTACCTCTAATTGTGCCTTTGACTCCAGTCGGTAAAGTAGATCAGGATCATATGTAATGATTTGTTTAATTCAATTCTGCTTGATTATTTTCACTCAACCTAAATAATAAAATTACAATGCAATAATAATAAAATGATCTCGAGCGCCAAGTTGTTTTTATTATATTATTATCTCTAAATAAAAAACTATAAACAATTTTGTTTATTTACAATTTATGTGGGATGATTAAGTAAAAAAGTATTAAAACTATTCTTAAAGTACAAAAAAAATCATTAGATAAATACCTTCGTTAAGTTCTGTACATAACATTTTATAACCTCTGGTATCACATGAATCGGAAACGGTCAACTAGGTGATGTTATTCTTGCATCACTGTTGTGCAATTTTGAAATATAATATTACCAGCCGCACCCAAACTGAAATTATCCTTACAATTTCGTCTTAAAATATATTAATTATTTTGAAGTTTTTGTATGCAAAAATTGCAAACATACAGTGGAAACGTATGCACGACATAAAATTGATTGCGTATTTTAAATGTAAGCCAAGTAAAATAAAAGTAGCATAATAAAAGAGGTATTGTAAAAGTGAAGGAAAAAATAAGTGTGAAGATAAAAAATAAGTGTAATCAAGTCCCTGAAAAGAGCAAATGCTTTAATTTTTAATATAACAAGTTAAAAGATAACTTACCATCTAACCGATGGCACTTTTACACTAAATTTAGGGAAACCCCCCAAAACAACACGCTTCCTGCATCAGCCTTCATCAGGAAGTGAAAAAAATAGAGACTTTCAGAATAGATCATGTACGTGTGCGTCAAAGGATTTGCGCAAAGAATTAAGTTACGACGCGTTGCGCTGCAGATATGCAAATTAAGTTGCCTACCTCAATTTATATTTTCAACACTTAAAAAAACTTTTCTTATTTTTCTACTAAATGAATGAAAGATCTTAAATTACGGTATTTTTAATACAACACAAAAAAGGGTTGTTACAATATATATATATATATATATATATATATATATATATATATATATATATATATATATATATATATATATATATATACAGGGTCCGGCAACAAGAGCGCCTTCTTCTATATCTTCCGTTTTATATAAGCTTAGTTGTATGCGTATTTTAAAATTATTCACGCGAATACAGGTTGTGTATTTAAAGAGGACCAAATTATTACAAAAAAATTTAAATGTAACACCCTGTATATTATTACTTTTTTGAATTCTACACATTGTTTCTAACAAATTCGCAATATATTTCCCTATACCTAAATATGGCCGTTTTTGAGTTATTTCGATTTTTCTAAAAAAAATTGAAATTACAGAGTTTGCTTTGAAAATGTACCTCCTTAACTGTTGAAAAATAAAAGTTATCTAATTTATATGAGAATAAGTACAGAGATAGAGTTTCCTTTTAATGTGAAGAAAATGACATAATTGCTTACAGGGTGCTTATAATTGACTTGCCAATCAACCATTATTCGAATTAGTAAAAGTTTACTTTTTCAAATAAAACACCCTGTATATTATTACATTTTTGGTTTCTACATATTAACCCTTATCAGTTCGCCATACAACTCCCTATCCCTAAATATAGCCGTTTATTGGCCAGCATAATTTATACTGAAGGATATGCAGATAGAAGACATCTAAACGCAAGATCGATTCAGAATGAATAAATAGATTTATTGCAATTTCATGTGCCAATTACTCCAAACATGAACGTGTTAAACCTTCTACAAATGAAGATAGTGAATTGAGGGTTCTTCTCGCCATCGAAGAGGATCATCACGGAAGCCAAAAGGACATAAGTGAAATAGTTGGTATAAGTGAGAGATCAGTAGGCCGTCTTTTAAAGAAGAATCGCTTACATCCCTATCATGTTCAGTTACACCAAGAATTGAGCGATGCAAACTTCGATCATCGAGTAAGATTTTGTAACTGGGCCAGAGAAAAAATTACTCAAAACAAATTTCTTTTATAATATTTTATGGACAGACGAATCAACATTTCATAAGACTGGATTTGTTAATACACATAATTTTCATTATTATTCCTCAGAAAATCCACATTTATTAAGACAAGTTGATAATCAACGTAAGTGGTCTTGAAGTGTCTGGGGTGCCATCGTTGGGGATTATGTCATCGGTCCATTCTTTTTTTATGGATACTGGAATGCTGAGAAGCACCTTAACTTTTTGCGCAACGATTTACCGGGCTTATTAGAAACTATTACTCTTGATATTAGAGCCACAATGTGGTATCAACATAATGGCGCTCCTGCTCACTACTCTGCAGATGTAAGAGATTATCTCAATAGAGTCTTTCCAAATAAATGGATTGGGAGAAATGGACCTGTGAGGTGGCCAGCTAGGTCCTCTGATCTGACAAGAATAGATTTCTTTTTATGGGGATACATAAAAAGTGTTGTCTGTAGGGAACCACCAACCACTGCCGAAGATATGCGTAATCGTATAACACAGGCTTTTCATAGCATTACTCCTGAGTTGTTGCGTAGAGTTGAACAATCTTTTAAAGATCGACTTCAGGTCTGCATCCGAGAAAACGGACAACATTTTGAACAATTATTTTAAATCATTATCGCTAATGATTAGCGTTAAATTATTATTTTTATTTTATTTTATTAGTTTTGTATTTTTAGAAATAATTTTTATAATTATAGTGTATTAGTTTCTGTTGCGTTTTTTAATTTGCAATACAATTGTTTTTCACTGTTTTTTTTTATTTATGCGAGGCCATGGATTTAAAAAAATGTTCCAATAATCTTACACATTTTGAAAAATTGAAAATAATTCAGAAACGGCTATACTTAGGGATAGGAAATTGTATATCGAATTGATAAGGGTTAATATGCAGAAACCAAAAACGGAATAATATACAGGGTGTTCTATTTGAAAAAGTAAACTTTTACTGGTGGGAATAATGTCTGATTGGCAAGTCAATTGTAAACACCCTGTATGCAATTATGACATTTTCTTTGCATTATAAGAAAGCTCTATCTGTGTACTTGTTCTGACATAAATTAGATAACTTTTGTTTTCAAAGCTATCTCTGTAACTTCAATTTCTTTTATAAAAATCGACTTAACTCAAAAACGGCTATATTTAGGGATAGGGAAATATACTGCGAATTAGTTAGGAACAATGTGTAGAATTCAAAAAAGTAATAATATACAAGGTGTTCTATTAAAATTTTTTTTATTATAGTTTGGTCATCTTTCAATAAACAACCTGTATACACGTGAATAATTTTAAAATATGCACACAACTAAACTATAACCCCATCCCAAATTTTCTTAATCTAGCTTATATGAAACGGAAGATATAGAAGAAGGCGCTCTTGTTGCCGGACCCTGTATTATATATATATATATATATATATATATATATATATATATATATTAACAAATAACGAGTGTATCAAAATCAGGTGGTTATCACAAGATATTTGTAATCTTACCCTACCCTCATTGAGCTGCAGCCTGGTAAAATTCAAATTAAGTAACTGTAGCCAAACGTCTACTTTACAATGTTAAACAGAAATAAGCAAAACAGTTTTACACAAATACAAAATTAAAAAAAAATAAATGCGTGGCCGTTATTGCCCGGTAACATGAGGGTAATATCAGCCGGGAAAATTTTGAGTAAGAAGGATTGCGTTTCACCTTCTTTCAGAAGCGAATTTATTTGTTTTTGACTTTAAAATAATTGTATATATCTCAGGCACTATCATTATTCACGGTTCACATAAATTAATAGAAAACAATAGCTCTGATTATTTTATTGTTCAAATTATACGGCCTTGCATTGACGACGATTTCCTTATTGCTGTTTATCATTTGCCGAAAGCTGTAAACGTTGATTAATTAATGAGAGGTTTTTCTTATTTTTAATAAAATTAAGATTTCTGAATATAGAATTCATAATGTTCGACATTTTGTTAGCAGATATAAATAATATACGAATTGTTGTACTCACAAATTATTTAAAGTAGTAATTATAAGTAATAATTAATCAAACTCATAGCTATAGTTGTAGTGAACATCACCAATACTCTTAGTACACCTACACTGAATTTAATTCAAGAAATATACAGGAAAGAATTTCTCAATGTTAATGAATATGAGTAGTAGACGGACACCTTGGCCGACATTACCTTTTTGTGACGTCATTTGACTTTAGGAATACCTAAGGACATATTTTGATCTCGAGTTTGGCCTGGAGTTGACCTTGATCTGAAGATAAAAATCGACTTTAGGACCTCCGCGGGAAATTTGAGTAAGGGTGCTAATGCTAGCTTTTAGGACAGGTATAGGAACTTGTTCTCGGGTCTGAGCCTCTAATTCGAATTTGTATTCTAATAAGAGGCCCTAGTCTCGTAAGGCAGGTATAGACAGCGCAAGACTAAAAATTAAATATGAATGAAAATGATTAAATCGTATTATTGATTGAAGCAGATGGCATTGGTATCTTTAAAGTTAACAAAATATTTATGTCTACTTCTATCTATCTAACATGACGTTTAATGTCTAAATCTATAGCAACAAAAATTCATAAGGTTGAATTCAAGTATTAGCTCAAATATTTTCAATATCTGAATAACGATTGTAAAAAGTCACCGTCAGCATAAAACGGAGGATTCATGCATTGTATTGGGTGAAATTTTGAAATGACCGTGTATTATTCATATTTTATAGAAGCGGTCTACCTTGGAATTTTAAAGTTAACATGTATTTATTTATGTCTATTAATATAACATAAGGTAAGTCTAAAAATTAATTAAGTAAATAGAATAGAAATGGTTAAACTGTATTATTGATATCTTATAGAAATGTCGGTCTTGTAATTTTTTTTGTTAACATGTATTTATTTATGTCTGGTGATTTCACCTTGAAGCCAACCTTCACCATTACACTTAAAAAAAACTTAAAAATGATTTTCACCTTGAGACTGCTAAATTTTACCTATATGATAAAGTTGTTTTATATAATGCAATTAATATTAAATAGTTATGCAACTTCATTAATATGAATCGTAAAGGAGCAATCGCCCATTAACATCGTGTTAAATTAATGTGTATACAATTATTTTTTAATTTTGCTGGTGCAAAATACATTAAGGTCTAAAACAAAATATTAGATGAAATAATAATAATAATTTCTACCTTGATGCAATAGTGCTTTTTATATAGGCAGATTCTCTTTCTAAGTGGTCAGCACCTATACATTTGAAAAAAATTATGCTTAACTTATTTGCATGTTCAACTACACACATGTACTTCACGTTATATGGGGTTTTACCAGCTGGAGTTTAATAGCCATGCTAGTTAAGCACACACACACATTCTCACACAGACACGCACAGACACACATATGCACATACAGACATCATGACCGATGACTTTGTCAAACATTGTAAATGTATGTAATAAGCCGATTAACAATAGTGAAAGAAAATTCGATTGCGTAACTTTCTATACCTCACATTTGAATAATTAAGTTGAAAGGTAAAAATGTGAGCGGCATAATCTGGGGCATGTTAACACCCTATTTTAAAACACATTAAAAAGGAAAAGTGATCCATATTCGGTTTTGAGTATCGTAACCATTCCATTACATTTATTATAAGTTTTAATAATAATTTTTAATTCCATTACATTAATGAGGAATAGTTTATTGCAAACATGTCTAGATTTAGAGTTATCGTTGCAGTCATTTAGAAAATTTTACATTTTCTGTTGGTATTGTTCAAACAACGATGGCCCTAATTATCCCTAGAACAATAATCTAAGAATTAACTCATTATTTACAAATGGCTGAATTTCGTCCTTTTACGTAAAATTCCTTATAAAACCTACATACCTGATTCTACCATTGCCTAAACGATTTAGTTGTGCGAACATGCGTGATCGATAGACGTAAACCACATCAAAATTTTTTAAGTGTGCTCAATATGTTAATAGTTTTAAATTGAGGAACTTATTTCTCACTTGGGAAGACTACCTTGTCAGCAATGTAAAGTTTTCGTTCATTAATGTAATGGAATTAAAAGTTATTATTAAAACTTATAATAAATGTAATGGAATGGTTACGATACTCAAAACCGAATATGGATCACTTTTCCTTTTTAATGTGTTTCAAAACAGGGTGTTAACATGCCCCTGATTATGCCGCTTACATTTTTAGCTTTCAACCTACATATTCAAGTGTGAGGTATAGAAAGTTACGCAATCGAATTTTCTTTCACTATTGGTAATCGACTTATTACATACATTTACAATGTTTGACAAAGTCATCGGTCATGATGTCTGTATGTGCGTGTCTGTATGTGCGTGTGTGTGTATGTATGTGTCTGGATGTGGATATGTGTGTCTGTGTGTGTGTGTGTGTGTGTGTGTCTGTGCGTGTCTGTATGAGAATGTGTGTGTGCATAATTAGCATGGCTATTAAACTCCAGCTGGTAAAAACCCATATAACGTGAAGTTGAACATTCAAATAAGTCAGGCATAGTTTTTTTCGAATGTATAGGTGCTTGCCGCTTAGAAAGAGAAACTGCCTATATAAAAAGCGCTATTGCATCAAGGTAGAAATTATTATTATTATTTCATTTAATATTTTATTTTAGACCTTAATGTATTTTGCAGCAGCAAAATGAAAAAATAATTGTATACACATGAATTTAACACGATCTCAATGGGTGATTGCTCCTTTCCGATTCATATCAATCAAGTTGTATAACTGTTTAATAATAATTGCATTACATAAAGCATTTTATCATATAGGTAACACATAAATTCAACCTTATGAATTTTTGTTGCTATAGATTTAGACATTAAACTTCATGTTAGATAGATAGAAGCAGACATAAACACTTTGTAAACTTTAAAAAATACCAAGGCCATCTGCTTCTATCAATAATACTATTTAATCATTTTCGTTCATATTTAATTTTTAGTCTTACGCTATCTATACCTGCCTTACGAGACTAGGACCACTTATTAGAATACAAATTCAAGTTAGAGGCTCAGACCCGAGAACACGTTCCTATACCTGTCCTGAAAGCTAACATTAGCACCCTTACTCAAATTTCCCGCGAAGGTCCTGAAGTCGATTTTTATTTTCGGCTCAAGCTCAACTCCACGCCATACCCCACGTGGACGGCCTTGGGTACTCCCAAAGTCAAATGACGCCACAAAAAGATAATGTCGGCGAAGGTGCCCGTCTACTACTTACATTCATTAACATTGAGAAATTCTTTCCTGTATATTTGTTGAATTAAATTCAGTATAAGTGTACTAAGAGTATTGGTGGTGTTCCTACAACTATAGCTGTGGGTTTAATTAATTATTACGTTTAATACTGCTTTAAATAATTTGTGAGTACAACAATTCATATATTATTTATATTTGCTAACACAATGTAGAACATTAAAAATTCTATATTCAGATATCTTAATTTTAATAAAAATGAGAAAAAAAGCCATTGAAACCTCTCATTAATTAATCAACATTTAAAGCTTTCGCCAAATTATAAACAACAATAAGGAAATCGTCGTCAATGCAAGGCCGTATAATTTGAACAAGAAAATAATCAGAGCTATTGTTTTCTACTAATCTATGTGAACCGTGAATAATGATAGTGGCTGAGATATATACAATTACTTTAAAGTCAAAAACAAATAAATTGGCTTCGGAAAGAAGGTGATACGCAATCATTCTTGCTCAAAATTTTAATAATAAATGTAATCAATTGGTTGAAACTTTCAAGGTCAAAATTCCAAAATCAAATAATCTTAAACTTTAATTTTAGTCATTCCAATTATCATCTTATTGAACACGTAGAAAACATAAATTCGATAAGCTTTCAAATGCAGGTATTAGTGCACAGTAATAACACACAATAGCGTGAAATGCCCCAAATACAGGGTCGATACAGCTCGGTAATTGTATCCGCTAACCTGGAGGGCATTATATGTTTCTATGCAACAAAAAGCGTGTTCATCTGCTCACCTATATGGACAGAAAAGTAATTATCTTAAATTTGCACACATTTTCATTCTAACTTTTTTGTCCCAGCTCACATCGACAATATGCAATTCTCGTAAAATAGATCCTTTCGTTAATTGATCGGAAAATACCAGTTGAATACTCAATTTATTTTTCAAATCCGAACGAAAACTCTTACTATCGTCAAGTAAATTAACCAATCCTTTTAATTCACAATCGTAAAGGAACAGAAAAATATTTAAACGTAGTCCAGGCGTTTTCTATTAACTACTTTACCTGGTTTCATTAGCACCTATGGCAACTTAGTTTTACATAACTATTAGTTATATTCACAAATGTTTATTTACTACCAATTTATTGTCTTTAAACAGGCGGTTGGTACAATGGGGTGAACAACTATCCGGCGCAAACTCTTCCAAATGCAAAATACCATACACGGCACATTTATTTCAATCCGCTTAAAGCGTAAAATTAATCAAAGGAATCGGAAATCATTAAAATTAACACTTTACTTCTTTAATTGGAACGAAAATGGTACTACTAATCTTATTTAATTAATTTGTAATGCGTTTTGGCTTTGTATTAAAATACTTTATAATAAAAAGTTATGTGAAATTAAATTATCTTCAAATAAGATGTCTACGCATTTTCCTATAAAATTAATCGTTATTCAGATATTGAAAAGATTTGACCAAACATTTAAAATCCACCTTACGAATTTGTTTGGCGCCAAAGTACGCCTTGAATCAAAAAATTGCATAGTACGTATTTAATCGATATGTTTAAAATCTATATCTAGGCATTTTTATATATCTGAAATACGCAGAAATACTTGATACAAACCAAAAACTACCTATAATAAACCGTCCCTCTCCGTCACTGGATCTCACACACAATATAATCAGCTCCAGGAGAAATGAAATAAAGTTTCAACACAAAATTTCCATTACGCGCGTATCATGGTTCGATTTAATGATAGTTAAAAAAAGTTCATTAGCTAACCTTTTCTACCTACATATGTATATGTAGATTAGAACGTAATATCGAAAGATATGATGGAAGGTAAATTAAAATCGCACGTTGTGAATATATTACTTCAATTGGAAACGCTGTTAACAGTGGCAGCAAAAATTTCTGGTTCCTTGTGAGAACAAAAATGACATCTTTTAGAATAGCGGGTGTAATGTGTAAAGGCGATACAACTTATAATAAGTTCGAAGATTAGTGGATACCATTACCGAAGCGTATTCACCTTGGATTTGGTGATCTTCACCCTGTTGTGTGTTACTGTTTTTATTGTGCACTAATACCTACATTTTAAAGCTTATCGAATTTATGGTTTCTACATGTACAATAAGATAATAATTAGATCAAATTAAAGTTTAAGATTATTTGATTTTGGAATACATTTATTATTAAAATTTTAAGTAAGAAAGATTGCGGAAGCGAATTTGTATGTTTTTGACTTTAAAATAATTGTAAATATTAATCATTCAATATTATTTTTGTTTTATTACTATTATAATATATAGCGTTAATAAACTTTAGGCGTATTATTTCATTATTGGGTGTAATATTACTTGTGATTTTCGCCCTATCTCACGCACTATCATTATTTACGGTTCACATAAATTAGTAGGAAACAATAGCTCTCATAATTTTTTGTTGCTAATGGTTTAATAGTAATTTTTCAAATTATACGGCCTTTCATAGACGACGATTTCCTTATTGTTGTTTATCATTTGGCGAAAGCTTTAAACGTTGATTAATCAATGAGAGATTTCTTTGTTTATTTTTTATTTTTATTAAAATTAAGATTTCTGAATATAGAATTCATCAAGTTAACACATGTTCGACATTTTGTTAGTAAATATATATATAATATATGAATTATTGTACTCACAAATTATTTAAAGTCGTAATAATCAATAATAATTAATCAAACACACAGCTATAGTTGTAGTGAACAGCACCAATACTCCTAGTACTCTTATACTGAATTTAATACACATTTAATGCAATTACAAATTAATTCAATAAATATACAGGAAAGAATTTTACAACGTTAAGGATTGTGTTTTACACAAAAGTATTTGGTGTGGAACAACATACGATCCTCCAACCTACAAAGCGGAAATGGAAAGAAATGAAATAATTTTAATAATAATAATATTTTAGGATAATTATGCAACCTCTTTTTTAATACGCCCATAAAGAAAATACGCAACATTGTAAAAACAGTAATCTATATCAGATGAACGTTTAAAACTTCATGTTAGGTAGAGGTTAATAGAAGTCTAGATAATAACTTGAAAAAAATTCTATAGCAACCTGCTTCTATGAAATATCGATAGTACAGTGCATTCCATTTTGGTTGAGACAGCCAAGTATCTCCGTTGTTGTTGAAGATAGAACCTTGCGGTTTTCGCGGTCCTGTGCCACTTTTTTGTGAAACTCAAGATGTCCTGAACGAATTTTTCCCAACTTCTTTCGTTCATAAGTTACAGGGCGTTTTTGAAAATTCACACTTTTACGTAGGTAACTAATAGCAACAAATAAATAGTAATAAAAAGTTCATAATGTAGAATAAACAACTAATTAAATGTTTACTCATACTATTTCATTTCGAAATTATACAGTAACTTATTCATTGAATTGTTCAAATTGATGTCCATTTTCTCTAACACAATTGACACAATTTCTTAATACGTCTTAATGCATTTAAAATTATGAAAGGCCGATTTTGTAAATTCTGGAAAACTGCCTCTGTTGTTGCACGAAGTTCTTCAATATTATTGTGCCTCTTACCGTATATTTTATTTTTCAAAATACCCCACAAAAAAAGTCAACAACAGTGTTTTGTAGCATCCATGACCTACTATAAAAAAATCACAAATAATAATCCCTGTAGTAAAACTTTGAAATCCATGGCACTCTATTAAAATTCAATGTTTTAGTAATTTTGGAGCATTTTTGAAAACTTCATGTTTATATATTATATATCATTTTGAAGGAAAAAAATAAGTAATTTAATGAAATAATAAAATACAGAGTGTTGCATTGAAAAAATCATAAATTTGCGTCTTATCTACACAACGATACCCCAACAAAAATTGAGTGCGCCCCTGGATTCTACGTAAAATTCTCTATGGGACAAGTTTTCAATTTGACATTATCGCTGAGAAACTTCTCAGATATGGAGGGGATCCAAAAAGTGTGGATTTTCAAAAACACCCCGTAATTTGTAAATGAAAGAAGTTAGGCAAAATCCGTTCAGGTCATCTTGAGTTTCACAAAAAAGTGGCACAGGACCGCGGAAACCGCAAGGTTCTATCTTCAACAACAACCGAGATATCTGGCTGTCTCAACCAAAATGGGATGTACTGTACAGTTTAAGTATCTACAATCTTATTTAATTAATTTTTAATGCATTATGATTTTGTATTAAAAACAGTAATCTATATCAGATGAACGTTTAAAACTTCATGTTAGGTAGAGGTTAATAGAAGTCTAAATAATAACTTGAAAAAAATTCCATAGCAGCCTGCTTCTATGAAATATCGATTGTACAGTGCATTCCATTTTGGATGCGACAGCCAAGTATCTCCGTTGTTGTTGAAGATAGAACCTAAACATAAAAAAAATTCACATTTTGTTATAAAATTAATCGTTATTCAGGTATTGAAAAAATTAAACCAATACTTAAATTCTACCTTATGAACGTTTTGTCACCAAATTACTCCTCGTACCAGAAAATTGCATAAAACATAATTAATGAATATGTTTATGTTCCATATCTAAGTATTTTTATAGCTTTGAAATATGCAGATCTTTCAGAAATATTTGATAAGAATCAAAAACTGCACCTAATAAACTCACCCTCATCACCGCTGGATTTCTCTCAAAATCTAATCAGCTCCAGGAGAAATGAAGGGTTATCTTGGATACTAATATACATCCACACACACCCACACACACGCGCTCGCGCACACTCACGCAAGCACGCACTCCCGCCCTCCTCCATACACACATACGCACACAGACACGCACGCAAGCAGGGTACCACCCACCCACCCGACCAACCACCCACCCATCCATACACACACCGGCGCATGCACGCACGCACGCACACACACACACGCACACACACAGTCATCATGGCCGATCTTGGTGGGGCTTTGACAAACATTGTAAATTGATGTGATAAATCGATTAGCGATAGTGAAAAAAAAGTCGATTCCATAACTTTCTACACCTCACGTTTGTATTATGTAGGTTAGAAGGTAAAAATGTGAACGGCATAATCTGGAGCATATTAACACCCTATTTTGAAACACATTAAAAAGGAAAAGATAATTCTCAAGAACAGGACCATGAATTATCGGAGCAAATAATTATTAATCCTTCCAAACTGTTTTCTGGAATTACTCCGGCACAGATTCAACAAAGCTTTTCCAAAATCTCAACGGGTCCTGACTGGTTACAAGGATTATTACGACGCAATCCACAAACTAAAGTAAGAAAACCATAATCAACCAACGTAGATCGGAATTTGTTTCCAAACTTTACCAATCTAGTGGACAAATACAAGTTGACTTTTGTATTGCGTGTTTAGAATATACGTTCCTCCATTGATCATTCATGCTGATCATTTGAAGAATAACGGCCCTCCAGGCGCTATTTTTTACTGCTCAGATAACGGAAGGAAAACCGAAAGTTTATTGATTGTTTGGTTAAAGCACTTTGAGCGTTGTGTTAAAATTTCAATAGAAAATCCAGTTCCTTTATTATTAGATAACCACCATAGTTATTGCTCGTTGAATGCCTGCAACTTCTCCAAAGAAAGAGGAATTATTATGCTCACAATTCCTCCACATACATCCCACCGAGTTCATATACTAGACGTTACATTTTATTGTCCTTTGAAGACAGCATACAACTCAGAATGTGATAAATTTATGAGAAATCAGTCAGGAAAATAAACTATGCCCAGTATCGTTGCTGATTTGTTAACAAAACTTTCGATAGAGTTGCAACTATCGAAAAAGCTACTAGAGGTTTTAAGTTAAGAGGAATGTTTCTTGTCAACCCTCATGTTTTCAGCGCAGACGATTTTGTACCCGCTGAAAACATAAAACCGATAAACTTAAATGAGCCGTTTCTAGAAATGAGCAAATACTGCTAACATACCACGGAGCATTTGCTAGCATTCTGATGGTTTTGGATTCTAGGCGTTGAATAATGTTAACATTGGACTTACAGGAGCAACTCCATAGATCAATTCCGTAAGTCCATGGGCCTGATTACTGTTTTGCAGAGCAGGATCTTATTTTCGAGGGAAAGACACGACTTTCTGCCAAGTGCCCAGTACATTTTCTTGATTCGCAGATCAATCTCTTTACGCTTTTTCCATATATGAGACCTCCAGGTGAGTCGTCGGTCTAAATGAAGACCTAAGTAGCGAGCTTTTGTTGCTTGAGGAATGGGTACGTTGTTCAGAAAAACTGGGGGACAGTCGGAGCGATTTAGAGTGAAGGTAACGTGAATGCTTTTCATTTCGTTGACCTTGATTCTCCATTTAGCTCTGAAGATGAGTTAGATGGATCTGTAGGTTAGAGGATGCTATATGCGGATTGGTATGACTGGAAAGGAGGACAATGTCATCTGCGTACGTACCTAAGTGTGTATTATTTGTTGTGGGAACATCTGAGGTATATAATAAATATAGCAGCGGTCCAAGGACACTGCCTTGAGGTACACCTGAGGTGACTGGTCGGAGGTCAGAATAATGTTGGCCATGTTTGATTTGGAAGTAGCGATCATTCAAGTGCGATTTTAGCAAAAGGTAGTATTCATTTGGCAGTAGTTCTTTAATTTTATATAATAGACCATCATGCCACAACGTGTCAAATGTCTGTTTAATGTCTATTAAAACTGCAGGGCAGTAATATTTGGCGTCTAGGGCCACATTGATGATATTTACAAGTCGATGGCATTGCTGGATCGTGGAATGGTACCGCCTAAATCCAAACTGATGGTCTGGTATTCAGTTTTCCAGTACGTCACTATCATACAGTCTTTTGATTATAAGTTTTTCTAGCAGCTTAGGGAGTAGTGGCAGCAGACTTATTGGACGGTAAGACGCAACATCTTCAGCAGGTTTACCAGGTTTTGGTATTAGAATAATTTGCGCAAATTTTAACGATGATGGCCAATATTGGCATCTCAATATGGAGTTGAACAGGTTTCGTAAAAACGTTATACTGTTTTTGGACAGTTCAGTAAGCACCTTAGCCGTAATTAGGTCATACCCAGGGGCTTTGTTATTGTTTAGATGGCGAATTCATCAAGCACCTCAGTATAGGTGAAGCTTTTGACGGGCAGCGACATTTGAAGTGGCGTCTGAAGGAGGTCTTGAATCTCAACATCGGGTACCGTAGAGTAGGGGGTGAAAACTTGGACAAAGTGCTGGGCGAAGAGATCTGCTTTTTCTTAATCTGTCTTAGCCCAGTCATTATTTGGTTTTCTTAAAGGTGGGTTAACAGCCTGTGGTCTTTTATTAGCTTTAGAAACTTTCCAGATACTGGGGTCGGCTCGGGACAAGGAAGTTAGATAGTCTTGAAAAGTTTCTTGGTTGTGCAGTTTGAGTTTATTCTTGAGGGCATTGGTTAGTCTATTAAATATCGTTTTTTCAGCTGCGTTTCGAGTCCTGTGCCATTTAGATCTTGCCCTCCTCTTTTGTTTGATGAGTTCAAGGATTTCATTGGGGATATTTCCATCCTGTCGTACCGAATTTAGAAGTTTGGGCGTAGCCCTCCAGGCTGCAGATTCAACAGTAGTGGTGAAGTGTTCTGTGGCTTCCTCTATATCATTAGGGGTGCGCAGGCTGATGTTGGTTTGGAAATTTTCTTGCAAAAGCCTTCTGAATTCGTCCCAGTCGGTTTTTGGTTGTATAGGGATGGTCTAGGTTGTCTTTTAATAATTGTAGTGCTAATTGTAGCAATGTCTGGTGTGTGATGGGATGATAGGTCAGTGCTGCTGACTATATCTGTGTAGGTAGAGGATATACCTTGGGTGATAAAAAAGTCCAGTAAATCAGGTACCCTATTTAGATCCGTGGGCTCTCCGGTGGATAGGTAGCCATAGTTTTCTTCGCGAATGAGTTCATATAAAGCTCTGCCTCTGGTAGTTATTAGACGAAAGCCCCAGTAGGTATGTTTGCTGTTATAGTCACCTCCACATATAAAGTTGTTGCCAAGAGATTGAAAGAATGGCTTGAGGACGTCTTTGGAAAGTCTATGCCTGGGTGGGCAATACGCAACCGAGATTACTAGTGGATGTGATAATTTGTAGACTTGAATAGTAGTTGATTGGAGAAACGGTTCTTCGTACTTTCCCAGTTCATTGTGAGCGATTGAGCTCCGTATTAATATAGCTGTGCATCCGTGCGCTGTACCGCCATGATGTTCTGTGTTGTAGCATGTGTAGTGTGGTATTCTTAGAAAAGACCTGTCTGTAAAGTGTGTCTCAGATATAAGTAGGATATCTACATTATTTAGCTTTAAAAATGGTTCAATTTCATAGATTTTTGACAGGATGCCATTAGCACAATTTTTACATGTCAGAGTCATTGATGGCATTTGAAAGACGAATATATTAATATCATTAATACAAAGTGTGTGTACGCGAGTGTGTTATATCTGTGTTATTGTATGTGTGTGTGTGTGTGTGTGTGTGTGTGTGTGTGTGTGTGTGTGTGTGTGTGTTGTGTGTGTGTGTGTGTGTGTGTGTGTGTGGTGTGTGTGTGTGTGTGTGTGTGTGTGTGTGTGTGTGTGTGTGTGTGTGTGTGTGTGTGTGTGTGTGTGTGTGTGTGTGTGTGTGTGTGTGTGTGTGTGTGTGTGTGTGTGTGTGTGTGTGTATGTGCGTGCGAGTGCGTGTGCGCGTACATATGTGTACAGCAGTTTAACAATTAGCAACTCGTGGTAATTATGTCATAAGTTACGGCTGACGAGATATTTATAAGTGCCATTATATATAGGTTTCTATCATAAATTCACATTTTTAACGAGTCGAATATATTATATTCTAGGAGATTACAGGCTCGCCCCTTAACCTATTCACTATGATAATAATGTCAAATACTGCCTATGTTTTGTCGGTTTGTTCACTTTCACTTTTAGAATTGGGGATTATGGTCGTTAAATTAAACATGAGAGGTAAGTACTATTTAACAGCACTAATTTTTCAAATGTGATTAATATAATTCCACAATGTTTTACATAAGTTTCTATTTCTGAACGTGTTTAAATACAATGTGTATCATTATCAAGAAAGAATATATAATTAAAATAATAAAAAGCAGTTGTAACACATCATTAAAGTAAAACAGAGAACCTGATGTAAATTATAATTATATAGTTAAAATGTCTGCTATGGCTGTGTCTGGAAGATCAACCTATTGATTCATTAAGGATACTTTCTGTTTAAATTCCTAACACTTCCAAAACGTCTAATTCGTCTTTTTTATTACAAAAATGTAAAAATATAATGTGAGTGTATTTGAAGAGCGATTTCTTTCAAATTTATTTATTTGAATCAACTCTAATAATAGAAGATGGTAAAAGTCTAATTTTTTGTGTTTCGGCATCATTTAATTGCTATTTTACCAAAGTTACTCACTGGAAATATTTAAAGATATAATTGGCTAATACTGACAATGATTCATTGGAAACTATGCATTTATTTGAGAGCTATAAACGTTAAAAATAATTAACAACACCAAAAGTAAATTATGCAAAATTGTTATTTTCTGCAGCGGTAAATAGCTGTGAAACTTCAACCTGTAACTGACTATGCCCCCCCCATCCTGCAAGGTAAAACCGCTTTTGCGACGAGTGTTACGCAATAATAAAATTTTTGGCTGTCGTGATAACGCAACCTCAATCTGTCGAAAAAATGGAAAATAAAAAGGAAAACTAAAATCGGTAACCTAGGATGCTCTGAATTGATTATAGAGTACCGTAGCTTGGATGACGCTTTATACACCCTTAAGCACTACTTATTTTTCGGATTTAGTGGAACTCCGAAAAATGTATTTGTTTGTATTAATAATACTTTCGATCATATACTCAATAGCTTTCAAAGAAACAGATATCGACAACATTTGCTTAATGCTCAGCATATTTATTTATTTCATTATTAATATACAATTTAGAGTAAGTTGTGAGTTGTAACTAGACAGAACCGATTACCTGATATATTCAATTTTTTTTTCTTAGTATTTAACGTTTCAGAAAAATTCCGAGTTACTATGTGAACAAAAACTTTGCGGGTTTCGCCCATTATTAATTTATTAAACATGGGATTTTGGGTTTTTTATGTTGAAGAATAGAGATGATGATTAATTAGTATTATTATAAGAACAAGATGTTGCTAATAGTACTATTGGCCCTGAAAGATTTGTCACCGTGTGTAGAAACTGTAGGAATATATTCATTGTTTTGTCGTACTAGACTATGAAATTTGAGAAGCGTTTATTTAGTTACTAATTATTGCTATATTTCGCGATGTTTGAGTTTATTGCAAATTAGTGTAGGATATTGGAATTAAATTTGTGTGAATGGCATATACAGGATGTCCCAACGTTCCGAAAAATCTTTTGAGTTTCTGCTGCTGCCCTTTATAAAAGTAATTCGGTTTATGTACATGGTGTCACAATATTAAAAAAACACTAAAGTTGTTTTGTAAATGATATCAACCCAATTTGATTGTATTTTTGGATTCTCTGCTAAATTACGAATCACTTTTATATAAAGACGTTTTTACCTATATGCCATCAATTTTGATTTGTGGCGCTTTTTTTGCCAGAATTTCGAAATGCAGTGGTCTTGTTCAAAAATTCGTGCCTTCCATATCCTTGAAGATATGTCAAAGTAATTAACGCCGTTTGATTTTAATTACAAAGAAGCAATTTCCAATGACGCATTTCAACTCAAGCTAAACTGTAAATGAATGTTTACTTAAAAATAAGATTATCCACTATTTACTAATAATATTAGACTGCCTACTTTAGTTCCTTTTACTGTATTAAGCTCACCAACACGTATAAACGTAATTGTAATTTTTAAACTTCCATCTATTTACACATATAAAAAAATTTACAGGACGCTCCAACGTTCCGAAAAAGCTTATTATTAGAGATATTGACTTTTTCTTTTATTATAGCTGCGTTTCTGCTGCACATTTTAAAAATATTGCAGTTTATTCACAGGGTGCTCCAATATTAAAAAAAAAACACTAAAGTTGTGTTTTTTTAATGGAATCTACCCAGTTGGATTTTATTTTTGGATACTCTACTAAATTACGAATCACTTTTGTATTAGGACATTTTTACCAATCTGTCATCAATTTTGATTCCTGAATATTTGCCGCATCTTCTAAGTGTTTACTCAACTAGCTGTTCAGTCGCATGTACCTACTAGGATTTTTTAAACATGACAAATTAAAAATATCAAAAACTTATTTTTTTCAAACGATACCCCCTATGCATTATTGTACTGATCAAAAGCTTTTTTGGCAAGCTTTCTATCCATATAAAGTTTGTATAGTCCAATGTAAAAATCCAGGTTGCTATCCTAAAATAACTAAATTTTAAGAATTTTTTGCTTAAAACAACAAAAATCGAGTACGCTTCTGTCAATGTTAAAGGCGCGTCCACACTATGTCGATCGACAAAGTTGATCGACAATGTCGAACAAGTCTGGACGTGTCGCTCGACATTGTCGAATGGTGTCGAGTCGAGTCGAACGCAACCCGCACCAGGTCGGTCCGGATCAAAGGCAGTCGAGTTGAAAGCACCAGTGTGGACGTGTCGATCTTGTAGCTGCTCTTTAAAAAAAAAGTTTAGTACTGTGCTGTTGTTTAAGTGTTACATTTTTATTGAAAATGAATTGGAGTGATAACCAAACGTCAAGCTTTATTGACATGTACCGTGATCGTTCTTACTTATGGGATGCAAGTGATGTAAACTATAAAAACAGAAACAAACGGCACGATGGTTTGGTGGAACTCGCGGTGTCATTTGGAATTGAAAAAGTGAAGGTGGAAAAGAAAATTAGAAATCTGCAAAGCCAATTTGCAAGGGAGAAAAAGAAAGAGAGCGAGTCGACGAAGACTGGGACTGGAGCTGATGAGGCCTACACAAGCAAGTGGTTTGCCTACAAAAGTTTAATGTTCTTGGCAGATAGGAACAAACCAAAAAACACTCAGGATACAGAGGTAATTTGATATTTATATTTTTCAATCCAGGAGCTGCCAGTTGACAATCTTGTAGTGCCAGGGAGTTTTTGAGCTCTTTGCCCGTATGTTTTAAAAAATCAACTAAAAATTCAATATATATTACTATATACATCTCCCATGAATTCATAGTTATAAAAAAAGTAGCGTCGCATTTGTGACTTACGGCAGCTCCTGGGTTAATATACAATAGTTATGATTAAATTACCATAACTTTTTTCACACTTAAGCAAAATACTTCATTTTTTACTGTATTACTAACATGTTTCCAAACCAATAGGGTTTCAAAAGAAGAGCCACATACAGAATCTAAATATCACTAATTTAATCATCAAAATTACAAAATGTGTAAAATTACTTATCATACTGGAAGTGTAGTTCCCCTTGCGGAGAGACAAAGTATTCTGCAAATTTATCCCTAATTTGCTGAGCATCAATAGAACTTCTCCTTGGACGGCAGGCAACTTACTTATCTGGCAAGTGGCTGGATCACGCCTCCATAGGCCTGGAAATACTTCTCCACTCTCAGATGATTCCCTATCCAATATCCCAACTGAGCTGTAAACGTTTCTCGATCCGCTTTTCCTCAAGTAGTTATGTAAATAAACTGCAGCCAATGTCACTTTTGTTGCTGTATCTGGTTCTAATAATAATGGTTTTCTGAAGACACGAAAACTGGAAGACATTATGCCAAATGCATTTTCGGAAACTCTTCAAGACGTACTTAGTCGGTAGTTAAATATTCTTTGTTTTGTTCTTTTATTATGCAGTCCCGAGAATGGCTTCATAACATTAGATGTAAGTTTCAAGGCTTCATCTCCTACAAAGAGGTATGACATCGGAAGGCTTGATTGGGGTAAAGGGCATGGCTGGGGAAGGTGCATCATGTTGTCCTCTAAACATTTTTTAAAAAACGTACCATTGAAAACGCCACCATCTGAAATTCTTCCCTGGCAACCAACGTTCGCGTATATTAAATTATAATTTGCATCAACTACAGCAAGCAAGATAATGCTAAAAGACCCCTTGTAATTGAAAAATTCTGTTCCGGAATGAACTGGTGCTTGAATGCTTATGTGTTTCCCATCAATGGCTCCCACACAGTTCGGGAAGTTCCACTTCTCATTAAAACATTTTGCAACACTTTTCCATTCCTCTGCATTTCGCGGCATCTGTAAAGAAACAAAAACAGTCCAAGTAAATCCAATGATAATTCATTTTCTTTTTATCAACTCAAATTAAATTAAAAAAAGTATTTTCATAAATAGTGTTTGCATAATTGTGTTTTTCTAGGGATCACAAGAGCCAGAATGTGAGGAACAACAGAAAGAAAGTGACAATGAAGAAAACGTAGGCCAGGCGGAGACATCAAAATCGGAAGACAACAATGACAGTGCGAGTACACCACTGCATAAAGAGACATTTACCTCCCCGAAGACGCCAATTAAAAGGCGTAAAGGAAGTTAAACTTCTGCTGCCAATGCACCTATCATGAATGAAGCGGTTAACCTATTGAGATCTATCCAATCGAAGAAGAAAGACAAAGATGAGTATGATTCATTTGGCGAACAAGTAGCCATGAAACTGAGGAAAATTACTTCACCTCAAGCAAGGTTTGTAGCCCAACAAATAATTAATAAAACATTATTTGAGGCAGAGATGGGGATGGTAGGTTACTCGTACAATGCCAACATACCTCAACAAACATCTCACAATATCTTCCCATCTACAAATCAAAATTATCAACCTCAGTTATCGCCCTACCCACTAACACAATCTCCCACGTTAAATTCACCATATTCATCTTCATCCTTTTCTGCCTCTCAGTCCCCTGCATCTGTTCGATCTGAGTATACTTCGGATAACTTGGGAGGACAACCTGAGTTTAACGAAAACGAGCTCCTAGAATTGTATTGAACGTATAAACACATTTTGTAACCTGTAATTTAAATTGAACAAACAAAATATTAAAATAAAGTATTGCTATTACTCAAATGTGTATTTAACTTTCTTACCTTGACATAATCCTGAAGTGCTTCTACCAGGGCATCACAAACTTCTGGAACAATGATAGAGATTGCTTGTTTTGAGATCTTCAACAGGTAGCTCAATGAAGTGTATGAATCGCCAGTTGCCAAAAAGCGCAGGGTTACTGCAAGGCGCTGATTCACTGGAATTGCTTTTCTGAATGGTGTGTCTTTTTTAATTATGTTTGGCGCAATCATCTTCAAAAGATTTTCAAAATCGGAACTTTTCATGCTAAAAAAGTTTTTAAAGCCCGCATCACATCTATATTCTAGATTTAACTCGTCAACCTCATCCAGCAATAAATCTTGCATAAATTCCTCCGTACTATATTTTTTCTGCCTCGAACAAGGCTAGGCCGTACCGAAAACCTCCGCGGGCGACGACGAGGATTTTGTTGGCTTCCGATGGCAATAAGAATTGCAGCATATTTTATATTATGTAAATTAAATTCACAATGATTATTGTCGGTCGACTTGTCCACATATACTGAGGCTAAATTGACAAAGTATCGAGTGATATTGTCGATCGACACGGTCGACATAGTGTGGACGCGCCTTTACAATCTGTCAATTTTTTTGTAAATATTATAAGTCTCAGTATGAATTTTACTCGTCAAGAACTAATTAAAATGATATACAGTCTTGGTGAAGCGGATCGTAATATTTTATTGCCTCAAAGAATCTACAATCACTAATACCTAGATGCAAGAATGTCCCAAAGTGCTGCATTTGAAAAATTGAAGCTACAAGAAAAAAGAAGTATTAGCACGAAAATTAGACAAAAACCTGGAGTTTGAAGTTCTTTTAATGTTACAAGAAAATCCAACATTAAATTGCGGAGAAATTGAGGCAGTAACAGATATATCGCGAACCAGTATTAATCGAATTACGTTAAAACACAAGTATCATCCCTACCACCTTGGGCTTGAGAACTTTTTGGAGCTGATTTTCAAAATCGAGCAAATCTTGTGAAACCATGAACAATTTGATTAATAACGACTAGAACTTTATTTATACAATCTTATTTAGTTATAAAGCAACATTCAAGAGTAATAGGTTTGCTAATCGATACAACATACATTACTATGCGACTGCAAACCGTCATTGGGTGCACACAAATGATCATTAAAATATCTGGTCATTGAACGTCTGGACTGAATTCTTGGGGACCAAGTAATCGGTCCGTTCTTTTTTATGATGTTTTGAATGGGGTGAGATATCGAGAATTTCTTCAAAATAATCTTCCGCTTCTGATGAAAAATGTGGATTTGCATACGCAAAGATTCATATGACTGCAGCAGGATCGAGCTCCTGTACATTATCATGGAGTACTTTGACAATTTTTAAATGAAACCTTTCGAAATCGTTGGATAGGCAGAGGAGAAGCAATCAGTTAGGCTGCTCGTTCCCACGACCTTACTTCGATTGATTTCTTCCTCTGCGGATTTATTAAAGAAAAGATATATAAACTTACACCAACAATTGCAGAAAACTGCTAAGTCGTGTTAGACTATATTTTAGACGAAGACTGCATGTTTGTATTGAAGAAAATGGTAATATCTTTAATCATTTGTTAAAAAGATAAGTGTAAAATAGCTTTAATTTTTTTTAATTTTGTTGTTTGTTAATGTTTTTAAATTGTTCTACTTAATTCGGTTAATACTACTTTACGATACGTTAGTTTGTGTCTCAAATTCTCTGTAACTCAATTGGACATTTTCTTGCAACATTAAAAAAAATCCAATTCCATACTTTTGTTTATTTTATTTTCTGTGCTAAAATATTTCTATATATAACACCCACTCGATGTTTATGCTTCTAACCAGAAAAGTTTCTCGAAATTTAGTTATTTTTGGATTTTTGAATTGGACTGTATAAACTGTAAAAATCTTATATTGATAGAAAGCTTGTTAAAAAATAGGGACGTTTGAAAAAAAAAAGTTTTTGATATTCTTAATTTGTTATGTTTAAAAAATCGTAGTAGCCACATACTACTGAGCAGGTTGTTGAGTAAACACAGAAAAGATGCGACGAACATGCAGGAATCAAATGGCGTTAATTACTTTGGCATATCTGCAAGGATTTTGAAGTCACTAATTTTTGAACAGACCCCTGCATTTCATGATACTGACAAAAAGCACCACAAATCAAAATTGATGACAGATAGGTAAAAACGTCCCCTAACATAAAAGTGATTCGTAATTTAGCAAAGAACGCAAAAATGCAATCAATTTGGGTAGATTCCATTTAAAAAAACAACTTTAATGTTTTTTAATACTGGGATACCATGTATATAAACCGCAATATTTTTATAAAGTGCTGCAGAAACGCAGCTATAATCTAAAAAAAAGTCAATATCTCTAATAATAAAGTTATGGAGCTTTTTCGGAAATTTGGGACATCCTGTATATGCCATTCACACAAATTGAATTCCAATATCCTACACTAATTTGCAATAAGCACAAGTATCGCGAAATATAGCAGCAAATTGTAACTAAATAAATGCTTCTCAAACTTCGAATATACCTACATAAATTGCAATATTTTTAAAATGTGCAGCAGAAACGCAGCTATAATTAAAAAAAGAGAAAATGTTAATATCTAATGATGAGCTTTTTCTGAACATTGGAACGTCCTGTATATTTTTTGTTTTTGTAAATAGATGGAAGTTTAAAAATTACGATTATGTTTACACGTGTTGGTGAGCTTAATATAGTAAAAGGAACTAAAGTAATCAGTCTAATATTATTAGTAAATAGTGGATAATCTTATTTTTAAGTAAACATTAATCTATAGTTTTAGCTTGAGTTGAAATGCGTCATTGGAGATTGCTTCTTTATAGTTAAAATTACTTTACGAAAGTTTAGATTTGCAGATTCAGAACGTTGGCGACTGATTACGGAGAATCATTTCTGATAAAATAGTATAAGTACACAACAGTGGTTTTTATAATAGGTTAAATTAGAGTCGATTTTTCAAAGTTTAGAGGTGACGAAAACAGATCAGGTTACAAGTTTTTTTTGTGGTACCTTGACGACGCATCTTAATGCAAGTAACGTATTTTTCTAGTTCGTATTCCCGAAAATTTTCTCACTTTTGCCATGCTTACGGTTTTAAATAATTATATTCTTATAATTGGACAGGTGGCGTGAAATGTAAGAAGGCTAGAGGAGATGATTGAGGGATTAGGTACAGAGCCTTGATGTGAGTAAGGCCTGCGCGAATACCCGTTGGAGGGGTAAGCCGTTAACCTCCCTTATATCGTGTGTATATGAATAACGTGTTGAGAGTTAAGATTATGGGAGTCGCTCCTTTGTTTCGCGAAGCGAATTTTATATAGGAGTTTGGACACCCGATTGTAATAATTTCGTTTTCCCGGTGCACCAGAATCACCTACGGGAAAATATTCGTTAACGGCTTTGTTAAAGACTTAATAATTTGAAGGGGGTTGGTTAACAGACGTGAATGTTCAAGAGTATCAATTAAGCGCGCGTGGTGGAGAATATTTTCGTTATATAGTAGATGTTCTAAGGAAGCGACGTAGAGCTCTCCTGACGACCATTGCATTCCGCCTTCAGCGAATGAAGTAAAATATTTAGGTTGACGGAATGTAACTGGTGGCGGCCGACCGAGGAAAGCGAGAACGAGATTAAGGAACCCTATACTGTTTCTTAGTAGTCTGAGAATACAAGGTAATTCTAATCAAGCGCTATTGTTGTTTTGTTTAAAATAAAGGTAAAAGCTGTTGTTTTAAGTGAGAATTTTGAACTTGTTTCGTCTTTTGAAGAATATAAAGTACGCGTCACCAGGTTCTTATTTTCTAACATTACATGTTTATATGTGATGACGTATTTACGAAAGTTGATTAGTAATTCATACACGTATGTTTTGAGATCTCAAATTTCTGTTATTTAAACGATGGTGACGTTGTACTCGGTTAGTTGTTAACAATTCTTTCTAAGGCATAATTAAATATTTAGATTTAAACAAAAGACCACGTGCTGCCTATCTAGGGATCTAGAAAGTACTTTCATAGATGTGAAAGAGAAGAATTTTTAGACTTGTGAGATTTTAATAGATTTAAGAGTGTTTTATTTCTTTAACCGTATTCGGTGATCAAAGCTTTTGTGAATTTGGACAATTAATTGTTTTAAGGTGTCTTAATATATTTTTATTGAATTAAATGATTATTTCTTTTAAGTACTAAATTTCTTTTGTAAAGGAAACAGTATACCGATGCTGAACATTTCGAATTCTGTATCATTTATGTAATTTGAGTTTATATCGTTTAAGATAAGGACAGGGATAATTTTATATGGATTAAAGCGCAAACTAAAGTTAACTTTAAAAATGGGAAGATTTCATTGTTCTAATATAGTAACAATTTTCATGGGGGGGTTATTAAAAATTTAAAAGTTTAAAAGTGCCGAATTATAAGAGCTTTATTGTGGTGTTTTAGAGTATTGCGTTTCAGATTCGATCCGTGGGTGGCGAACAACAAGGTAGGTTCAAGTATTTTTCCCTGTTTTATACTATTCTCCGTTTAACGAACAGATTCAGTAAGTACTCCTCCCACGAGTTAGCGCCAAATTTAAATGGCACATTTCAATTGGTTAGCCGGGTTAACACAACCACGAAAAATTTTGTATTATATTAACCTATAAATGTCAAAGTAATTTGCCATTTAGCATCTGTGTTTCATTCTTTATTTTGGTTAAAGCTTTTGCTCTAGTACTTTTCATTTTCAAAAACAGTATTTTTCAATACTAGCTACAATTTTGCAGCCTATTAGCAAATAATACAGTTATTATGGATCAACGAAATCTTTCGGCCCCGAAAAAACGCCCAGACATGCACTTTTCCGTTGACGAAAAGGAGCGAATCTTAAACATTTTTAAAGCTTGTGTTGAAGAAAACCCGAACAACAAGACTGAAAATGTTGCATTTACAGCAAAAGCAGCAGGTAACATAATAACTTTATAAAAACATATTTTATTCACTACTTTATCAGTTTAGGTATTACAGATAAAAGTGTGTACAACATTCTACGTCAGTACAAGCAACACATGTATTACATCCTCCGACTGTGTACCACCGACAACGGGCAATTTTGGACAACATTGACGACGAATAATCTTAGGCTTGTAGTCCATTCCTTCTTTGAGCAAAACGATACACCTACTCTAAATAAAATTGCGGCCGCTATTGGCGAGCACGATGAGAAAGAAATAGTTTCCTTACAGAAAAATTTGAGATAGTTGCGTGGAGGCGACGCTATCTACAACAAACTAGAAAATACAGAGAAGAAGGAAAAAAGGTATATTTGTTAGACGAGCTATCCATACAGTAAGCAAAGTATGGAAAGATACAACCATCTTGACTCCGAGGCAAGAGTTTGTTAATGGATTAACAACGGGGTTACGGGTCTATCGGGAAAAGGAAAACGCCTTATCGTTCTCCAAATTGGTTCCGAGGACAGTTTTGTTGATGATGGTGTGCTGTTGTTCGGGTCCAAGAAATCTAGCGATTATTGTAATGCGCCCCTACTTTGAGGTGCTATATTTATATTGCGCCCTTCTGATTTGGTAACCCAACGCGGTTTTATTTTGCCTCGGCTTTGCTCAATCGGGTTTATTTTATAAACGGGGTGTGGTTCGTAGTAAGTACTGGATGGGCTTAACACTGTAACCTTAAATAAAATCCGTAAAGCATTTTTAACACTTATATTAAACAAATATTTACAATAAATAAAATAAACGGTAACTAACAAAATATGTATGTGAGAACTCCCTGGTCCGGGTCCTGGCGTCACTGGGTGCGAAGTCGCTTCTGTGAACAAAAGATAGTCTTTTTAATCTATTCCTTACCTAAGAGGCAAAGTTTAGGTTACGGTCCTGCATGTACAGTAGCGCGAGCGTTATCCTTGATACAGTGGTTGATCGGAGCGCCAGCGCAATGAACTCGAATCGTTGAGAAAATCGATATCGTGCTTATATGTTAGTAACTGGAGCGCTGAAGCAAGGATGTCCTACTCCTCGGGAAATAATACACGCGAATGCGCGTCTGCAAACGCGAGATCTCTGGACGGTCTTTCTCTAATTATAACCGGTTTAATGTAGGCAATTAGATTATTTATCTAACTAACTTAATTACCGATCTCTATACTAAGTTTAATTATTTATAATTAATCAAGGGAACAAAATACTTAATATTAAAACTACTCGAATAGGTTTACGTAAAGATAGAATAATCTACGTACTCTCTAATTTATTTACAAACGTTCTCGCACCAGGTATTTACGATGGTTAGGTGGACTACAAATTTATCTACAAATTTATACAACAGGTTATGGAGGTACTCTTCTGCGATTCAAGACACCGTGTACGGTTATTGTGTTTTGTCTGTAGGTAGTGTATGAGTTTCGAGCGGGATTTCAGTAATGCGCAGAAGACGTAGGCGATGGCCTGTCTTTACTGGATATACTAAGAGAAAGGTCGTAGGTCTTTACAGCCCTGTAACAACCCTTCACCCTCGGGTACTTTGTAAGGTACGTCGGGGGCTACCCCTGCGTTCCTCTAGGTGTACTTTGTATTGGCGAGTTCCGTCGGGGGCGACCCCTGCGTTCCTCTAGGTGTACTTTGTGGTGGCGAGTGACGATGGGATCTACCCTTCGTGCTACTCTAGGTGTTAGTGTACTTTATATTGGCGAGTTCCGTCGGGGGCTACCCCTGCGTTACTCTAGGTGTATGTGGTATAACTCCTGGAGCTCAGCCCGGAATTATTTACGGTCTGTAGTGTTTGAGTGTAAATTGTTAGATTGTATAACTTTACAACTTACGTGTCTATCAATAGCAGTACAGAATTGGACTTTAGGTTGCCCGGTGCGAGGTGGTGTGCGTTCTCGCCCGATCGCGAAGGACTCTTCGTCGGTGAACAACAGGTCGGTGCTTACACTAAGCAAACGGTGCGGCTGCGGCTACTGGTTTCTGGAACGGCTTGACTTGAATCTACTGAGATTCATCTCTCTTTATATTATGCGCGTCGCGAGTTTATAAAGCTGCATCTGTGGGCGGTTTCGCGGCTACCGTGCGGGGGATGCCGTTATGCGATTGGTTAAAATCGTTCTGACGTGCAGAAACTTACGGTTTCTTAGAAATACACGTCAGCGGTGATGAATAAATTATTTGTTGTGCAATATCGCGTAAGCTTATGAAATCTTACATACAGGATGGTCCGCACCTAATTTATTCTAAAACACATATGTACAGGACGCTGGTTCTTTACATTATCATGACATTAAAAAAATATAGGGTGTGCCATTTAAAAAAATTAAGATATAACATTTTCAAATTTATGTTATTGAATTAATTTTTGTGATCACCGTATATATTGAAATCCAATTTTAACAATAGATTAAAGTAAGCTCATGTATGAATAAATTCTATACCAAAGATTATTTTTTTATCTTTAAAAACAACTGAGATATGCCTACTTGAATTACTACATAAAAATGTCAGTGTTTAGTTAACTTTACAAATATCTCAAAAACTGTAAGATTTAGCTTGTAAGTAATTCTTATAAAAAAGATGTAAAATTATAAGGAGAATCGAAAAATAAAATAATATATAGGGTGTTCTATTTAAAAATCAAATGTTCTATATTGTACCGCTTTTATATTACACCCTGTAGAAACCAAACTATTTTTAGATTATGCAGCTTATAAAAATAGACAACTTTCGTATTTAAACTTATCTTCTAAGTTTAATGGCTAAGGAGCTATCGACCGGCTACGCACTATTGGGACACCCTGTATATATATCTCACGGGCTGTTTGGCTGCGCGGTATATGGATATACGTATAAATATATACCGGTATATCCAACTATTTTTTACATTCAGCAATGAGTTTGGCTACATTTTTTTTTCGTTAGAATTAAAGTTCAACTACACTTCCCTAGGCGTACGTAGGGATACTTTCTATTAGAAAAATTCAAATATATATCCCACGAGCAGTTTAACTACACGGTATATGGATATACCGTATAAATATATACATATATAGTAAATTTCTTGTACATTCCACGTTGGATTTAACCCTCGAGTAGACGCACTAGAATTGAACCATCAACAGTCGCGTGGAGGACAGTTGTCATCCATGTGTTTTTTCAGGGTATTTTAAAAATAAAAGTTTAGTTTTGATCATTAAAACCTGAAATTAAAGTTTATTATATTTCCAAACGTTTACGTAATATTTATATAACTTTTTATATATTAATTATAATGAAGTATTGCAAAAACCATTGTGTCGACTAATTCATTTAACAAATTTTTTAAACTGATATGTATAAACTTTATTCCTTGTAAATTTTACTTCAAAGTGGTTAAACATTCGTTGCATACGGTATGTGAATGTGCCGGACATACCCAATGGCCACATTGTCTACATGATTTTCGTGTTGTTTTATTCTTCCACATAAGTTGCAATGTCCGCGACCTCCTGGAATTTCATTGACTGCTGCTGCAACATCTAATTCTAAACCAAGGAGACATTTTGCTCTTCTTCTCGTCTCTACGAGAACTAGTGCATTTTCAGACCTTCTTTGAATTTGAGGTTTAATCAAATCCCATGCAATTTCCTCCAAAAAGCTGCTTCTTTCAATTTTAGCTATTTTTTTGTTGTTCGAATAAATACATCATGCATTTATACCGCAGATATTAAGTAAACCATAAAATATTACTGTTGGACATCCTCTTGTAGTTCTTGCTACATTGTAATTATTACATAATTGATCTAATATGTCGACACCAATTTTTGTATTTGTAAACGGGAACAAACTCAGGTTTTTGCTTGTCTCCAGTTGTGTCATCAATGTTAAAACTATTCATAGATACACCAATAATGTCTATATTCTTATTGTGTGTGTGTGTGTGTGTGTGTGTGTGTGTGTGTGTGTGTGTGTGTGTGTGTGTGTGTGTGTGTGTGTGTGTGTGTGTGTGTGTGTGTGTGTGTGTGTGTGTGTGTGTGTGTGTGTTGTGTTGTGTGTTTGTGTGTGTGTGTGTTGTGTTGTGTGTTTGTGTGTGTGTGTGTTTGTGTGTGTGTGTGTGTTGTTGTTGTATATTTTTTTGTGTGTGTGTTGTTTTTTGTTTTTTTGTGTGTGTGTGTGTTTGTTTGTTTGTTGTTGTTTTTTTTTTTTTTTTTTTTTTTTTTTTTTTTTTTTTTGTTTTTTTTTTTTATTTTTTTTTTTTTTTTTTTTTTTTTTTTTTTTTTTTTTTTTTTTTTTTTTTTTTTTTTTGTTTTTTTTTTTTTTTTTTTTTTTTTTTTTTTTTTTTTTTTTTTTTTTTTTTTTGTGTTGTTTTTTTTTTTTTTTTTTTTTTTTTTTTATTTTTTTTATTTTTTTTTTTTTTTTTTTTTTTTTTTTTTTTTTTTTTTTTTTTTTTTTTTTTTTTTTTTTTTTTTTTTTTTTTTTTTTTTTTTGTTTTTTTTTTTTTTTTTTTTTTTTTTTTTTTTTTTTGTTTTTTTTTTTTTTTTTTTTTTTTTGTTTTTTTTTTTTGTTTTTTTTTTTTTTTTTTTTTAATCAATTTTTTTTTTTTTTTATTTTTTTTTTTTTTTGAAAAAAAGAGAGAAGGAGATATGCTAAAGTCATTTTTTGATAACAAAATTAATTAATTTTTTGTTTAAGGCAAATTCATTTGGAATTCTTTTTTTAGTTCCAACATGTTAATTGTTCTTTCAATATTTTTATACTGGTATGCTAATAAATCAATTTATACGTCATAATTTTTCACTGGATTGTTTGATAAGATCCATCTTCTTTTCAATAAACTACTAAATTCAAAGCATAGGTGGTTTTTACATCAACTAAAGTAAATACTTTTATTACGTTTATTAGGAATATATTGTCTGAATGAGCAATTGCCTCTAAAAGTTAACAATTCCTCATTGATAGGTACGTATTCACTTAGTGAGTAATATTTTTTTTTAATTTTCAAGGCAATATTCAAGAATCTCAATTGGAGCAAGTTTATTGTGCACCCTTCGCGTGGTTCGGTTGTGAATATTAACGAAGCGAAGACAGCGTAAAATAAAATGAATTCTATGCTCACTCATTGCAAGATAACACGCTTCTAAATCGCAACCTTTGGAATTACCAATCGAATAAAGCAAACCAATGCGATCTGTAGCAATTGCATCTCTTTCTCGGGAGAAATTGCTTCCAATTTTGACAAACAAATCAATAAACTTATCAGAGACAAATAAGTTCAAACATTCATAAGCACTCTGTGCTTGTTTGGCAGCAGAGGTTGGTCCCATTATTTGGGTAATAATATTGCATGCTGGTGTTTTTGAAGGCACACGTTGAATTTTTAACAATTTTGTTTTATCTTTGCCTAAAAAATACTCGTCATTGTCTTCAAGATTGGACGATTCGGCATCAACTTCATTATCTTCCGACTGAGACGATGCTTCTTCTAACAAAAAATCACTATCTACAAGACATTAGTTTCAATCTCCGTTTTGTGATCACATTGCTCTTTGTACCATTGCAACCCCTATTTGGGATCTTTCGTAGTAGTCACATTGTCCACTGTAAAATACTTGCTATCTAAAAGCAAATAATTTATAGTAATAACTTAAAATTAACCTTTTAATTGTACTTACATAGTTAGTCGCACGGATGACAAATGTCGCTTTCAAGATATGTGGTTTTATAAAAACTACCACGTGCACTATTTTACGATAAAACGTTACACTGTGCTTCCTTGAACTTTAACAAGAGAATACTGAAAGCGCTACCCCTTCTAAGTTTATAGAAATGCAATTGTGCACCAAATACTTGCTCTGGATGACAATAGTCATCCGCGCAACTACTCGATGGTTAACTACATTTTTTGGCCAAGACGAGGATGATTATACCAAATACACAGACTACTTGAAAATTTTTAGCTCAATTGACCTGTTTTAATAGTATGTGTTGTAACAACCCTTTTTTGAGTTGTATTAAAATATACCTTAATTTAAAGTCTTTCATTCATTTAGTTTTAAATATAAGAAAAAGTTTTTAATTATTGAAATATAGGTATGAGGTAGGCAACTTAATTTGCATATCTTCATAGTGCATATTTTCTTAAAGGTATACTTCCACTTCAAATTATTTTTCTTCTGATCATTTTATTTGCGTCATCATGATCATCTGACCTCCTCCGACTTCCAAAGCATCCATTTTTTCACTTACTAATGATGGTTGTGCTGATTAGGAAGCATTTTTTGGGTTTTCCCTAAATTTTGTGTGAAAGTGCCATTAATTTGATGGTAATATATCTTTTAACTCGTTGTACAAAAAATTAAAACATTTGCTCTTTTCAGGCACTTTTTTTACGGTTACTTTATTTTACTTTTATTTTTCTTCGATTTACAATTTAATTACAGTACGCATTTAATTTTGATTGCAAATTTTATTGGAAAATTTCAAGAAATGCATTAAACGGATTATTCCAATTTAAAGAAGAAATTTTTAAGAGATAATTCCAGTTTTGGGTGTGGCTGATAACATAAAAGCATTGTTATTGCATAAATTGCGCAACAGTACACAAGGATTACGTTATCTTAGTTTGCAATTCAGCATCATTTTTTTCTATAATACCAGGGATCCTCAAGAAGATTTTGTGTATATTGTACAGGTATTTATTTTTTATGATTATTAGTACTTTAAGGCTATAACTAGTTTTTAAGATATAATTTATATAACCCTAAATTTTAACTGTCAATAAACATAATTGTATATTTTTGTTTTTTACATTTTGATAAAATTTTTATTGTTAACAAACTCGGTTTAGTTATTCCGGGTAGAATTAAAAAAAAATAACTTGGCGTCCGAGATCATTTTTATTAGTATTACATTGCATTTTTTTATTATTTATGTTCAGTGAAAATAACACAGCAGATTTTGTGCTAATCAAGCAAATCAAAACGAATGAACCACACTACTTAAACTACCGACTGGGACAAAGGCACTATTTGTGGTGAATGGTTTGTATCTCCAGTTAGTTTGACGATTTGTGTGTTTGGAGAACTTATTTCTTTATTTTATTATTACTTACATTTATTTATTATTAAATTTATTATACCATTTACACCAATTCATTATAGTGCTTGTACCACATATCAATTAAAAAGCATCACTCGCCTCTAAATCATAATTGTTGTAGGCTACCTAATTCCTGTGCGAAAACCAATAATAGGAGGAGCGTCAGTATTTTTCATGCATGTGGACTGATCATTTGCATCAACGAAATTGTATGTATCATCTACTAATTAGGCGCCGAAGAGGTTTCCTCTGATGACTGTAGAGTTAAATACAACCTGAAAGTAAAATTTGAACAATTCCCACATGCGCCCCTGAATAAATGTTGTTTATAGTTACAAGAAGGAGAGGGGATATTAATGTCGGTAACGGTTTTATGTTTTACTCCATCAATTGGTGACCAAACAGAAGTAACCTGTATTTGCATTCCTACCTCAGTGTAAGCTAATGTCGGGATATAAAACACATTTTCGAATTTTTTACAGCTATTGTTTTATAACTCTTGACGTGGGTCATTTTAGTCTTTTATAAATTAAAATAATTACATTTTTTGTCAAATAAGTGACTACCTAAACTTTCAAATTAGAATCAGTGGTGGTGTAGATTAAGGTCAAAAAACGTGGATCTGGAGAAAATTGAGATATAGCGATTTTAAAAAATACCTTGATGTTACAAGATGTACGATCAAGGTAATTTTAACCTGCTTGAAGTGGTAAACCATGGAAATGAAAGAGCTAGAGAACACTGAAGAAGTTTTAAAAAATCTTGATGCATCCACTGAAGAAGTAGACGCTGCAGGATACCTACGCGCTATCTATAGGGGGAAGCTCTTGCGAAAGACAGAGGCAATCGTATTCAAGTACAGTGAATAACCTGTGAGGAAGCTTTGATGGAATTCTTCATTGATGACATTATCGGTGAATGTAATAAAATTTTGTATTACTTCCTACAGTAGTATTTATACACCAAGATAACAATTTTCCTAGTCGAAATGTAATAAGGGTAGGTTAAGACAGCCTTCTTGCCCAAGGTTTGTATATTAGTTTGTTTACTACTAGCACATTTACATTCTATATAATTTGTGAATATGCTAATAAGATAATAAGCTTAACTTCAAGCCATGTATGAATTTCCATTAAATACAACAAAGTGGTTGTCTATGACTTTTTGATGTTTCAATTTGGTGATATTTTTTATATTCACGATATTTTCGCGTATTTAAACCGTTTTACGTAAAAATGAAAGACATTAATTTTAAGTAGGTGCTTCTATAAAAATTTGTGAGGCATAATATACCTATAACGTTAGTAGGCTGACTATTAAAGCCAGATCTTCCTTTTCTTTAGGTATACCTAGTGGGATTTTTTCTCCAATTAGCAGACAATGAAACAGACAATCGAGTTTCATATGTTTCAACGCAGGAATATCTATTTTAAACGATCATGCCATTTCTATGAAATTACCATTACTACATGGACGAGTGACGGTAACCTCAAAGGATACCGTCTGAAGAACATAACAAACACTAATATACAGTACGTAATCTTTGGACTATTCAAGTGAAAAAGTAGACCTCATGAATTTATAGAGAAGTACCTACAACATGTATTTAATAGGAATGGTTAATCATCTGTTAAATATTGTAAACTATAAAATGTCACGAAATATAAACATCAAAAGGTTACAGACCATCCTTATGTTGTGTTTAATTATAATGTCGTTTGAACTATTGTCTGATGTTCAAAAATTCGAAAGTAAATGTGCATTTAGTGAATAATACATAAGATATGGTAAAGAAAACTCTTGGCCTCGTATCCTTATTACACCTCCGGCTAATAAAATTCCGTTCTTTATTTTGATGTATGATTACTATTTTCATTTCTTATACTTCAGGTGTGTCGCTATTAAGACATCTTTAGGATGGAGTATCATTTACTGAGATAGATGAGTATTTCAAGTGCCTGATTTAATCTCATTTTCATTCCAGCTCCTCTAACCGAAGATTTATTCTAGATGACAGAAATCTAGACAAGTCTGAATATTAACTATGATTTGCGATCAGCGCCCCAAAAAACAGAACTGAACGCTTTAATCTATCGATGTTATACTACGCACGCTCACTTTGAATTTATGATTGTACTTACTGTCAGATGAGCGAGAAGACTTCAATGGCAGATGGCAGTAACAAGGAAGGCATTTATTTCGTCGACTTAAAACTATAACGCTCGGTACAATCAAGTCCTAATCAAAATTGATTCATTTAAACAGAATTAATTTTAACTGTCTTTAAAGTTTACTTTTCCCAGGTGAACAAAATGTACAGAACAATTTGTTGCAGAGAAAAAAAAATGTCGAGTTTACTCAAACAGGCTTCGCATTCTACGAATTTCAAGTGCAACCAATTTTTTCAAAACTTGACCTTGACGAAAAAATATTCAACGGGTTCGAATGAATTTAGTACAAAATAATTTGAGAATGTAACACAATTTGTGTTTTAGTAATAGCAGTAAAATTAAAAGTTGAAATGTGATGTGATTATTACAGCAATGGCTGGTAGCAAAAATGTGTTTTCAATACAGCCGATTATTACCCATTATCAATTATAAAATACATAATTTAAGGTAACTTAATAATTAATAGTTAGTAAAGGAAAGTATATAAGTAAAACCTTCAACGTGTGAAATACCTCAGGCGGGAATCTCCTTTGATTTATACGAAAATAATGTTGCATATCCGTTGTTAACGGGATAAACCTTGAGCGTATACAAAAACAACCTATCTATTAGGCGGTAAATACAATTTTATTTCCATATGGAACAGTTGCAGTGCATTGCTTCCACTTACAGTTTATTTTGATTTTTTATTACATATTTATTTTATAGAAAGCATTATATTCCAATTATATTGTTTTGTTGACATCTTATTTAAAAATAAATGATTTCAATTTTTTTTATAGAAGTACAAAGACAGAAATTATATATAGAATTATTCAATACAACTTCCGCTCCCTCTCCCTTGCATGACTATGGAAGAATGTTGTATTATGTATGTAAGGCCCCCCCGGGGGGCGATATTTAAAAAAATGTTTATGCAAGAAACCTTCGCGGGAGTGTACTATACAATTTATTATGGTGATCCGATGAATAGTGTAGTATGCATATGAGGCCCCGCCCCTGGGGGCCCGATATTTAAAATTCTTTATGCCTATATCCTTTGCGCAAGCGCAAGGAATAATTTATCAAAGTTTTATCCCAATCGGATGAACGGTACGGCAGCGCATAAAATACGAACAAACAAAAATTCATAGATTGAACAAATTTGAATACATATTCTATTACCACCGTTTGCGCTTTTATTGCCCATTTCTCAGTACACGTACCTAGTTATTCTTTTGCCATTGGCACTGTTTAGGTCGGCTTATTTGCAAATACCACAAGCAGGTTGCATTCTAAGAAAACTAGGAACCGTTTTGGCTTTACGTCAACATTTACTTATTACATGGCAAGATTAAGATAACCACTAACATTAGCTGTCTTAATAACTATCATTCGATAGCTTATAGGCAGCGTTATACACTTATACAGTATAACTTCTCCAATACTACTAAAATCGTGAAATTTCCATTCGATAGTAAATTCATTCGATAGTGAATTCATTCGACAGTTTTTTTTTTTCAAAAAGAGTAATTTATTCGATAGTGTTTTTCATTAGCTAGTGCCCAACACTAATTATAAGTGAGAGAAACGCATCTTTATACGCGAGAGATCAGTTAGAGCCATGAGCGTGCATGGGACACTTTCCACAAGGTTCATAATGGCATTTCACTTACGTGTAATATACCACGTTTTATCTTACAGGTGCATCGAAGAAATAAATTTATCTCAAACAAATGCCTAATAAAAATGGTATCGTCGTATGTATCATTTTTCGTAGTTACCAACGATTGAAATAAACAATTCATGATTTCTTTCACAATTTTTATTGGTTTGCACGAAATTTATACAAATGAATTTCAATTACAACTAGCAGGTATCAACCTTACTCACTTGACATTACTTTAGCTCACTTGTGAATAATATTTGATTTCTGTCACCGAAAACAATTGTTTAAGGAGCCTCAATAACTAAGGTAAAAATATTTTTCTTTCAGCTTGGTAATATTTTCCTCCACTTTCTGCCAAACATATATCACTAGTAGCTGTTCGTAATATTCGAAAATGGAAAAAAATATTCAACAAAGATTTTGTTTGAAATTTTGTATTCTCAACTAAATATCTTCTTCCGGTGCATTGAAAATGCTACAAAAATCCTACAGAGACCCTGCTCTCTCGAAAACACGAGCATACGAGTGGTACTCGGCATTCAAAAAAGGTCTCAAAGAAGTTGAAGATGCACCAGGTAATGGACGCTCTTCGATATCGATAGCCGATGATAACGTCAAAAAGATAAAAAAATCGTGTTCATGAAGATCGTCATGCAAGCTTAATAGGGATAGCTGGTGAGCTCAATATCGCGTATGGATCGGTACAGCACGTTATGGTGAATATTCAGAACATGAAACGCGTTGCAACACGACTGGTGCCAAAAGACCTAGATTACGTTCAAGAATATTTACGAAAAGCGGTGGTCCAGGAGATGATTTCGGAAGTAACACGATCCTACCATGATAAAATGCACAATTACCGATGACGAAACATAGCTTTACCAATATGATATCGAAACTCGCTATGAAAATGACCCAAAACGAAAAAAAGCAAGGCAAAAGTCGCTCAAAAATCATTATGCTCACAGTTATCAAGGCTTTGATCATTATAAGTAACATGGTAACGGGTCAAATAGCGATAAGGATAAGGAGTATTACATAGCCGTAATCAGGCATTTGAGAGATGCTGAGCGAAGAACACGACCAGAATTGCGGAAACACAACTCTTTGATTTTGCACCATAATAACGCTCCCTTTCACAAAAGACGCATTATGGTCGACTATTTGACAAGACACGCAAAATACCATCCAACAAGCGTGTTTTGCAGAAATGACATCCGCTTTTTCTGTTATCAAAACTTAAATTACTGCTTTGTGGAAAGAGATTTTCGAGAATTGATGAACTAAAAGGAAATGCGATGGGGGGAATTGAAAGCCATTCCTTCATCGGACTATGAAAAGTGTATGGGTGAACGGGTTAAGCATTGGCGTCTGTGAACGCTTCAAATGGATGCTATTTTGAAGCCAATAAAATAAATGTACCCAAAAATTAACAAAAAAAAATTTTTTTTTAGCAATTCATAGTGTATTATTCTTCATGGGGGCACCGAGAACACCTTTAGTCTTAGTGATAATATTTGTTTCTAAATCAAATGAGGATTGTCATAGAGAGATAGATAGATACATAGATATTTTATTCTTAACCAATTGGTGTAGAAGTAAATACATTATATAAAACACACATAAAATATAGTACACAAAACATATTGAGAAATAGTAATAGAAGTAAATACACTATTTAACTCACATAATAAAAACAAAATATACAAACAGGTGATATTAATATGTGACTAATTTACACTATATAATGTGTCAAAAAACTCTTGAGTGGATTAAAAAGCAAATGTTTCAAAATACTTACAAATTTTGTTTTTAAATGTTGACTTAGAGGCTTTTTTATCTCATTTGATAAGTGGTTATGCATCTGTATTGGCTGATTTTTAAAATATTTGTACACTATACTATGATTTGTAGTCTCATTTCTAATTTTATTACGCGATCTGGTGTTGAATGAATATTAGGCATTCACAAATAAATAAATTATACATGGTGTGAATATTTAGATTGACGAAATGACAACGACATGATTCTCGTAGACCGACACCGGCTACTATACGAATTGCCTTTTTCTGCAGTTTAAAAACCTCGGCAGCTAATTTCGAGTTACCCCAGAAGAGTAATCCATACCTCAGATGCGCATCAAAATAGGAATGGTATACTGTTTTTAGTGTTTCTGTGTAACCTAAATATTTTAATCGTCGCAAAGCAAATAATGCCTTGTTTAATTTTTGAGTTAGTTTTAAAATATGATCCTGCCACTTAAAGTTGTAATGAATGTACAGAGTGGCCAACTAAGAATGCGTGGTACTGTATCTGGGAAACTATCCATTGTAGAGACTTGCGGAAAAAAAAGTTTTACTAAAACGGTCAATACAAAAACCTGGAAAATATTTTCATGTTTCTGAAATGGCCGCTAGGGGGCGTAACTGCAATCTTGAATCTAAAAAAGTGATGTTTCTGTGAATTCTGCTATATTAACCTAATTGGGAAAAATAACTGATCTATGAAGTCGAGGATAATCTGAACTTTTTTGTTTGGCACTTTTTGACGTATCTATAAAAATAAAGTGGGGGGGGTATTCAATGGTTTCCTTAAATAACCCCCCGTATCTTAGAAACGCCTAATGCGATTTTAACAAACTTAGGCGCGTTGAAAAGAGCTTTTCTTGGGCTACAAATGTTAAAATAATTGAAGTTTTGTTAGTTTCACATCTCGTCGCTAGAGGGCTTTGTTCGACATTCCGACAGGAACGGTTAATCTTCGCAAAAAAATTAAATGCATTGGTATGACTTTTCTTTATGAACAAGTAGCTAAATGGTGCCTAAACAAGCTCGCGAAAACCGCATCTCGATATCTTGTTCCTCACCTAAAATATCGGCCAACGAAAACTTTATCCGAAAATCCCTTAAATTTTTATTGTTTTTTTAACTATATTGTTCTGGAATTGTTTCTATTATGTGAGTTGTGGCCCTAAAAACGACCGAATTAAAGGAGGAAGGTTTTTAATGCCCCCGTAAATGCTTGAAATGCTGACCATCACTCTGTGCATTGCCGAGGACTCTTATGGGTAGACAAAACTGCAGCTTCAATTTCGGCTCTGAATAGGTTACCTAGAAATTGCGATTTTAAATGTTTGTAAATTTATACACCAGAATAAAATCACCCTTTTTGAAATTGCTACGGGCAAGTAAGCAATGCTAAAAGTTATACGAAAGGTCTATTTTTTGTTTGTTTAAATGCATATTCGCTATGGATATATACGAAAAATACAATTAATAGAAGCAGGCAATGGAAACAGATACCTAAACAAAACATACATAATCCTGAAATTGTCGATAGTTGTCAATACCTTCGCATTGCTTTGAGCAATTTTTGTGCTTTCAAAATGCGTTTGATGAATAATGAAGCTGTTGATATGCTTGCGGTTTATTTTGAATGTCTTCAGAATGCCGCAGTAACTAAAAGAGTTTTTTCGCGGCTCAATATCCAAATCGGCGTCCTTGCGATGTAAGAGTTTTTCCCCGATTAGTGGCGAGCTTACGAGCCAATGGTAGTTTTCGGCCTACGTTTCAACGGCAAAGAATTGGAAGAACACAAGAAAATATTAACCGTGTACTGGGCTATATTGAAGGAAATCCTCATGTTGGCACAAGAGCATTATCCACTGAGTTGGGCATATCACGGACAACGGTTCAAAATATTTTGAAGGACCATAGGTAAGTTCTAAAGCCATCAAAATATATAGGTATTCGTTTAAACTTTTTTTAATTACTGCACCCATATCATGTCGTTTTGCATCAGCCCTTGAAAGAGGAAGATTTTGATCGAAGGTTAGACTATTGCCATTGGATGTTAGGCATCATATGCAAAAATTGAGAATTTTTATTTCAAATTCTTTGGACCGATGAAGCCACCTTCAGTAGTGGCGGGAGAGTCAATCTGCACAATATGCATTATTGGTCTGCAGAAAATTCCCATTGGTTGCGTGAAGTTCAGCGCCAAGGACGTTGGAGTTTAAATGTATGGTGTGGCATACTGGGAGGCAGAATTATTGGGCCATATTTTTTCGAGCAACCCCTAAATGGCAATGTATTTCTTGACTTTTTGGCCAATCAATTACCGTTGATGTTGGAAGATGTGCCTCTGGAAACAAGGCAAAAACTGTTTTTGCAGTTGGATGGTTGCCCAGCACATTTTGTTATTAATGTGCGAGAGTATATTAATGCAGTATTTCAACAGCGGTAGATTGGAAGAGGAAGTCTGTTTCCATGGCCTCCGCGATCGCCAGACTTAACTTGCCTCGATTTTTATTTATGGGGGCGCTTAAAGGACATCTTGTTTCGGACTCAACCTACTACTAGAGAAGATATGAAAAACCGGATTCGTAACGCATACAGAGAGCCGAAATTGAAGCTGCAGTTTTGTCTAGTCATGGGAGACTTCAGCAATGCATAGGGCGTGATGAGCATTTACGGGGGCATTAAAAACCTTCCTCCTTTAAATCGGTCCTTTTTAGGGCCACAACTTACATAATAGAAACAATTCCAGAAAAACACAGTTAAAAAAAATAAAAATTTAAGGGATTTTCGTCTAAAGTTTTCTTTGGCCGCTATTTTAGGTTAGGAACAAGATATCGAGAATCGTTTTTCGCGAGCTTGTTTAGGCATCATTTAGTTCATGAAAAAAGTCACACCAATGCATTTAATTTTTTTGCGAAAATTAACCGTTTCTGTCGGAATGTCAAACAAAGACCTCTAGCGACGACATGTGAAACTAACAAAACTTCAATTATTTTAACATTTATAGCCCAAGAAAAGCTCTTTTCAACGCGTCCAAGCTTGTTAAAATCGGATTAACCGTTTCGAAGATACGGGGGGAGGGTGTGATTTAAGAAAACCTTTGAATACCCCCGATCACTTTCTTTTTAAAAGTGCCAAACAAAGAAGTTCAGATTATCCTCAACTTCAAAAATCAGTTATTTTTTATTAGGTTAATATAGCAGAATTCACAGAAACATCACTTTTTTAGATTCAAGATTGCAGTTACGCCCCCTAGCGGCCATTTCAGAAACATGAAAATATTTTCCAGGTTTTTGTATTGGCCGTTTTAGTAATAACTTTTTTTTGCGCAAGCCTCTACGATGGATAGTTTCCCAGATACAGTACCTCGCATTCTTAGTTGGCCACCTTGTACAGTCCTAAAATTTTACATAGATTTACAAAGGTTACTTCCTTGTTCCCAATCAACAGACTATTTAAAGGGGATCTATTATTTTGAAAAAGTAAAACGTTGGTTTTATCCAAATTGATCACCATTTTATTTTCGTTAAACCAATGCTGTGCTTGAGGCAGGGTTTCTGCTACATTAGATTTTAGGTTTTCCAGTGTACTCCCAGTTACTACAAAACTTGTGTCATCGGCATACATTATTGTTTTACATGGGCAACCTAAATTAATGTTGTACGGTAGGTCATTTATAAAAATTAGGAAAAGTACAGGCCCTAAAACAGATCCTTGAGGAACTCCGCATACAATTGGTTCTGAACTTGATTTAAATGAGGAGATTACGTTAACATTTTGAACAATTTCTACATATTGAAGACGTGAGTGAAGGTAAGACTTGATTACATTTAAAATTGGTCCACGTATACCGTAGTGGTATAACTTATGTAATAAGATTGCATGGTCAATCATATCAAATGCCTTTGATAAGTCGCAATTGATGCTAGCAGTATACACTTTGTCGTTCAGATTGCTCATAACGTGACTTACAATGCTATGTAACGCAGTAGATGTGGATTTACCTGCAATAAATCCATGTTGTTCCACGCTAATATATTTTTTTTCCTCAAAATATTAGATTGATTAAAAGAATTTATTGCACTAGATTGAAAATATTAATAATATGAAAATGTAAACTTTCATCATTATTACACATAATGAAATACTTATCTTTTTTTGGGTTTTTAAATGGTGTATTTGTATATTATACAATCTAAACGTTTCGATAACGTTTACAGTTATCTTCATCAGTAGTAAATTATGTATTAAAATTGTTAAAGATGTTGAAACAATTTTGTCAAAGTTGAAAAATTAAAACATAAATATCAGCCTGCTATTAATATAACAGTTTGAGAAACGTATAAAGCCAACTATAGAATTCAATTTTAGTAAAGAATAACTAGATCATTAAAAATATTGTTAAACTGTCTTAAAGATGACAAATCAAAACACCCTCTATCAGTCGAAGTCTAACAATTAAAAAACAAATTTAACAAAATTTGATCAAGTTATTATGTAAGTGTAAAGTTTCATTCTTCAATTTGAAATTGATAGAAGCATTCACAAATATAAACATGACATCAATTAAAATAATCCCGTTAAATCTATCAAAGAAATAGCTTTGTCAATAAGTGCAAGTGCTATTTAACAATAAAAAGCATAATGTAGAACGTTTTATGTAATTTATTTTTTTTTAATTTTAATTTTAATTTCAAGTACTTATGTCAAATTATAGTAATGTGATAATTTAACATATAATTGGTAAAGCATTTACTTCAAGGTACCAAAAGTCAAAATTGAAACCAAAATCAAGACGTATCATTATGACTTTTTTTAATCATAATACGCCAAAACCTATTTAAACGGAGATTTTCTTCTTGTCTAATAAAATCATCAGGGTGTTTATATATCTCAGTAGCTTTACGTTGTAAACAAACATAATAATGAGCTTGTCTTGATCATACTTCCATATTGTCAAATTGAATGTCATGATTTAGTTTATTTAAGGCAGACTTCTGTGGTTGGCCTAATCCACAAAATCTCATATGTTCTTTACGTCTTGTATCAAAGCTACGTTTTGTAGTTCCAATCTGTACTTTTCCACATGAACAAGAGAACTTATATACTCCGGAAGACAATAATGGGTTTAAAACATCTTTAAGTGATCTTAAATGTTCTGTAATTTTTCGTCTTAATGCCATATTTAATTAAGATTTATTCAATTCTATTTGCAACGATCTAGTTATTCTTTACTAAAATTGAATTCTATAGTTGGCTTTATACGTTTCGCAAACGGTTATATTAATAGCAGGCTTATGTTTATGTTTTAATTTTTCAACTTTTAACAAAATTGTTTTCAGCATCTTTAACAATTTTAATAGTTATTACTACTGATCAAGATAACTATAAGTGTTATCGAAACGTTTAGATTGTATAACATACAAATACACCATTAAAAAACACCAAAAAGATAAGTAAATTATAAATAAGTTTAAAGAACCAGCTATTGTAGTTGCAACGCGTCATATAATATATACATACTACAAAGTGTGGCGGTACAAGGGTCACGTACCTATCATAATAGTTTGTTCTGTAATCACGCTTAGGTTGCAAAATATTGCCTATTCAAGTATCTACAAGGTGTAGGACGCTATCAGTTTAGAAGTACCTGATTTTTTCATAATTTAAATTAAACAGTCAAATATTATCGACAGTTCTAATAAAATTTTAATTGAATCTCCCTAATAATATCTGTGTAATTTTAAATTGTAGCATTATGAAAAGGAAATAATTTTTCTGGGCCGTTATTAATTATTGAATTATATTTCCTTTATCTTAATAGTTAAGATAAACTTAGTGGCTAAATATAAAATATAACAATATAGAATGATATCCTTGAAGTATTAAGTAACAGTGGATACAATAACATCGAACGCACACAACATTGCACTGGATTGCAGAGATTACTGCACACAACGCATATTTGTGAACGATGTTGCTTATATATTTTTTTTTTTTTTGATAGAAAGCGTTTTTTGAGATAGGTTTTTTAAAACGATCATGTATTTGATAAAACGCATATAATAGTGTATTCTAATAATAATTATAAAAAAATATATTCGTCGGGATTCATGGAATTTGCATTCTTCGTCTATTTTTCCGTCTTTACAGATCTGTTTTCTATTTGTTTATAATATAGTTTCCTCCTATTTGTAAGTTGTTCATTATAAGGGTATTTTTACTTAAAATTCAAACTCAATGTTATTACCATGTTTACTAAAACTTACATCTGCAGTAGGCATGTACTAAGTTTTGTATGATTTGTATTGAATTCAGTCGAACACCTTTGCAACATCAAAACAACAAAATTATTTTTAAAGGTTCTCAGAGCGACAGTGGAGTCTCGATCAGGCGGTAAAATCTATCTGTCTACTACTCAACAGTTTTTCTTGCCTAAAATCTTAAACTTGTACGTGTTATCTTATACATGATAACAGAACCTTGAGTTCTTGGAAGAACTCAAAAAAATCACATGCTATTAAAAGAAAGTTAGTCGTATGTTGATAAGCGGCATTAACAGTTCACCAGAAACTGGCCGAGTGCGTATACGCACACGCTAGTAGAAGTGGGACACCCTTCCCTCCACTTTTTTTACTTCACAATTCCCGCCCACTGGGCACCTTCCCCACTACTTTTACTCGCACACGTGAGAGCCGTATATTTTGAGGGTGGGGCCAGATTCTTTTCGGGGACCGTTTTCAACCCTTGGGCAGCATTGAGCCCCTAATTTGGTTGTATTAAGAGCCTTTTGGCTGTGTACCTTGAGGTCAGGCAATTGCACGTGCATGCTGTTCTATTGAGGGATTAAAACCAGCCACGCCCACCTTTTAACTGATTGGTCGTGCGTGCACCAGCTTCTCTGGCTTCTGATTGGTCCTTAGCCCCACCACTCAGCCGCTGTGCTGTGACTGGAGGATTAAGTCTCTGCATTCTGATTGGTTATGGCGGGATTTTGAAAATGTTTTTAAGTAATAAAGAGGTTCTTGTAACACAGGTGTATGAACTGGGACCTGGTCCTGCGCGAGTAATTTGAAATTGTCTTTAATAATAAAGAGGTTCTGTAGACAAGTAGAACTACCATATAGTCTTCAAAACTTGTTCTAGGGCCTTCGCCCGCGTCAGGAGCACCCTACGTTGGAAATGGTATGGAGCCAACCTTATAAGACAAGTAGGTTCGCCCTGTCACGGCTTGTGCAACTGAGTGGGTTCAACCTAATCGTAACGAAAACGCGCTAAACACGAAAACACGTAAATGCGAAAACACACAAACGAAAACACGACACCAACGCAAAACATGCAAACAAACCAAAAACACGACAAACGAATCACAAAAACGACCTATACGCATAACAACACACAAACGAAAACACACAAAGGAACATACGCTAACACGAAAACACGAGAACACGCAAACGCGAAAACATACAAACATGCTAACGCAAAAACACACAAACGAAAACACGCAAACGAAAGCACGCTAACACGAAAACACGTAAACGCGAAAACATACAAACACGAAAACACGCTAATGCAAAAACCCGAAAACGCGAAATCATACCAACACGAAAACACGCTAATATGAAAACACGCAAACGCGAAAACATACAAACACGAAAACACGCTAACGCAAAAACACGCAAACACGAAAACACACAAACGAAATCACGCAAACGCAAAAACATACAAACACGAAAACACGCTAACGCAAAAACACGCAAACACGAAAACAAACACACACACAAACGGAAACACGCTAACACGAAAACACGCTAACCCTAAAACACACAAACGAAAACATACAAACGAACACACGCTAACAAGAAAACACGCTAACACGAAAACACGCCAACGCGAAAACATACAAACACGCAAACGTGAAAACATACAAACACGAAAACACGCTAACGCAAAAACACGCAAACGCGAAAACACACAAACACGAAAACACACAAAACGAAAACTCGCAAACGCGAAAACATGCAAACACGAAAACACGCCAACGCGAAAACACGCAAGCACGAAAACATACAAACACTGGGAAAAGGAAAAGGCAACGTATTACATTCCCTCCCAAGGAGAGGGCGGCTGCTCGAGCTTCCCGAGCTCCTTCAGCCACAATGATGGATTCCCAGTACACATACATACACTACGTATATATGCATGGTGAGATTAAGGATAGGTGTGGTCAGGATAGGATCGGAAGGAACGAAGCTAGGGTTCTGAGGGGGAAAATACTACCCCAGCATTCACTTAAGTAGCCGCACATGGTGTGCATATACATACAAACACGAAAACACGCAAACACGAAAACACGCTAACGCAAAAACAGGAAAACACACGAACGGAAACAGCCTAACACGGAAACACGCAAACACGAAAGCACACAAACGGAAACACGCTAACACGAAAACACGCTAACGCTAAAACACGAAAACACACAAACGGAAACAGGCTAACACGAAAACCTACAAACCTACGCTAACTTCAAGGCCGATTGTGTCTATGGCTAGCTTCAAGATCGATGACTTTCTCTAGGTAAATAAGTTTGTTGTAAATAAATAAGAGATCAAAACCTACATGTGGTAGTGTAATAATTTTAATTTTTCTTAGCATGATTAATTAATAGGTATAAATACATGTCAACTTAAAATCTAAGACCTTTGCTTTAAAAGAACCCTTTTATCACTTTATTACCGAACAGTATTCGTTAGTAATCTTTAAATACATAGGCACTTTTTATCTTATATTATTTTAACAATTCATATGGACATAATTAAAAAAACCTATTTTACGTGTCTGGGCTGATTGACCCTCATAATGTTGCAATTAAGTTTTAAAATTAAAATACAATGAAGTATATTTTAATCGTCATCGTCAATCGTCAATCGTCGTCAAAAAGACCTTACTGTTTTCTTTTAATTCAAACCAGTTTTTTTAAATTTACGATTAGAGAATATTCTGTGTTTTGGAAGAAAGAAAGTTTAAATCTACATTATATAACAACAACAATGTGTCAACAGTAATTAATTACCAAAGACATAATTTAAAAGTATTACTGAAGGTTAGTACCGGTGTAAAAAATGATAATAATTTTAAATATGTTAATGATAAAATCACTTCTATTGACGGTAGAAATAAATTGTTAATAGACGATATAACATGTTGATGGTAATTTCGAAATAAATTCACATTTTTATTCCTTATATTATTTCACACTTTAAAATGAGGATAATTAAAAAAATTTTAGTACAAGAACCGATTGTCTCATAAAAAATGCAGTTAACCTTAAAATTGAAATACAATAGTATATATTTCTAATTAAGAGTTGCTTAATATCAGATCGTATTATAAAATTTATGATTTAATGTTTTTTTAAAAAAAATTATGTTACCCATTCGATATTGGTAATCAATTTTTTAGACTATTAAATTTAACAGGATTATATAATTACATAGTAATTATCTAAAAGTAAACATGAACAGTGATTTCTAACTATATATTGTTGTTGTGGAATTTAAACATGTAATTATTACTTTTAATGAGGTTTTTATAAAAACAATTATGTATATGTATATGTATGTAAGCCAACATATAATATTTTGTTCAAACCGCTTTGTTATTAATTACTTTAAGGGAAAGGTAAATACGAGTTGAAGTAAGTGTGATAAAGATAATTAGGTTGTTTGTATATTTACACTCTAAAAATTAATTATGGGGAAATCAATAGCTAGTTTACATCAACTATTCATAAACGTAAAACATAGAAAGTTGTTTTAGTGTGAGTATACGGCTAACAGAAGACGGGTATCACTCGTGAATCAGTCCCTCAAAGATGTTCTTTCAATACAGAGCTGGTAAGTGTGCTTTTAACCTTTTATTTATTTTATTTACTTGTACAGATTTTTAATTACAGCTATAAAACGCATCTAATCTATACGTAATAAGTTTCTTTAAAAATATAAGGTGTACAATATGCAACCATTTAACGATCGAATGGATATTAAACATATTTCAATACAATCAATGCAGGCAAAGCAATCAGTTTTAATATCCATTTAGAAAACAATATTGTAATAACTGTTATGTAATTAATTAACTTAATAATAATTTTTGTTTCATTGGAGAATAATCTGAATGTCAGTAATTTTTCTGAGGATTTTTTAATTATGATATTTGCAATAAAAAGTAAGTGTTCTATATTTAAATTTTACTGTCATTCAAATTCCCCACGCAAGATCAAACCCTAACACCTGTCTTACAAGATAGCAATAGGGCCTCCTTATTAGAATACAACTTCAAATTACCAGTCATAACCTACAAAAACAAATACCATTTTCCAACCAGGGGCCTCAACAGGGGGCGAAGGCCCTAGAACAGGTTTTTAAGACTTACATGGTAGTTCCTATACTTGTCTTACAAGAACATTTTTATTATTAAAGACAATTTCAAATTTCCCGCGCAGGACCAGGTCCCAGTTCATACACCTGTCTTACAAGAACCTCTTTATTACTAAAAAAACATTTTCAAAATCCCCGCCATAAGCAATCAGAATGCAGAGATTTAATCATCCAGTCAGAGCACAGCGGCTGAGTGGTGGGGCTAAGGACCAATCAGAAGCCGGAAAAGCTGGTGCACGCACGACCAATCAGTTTAAAGGTAGGGCGTGGCCTAGTTTTAATCCCTCCAATAGAACACAGCATGCACGTGCCTAACCTCCAAGGAGTATACAGCCAAAACAGCTCTTAATACAACCAAATTAGGGGCTCAATTCTGCCCAAGTGTTCAAAATGGCCCCCGAAAAGAAACTGGCCCCACCCTCAAAATATACGCCTCTCAAGTAGGCGAGTAAAAGTAGTGGGGAAGGTGCCCCAGTGGGCGGGACTTGTGACGTAAAAAAAGTGGAGGGGAGGGTGTCCCACTTCTACTCATGCTAACTATACATTCAATATTTTAATCTAATTTATTAGAAACTGTGTACCTATGTGAAATGTTAAGGCAATTAACGAAAAAACCGATGCACTTTATAAATGTATTTAGCTAGTTTCAACAAATTATTTATGTAACTCTTTCGTATGCCTCCCATGACTCAAAAGGAGAAACAATCTGGAACGTTGGGACTACTTACATAAATTAATGACGTGCAACTGAACTTACATGAAATTTCTTATACCTTTGCAGCGCGGTACCTACCGCAAAGCAAATGTTGTTGGTTTGGGATATTAAAAAAATTCAAATGTATGGTTACTCAAGAAGGTTGCTCTGCAAATGCTGAATCCCTGGCAGATATTTTGAAATTATTGGGCAGACCTAAAAAAATCATCATAGGTGGTGTTTCGACACCATACTAATGAAAACAAATTTTTCCCAAGAACAAATACAGAATCTTTCATACTAATAGTCATGTTGTCACCGAACACAAAAAATCAGTGATTAATGTTCGCAGATTAACATATTTCAAATGCGATTTTTTTCAATAAAGCTCGCCTGTCCATCAGAACAATACGGATCTTATCGTAACATGTTCACTAAAACAATGCCGCTTGGTTTTTCTAACATAGTTGGCCTAGAAATGAAGAACTTCAATGGCTCTCAATGTATTTTACTCAAATATAGATTTTATCATAAGTAGTATTTTGACATCGTAATAATGAAAATTATCCCAATTGCCCCATAAATTAAAAAATCTTTTATGGGTTTAGGAGCTTTTTGCAAAAGAACGATAATCTCCGTAACAGGTGTTTGACAGACATAAAGATAATGAAAGTAAACATTTTTCCAAGAATATTAACTTAAAAACAAAAACTTGAAAATCATTATAGGTGTTGTTTTGATCCCAAATCTCTAAAAGTGATGTTTCACAAGTTGGTCCACAAGAAAGAAATTTCAATGAAACTCTTGAAATTTTTTGTACAAACACAAACAATCAAAGTTGGTGTTTTCCCGTAGGAAGATTTAAAAACAACAATTGGTAGAAATTTATTAGCAATTCATCAAAAATAATCGTAACTTGTATTCACACCAAAATAATGCAAATTCGTATTTTTGCATGGTTTGACATGAAGATAGGGTAAATAAATGTTTTCCTAACACAATTGGCCTAAAAATAAACAGAAATTACAGAAAGTGTAAAGTCCAATATGTATTGTAATTACAACAATAGTTTTTCTCAACCAAATTATTTTTTGTAAAAACAGGTTTTAGTAAATTAATTTAAAAGAGCAACTAACATACTGAAACACCAAATTTTAAAATATACCGATCGAAATACATCATCTTGGTTTTTGGACCATTGGTAAAACTCATATCGTCACCTTAGTACTACAACCAGGTAACTAGAAATTTTATGATTTTGAGTTATGCAATCCAAATTACACAACGTGTATTGCTCTACTAAATTCTATAACTAGATAACTCTAGCTCGGTCCTTTCTGACGCGGCTGGTTATTGCATCAAGTAGGTATGAGGCTGAGTAGTGCGACGCTTCATGCTTCAAGTAGATATCTTGAGTTGTCTAGTTGTGTTCGCGACTTATTAAGTCCCTTAATAAGAACAGTTGTCTACTTATACGCACACTTTATTTATTATTGTTGTGACTATTTTGTGTTGTGAGTGATAATTATGGGTAGCAGAGGAAAAAAAACGGTTGATGCAGCTCTTCGAAATGTAGAAGTTCAAGCTGGTATGTACGGAAAACGTCAATTCTGCATGATTTCCACATAAAGAGATTTATTAACTCGAACATTTTGAGGTTATGTTCGTAAATTTAGTGTGTTTTTCTGTTCAAGTTATTTTATATTGGGAAGTCATGCAAAATGTGTACTGAAGCCTCGAATTGACGGGATTATTAAGTGTGATAACTTTTTATTGCAGATTCGAGTCGTATTTTAAAAGAGCGACCACCTGAAAGTATTCCTATGCCCTCTACTTCTCATAGTTTTTTTAACAATGAAAATTTCGATCTTGAATCAATAACTGAACCTTTCTCTCCTGACGGTTCTGAATATCACCCCTCGTCAGATGATCATTCAGATTGGGAAGATGAACACGCGCCTTTTGAGAGTAAAATCGAAAATGAGGTTGTTGATTTACAGCCTTCACACGAAGAGCGGGTATTAGAAGGTATGGAAGAAACACCTACACACACACAGCAAATGCTAGGAAACGACTAAGACGCCCAGAAAAATGGAAACGAAATGTTGCAAAAACACAACGGCAACGTGGAGAAAGCTATGTTTCGTCTAGGGGAACTTATGTACCTGGTGTTGCCATGAAAGATCCATGTGGAAATAACTGCAGAAGAAAGTGTAATCAGAAATTTTCACCAGAAGAAAGACTGGAATTTTTTCGGCGCTATTATAAATTAGAGACATATGAAAGAAAACGCGATTTGATTCATTCTAACACAGATAAAATTGTTAAAAAAAACACAACAGAAGAGGGATCGACAAGAAATTTTACTGTGGTTTTTTATTTACCACAAAGCAACGAAAGGGTCCAAGTGTGTAAGACCATGTTTTTGAATACATTTGGTATTCGTAAAGGTGTTGTTGATATGGCTATGATAAAGAGAACGTCAGAAAATACCAGTGAAGGAGATAAAAGAGGCCGGCACGTGAAAAAAACTTCTTCTACTGAACTGTTGGGCAGTGTGAGAAACCACATTGAAAGATTTGCAGTGGTTGATTGTCGCTCAGGAACAAATAGAAAATACTTAGATTCCTCGCTTAACATCACAATAATGTATTCCATGTATAAGTCAGTATGCACAGAAAATGGTCATGTAGCGGCTACTTTAACTACATATAGAAACATTTTCACAGAAGAATACAATCTAGGGTTCCACCACCCAAAAAAAGATCAGTGCCGTATTTGCATGGCATACAATACTTCCGAAAAGAAAGATGAAATGAAAGCAAGTTATGACGCTCATATTGTAGCAAAAGATAGGGCCCGAGCCGAAAAAACGAGGGACAAAGAGCAAGCTGTAAATTCAAACGAGACAATGGTGAGTTGAAATTTTGATCTTCAGCAAGTTCTGTTGGCTCCAATGGACCCTACTAACAATGCTCTATTTTATAAGCAACGATTTAAATCTTTTAATTTCACAATATACTACGTCAACACAAAACGTGGAGACTGTTTTATGTGGACAGAAGTACAAGGAAAAAGAGGCAGTTGTGAAATTGCAAGCTGTCTATATCAATACTTTAAATCTCTTCCTCCATCTGTAAATCACATTTCTTGTTTCAGTGACAGATGTGGTGGGCAGAATTTTAACAAGCTTGTTGCTGCAATGTACTTGACCGCTGTTCAGGAACTGCCTACCATACAAACCATTGATCTGAAATTTCTAGTTGTGGGTCATAGCGAAATGGAATGTTATTCAATGCATTCGGCCATAAGTACGGAACAAAAAAGGATCGGTAAAGTGAACTGGCCTGCCGATTGGAAAACCATTGCTCGAAGTGCTAGGAGGAAAGGTGACAAATCGTACGTTGTTCATGAGATTACCACTGAAAATATAATAGATTGTAAATCTCACCTGAACCGGCACATGGTTATCCGGAAAGAAGACGAAAATCGTAAACCAGTTAGTTGGCAAAAAATTAGCTGGTTGAATTTCACTAAAAGCAGACCATTACTCATACATTTCAAAGAGAGTTTTGATGAATAATTTAAGGTACTTGACTGCAAGAAGAAAACGAGGGTCAGTAATCAGAAACTACCGTTATCAGACACAATGAAACCTTTATACAAATCATTCATTCCCATTACAAACGAAAAATACGACAATTTTAATTCTTTATTAACATCAGCCACTCCAGCTTTAGCGCTAGAATACAAACCATTTTATGAAAATTTGCCACACCAAGGAGACACAAAAAAGAGTCCAACGACAGGAATGTTCAGAAAGCGATGATACAGGCCCTGAAGATGAATGAATGAAGTATTCTCATTATTTTGATTATTTTCAGAATTATAGATTATAAAAGTTGCGAATAAAACCGCTTTAAGTTACTCCCAGTGTGTTTTCTTCCCAAAATCAAAAGTGAATAACTCCTATTAAACCAATGTTCAAGTTAGTGCAACAAATAGGTATCTCGCTTTTTTCAAAAATTTGCAAAATGTCAAAAGATATCTTATAAACATTTCAAAAACACTTCCTTTCTGATAAAGTGAGCAAACCACAATAAAAATTATATTGAAAGTTTATTAACTGTAAAGCACTCAATTTTATGCAAATTTTCAGATCAGTTTTCTCAGCAATGTGCTTTTTAAAGTTATCGAGTTCTAGTACTAAGGTGACGATATAGTAGATACAAAATAATGTATTATAACCTTAAATCCAATGGACCATAAAAAGATATTCAGTATGGTGGATTCACATTGATGTCTGATAAGATAAAACCAAAACATTTTACGTCTGTCTATTATAACAATGTAACTACACCGTTTCCCAACAGAATCTATCCCTAAGAAAAGGGTTAGGATACAGCGAACTCGAACATGTCTGTCAAACTTAATCTATAAATAAACACTGTCAAAATCGTGGAGACAATATGGTGTCCAACACATACAATAATAACATTACCACAACAATTTGGCCACTTTTTTACACTGTCCAGGAAACAAATATTTGCAATATAGCAGATTCGAAATAGGGTGTAATAAGGTTAAATTTGAGTTTCACTATAACGCTATGATGACTCGTTTTCCAAACGAAGTTAGTGTCAAAATAAAGATTTTTAATATGGCGGACACAAAATGGTGATCAATAGCATAAAATTAGTTTTGTAATCACACCAATATAACTTTCTTTCTAAGCAAATCGTTACATAATGTAAAGTTTTTGGATATAGAGAATGCAATATGATGTCCAATAAGATAAACCTAACATTTTGTGTTCCACCACCTTTTTCCCAACAAGGTCAGTCCTAAAATAAAGATTTTAGTCTAGTGTGTACCCATCGTAACATGATGGCTATTTGTTTACTCATAAATTATTCTAGTATGACTAGAATTCTAGAATTGTTTTTATTAAAGGCGACATAATGTCGTGTGATACAGGTATCGTTTAAAATGCAACGTCATGTTTGATTCTTAATTACATACTTACATGAACGCTAAGGTACCTAAAATATGCAACAATAATCATACAGTAAAATCTATGTAGTTTTCTGAAAGTTACAAGGAATAAAAAGTTTCAGAATGCATTTTTCATTAGGTAACATATTTACAGAGAAAATTAAAAAAAATTGGTGTTATAATATTTACGTCTTTTACGATTAAATCTGTGTAACGAAATACTCATTTTTAGCGGGAAGGTGATACAAAAGTTTCGTAGAAAAATCGAATGGATAGTTTTTATGATTTCAGTTTTTATACTATTATGCAGCGACTGTCTTTATGACATTGTACCATGACCCCTGTATGGTACCCATGTATTGAACGAGTCTAGGAAAAAAAATCCTAGGAAAAAAAATCCTCGGAAAATAAATCTAGGAAAAAAATCCTCGGAAAAAAAATCCTGTGGAAAAAAAATCCTCGGAAAAAATCCTGTGGAAAAAAATCCACGGAAAAAAAATCCTGGAAAAAAAAACAGTAGCTAAAGCACAGTGTATCGTAGTGTTCTTCTTGACTATGATCCTTATGGTAACTTAAAGGGAGTGTTAACGGCTGAATTCTTTATAAAGCCTTGCAACGTGGAAGAAACACTTCAAAAGAAGCAATGACGAAGACAGTACCAACATAAAATTATAGTAATGAGCGACGCAGGAGTCTCGAGGACCTGATAAAAAACATTAAGAAGATAAAGCACGATGTGGAAGTATTTGAAGTACAGCGAAAGATGAAAAAAATGTATCTGCGTTAACAAAAGGCTTCTCTGGTAAATTCAAGCTGCAATTTTGGTTTTAAGGGCATCATGTATAAAAAGTATTAAGTGGTAATTGTTAAGTAACAGTACACATTGTCTCTCGCTAAAATTTAAGGCCGATTCTAACCCAAAAAAGTCACTATAGTACGCTTGTGTTGACATTTTATGTGGCAGGATTTTTTTTCCACGGGATTTTTTTTCCGGGCTTTTTTTTCCAGGATTTTTTTTTCGAGGATTTTTTTTCCATAGGATTTTTTTTCCTAGGATTTTTTTTCCAAGATTTTTTTTCCGAGGATTTTTTTTCCTAGGATTTTTTTCCGCCGAGCGAATTGAACACCGGTCTGAAAATAATTCCAAACCTGGTAGAATGAATTAAAATCGGTGCCTGGTTTTTACCACTCGGAGAGTGGCAAAATCGTTTTTTGAAGCGTTAGCAACAAACGTTTCTATGTTATATAAAACCTAAACAATAACAATGATAATAAGATGCCACTCAACAGATAAACGTTTCAATCTTAAATGAAATTCGCTTTCATTTTCATACTAACAGAATAAAAAAAGTTCTTAAAATATGATAGTACCGCATCCTGCATTTCATTTTTAATTGCGATAACTAAATTAATACTAAAAAAGTACATTTTAAGTTAATTCAAAACCGGAAATTTATGTTATATAGAACAAATCCCATCATTCAATGCAAAGAATATTTACTCGTATACACTACATTGAAAACAAATATTATGTAGATAACATTCAAGAAATTTATTCAGTACAGTAATATAAAAAAGACCGCGCATCTTGTTACTCTATAGAAAATATATTATACAACCACAAGAACAACGTTTGAACCACAAACACTCCAAAATATTTCATGCTGTCCCACACAACGTGATCTTCTTCGTTTCAAAGGCACTTGGCGTTCCTGGTATTTGGTTGAGATACTTTCTTAGTCCCTTGTTGACGGCACCCGATGTTATATAATTCGGATTGTTTTCCATGACCTGCTGATGTCAATGCTCAGTCCCATGTTTTTGGAGATTTTTTTGTTTGTCTATTTCTGATGTTATGGTCTGATGGAATATAAATATCAATTAACAGACACATTTTCTCTACTTTATTATAGACAATGATATCGGTCTGCACTCATTTGACCCACATGATGGTGCACTTGACGGTATTAACTACAGGTTGAGGAATGTGTTGATACCATTGATCTGACGCTGTGACCCTTAGCTGTTTACATATCGTCGACTAAACATAGCTGGAAACTTTAATGTCGATCCGTATAGTCTGTAGCAGCTAATGTGGAGCAGCGGGATATAATGTGACTTACCGTTTCTTCGGCTTCTCCATACATTCTGCATTTGCTGTCGACTTGGCGTTGAAGGATTTCCTTTTGGTGGTGCCTGGTGTTTATGGCTTGATCTTTTGCCACAACAATTAGGCTCTCCGTCTCTCTTGTAGCGCTGGGTTTTGTAGCCACGCTAAACTGGTTTCATCGTCTATGAATGGCTCGGTCAGATGTTTACTTTCAGTGTCTCGCTTTGTGAATCTTGTCCGACCACATTATAGTGCGTGCAAGTTTCCCATGTGGTTTTTGCCGAAGAGTATTTACGTTTATTTATGTCGTGATTTTAACCATTTTCATGAGCTTATCTTCACTTCGATCAATGTAGTTATGTAGTTGCTAAGACTAACGATGACGATTCTAGAACTGTAGAAAGCGACAGGTACTGCTAAGCTATTAATGGCACTGATCTTATTCTTGGCATTAAGCTTACTTCTAAGTACTAATCGGACACGTCGGTAATACTCCTGAGCAATCTTCTCCTTCATGACATCGTGTTTGGTTCCATTGCCTTCATCAACTCCTAGGTATTTGTAAACCGCATCTTGCTCAAGGTTCCTAATAGACTGGTTTTCATCCAGTAGAATGCATTGATTCCTGGTTCTTTTCCCATTTCTGGGGTTTACGGAAGCACACTTATTATGTAGTGGAATGGTTAGAGTGCTTGCGTTTCACCTGAGCGGCGCGGGTTCAAATCTGGCCGAGCTAGCCGTTTTTCTAAAACGGTGACAAACCAAAGCACTTCTGTTTCTATAATAGGCAATACGGTGATTGACACGTTAAAGATCCCTTACTAAAGGTAGTAGGTCAAAACTCTAGTAACGGGTAGTGCTAATATCCATTAGTAGTTGATGCGCATAGAGATGCCTGACATTTCCGTCTGTGTCTAGCTCTCATCCCACAAATAGAAAAAAATTACTATTTGTTAACGCGTCAGCTGCTTTACTATTACCGCTAATATTCTCTCACTATGTCTTAAATATTATTAAATAGATTACATCGTTTTAAAGATTACACCCTACAATAACCTTTTCTTCACATTCTTCACACTCGCAATTTTGTCAAGTATATAACGCACAACCACTTTTGACAAACGAAATCTTTGTGTGACTCCAAATTATTCCATTTTTCAAAATGATTTACCCTTTCACTAAAGTTTCGAGGAGCTCTTAACCCAATCTCAATCATTTCAAGAAAATCTTCATATTCTGTTAATGCCTCTATACATTCAACATCCAAATTATATGTAAATAATTATAATACTTTTACTACACAATTTTTCGTATAAACACAAATACCAGCAATTGACATGTGAAGAAAAAGTAAGGTTAGAAATACTTAACCTGGGCGAACCCGCACTATTTGGCGGTATTATGTATCCCTGGGTTACCTGTAACGTAACCGTAGATTAACTTTTATACAGTGCATTTTTCCTACATAATTCGAGGTTAGCTACAGTAACTCTACGTTAACTTGAGATGGTACAACGCACCCTTAGAGTGTGTGAGAAGTGTTTGTGTTTCTATGTAAACGGTAATGATAAAGTCAGCGGCACTCAATACGTGGGTTTAATTTATAAGAACTTTAAACAGTAGTAACTTTCTTATTATTAGCATTTTATAAAACAAATTGATTTTGGTCCATTCTACGTGCCCTTTCAGTTTCCTGCGTAGGTTAGAATTCACCCAGTAGAAGCCGGACGGATATATAACATTCCCGGTAAGCACAGTGTTATGTGAATTGATGTTTTGTTTCACATTTAAAACGTGTTCGATATCTTTATAAATCTCATTACGACCAAATTCTATTTTCCGATATAGATTATAAATTTATAACTAATAAATCTATCGAGAAAAAATTAATAGATTATTTGATTCTAATAGTTCGAATCGATAATTTATTATAATAATAGTAATATTTATTGCCCAACAGTTGTAACAACAACAAAGCAAAACTACGAAACAAAGTGAATGAAAATTAATATTAGTGTAGACCAGAAAACAGAATATCTAATTAAGAGCAATGTGCAACACATTTAGAAAACTAAAGTTTAAATCAACAATACTAGATATATTATTAAAGCTTATCAGTGAGTTCAGCCCTAACTTGATTTAGCATTCTTATAATAAAAAGTAATATTCTGTAGTGTGTTAGGTTATGGTGTATTGAAATTAACGATAGGTTACAAATAAAGCGAATCAATCTTGTTATGCATTAAATCGTACAACACACTGATATTTATATTGTGCACAGGATAATGACCCAGTATTACGTAGTGAAGGTATTTTAGAAAACGTCTTTGGGTTTCTCTAAGTTGTCAAGCAGGTATTGGTGTTTAGGATTCCATATTAATACGTCGTATTCAAGTTTGGAAAGGCCAAGATAGTAGTACAGAGCCTTTATTAAGTGTGTTATTAAAATTCCGACACTGGCATAACATAAATCCCCGCATCCGCAGTGCATTTGAACTATACAGGGTCATTAAAAAGTATGGAAACATCGATGTAGCTCGAAAACCATAAGCATTAGCGAGATGAAACCTTCGGGAAGGTATATTAGACATATTTGCGGACATTTTTTATTCTTCATAAATTTTTGATTGGATGCCCCAGTTACGAGTAAATGGTATTAAGTTTTGATTTTTAAATGGCATCATAACCATCTGACCGATATTTTGAATTCAGCAGGAAGAATACAACGGTTAAAGAAAAAAGAACTTAATTTAATTAATTAATTAAATAATGCTACTATAAAACGCTAGAACTTATAAAATTTGTATTAAGTATCTCATGGCAATCCAACCAGCCACAAACCACTTTCTAAATTGGGGTTGTACTTATAAATTTCGTCGTAGAAGCAGTGGCAGTGTAGGCTTTTTCTTAAATGGTTTAAAAATGGCTATTACAATTGGGTATAAAATTTTTTATTTCGGCGTTTATTAAAAATTCGAAACAATATCACCCCAAACGTTAATGCAGAATAAATAACATAATAAAGAAACATTTGCTTTAAATATTATTTCACTAATTAGAGAAAGTTCAAAATAAGTACATTATAAATTTTCTTTTATTGACAGATAGTTAGGGATTTGCCATTTTTAAACCATTTAAGAAAAAGCCTACACCGCCACTGCTTCTACGACGAAATTCATAAGTACAACCCCAATTTAGAAAGTGGTTGGTCGACTGAAGGTCGCTGCAAGCAGATAAATGATTGACATGAGATACCTAACAAAAATTTCATAAATTCCAACGTTTTATAGTAGCATTATTTAATTAATTAATTAAATTAAGTTCTTTTTTCTTTAACCGTTGTATTCAGAATTTCGTGCTGAATTCAAAATATCGGTCAGATGGTTATGATGCCATTTAAAAATCAAAAGTTAATACCATTTACTCGTAACTGGAGCATCCAAACAAAAATTTATGAAGAATAAAAAATGTCCGCAAATATGTCTAATATACCTTCCCGAAGATTTCATCCCGCTAATGCTTACGGTTTTCGAGCTACATCGATGTTTCCATACTTTTTAATGACCTATATGAAAAGGATAACTTATTGTCAAACTGAGCACCTAAGTCTTTAAAAGAATCACTCCGGTTTAATACCACGTTATTAACAGTATATACGAATTCTATAGAATTTTTAATGGAGTAAGCAAAGAAAATTCGACTTATAAAAATTAAAGATAATCATAAACTAATTTCTATAGATGTTTGTTCACTTTTTACAAATATACCTATTGATTCGGCCTTGGTTATTTTAAATAAAAAATGGAAATATATTAAAACACATACAAAATTACAAACGTAATCAATTTATAGGAGTTGCCTTTTATTTAAATACAACTTTTTTCCAATTTCATGACAAGTTTTATAAACAAAATTATGGATGTGCCATGGGTTCACCAATCTCGGCTACAATTGCAAATTTGGTAACGGAATTTTTAGAAGATGTTTGGTTACGGAATCTTAATTTTTCTGCTTCTTTTTACTTTCGTTATGTTGACGATATTATTTTAACAGCTGAAGAAAACAATTTTGAACATGTAATGGAAATTTTTAATGGATTCCATCCAAAAGTTAATTTCACAATCGAAAGTGAAAAAATAACCAAATTTCTTTTTTAGATGCGTTACTAATTCGACATAATAATAAAATAGAATTAGATTGGTTTCAAAAAGAAACTCATATTTGGAAATATTTACATTTTCATTCATACTATCCAAAAAGTATGAAAATAAACACAATTGGAAATACTATTCAAAAATTTATCAGACCCCGAATTTCGATCAAAAAATCTTAATAAAATTAAATTAGCTTTTAAAAATAATAATTATCCAATTAATTTTATAAAAAATATTATTAAAAAACAAATAAATAAATTTTATAATAATAAAATAAGTAAAATGGAAAAAACAAAAACTAATAAAAAAGGTTTAAATTTTAAATCATTATCCAAATTCAATACCACACCTGCATTTTTCCACTAAATAAAAGCTATCGTTTGTTCACTAACTTAGAAACCAAACTTCCTAAAGTAAATAAAGCAAATACCGTTTATGAAAAAACCATGTTCCTCGTGTAATAAATTATATATTGGTACTACATTACAACCGTTAAAAAATAGAATTTTACAACACAAAAGCGACATTAATTTAAAACCAAATTGTGCGGCTTTGGCAAAACAACATTCTTGCGATTTTAACGCGGTTAAAATTTTAGATTTAGAAAATAATTATAAGAAACGACTCATTTCGGAAATGTTATTCATCAAAATTAATAACAACGTATGTAATAGCAAAAAATATATAGAAGATTTGCCAAATTGTTACGTTTCTATTTTAGAAAATTTAGAAAAATAAAAATATAAGTAAAAGGCAGTGTTATTAATTAGGCCCCGTTTTTAACAAAGGAGATTGCGTAATTGTTATGAAAATTATTATTACATTTCTTTTAATCCCATCTACAGATTGTGACCTAATTTATTTATGCATTGGGGGTTGTATTCTAATAAGGGGTGCTAGTCTTGTAAGACGGGAATCTGTTCGCGGGCTTCTTAATCTGTGTTTATTATTAAACAGTTATACAACTTCATTATGAATGGAAAGTTGCAATTAGCCGTCGACATCATGTTAATTAATGTGTTTACAGCTATTTTAAAAATTTGCTACTGCAAAAAAAACATTAAGGTCTAAATATTACGTGAAATAATAATCATTTTCTACCGTAGTGTCCTATACAGGCAGATTCTCTATCTAAGCGGTCAATACCTTAAACTATTATTGTTAATGCACGATGCGCGTGTTGGTTTTATTAAATATTTAAAAGACAATAAGGGTCCTAGTCTTGTAAGACGGGAATCTGTTCGCGGGCTTCTTAATCTATGTTTATTATTATTAAACAGTTATACAACTTCATTATGAATGGAAAGTAGCAATTAGCCGTCGAGATCCTGCTAATTAATGTGTTTACAAATACATTCGAAAATTATACCTGATTTCCTTGTATGTTCAATTACTCACACACACACACACACACACGCGCGCGCACGCACACACACACACACACACATACACACACACACACCCACACACACCCACCACACACACACACACGCACACACACACGCGCACACGCACACGCACACGCACTTGCACCCTCACGCTCACGCGCGGACGCAGACGCAGACGCAGACACAGACACAGACACAGACACAGACACAGACACACACACACACACAAACTACTTTAAATAAATAAATGAGTAGCAATTAAGTAAGCAGGTAACTAGACATTATCAATTAGATATACATCAATACTATTATTGTTAATGCGCGATGCGCGTGTTGGTTTTAGTAAATATTTAAAAGACAACAACAAAATAGGGTCATCTTGATGGAGATAAACACGATAAAACAGAGTAGAATATACTTGTGATTGCAATTTTTTCACACCGAAAATTTTTCTGCAATAGAAGTTGATCATGCACGCTTCTCTCTTGTTACGGAACTCTTAATTAAAACAACTAAACTACTAAAAACGCTTTTATTTATCAGAGTATAATGATTGAAAAACAAGTATTATATAGTAATTTGATTATCTCATCAATTATAACTAAACATGTAGTGAAAAACTTATTTACAAAATCAAGCATTGATAAATTATTTCTCATTCTAAAATACAAGAACATTATCGATAAGGTCCGCAACCCATCCGAATGGTAATCCTGCCGCGCCGTTTTGTTGTAGCGGAACCATGTAGAATTCTTCTCAAGGAAACGGAAATGGTAACCTAGCGGGGGTCGTTCAAAGGACTCAAAATATTCCCCGTTATCATTCTCATCAATCTAGATAGCAGTGCAATGCTGACCTGGTTTGTTTGCTGAATCCGTGTTCACAATAATTGCATAAAGTATAGGTGCGTGTCGCGGTAGCTGATTAGAATCACATACAAGTCGAAATACATTCTTGTGGCTGGGAATCGATTTCAAACATTTCAACACTTGTACCATATACATCTTAAGAGTTTGTATGTGCCCAGTCTTGCAGTGGTAATGCGTTTTCCAGAGCACACATAGTCTCCTCGATCTTATAGTTTAAACAACTATACGCCTTTGCTTCCTTTTTCAATTTTTTAATCGACAGACAACCAATCTCGTCCAAGTTTAGTATTGGTTTGTTAAGGAATTTTAAAAACTGTTGTATGGCACATACCCTGACCGCCATTTCAAGCCGTGACATTTATTCTCTAAATAGCTTATCTGTCTTGACATGGGCTTTGATATAAAATAATCTCGAGGTGACTTTATCAGCATAAGCAGTAACGAACCATGATCTGTAATCACGACAATTTCTTTCGGTATAAATTCGTTATCAACACCTCTAAACCCTTGTACGTCCAAGTATGCGTCCATATTATTTCACTTGCTGCTGGAAGTTTACGATCTAGAGTTGTCCCTTTTAACAGGTGAAATCCACGACCACATTCCGATGTTTATCGATCTCAATCACGTTATCGAATTCAGCGTACACCAAACAGTTAACGGTTTCTACGCGAGCTTCTTCAAAGCCGACTTCTAGGCGAAGGGAACCCTTTCTAACTAAATTCCAGTGTGTTCTAGCGTTTGTAGACAAGTCACGGGTTAGGTCGAAGACCATTAAACAGTAGCCGTTGGGGTAATCGCTTCTCGATATATCGTTGCCCTCATTGAAAAAATGAATACCCGTACCCGAGAATAAGGTGTGATTTGCTCTTACATATAAACCATTAGCTGTAAAGTCTGGTTGTAAGGTCTTCGAAGGAATTTGTTGGCTGTCAATATATAACGACATGTAATTAATATTGCTGTGTTGAAAATTGAATGGATTTGAGCGGTAATCACCGTTGAAGTCTTTATTTGCGACAAAACCTACGATGCATCGTTGAGGTAACTGACCAAGTAAGATATTATCCAATGATTTTCGCTGTATGCCTGTAGGTATAGTTAAAACTTTTACGTCGATCCTTGTAACAGGATATTTTGCTGCAGTTGTTTCTAAAGCTTTAGCGTGTGCAATTAGAATGGTGGACTTGATTAGCATCACCAGTAAACTAGCGTCCATAATTTGCGTCTTGTAAATTGAAGCGTGCGCCGCCATTAGACTGAAGGTATCTCTTGATCGTACAAATTTAGCCTTTAATTCAACACCGCTTATGAGAAACTTTTCCTGATTAAATAAATCCGAGTGCACGTGACCAATCCTCTCGATTTGTTTGCTGGTCGCTGCAAGTACTTGACGTTTCGAGAAACCGTTATTTGCGTGCCCCAGTGTATTCATCTGCCCAGCTGTATCATTGTGCCATAAGGTACAACCTAGATGTGAACTCTTGGCCTCCTTTCCATAATTAGCATCGTTTCGATATATGAGCGGTAGGCGTAAGTGTTGTTTGGTTGTGACACCATCTTCTGATTTAAGCAAACCTCCACTTGTGAGAAAAGCGAATGCATCCAATGTTTACCGGTGCTACAACATCCGCATCAGTAAATCCTGTATCATCTTGCTTTAGAACTTTAGCTGTGATGTACAACATGGTCTGACTTAAATCTATGTAATCGTTTCCAATTCCAGGCACTACAAATTCTATTGGAGCGTCATTACTAAGAGCTGATAAGGGTTTGTAAAACATCCATTCACCACCCTCGGTATTTGCCTGCGTCGACGGTAAAGCGAACAAATCCAATTAGGACTTGACGCATTCACATGATTGAGCATGTAGAAAAGCCATTATCTTGAAAATATATCGTCGTAAGTAGGTTTCTTCTTCTTAGCGGCAACAGCTCTCTGTAGAGACTGGTTATTATCGGCCAGACGTACTCTTTTATAGCCCGAATCCTCCATCATTTTATCGATTTTCTCATCGGCTTTACGTTTACGTTTTTTTTTCCTTTAAAAATATTCAAAGTAGTGTTCGTACGCACGCCACTATTGAGACTAAATTATATTTTTATCACAAAACATTAGTTGGTTGCAGTGAGCAACGCCTACAAAATTCCAATAAAATACATCAAGCGGTTTAGGAGAAATTAATAAATTTCTATTTTTTTTACAAAGTATTAAGACCCTGTATTTCTTTCACGAAGCATTTTTAGGATATAATCTATAGAGCAAACTAGGATTATTTTTCGATGTAGAAATCATGGTTAAAGTTTATCAACTAAAAGTTGAGACACCCTATATATTATATTATATATATATATATATATATATATATATATATATATATCGAAGTACGACCGAGAGTTGCGTGCGTTCGTCTTACGTTTCATCCTTTTGCAGCTTGTCCCTTATGATAGTTAGTGCCTTATCGGTAGGCACATTTGTGAATAGACTCACAATGTCGATGCTTACCAGTATTTCTTCGTGGTTTGGTTGGAAGTTTCTGATGGTTTCCACGAAGTGCTGCGTATTCTTGACCATAGACTCGGTTTTTCCCGATAAGGGTGTGATGATACCTAGCAGATAGGGTGCTAATGGGTGACAAGGTATGTGCAACTCTCGGTAAACACAATAATGGAACTTCTGACAATATGCATTAGAACTACATACTTCCAGGTAGAAGAAAAATTCTACCAACAAGAGTTTGGGATGCGATGGGTTCCCCACTATCACCCATAGTGATCATCTAAATAGCCGCACACCTTCCATCAAATCCACAATGGAATTAGAGTCGGAACAAAAACTGCCATTCCTGGATGTACTTGTACAGAGGAATGACAAACTTTCACGACAAGTGTATACAGGAAACCTACCCACACGGGGAGGTACCTACACTACAACTCCAATCACCACAAAAACGTGAAGTTAGACGTGGCAAAATGCTTGTACGATAGAGCAAAAACAAAATGCTCAAAACAAGAGGTCCTGAACAAAGAAAAAGAAAATATCGCTAGAGCACTCAAAGAAAATGGCTACCCCGATCTAACAACTAACCTAAACAGGCAAAGGGTAACCGAAAAAGAAGAATCTAAATATACAGCGATAATACCATATATACAAGGTACCTCAGACAAACTACGAAGTATATGCAGCAAATACAAGATACGCACTGCCTTCAAATCGACCAGAACGCTCTGGGGAATACTAACCAAAACCAAACCATACAATGAAGATCAGAATTCCAAGAATTGTGTATACAACCTACCATGCGAATGCGGCAGAGCATACATAAGAAAGAGCAGTAGACCACTCAAAGTGAGAACTCAAGAACATAAGAACAACGTCCGTAAGGGCGAAACAGAAAGATCAAGAATCGCCGAACATGTCTGGAACGAAGACCACCGCATCCAATGGGATAACATACAGATAGTGGCAAAGGACGAGAACACAACTCGCCGGAAACTCAAATAAGCCACATACATCGCACTAGCAGAAAATCCAATAAGCCAAGCTAGTGTAGAAATGTAACCCATATGGATTCCAATAATGCGCGAAGAGCTAAAGCGCAATGCACCTGCGCAAGAAGTTACGGCGCAACATGCGCAACCACGAAAATTCTAATATATATATATATATATATATATATATATATATATATATTGGATTACTCAGTGGCTCAGCGGTAAAGGTGTCAGACTAGTAAGTGAAAGGTACCAAGTTCGAATCTGAGGGTAGACAAGTGCTTGGGAAAAAATTATATATAACATATGAATTCGACTCAAGTGCGAAAACAGTCCTTCTCAGGACTAAGCCTGATGTCGGAAGCAGAGTCCGCTTCCGAAACGTCGCGCTCAAAAAGCATAAACTGTGGAAATAGGCCGATAAACTCCACTTATAGGTAATGTTAAAAGCTAAATATAATACCAGACTTGTACTCACCAAGAATCAGGGAATGTCGTAAAACTCACACTCTATTCACTAACCCGCAGTAAACACTAATATTTACACACAAAGTAGACGTAAAATATTTACTTTTATACCGCAAAAACCATCATCTCACTGTAAAATCGCAGAAGACGTTTTAAAAGTCTGAAATTGTAATAAAGTAATTGGTTCGACCCAAGGGAACAATAAACCTTGCTGGTTAGTCGCTCGATGACAAAACTAGTATAAAACCCAAATCGCTTCTAGGTACACTATGCTCTAGGTACAACAGTCTCCCCTACCCTGAGGGCGAGAGCGAAAAATAGCATTTCGCTCCAGAAGTGTATATACTATTTTTTGCACTCGTGCAGATGTTTACCTAGCTTTTAACACATTTGAGGGTATTCGTCAATAACTTTAAATAATCTTGTTAGTAAATAATGAAATATGACGAGTTTGATTTTTTGATTTATAATGAATATCTACAAACGTATTTGAATTTTTATAATCATTATTTCCCTACGAAATAAAAAGCAGTCTTAGTCTACACTTCGTGATCATAAACTTTGACTCTCGTAAGTGCAAAAATCATTTTCTACACTACTTTTATTACCTTATCCTTATTGTTTATGAGCGCTCCATGTATAGCATACATGAGAATAACTATTAATTTTAAAATCCCACAGCATTTGCTAAAAGTACCATACTAACATATTTATAGAAAGCAGTTAAATTAGAAACTATCACTCACCAGCAGCAAGAATTTAAGTAAGTATTTAAGACTGTTATTACTTTTTTAATATCTTACTGTTTTTTTTGCTCCTCGTCAGACCCATTCACAAAAAAAGTAGATTATCTCAATTTATTTATCTATTTTTACTTAAACTTTATATTGTAAGTTACGCATAAACAGGACTACTGTTTGTTGTTAAAAATGTCAGGAACAATTTTGTACCTAATTAAACTAGCATGAACAGTATTTATTAGTATTTCAGCTTTCCACTGTACAGGTTGTCCATTTTCGTATGTTTTACGGGGTATCTCGCTTATTTTTTAGGCTAGAACCTTGCGGTTTTCGCGACACCGTGCTATTTTTTCATGAAACCAAAGATCCACTAATCCAACTTGCCATAGCCATCTTAGTTTGTGTGCTACAGGGTGATTTTGGAAAAATTGCATTTTCATCACCTGTAACTCTGTTATTGTCAGACATATTAAAAAAGTAAAAACTGATATTTGTAGATTTTTTTACGTAAAATCCAGTGGCGTACTCAGATTTTCTTTAGAGGTCACAGTTTTTGAGATATTGACATATATTTATTTATTTTTTAAAATGTTTTTCCCCTTGCCAAGAGCTTTTCAGAAATATAGCATAGTCTATATTTATTTTTAGAAATAACGTGACAAAATGATTTTTTTTATAATTTACATTGATAATAGTGGATAGCCGTGGGTAACCATAGTAACGCAAAAAAAACAAAATAATTAACGTTCTGCCATAACTTAGGTATTTGATTTTCGAAGTTTCTGCTTCTTTCAAATTATTCCTGGTTACATTTTCCCAAATTTAGTGCTGATATTTATTGTTATTCGTTGTTTTTGTTTATTGTTATCGTTTTTGTTCTTGTTGTTGTTGTTGTTTAATTATTTTTTAATATGGCTCGAAACCAAAAATTTGAAAACGCAGACCAGGCCTTAGAACTCTATCCGAACAAGTCAGTTAATCTTTACCTTAGAATTTGTATTTATTTTATATACCTATTTTGTCATATAGATATCCCGAAAGAAGGCAACCTGACAGAAGAATATTTCAAAAATAAAAATTTAATCTTTGCCAACATGGATGTTTTGACAAACCTCGGCCCCGAGTTTACAACAAAGAGAACGAGGAATCCGAGATCAACGTTTTAGCAGTTGTTCAAGCCACTCCTGAAACCTCGTACAGGAAAATAGATGAAGAGACCGGTGTGTCTAAAATAAAAGTGCAAAGGATTAAAAAAAAACATAAATTCAAACCCTACAAGTATAAACTTGTTCATCATCTGCACCCTGGTGATGCTGAACGTAGATTGGAGTTCTGCAATTGGTTTATAAATATGAAAACTCAGGACAATAATTTTGAAAAAAAAATAATTTGGTCAGACGAGGCACATTTCACAAGTTCGGGAATTCTTAATAAACACAACTCGCGGTTTTGGAGTCAAGAAAACACCCACGTGATTTTTCCTAGAGAGCGCCAAGGCAGGTTCGGATTTAATGTCTCTTGCTTTATTTTTAACCGAAAAATAGTTTACAAGATTTATGACGAAAACCTAAACTCTAATGGGTACTTACAAATTCTACAAGAAAAAACTAAGAACATTTTAGAAGATATTCCACTGGCTCAACTGAACGATATACTCTTCCAGCAGGATAGGGCTCCAGCCCACAATGCTAGAATAATACAAAACTGGCTAAATTAACGTTTTCCCAGGAGATGGATTGGAACAAATGGACCTGTTCGATGGCCACCACGATCACCGGATCTCTCGGTTTTGGATTTTTTTTTTGTGGGGTATTTAAAGAATAAAATTTATTCAAGGCAATATGCCAACATGCAACAATTAAAAATTGCAACGGAAAATGATTTTGCAGAATTACGAAGACAATCATTTATTTTGGAAAATGCTATTAAAAGAATTTATAAACTTTGTGAAACTTGTAGGAGACATAATGGTCTGCAATTTGAACAATATTTGTGATTAATTAATTATTTTGTTTTTTATCAATGTAAATTATAGAAAAAAATCATTTTGTCACGTTATTTATAAAAATAAATATAGAATATGCTATATTTTTGAAAAGCTCTTGGCAAGGGGAAAAATAGTTTAAAAAATATATAGGGTGTCCCATAAAAAAAAGTAGGTTATGTCAATATCTTAAAAACTGTGACCTCTAAAGAAAATCTGAGTACGCCACTGGATTTTACGTAAAAAAATCTACAAATATCAGTTTTTACTTTTTTAATATGTCTGACAATAACAGAGTTACAGGGGATGACTGAAAATGCAATTTTTCCAAAATCAGCCTGTAGCACAAAAACTAAGATGGCTATGGTAAATTTGATTAGTGCATCTTTGGTTTCAATAAAAAGTAGCAAAGTGTCACGAAAACCGCAAGGTTCTAACCTAAAAAATAAGCGAGATACCCCGTGAAACATACGAAAATGGGACAACTTGTACATATTATATACTACAGCTTTAACAGATGTCCACCTTCTATCTTTAAACAAATGTAGGTGTAATTTAAGGAGATTTTCCACCTCTGATCTGTTAGGAGTTTTTCCTTTATATATTCTGCAAAATATTCAGAAATAATTTTTTTTTCTCCATGTAACTAACTTTGCTTTTAAATTACTTCTTTCTCTCGTTTGGGGCTATTTGAAACTTCTTGAAAAAAGGCATGTCATTTTTTTGTGTATTTGGCAGTACTTTATTCACCTGATTGTTTTCGTTGAAGCGCGGGCGGGCGCGTGCATGCGTGTGTATAAAAATACCATCACATAGCTTTTAAAATTACAAATTAATTATGTTCCATGCAATTTTCTGGCGCGACGCCTAATTTCGCCCTCCTAAGGTGGAATTTAAGTATTCCTTTTTTCAATATCTGAATAGCGATCAAATTTACAGAAAAATGTGTTGAAATATTTTTTAACGATAATTTAATTTTAGAAACCTTGTCTTTAAAAAGTGTCTTGATACGAAACCAAATGTGCCTTAAAAATTAATGAAATTGAATTTAGAACGCGTAAACAGTATTTTCCGTATTTTCCACACGCGTCCGGCTTTGAAAGGGTTGGTGTTCATTATATTAGTTTTTTTTTTGGACACTCAATGGAAATGGATCATATTTCCTTATTACAAATCGTGAAGAAAAGTATCTCTTTACTTTATACCAACCATTTCTTTATAGTAACCATTTCTATATAAAGAATTATTAATTATTTATTGGAATAAATATTAAACATACAACTATTAACTAATACTTATGCTTATGCAATGGTTTAACTGTAAATCATTAAAAGATAGGGTCGGGCCGGCGAGAGGTGTCTTATGACTAGGCTTAGGATTTTATGCAAACGGCATATTGTTTATTATTAAAAATATCATTTTTATTGTTACTATGTGGACGAAACATTAAAATAAAGCATATGAGGTAATAAAAAAAAAATTGTATAAAATGCATATTTTTTAATATGTCCTCATTTAAAGCATATTTTGGCTTCTATTAGCATAAAAAGCATATTTTAGTTCTTTTAAGGAAAAATGTATTTATTTTGTCCATTGTGAATTTATCTGACCCGTCCTAGAAAATGTTATAGAGTCTATATCTATACGATATTTGTTTAGGCAAAATTCCTAAGAGAGCCCTACATCTATTTCTCGGAATTAACCGCAATTGACACCTGAGTATTTTTTGAATTTTGGCTAACAATTATCAAGATTGTACACACTGACGCATTCATTACTCGCCAGTAATCTTTGGTTTCAATTTCCAATTCAATTCAATTTAAATACTTAAATATTAACATAAAATCTTGAAACTCAAATACAATTTTTCATTTGCTGTTTAACTGTCGTGAAAGCAACAAGTTCAAATATGCCGAAACTGAAAAGTGGTGTTGTATCCCCTTGGATAAAAAATTATTCAGAATTAATTTTGATGTTGTGGAAAAGTGGTAAGTTTTTTGTATTAATTTTTTTCTTAAAATCTTGTTATTTTGCATGTTTTGCATAAACCTATCTTTCAGATTTATTTTTCATGTTTTCCCTTATATTAAAACAAAAAATTTAAGTATTGTCAATTTAATTTACAATTACATATTATTATTTTTTAATTTCAATTTAATTGTTTCTTTTTATACAATAATAAATTCAAATTGCTTAAATATGATATTAAAACTACATTCAGTTAACGTAAATATTATGTTTAAGGTCCCTTGTGAAAAGAACTCCCAAGTAGAGCAGCATGTGAAAACTGCAAGACATCAAGTAAAATGTAAAAAAATTAAAGATACTAAAGTTGCGCAAACTTCTCTGCAACAATGACTCCTAGCCTCATCAAAATCATCAGAACAAGAAAATTTTAATATGCAATTACGTGGCGCGTTAATAAGTGCAAATATTCTCTTAAATAAGTTACAAAATACCAAATTTAAAATTTTTTAGAATCTTTTTGTAACAAAACTGTACCACAAGAAACTACGTTACGAAAAAATTTTTTGACTCCACTGTACAATAATGTAATAGGTGAAATCAAAAGACATGTTAAAAATAATTTACAACTGATATCTGCGGTAGATATATTGTGAATTTATTGATCGGTGTCTTAAGTGAAGAAATATTTTTTAATGGGCACAAAAGAACTAGAAAAAACAAATAGTTTAGAAACAGTTCGCTTTGTAAATCAAGAATTAATGACGTTTTTTGGTCCAACTGAAAGTATTCTTCTGTTAGTTAGTGATGCAGCCGCATACATGATAAAAGCTAGAATAAATTTAAAAATCTAACGCATGTAACATGTTTAGCGCACGGCATAAACAGAGTTGCTGAAGAAGTTAGATTATAATTTCCATTGATAAATTCTTTAGTTAACAACGTAAGAAAGTATTTGTTAAGGCACCACTTCGGGTTCAACTTTGCAAAGAACGTTTGCCTAATGTTCCACTGCCTCCTCAGCCAATACTAACCTGATGGGGTACGTGGTTAGAAGCTGCTGTCTTTTATGCTGAAAATTACATCAACATAAAAAATATAATATTAGATTTTGAAAATACTGCTTGCTATTCTATAACAAAATGTAAAAATTTATTTGAAAAGCACGAAATAAAGGAACAACTGACTTTTATTAAGGCACATTATAGTCTTTTAAGTCTTATATGTCTTTCGGCATATAAAGAAATATTGACTGACAGGCCACATAAATTTACTGCCGAAAATTTAGAAAAGTATTTAATCATCAAATGATATTCTACTGTTACAAATAACTAAATAACAAATAAATGCTTTTCTAAATTTTAATAAGTATATTTAACATTTTTTGTATATTCACTTTGTATAAAAACCTATTTTTTATAATTATACCTATGTAATAAAAATGTTTTCTCATTGTATTTTTATACTTACTCAATTTTTAAAAAATGCATGTATTATTTATATTTCGTTACAAAAAAGCATGTTTTTGGCATATTTTCTTCAAAATCTTTTTATAAATATGTGCATATTTTTAACAATTTTGATGAATAAAAATCCGAAGCCTACTTATGACTCATCTTTTAGTAAAACATGGTTTACGATTTTAAAAACGTATGTCGTTATTGGTTCATACTGTTAGTAATTTTGAATACCAACCAAACAACATCAATGTTTCCAGGCTATTTTCAAATTTAAGCCGCGCTGTCAAATTTAAATAGTGAAAATTATTAGCGTACCTGGATAATGGAAGTTAAAGGCCCCCCGTTATCGCGTTCCATATCGAAATAATGCAGTATATTCATTAACATTACTTGAGTTTGGCTTTTCAAAGTTTTACCTTTTAATGACATCATTATTTGCTGCAAAATAAATAAATGCATTCAATCAATTGGAAATACATTTTGCATTATAAACTTATCTCGTAATAGTCGATATTAATAATAATAGTTTTGAAAAAAACTGTTGTTTACAAATGCAATGGAAACTAATAAATACGAAGCGAAAGATAAATTATTATAACTACAAAACACGATGCGATTATACGAAACGAAATACGAAAAATAATTTGAGGTTAAATAGCGAAGAAGACATCTGACAGCGTCATGCGCTTTTAGTTTAGAATCGACATACGTTTTTAAGTCCTGCATTTAAAATATATAGCAGATGCATAAATTATAACCCGTCTTTCTTTAAGTGTGAACCTCGCACTAAGATAAAGGGAAACAGATGCATTTCACAGTAATAATTATATCCCCATTCTCAAGTCCGCCATGAGACACTTCTCCCCGGTGCTACTATAGTGACGATTTTTATAAAACCTCCTAATGAACTCCTTCATTTGACGTAGAAAATGATCGCCATCCTCCATGATTTTTGAGCCTCCTGATATCAGCTCCACCCTCAGCAAGAAAAGTAGTTGACGTTTGACGTAGACAATGTCCAGTGTAACCGTCTGGGTTGGGTAATTTCAAATAATGGGCAATTTTCTTCGGTATCTTGTAGAAACTGTGGATCCCCACAGGTTGTACAGTACATTTATTGTTCTTATAAAATATGAACAATCTTGAGTGGTTGGTACGTTTTGGACGCAAGCTTACATATCCCCTGTACAACTCAATCTCACTAATTCCTCCCATTTCCGTCATAACGGTGAATATACGCTTCTTCCTTGTCTTAGTGTCATGGAGGGTGACAACCAAAATAAAACCGGTATCCTCGATATCCTTCACATTTAACTTTCTTAGCTCCTCACTACGACATACCCCATACAAAACTAAAATTAACGCCACTTTAATCATAAGAAAAGTATTGTCAGGCCCTTGTGTCAAAAATGTAGACACATCATCCTGCGATAGAATTTTTTATTTTTCTGCTCACTTTGGCGCTTTAAATATAACTATAACTTCCCATAATTCGATATATCGACGTTTTCTTTCACCCTCAACCTACTTTTCAACATGGAATATGTCCACCACAGCGTGGAAGGTTTCAGTCTTTCAGCCTGTAACCAAATATAAAGATAAAACTTATTGAATTCAGCAAAACTAACGTTTTCATAAAAAAAAGCAAGCATAACTTCTTCGTCGATATTACATTCTTTGAAGTCCTCCAAAAATTGAAAATATTGTAAGTCTTCTCATATTTATCTTGTGATTTCAAGGGTAATAAACTAGCAACGGCTTCAAGCGCTAATGCCGATATTTCAGGATGATTTTCATTATTTATTTCCATTTTCACGCGATAACATTTGACAAACTTTTTGTTTATCTATTTTTGTTTAGTTGCTACAGTGATGGAAACGGCAATTCTTTACTCATCACCTCGATTAGAAAGATCGCGATTCGTAAAGAAAAACAATACTTTTCTTTACTTATAATACAAATAACTATTACTTATTATCTCTATTTATTCATAATTAGGCCAAATTTAATCAAGTTGGCATATAATCTATGGGTCTATCTCACATGCAGGTTTAAACGTCATCTGAGTTATTGTTGCTTTTAAGACGTTGCTTATTTTCATTATCCTAAAAAACTGTATTATTTCGTTTCTTTTAATTTCCACATTGTCCCTAAACTACAGGTAGCGGAAATAACACGAATACAATTAGGTGAAAAATGCAAATACCATTTTATTTATTTCTCAAAGATATTAGAAAGGATAAGAGAATACGGGCTGAGTCCACCTACAGAAGTGAGGTAGGTTGGAACCAAGAAAATCGATATCCTCAAGTTTATATGAATCTTTACGCCTTCCAATTTTAAGCATAAATATTTGTTAGTTTTAACATATTTTGATATTAATATTGAATTTATTTATTTAATTAGTAGGAAAGCGCACTAATTAATCTCTTAGTAATTGACGAAAGCTAGAATTAATGGTTTATTTTTCATTAAAGAAAACAATAAAGTTCTGGGATGAAAATAGATCAGGCGGTCGATCTTGCTAACGATAGCAATTACTGCTTGAATGATGGTGTTAAAGTGGTAGCGAATGATGAGAGCGAAAAGCTACTGTACGATATCTTAGTACAAAAGAAAATTTTTTTGTTGAAATATATATATATATATATATATATATATATATATATATATATATATATATATATAGTATACGTTACGGTAAATGTGATTAATCCGGTGATTATTTTTTTTATAATTGTGGACCTGAACAGGCTAAATTTGGCCTATCGTGCTAAAGCACTCAGGAACACTTAGGAGGATGAATAGAGGGATAATGAATTTCCAATAGATGCCTATGAACAGCTACCTTAAATTTTCTGATACCATAAGTGAGAGGAAAGCAGGAACTAGGGAGATCATTCCAGAGTTTAGAAGCCGTGTAGAAAAATGTGGCTTGCGCCCGTTTGGTACGACAAGTGGAGATTTGTACTGCATACTGATGATGTGAATGAGCGAACCGAGTGTTTCTCGCAAAGATAGCCGGAGATGGTATGATGTGAATGAGCGAAGATAGCCCGAGAAGGTATCAAAGAATATAATTCAGCAGCACAATAGCCGTTGTAATAACGATAATACAAAGAAAGAACTGAAACCATCCTTCTATGCTCAAGGGACTGTATGTCAGAAGTCAAGGACGGGTCATTTATAAGCCTAATCGCTCTCTTTTGAATACGATCAACGATATCGAGAGCGTATTGGGGAGCACTAACCCAGAGGTGAGAATTATATTCAATATGAGGCCGAATTTGGGCCTTATACAGCAGAAGGAGTTGTCGAGAGGTAAAGTACTGCTTAGATCTGTACAAAAAGCCTATTTTACGAGCAGCTGTTTTGGTAGCTGACAGAAGATGGTCAACCCATGAGAGATTTGAAGATACAGTCATACCCAACTGAGTAATAGAGTCTGAAAACTTAAGAACTGAGCCATTCATACTTACAACAGGAAATGATCGATCTTTTTTTTTGGGGACATAAGACAACACTGAGATTTGTTAGCATTAAATTTAACTAGAATATTGTTTCCCCATTCGAGAATACGTTGAATGTCTTTGTTGATTGAATTTGCCATTTCAGTTTTAATTTCTTGATTTGACATAGAAGGTGGATTATCACTATGAGTAGACTGAGATTAACTACAGTGAAGAGTGCTATCGTCAGTAAAGCAATGGATGGGGTTAGTTGTTGAAGAAATAAGGTCATTTATGTACAGCAGAAAAAGTGTAGGCGCTATAACGGATCCCTGTGGTACGCCCGCGTTAATGCTAACTTCTTTTGAAAAAAAGCCATCAACTACGACACGTATTCGTCTTTTATCAAGGAAACTAGAAACTCAGTTGATAAGCGTATCATTTAACCCAAACGAGGTGAGTTTGGCAAGTAAACACTTATGCCAAACTTGGTCAAATGTCTTTGAGATATCTAAAGTGACTACAACTGTTTCAATACAATAACCGTTAATTATGCATAATCACCACTAAATTTGGTAAATATGATAAATTTTTTACAATTTATCAAATTAACCGATTTGTTTGCATAATTCCCAACTCGTAATGGTAAATGTGATAAAAGCCCCTAACTTTACGAAAATTCGTTCAGTTTGCGCAACTGCTTGGCTTCTATCAACACGTGGCAACCGCGTGATTTCAGTAGTAGTTCTGATTTCGTTGCGCCTAGACGTTTCTTCGCTATCCTCTCGTATTTTATAAAATATTGAATAATGGCTGGTATGCTTGAGCGTTTTAATTCCAAATTAGTTAATATTATGGATACTAAGAAAGCAAACAGTGGTTTTCTGACGAAAGAAAGATATGATGATTTGTTAAAAAAAGTAAATAATAGTAAAAACAAAAGTAGTGGGAAAAAACCGGAAGATTATCAAAGACTAAAAAGATACGATGTAATGAAAGTAGGCAATGTTGAAAAACTTATATTTCCCGTAAGTAAAGACAGCTCCAATGTTAGATTCTACGTGTACTTTGAAGAACTTTTTACCATAATTCATAAGGTACACTTATCAATAGGCCATGGTGGTAGAAACAGGATGTTAAAAGAACTTTAAAAAAAGTACAAAAACATTTCTACCGAAGAAGTCATGATTTACTTAAATTTGTGTGAAAGTTGTCAAAAAAAACCAAGGTACCTAAGAAAGGACTTGTTAGGCCAATGGTCTTTCAAGAGATGAACTCAAGATGCCAGGTGGCCCTAATTGACGTGCAGTCGCAACAAGATGATGACTTTAAGTTCATATTTGTCTATCAACGCCACTTGACGAAGTTCGTACAGTTGCGTGCCCTAAAAGCAAACGTGTAGAAGAGGTTGCATATCACTTAATTGATATTTTTACTATATTTGGTGCCCCTAGTGTACTGCAAAGTGACTCGTGAGTTTAGTAACAAAATCGTAGAAGAAGCTTGTGCAATGTGGCCGGGTCTGAAAATTGTGCACGGAAAACCTAGACACAGCCAGACTCAAGGTTGGGTTGAACATGCAAACCAGGATATTGAAAATATGCTAAGTTCTTGGTTGGAAAGCAATCACACCAGTAAATGGTCCGAAGGGTTACGTTTTGTGCAACTTATGAAAAATAGAGCATTTCATGAAGGCATCAAGTGTTCACCTTATGAAGCAATGTATGGGACTCCTGCAAAATTTGGCTTGAAAACGTCTTCTTTCCCGAATGACTCTACCGAACATCTTAGAACTGAAGAAGAGCTTCAGGCATTAATCGAGACAGTTAATAATGCTTCCGAAAATACCAATAGCGAAATAGAAAATGTTTTTAATATGGACAATAACGATCTATTTCAAAATGACCCTCCATATGAAGTTAATTTATGACTCAGAAAGAGAATGAAGCAGCGGTCGCTTTAATCCAAACAGATATTTTATACAGGCAAGAGCAAGTAAGAAAACATAGAATGAGTGCTAAAGAAGGTTCAGAATCACAAGCAAACAAAATGTTGAAAGTTTCAAATCTTAAATTTCCTGCTGGTAAAGTTGGCGACACAGTGAAACGACGAATACCAGACATTGACAGAGCAAGAGGTGATCCCCGAAATTTATTAGCGGTGATATTAGAAGTTCAAAATGAAGAGTTTTATCAGTTAGGAACGAAACAAGGAAGACTTTCACAGTTGTATACCAGAAATCAATTCACAATTTGTGAAGAAAAATTGATTTTGCTTGACGATGTTCCAGATCTAGCAACATCACTTAGAAAGATATCTGGAGGTCAGGGATACCAGCGATGTGTTTGTAAGTGACAATGCGAGCCTGATAAGTGCAAATGTAAAAAATCTGGCAAACTTTGTAATTCTAAATGTCATAACAGTCCAACATGCTTAAATAAGTAAACTTAAAATATGTAGTAATTTGTAGCAATTGTATTTAACGTTATTTGAAAAAATGTTTTTTTTCTCTAGAATATGTGCTCAGTTTGTTTTTTTATGTAGAACTGTTTTGTACAAGTTCAATCAATTTGTATTTTTTCATTTCACAACACCTGTCAGTCCCTTATTCAATTTTCGTTCAGAGTAAATAAATGTATGTGACTTGAAATAACCATTTATTGACTTTTTAATTGTAAAATATAAAATATTGTAATTCGTGGTCTCTTACGCCATAGTGTCCAATGAAAAAATATCTTTCTGAGTAGTAACTACTCAAAAAAAACTGCACTCTATTCTACTGATCCAAGCAGTCATGATATTTATCACATTTACCATTACGAGTTGGGAATTATGTAAACAAACCGGTAAATTTGATAAATTGTCAAAAATTTATCATATTTACCGGCATGAAAGGTGATTATGTATAATTACCGGTTATTACATATAATCACCAGTTTATTACTTTTACCGTTATATATATATATATATATATATATATATATATATATATATATATATATATATATATATATATATATATATATATTGGACATTGTTATTAATAAGTTTTTTTTTTCAATATTTCGCAATTTTAACATAAAATTTAAAAAATTTCGATTTTTTCATAAAAGAATGATACTCTTGTCTGAAGTCGCTACGACCCACCGTTTTCGAAATAAATCGATTTGAACTTTTCATGTGTTAATCATACTTTTATAATATTAACTGACGAATTCATTTACAATTATGAAAGATGGTTATGGAAAATAAACAAAATAACAACTGCGTGAACGTCAAACTCATGTCATAAATTGCTTCTGCTTTAGAAAGTAAGAAATAAACTCAGGTAAAAAATAATCGTTTTTAATACAAAAAATGTTACTGACACAGTTAATAATAAAAAAAAGTCAAAATGACAACAGAAAGCATGAAACACAAAACTGAACCTACAAAAGATGCTCCACATGACGACCATCCGTTTCTATGCACAAATTTATTCGTTTATGTAGATTGCCAAATTTTTGCAAAAATTCCCCTGTTGTTCCTAAATTCGTCGCAGTCAGCCTGAATTCTTCTCCAAAGCTGAACGCGTGTTTCTATTGATTGGGAATAAACCATTGATTTTAGATATCCCCAAACACAAAAATCGCAAGGATTTAAATCTGAAGACCTTGCTAGCCAAGCAACCGGGCCGCCTCTTCCGATCCATCCCTCTCGTAATTGATATCTAAAAAGGTACGAACAGTTCTGCTATAGTGAACCGGGCAACTATCATGTAAAAACCACAAGTTCCGCCGAATATTCACATTAATACCATCTAATAAAACCGGTAAAGTATTTTACAGAAAGTTGAGATGTTCTTGGCCTTTTAAACGATTAGGCAATTCTACAGGTCCAAGGAAATTATCACCAAGAACACCTATCCATACATTAATGCTAAACCTTTCCTGATGTTTAGTTTTCCTTATCGCATGAGAGTTTTCATCAACATAGGAGTAATAGTATGCATTGTGCATATTAAAAATTTCATCTTTTGTAAAAGTGGCTTCATCACAAAACAAAATATTAGAAAAAATCTTGGATTCTTTCTCTTTATTTTGCATCCAATTGGAAAAATCAACACGAGCAGCTTGCAAAGCCTGGACTTTTTGAAATGAAAAGGATGCAAGCCTTCCTTATGTAGAATGTTCCACACAGAAGATTTTGACACATTGGGATACATTGCAGCCAACCTTCTTACGCTTATTTCGGGATTGTACTCAATTTCCATTAAAATATCATCCTGATATTCTTCCATTACATCAGCATGTCTTCCCGTTTCATTATTTTTAGGAATTGCCGATCCTGTTTCCCTAATTCTTTGATGAAGAGGCGTAAATGATTTAGGAGCAGAATGTCTTCTACCTGGAAATTTATCTGCATATCTACGTGCTGCTGCCCGAGCGTTGCATTGCATTTCGCCGTACACTAAATGCATATCGCCATATTCTTCGTTATTAAACGAAACCATTCTAACAATATTCAACTTTTTGTATTTACGGTAATGTAACTAAACAATAAAAAATCTTTCACCTAAAACCTATTTGACACTTTAACCTCAACTAGTATCTGTAATACTAGTTATTTTGACGTTTTGTTATTTTGTTTATTTTCCATAGCCATCTTTCATAATTGTAAATGAATTCGTTAGTTAATTTTATAAAAGTATGATTAACACATGAAAAGTTCAAATCGATTTATTTCGAAAACGGTCTTACCCCCATTGCAGTGGCCCCCTTGTTTGTTTGCTTGTGACGCCATCTAATTGTGTATTTTGTAAAAAGCTAATTGTATATTTCTGTAATAGGGGCCAGATCGTGGTTCCATATAGCGGTGTATTTTAAAAGTAATGGAATGTGGGAAAACTTAAAATTTGAAATAGCATTCCGAAATTGGGGTCTCATGGGAAGTAGGAGTTTCCTGTAATTAACATACAGGTAAAACATATAAAGGGATTTTTAATAATTCTAAACGGGATATTTAAATAAGATACTAGAAATTAAAATGGGTAAGAATAGTGTGTTAAAATAATAAAGCTATGTAAGTGCCACGTAACCGTAAGGAAGGGTTTGAAACAATATCATATCCAGGGGTTCTAATAATTTTACTATATGCACGCTTGCACAGGTTCGATGTTGTTTAACACTAACGACTTTAATGTGTCGAAATTAATTACCTGGGAATTTTTATAATTTAGCTTTACACTCTGTGATGTTCTCGTTTTAGTTGTCGAGAACACCTTGTATGCATTATTCTCAGGATCCCCACTTACGAACTCCGCGATCCTACTACCGACTCCATAGGCTTCCATCCCATCGGTCATATCACCAGGAAAATCACCAACAGGTGAACAGACGAACAATGGCGGCTGTGTAAGCTACCAAGATGACATTGACAGTATTGGGTGATTCGACTCCAACCTCGGGTCTAACCCAGTGTACGACCATAACTTCTTCGTTTATAGTTAAAATGGACTGAACCTCCTTTGAAGGATCGATCATAATTTTGAAATCATGAAAATCAGCAATAATCCTAGTCTGTGTTAAATTACCCCGCTACCGGAACTTGACCCAAAACAAATTTAAAAATAATTTTGAAATATATCTAAAACTAGGATTTGCGCAAATTTCGTCTTTGTCCAATTAGACACCTTCCCTTTTCAAATATTGGATAATGTGTTGATCCCTAAGGATCTAAATTCGTCGTCGTTACACCATGAAAGCCAGTCCCAACACAGCTGTTTGATTTTAAGGAAGTTATCCACGTAACCTGAGAAAAGACCCCCACTCATACTAGCTGTATCGTATTGACAAACTTCGTACTCCCACACTTCAAAGACTTTTAAACTCCATGCCCTAAATCTATAGTTTTTCGAAGTTCGTCAGCTACGTAATTTTCCGTAAATTTACGCTCGTCCTGAGTATATGTGCTATCATACTGAAACATAGTTTCAGCACATCTTCCACACAAGACGAACCAGAATACACCGTACATTTTAAAAGGCATAACAGTATGGTACAAATCTATTGGTGGGGGCACGCTACATTCCACAAGGCCTTCGACAGTGTGTAAGTCGGGGTTGGAGCAGTCAGTGCGAATGTGGAGTGTAGGATGCCCTACCGGATACTTGGAATATTTATTCATATAGGGGTATAGTGAACAAACATCCAAATGCCTGATTTGAATAGCAATCCTCGACTGCTTGTCACCCAACCTATACCCACCGTTTGGGATGAGGCCTATAGTGTTCTCACGAATAAAATATCTGCGGAAAACGAGGCTGCACGCAATAGCGATGGTGCAGCATTCTCTAAAGGGATCAACTTTGTTTTCATCGACATATCTCTTCCAAAACTCAAGACACGCTTTTCTAAGGATACTCACATCTTGCACACTATAACGCACTATTTCGTTTTTGAAATTAAAACGAGTGCCTTAGCAATTTTGTCATTGTACCACTTTATAAAGTCTGTTCGAGCGCTGGAATACATTTCGTCGGCACCGCAAAAATTGCATGTCTGGTAAAACACATCATAATTTTAGTTTTGCACTGTATTAAATAGATGAGGAAAGTGACGTTTTGAGCCGGGGAAATTAAAAGTCTTAAGAAGTTTTGATAGGCCATGGGTAGGAAGAAACTGTCTACGAATTTTATGTTATCATCGCAGATGAGGGACATAATTTTAGTGCCGTTAGATATGACTTTGGGATTCCAAGCAGGGTGTTTGGGATTTGGAGTTGTAGGCTAAGGTTATAATGGACGGTTGCTTTTTACCAAGCGATAAGATGTAGGTGAGTTCAGTTGTCACTTGTTTAAGTGGGAAGCATAGGAAAAGGGAAGGGTTATCTACTCACCTCTAAATAGTCAAGCAAGCCGTCTAGCTCAAACGGTTCGAGAGGGGTGTAGAAAATTCCGATTGTAAACTTAGGCACCAGAAGCCGCTCCCCAAAGCAAACTCATCGTTATCCCGACTTCTGGATAACCGATGTAGGAGGGGTGAGCAGTGAAGGAGAGCACAAAGGGGAAGAGAAAATAAGAGACAGTTGTAGCTTAACTCAAGAACTATTATAATGTTTAAAAATTGCGTGTGGATATACTTTACCAAAAGGATGAATTAGTGTAATATACTCGAACAATACCCAAAGAAACCGTAACATAGTTAAAATATTCGTTAATCCTAAATTAATCACAAAATGTTTGTCGGGGAGACAGTTCAGTTCTATCCCAATTAACAATCATTTGTACGTACCTGAATAAGGAAATTCGTGAGAAAGTTTAAACACTCCTTTGGCTCTGATACAATGCTACACTGCGCTAAATTCTACCTCTGACCGAATTTGCCCCAGAAGAAATTTAACATCAGCTTCGTTAAATATTTATCATATAATGAAGTCTCATAGCCCCACACTTCACAAAACCACGACAAATTTATAATTTTTTTTAGAGAGCCTTTAGCAACGTATCTGCCATAAACATACCTGTAAACGGTGCTCAGCATCTGTATATGCACAATCATTTTCGTTTCTCGCGATGGCATGTTCTACAAAGCGGTAACATTAACTTACCATGCAGCTTCATTGGCAGAAGTGGATGGAACATATCATTATGTGGTACCACGCAACATTTAATTGAATCCTCAAGGGTTTCGATTGCTAACTAAAAGCAGTCTGCATCAAGATGAACCTTGGGATAGCCTATAGGGTCCCTGAAATATTTATTAACACACATCAAAGTACATGATTTTTTTGTTAATGCCATCCACTTATAATAAAGGTGTCTCGCATTTGTCCGACTTCCAAAACAATGACGTTTGGTCACATTGTGTGAAAATCGTGTGACAATTTTTTTTTGTTATTTGTAATACGTGGGACAGACCATTATTAATGAGAATGAAGAAATTAGGCAGGCCATAGAAAACTGAAAATGTAGCCTCAGTAAGATCAACTCTACTTGACATTTGCCGTTTCATTCGCTAATTTATCGAAATAACATTTGAAAAAGATAGCTTTAAATTTCACAAGTGTAGTGAAAACATGGAATTAACCCGAGAACATTTTCTTATAAGGATTTATTCTGAGTTTAAGAAAGGTTTAAGTGCCTATGACTGCAAAGAAAGTTTGAAATCAATATTTAGCGATCAGGCCCCTTCCTTGGCAACAATTTACAGATGGCACAAGAAATGCGAACGTGGAAGAACTGCAGTTGATCACCAGAAAGGTGCAGGCCCTCCCATTACTGCTGTGAAAGAGGAAAACTTTGCTGTTGTGAAGAAGATTATGGAAGCAGATAAGTGGGAATTGGATCCTCATTTGTGAAAACAGTAATACACGACCACCTTTATCCGAAAAAAGTTGTAAGGGGTTTGTACCCCATCAACTTACAGGTTTTCAAAAAGCAGAACGAGCACGAATTTTCCACGAAACTCTAACATTGCTTAAAGTGGCGGACACCAAATTTTATTATGAAGACGAGGCGATACCAACAATAATCAGAAAGCAGCGAGCAATGAAGAAAGGAATGTACGGTGTGTTCTTTAGAAAAATCGGTTTAGTGAGCGCTATTAAGCTAGAGAAGTAGAAGACTGTTACAGCTAAATGGTATGTCGAACACTGTTTGCCGGAAGTGTGTAATAAAGTGCAAAAGAAGGAAATTATGCTACATCACAATAATGCTTCTTTTCACACTGCGTAGCTAACTCGGCAGTATTTGGCTCTAAACATGATTAATGTAATCGAACTCCTTCCTTACTTGCCGAAACTAGCAATTTGGGCTAAAAAGAACTCACAAGGAAGGTTTGTTTCAGAGGAAGAGTTTGATGCTGATGTACGGTGTTGTTTTAATAGTATTCCTAAAGGTGCTATGCTTCGAGCGTATAAGAAGTGGAAGGAAAGATTGGCTAAGTGCATTATACCAGAACATATCTAAAATAAAATATTGAAAAAGTTACACTGATTCTTTTATTTTCAATAATAAAGGCTTGTCCCTCGTATAGGAATTAATTCAGTGAATTGATGAATTTTATTCTTTTAAGATTGTTAGTGGAAAATAATTTTTTGTAATGAAGAAAGTATGCAGAGATTCAGATTGTTTAGCACAAATGTATAAATTTTCACATCCTATGTCGTTCTGATATCATAATTATTGTTTGGAATCCTTAGTTTATATATATTGAGTTGTTTACATAATGTCGATCATTTGGAATAGTCACAGCGGGCTTGTGTAGTTTTTGTAAATACTCTTGAGAACTTATTTGACTCAGTTTACAGTAGTTGGTAGTGTTATGTTTCGTGCATTCTCTGAAGTGAGAGTTTCTTGTTTCTTCATTTTTATCGTTGAGTTTCCATGTGAAATGATGAGTTGTCATTTACTAAATCGAAGTACTTTTAGGAAAGCGAGCAGATGAGTGATTCCTTTTAGTTCAGTTGAAGTTTAGATTTTAAATGGCCGAGTTTGTGATATAAAACAATTAAGATATAGTTTACAAATTAGTCTTTTGAGGACCTTCCGCGTCCCGTCGTCGCTATTGTTAAATGAAGATGCGTTCCGTCAATTCTATTAGGATTGTACAGTATCGGTGCTATGTTAGCAGTTCGCTTTTATGCTGTTATGGATTATAGTTACACCCCTAACAAATTTGTTTATCGTTTACGGTTTTATCGAGAAACTCCATAAGTGAAGTCAAAGATTTCCAATTTAACCTAATGCTGCTCAAAAAAAGAAACGTCTTCTTAATCTATATTTAAGCGGCGATGGCATCGTCATGGTGCACTGTGTTTAAGAACTTATGTTAGAAACTTTTCTGGTATTTATGCTGTCACGTATATGGATCTATCGAGATTATAGACCAGTAGTGCGTATGGGGTGTGCTAACTGTGATCAAAGCGATAATGTAGTGTTGGATATGAAGGAATGGAATGAGCTTCTAAGATGGCATTCATATGTAGAATTACAATTTTTCCGATCCCAAGAAATTGACAATAAAATTGATTGGTCAAATTTAAACGAGCATGAAGATATAATTATGATCAACATTATGAATCTCTATCTAGCAATCTTGGTATTTATTACAATTGGGAATTGATTAAAGGATATGACAGAATTTTGAAAACTGTTATGATAGAAAACTACAACTGCTATTCTCGGACATTCAATTCACGTAGTATAGAAGAACTATTCAATTTAAAGGATATAATAAGCTATAGATTGGAATTTGTTGAATCTTACAATCTGGTGTGTTTTTATGAAAAGTTCATACAACAAGTTGTTGACTACCGTCGTTTTCGTGAGAAAGAATTCCGTGGTGGTGATGATGACATTTATATTATCGTCCTGCTTATCTAATGTATAGCATTTACTGAATAAAGAAATAACTATGATTTGTTTTTCTCAATTTAGGTATAAATACCCCGTTTTATCCATCCAGGTAAACAATGTTAGTTAAGAAGCGAAAGAGTGCAGGTGGAGGTGATTTAGTGAATGCTGTAATCAATAAACTTCCGTTTGAATTGCATTTACCTGGTTACCAGTATTGCGGTCCTGGTACAAAGTTAGAAAAACGACTTGCACGCGGTGACCCCGGTATTAATCAATCAGATGCTCAGTACAAATTTCACGGTATCAGTTACAGAGGTTACAGAGATTTAGATAGTAGACATAAAGCGGATAAAATTTTACAAAAAAAAGCTTGGGAACGCTTTAAATCATCAGACGCAACATTAAGTGAACGAACTGCAGCTTTAGCAGTCAGTACCGCCATGAAAGCAAAGAGAAAATTAGGAATGGGGTGTAAACGTCGATCTAATATGAAGAAGAAAATAAATGCAATGGCGGAAACTTATTGCATTTACGAAAAACAATAGCTAAAAAAATTTAACCTAACGGAAATTTCACAGACACAATAAAGTCAGCGCTTTCAACGGAAAAACGTGTGGTAAAAAGTTTAGGAGGAAAGAAAAACATTAAAGTTCCTAGAGTCATTCCGCTACCTAAACAAGGAGGGTTTTTACCATTTCTTGTTCCGTTATTGGCAGGATTGTCAGCAATCGGTGCTTTAGCTGGCGGTGCATCAGGAATTGCTAAAGCAGTCAATGATGCTAAAAATGCTAAAAAATTGCAAGAAGAAACATCGCGCCATAATCGCATCATGGAATTGATCGCTATAGACGCCGTGAATAAGAAAGGCGGTGCACTGTACCTAAAACCAAACAAATCTGGTGGTGGTGCATTATACTTAAAACCGTTACCAAAAAACTGTATAGATTACCCGAAAGACCGTTAACGGATATTGATTTAAAGAAATACAACAAAAATGTACCCTACTTTAGGGATATTTTTATGAGAGATAGCATGCCTAAATTACCACGGAAAAATGAATCTGGAATTAGATAACCGAAGAGAACCAGATATGTACACATTAGGTTTGCTACGAAAAGCGTGGAAAAAAGGTATGGTATTACGATAGTTTCGATAATCTCCGACCACCAATCGAAGAGATTAACTACTTTCGGCGGTGTAAAATATATTATAATTACAACCAAGATCAAGAGTTTAATACAATTATTTGCGGACACCTGTGCCTACAATTTTTATATAAATAATCAGTACAACATCAAATTTTCTCAGTTACATCAATAACATTCAGTTTAGAAGGTGTTGGTAACACAGCTAGCTACAACTTCTATCCACCGATAGAGCCAGATTTGGGGAAGATATACGTTATTGGATTGGTTGGATTTTACGGCTACAACAGCATTAGAAACATTTATACAGGCAACGATAGATTTTATTTTAGAACAAATCCATCTCATTTGCAAGTGATTAATATTCCACACGGTGCATATGAGTTAGATGAAATTAGCGATTATCTAAAATCTGAAATACCCACAGAAAAGTTTATCATTAGAGCAAACAACAATACACTTAAATGTGAAATAAACATTTCATTTGAGATTGATTTTACTAAAGAAGATAGCATTGGTCGCATGCTAGGGTCTGAGTCTAAAATAATAGAACCAAATATTTTACATACATCCGCGTTAGACATCCAAATATTTAAACACACTAATCTACACGTATAGTGCGACAATTATAAAGGGATCTTATCGAAACGGGAAACCTGCTAAAGTGTTATATGAGATTGATGTTTCAGTTCTACCAGGTTATCGTCTAGATAAAACTCCAAGCAATACTGAATATTTAGAAGTAAACACTGACATAATTAGTAATATAACAGTTAATTTGACTAATCAAAAGGGTGAATTAATAGACTTTGGTGAAAGTGAACCATTCACAGTACGCTTAGAACTAAAACAACATGGGTCTGAGAATCAATCTAGGACCAATTCCATCTTTCAAAAATTCATATAAAAGACATCATCCCTACAGTAAGTCATTCATTAGTCATCAACCTTCATTGCGGTTAACATCTGCAGAGAAATACTTTTTAACGTTTAAAAGTTCTCACCCACAATGGCAGAATCGCTAAACGTCTTTCAAGACGTACATTTTGATGATACTATAATTAAATCAGATATTCACACTTATCTTCCGCATGGATCTTCTAAATATGGACCTTCCGAAAAAATACGCATCTTAATTCAAAGTCAAGATCTAATTATGGCTACTTATGATAGTTTTCTGTACATAGAAGGTAAACTTGAGCTCAAAGAGAAGATGAAAGAAAAGATTGCAACTTAATTAACACTTTCCCGAACTTTCTTTTCGAAAAAATTCGTTATGAGTTAGGTGGTCAAAGAGTGGATGTTTGCAGAAATCCAGGTATACCATCTACGCTTAAGGGATATATTTCTTATACGGCAAACAAAAGCAAAGCACTAAGCCATTTGGGATGGCCGCCAAAGAATGAAGAAGAACAAGTAGAATTCGACGAGCAAAATGGAGAAAAATCTTTTCCAGTATGCATACCATTAAACCACATATTTGGAATAATGGAGGATTATCCTCAAGTAATCGTGAATATGCGCCAAGAGTTGGTTTTAATTCGATCTAGAAGCGATACAAACTGCTACTATGGTGATGTTGATGCCGCAATAACCTTAAATAAATAAAATTCAATGGAAGGTAGCACACTTAACACTTAGTGATGCTGCGAAACTTAACTTGATTCAAGGAATCAATAAAAATTCTATTATTACTGTTCCATTTCGTCAATGGGAGTTGTATGAATTACCTTCTTTAAAACAAACAACCTCAGACATATGGCCAATAAAAACATCAGCGCAATTGTAAAACCCACTTTGGATAATTTTTGCATTCCAACAAGGTAAAAGGTACACAAAGTCAGCAAGGGCCGGAAATTTTGATCACATTAACATCAGAAATCTTAAAGTACATCTGAATTCTGAGTATTATCCATATGAAGCAATGCATTTGAACTTCAGTGTTAACCAATACATACCTATCGCAATTTTTGGAAATTTGGATGTGATTACTATGGTGAAGATGATAAAGATGCATTATTCAACTATTCCGAATTCAAATCATGTCCTGTATTTGTAATGGACTGCTCTAAACAAAATGAACCCTTAAAAAACTCAACAGTAGATGTCAAATTGGAAATGGAATCTCTAACACCTTTCGATAATGGAATTGTTGTCTATGGTCTTATTCTCCATGACCCTATTGTGCAGTACATCCCACTCACTGGGGAAGCGAAAAAGTTATAGTTATTTTGTTTCACAGTTAAGGAAGGCTTTCTTTAATAAAAAAAAGTTAGAATTTTTTAGATGAACAACATATTACAAATATTTCCGAAATAAATAAATGATTTTATGTTACATCAGTATTTATCTTAAAAATTTATTGATTTTGTACAGTTTTAAAATGTGAATATAAATTTATGCAAAATATCACGATAGTATTGTTAGTTGCATAACATTTCGGGGTTAAAACTTTATTATTATGCTCTTCTTATCTGCTTAAAAAATATTCACCTACTAGCGGTAGCTTTTACATTAGGAGTAGCTGCCCCAATTTGATATATGTGTTAGATACGTTTAAAAGTCGACTGAGGTGTTGGGGTTTTTTAATTTATTTTTGGCAAATTCTGGCCCGTTTTTGAGAAAAATTGATTGTTTTGTTTGAAACGGCTGGAAATGTGCTTAAAAATATTTCTATCCCCTACTAGGGTTAGCCTTTATATTAGGAGTAGCTGCCCCAATTTGATATGTGTTAGATACGTTTTAAGGTCAACAGGATGTGTTGGGTTTTTTTTTAATTTATTTTTGGCAAATTCTGGCCCGTTTCCGAGAAAAATTGGACTTAGAAAAATCTGCTTAAAAATATTTCTATCACCTACTAGGGGTAGCTTGTGCATTTTAAAATTATAAGCTTTTCCTAACGTCACAATTTTTATTATTTATTACATATAAATACAATAACTCATTTAAACACTACAACATATTAATACCAAATATGTTTAAATGTTTTTTTATTTTTAAACTCAAAGCTGCCTCATTCTTCTATGTATTTCGTACACCCCTAAATCTACTTTTAAATCTTTAATTTTCGTATCAACACCTCCAACTTCTTCTTTCGCTCAACAATAGTTAATACTTGTTCTTTTCTTGCGCTTCTTATCTTGCATACTACAATTTTCGTCATTTCTGCTAATACTTAATCGTACGCACCCAAGGAAACATCCTTCAAAACCGCTAACCTAGACAAAAATTTCTTCTTCTTTCCATGAACTTATTTTATTTTTATACTTCTAAGAATTGTAATATGATGATGACATTGCAATTTCTATTTTTAGTTTTTGACCTTGACATACAAATTTCCCGCCAAAACTTTTGACCGCAGAATAACCTTGTAATATGATGAGGATGGTGACATTGCAATTTCTATTTTTAGCGAGCTCCAAAAATTTAAATTTCCCGCCAAAAGCTTGACCTTGAAGAGATTCAGAACCGGCCCCTAATCACTACTTGCTTACTATAGCGTCTCTATAGCCACTGTATTGAGGCACTAGTGTAGGAAACCATTAATAATTTTTAAAACAACGGCAACGAGGGATAAATATTAATTATTTCTGACTTCCACCTGTTAGCAGGTGTAAAATTGGACAATTTGTTTACTAATTGTCTTCTAAAATGCCTATTGAATTTAATATTTTTACTCACTTCTAAACCCTTAACTGTCTGTAAACTTTATTGATGTAATGTTGCTAACAAACACATGTATCTACATTTAATATTGTCACCTTCAATTTACAACATCTTACACCTTTACTTAGTTGTATAGGGTCACCTTAAAACTGTTTCTATTACATTGGTTTTATACCCAGTACTTTTCTTAATATAACGATTGCTGTTTATTACAAATCTGTTTAAACACTTTAATTCAATTTTTGGAGTTTTACAATTACTTCCAACTCACATATTATACAGTTTACTTGTAAACGTTTTATTATTCTATCCTCAACAATGGTTATAACAGCAAATAAGTGCAACATGCAACTTTTATACATTAGCACAGATCGTTATGTTCTCCTTCACAAAATAAACTCACGCACGCGACCGTTCTATCTAAGGGTTCGCATACCGTATCACTTTTCCTCTTTTATAGGTACAATAGCCCACCTTGCTCGCCGTCACTAAAATATATTCCTCCAAAAACCAACCACTCATAAGGGGCTTAAATGTCACGCACCTTGCTGTCAACCAAACTGGAAAAAAGGAGGTAGCACGGCACCAACGCAACATATACTTGAAAATCTACAGCGTTTTAAAATTTTTACTGAAATTGTAATAACTCTCCTAAACATACAAATTCGACATTGATGTTTATTCAACACAATACGCGTCTCACATTCGCGCGGGACCGTTCTCTGTAAAATTCAGCAAATTTTAACAACATTTGTCCTTGATTCATACATAAAATGTTCTAGTGTGAAATTCTAACTCGTTTATACGAATAAAATATACATACATGTTCCTATTATACTTTAGTATTATACTAACATATCATTAATTCACGCACGTTACTAGTTCATCCAAAAGCTGCAGTAAGAGTCAACAATTGAAAAGACCTTTATGACGTAATCTTTAAATATTTTTCTTCTACATCTTTCATGGAGTTCGCTTGTACAGCAAAGTGATTTAGTTTTAAGGATCTATTTCTGCACATTTTAGCGAAATGACAACAAAGACATGTCGCTTTAGCAACAGGGCAGTATTTATGGATAATCCGCAAAACTATTATTTTTTTAAACTGGAAGCGTTGATATCTATCGTTTATTGTAGATGTCAGGAAATATGTGTTGCAGTAAAGCCTAATAGACCCCAATCTTCCGTTATCAGAACGCTGAGTCGTAATTATCAATAATAGGTAAGTAGGTACACCTTTATCTGATGATGCCCTTACAGTGGCTAGTATGACATGATGCACAGACATAGATACTTAAAAGGCGAATCATCAGAAATACGATCGTTAAAATCCATCCAAGTATCCATGTTCACAACAATTTCTTCTTACTTTAGTAGAACAAATAGAGAGCGAAATAAAAAAAACTGCAAAAAATATGATTTTATTGAAATTAACAGTATAGTATTGTAAAATAAACATTGTTATACATGGTGATTCTTTGGGAGTTCTAATTAGACGTTTTAGAGAAATTTGACATAATAAAAATCTGAAAATTTGGGGTATGGGGTTTTCGGATATGCCCAGTTGATCCCAAATATTTAGTCTTCTAACCTCCGGTTATCGGAAGTTGGCTAAAACTTCCTTATTTAAATAACACCCTGATATTATTACGTATTTCATAAAGTACCTTTGAGGATTCTCTCAATATACGTTTAGTTTATACCGATGTTTTAGATATGACCATTTTAATACGAAACAGTGTCCGGTTTGATAACTGTATCTTTATAAATAATAAAGGAAACAATCTGGTTGGTAAAAATTTCTTTAGTATCATCTATTTTAATAAAATAATTTTGTGGATAAAATAATTTTAATGTACGGTGATTCAAAACGCGTACTAAAACATTCTCAATTCTTTAAATGGATCACCTGTATTTATAACGTTATTAGAAAGTTTAACTGTTCTTTAATGTTATTAACCACTCCCTATACCTTTATACATATTTTTTTTAATTTTACATTTTGATTTCTTTGATGTTTTAATGTAATATTTCTTGCTATAAAAATAATACCCCAATAAAGGTTCGATTTAGGTATAGGGAGTGGTTAATGAAACTTAAAGAACAGTTAAAGCTCTTTCTAATAACGTTATAAAATACAGGGTGATCCACTTAAGAAAGTTGAAAAATGCTTTTGTACGCGTTTTGAATCACCTCGTACATTAAAAATTATTTTATCCACAAAATGTTAAAGTTTTTTACCAACCAGATTGTTTCCCTTTTTATTATTTATAAAGATACAGTGTGTCAAACCGGACACTGTTTCGTATTAAAATTGGTCATATCTCGTAAAACACTCGGTATAAGGTAGCAAAACCGTATATTGAGGGAATCCTCAAAGGTAGCTTTATCGAAACACGTAATAATATACAGGGTGTTCTATTTAAAATGAGGAAGTTTTAGCCAACTTCTGGTATAACCGGAAGTGGTAGAAGACTTTAAATATTTTAGATCAACTGGGCATATCCGAAAACCCCATACCCCAAATTTTCAGATTTTAATTATGTCAAGTTTCTCTAAAACGTCTAATTAGAACTCCCAAAGAATCACCTTGTATAATGCATATAAATCAAATTAAAATACGTTCATAACAAAAACTTATAACAAATTAAAATACATTTATTGATGTGATACATTTTTTAATTTCTGTTTTGCTTGTAACAACCTTCTTAATTTTTGAACGGTTGATCAATCGTACTGCCCAGTGACATCTCATTTTAAGATATAGGATGGAGAAATAAATTGCTAGAATCGTCTAAGCATAACTGGAAGTTTTGTTTCTAACTTTTTTCAAAATTTTTATTACATCTTTTGATATATTATTACTTTTCAAAAGTTGTGGAAATATTTCATTAAAAATGGCATCAATGTCTTGATTCAACTGACTTGTGAGTAGTTTCGTTATGTTATAAACAACATTCAAATTATTTGCTAATTGTATAGTGCTTTGAATGCTGGTCTGCCTTTCCTTTAAACAAGGGGGAATTCCTCGACAAGCGTTCAGAAATTTTGTAGCCCCTAAATTGTCTTTCATTTCTTTCAAAAAAATTCGTGTGGGGAACCAACTGTCAAGGCCCAGTTTAGTTTTATTTTATTTTTTTGAAGTTTGCAACTGTTAAGGCAATCATCTACATCTATACTGTATCTACCTCAGATATGAATTCTGCAGTAGCCTACGCTCTCAATTGAACCAGACCCAAATGCAGAAAGACTAACATAGCAACACATATACATTACCCTTATCGCATTAGCTTTATCTGTAGTAGTAAATACGTAATTGACAGAAAAAGGGATAATTTGACATTGGATTGACATCAGATTGACATACAGGAAACGGTTAAAGCAATAGATTGCGCTACTGTTGCGGTAGTCATGCTTCCAATCTTATACTTACTAATCTTTGCTTGAATGTGTGCAATGATGCGTATACGTATTAGCATTTCACCTAGTTACAAATGTTGGCCACAATATGATAAGAATAGTTACGACAAGTAACTAAATAAATTATCAATGGCGTGACGCTGCAGTATAAAAAATTCAAGTGCAACTCAAAATCATGTACAATGCTCAAAATCTTGACCAAACATCAAATTCATTAAGTTTGAAAAGATCGTTTTCAGAAATGGAAACTATGACATTTCAACGGAATTTTTAATATATTTTAATGGTATTCTACAGTGACAGTTCTAGAAACTATTGTTCCTGTAATAATCGTCTTCACTCTAAACATGTTTTGGTAAAACAGGCAAGAAAACAAGTTCAAAAGAAAAGGGAACGTCACGTATGTAACTGCCAAGCTGAAGCAGAAGATGATGTTTGGTTATTCGTGTCCTTAGTTTTAATACTTGTGGTATTTATTACCTTTACTGTTTATAATGTTGGCTGGATTTATAAATATCTTGACAGTGGTGCAGATCAAATATTTAATTGGGCTAATAAACATGTGAATAGTGTTCTAAGTGAAATTTTTAGTTGGACAGATCAAACTTTTAGTTGGACTTATAGAAATGTTAAAACTGTTAGAGGAGAATACTTTAGTTTGCCAGGTCAAACTTTTAATTGGACTTATACAAATGGTGAAAGTGTTACAGGAGACATTTTTAGTTTGCCAGGTCAAACCATTAGTTGGACTTATATAAATGTTAAAAGTGTTATCGGAGAAATTTTTAGTTTGCCAGGTCGAACCATTAGCTGGACTTATGGAAATGTTATAAGTGTTATCGGAGAAATTTTTAGTTTGCCAAGTCGAACCATTAGTTGGACTTACAGAAATGTTATAAGTGTTATTGGAGAAATTTTTAGTTTGACAGGTCGAACCATTAGTTGGACTTATAGAAATGTTGAAAGTGTTATCGGAGAAATTTTTAGTTTGCCAGGTCGAACCATTAATTGGACTTATCGAAATGTTAAAAGTGTTATCGGAGAAATTTTTAGTTTACCAGGTCGAACCATTAGGTGGACTTACAGAAATGTTATAAGTGTTATTGGAGAAATTTTTAGTTTGCCAGGTCGAACTTTTAGTTGGACTTATAGAACTGTTGAAAGTATCTTGAAACATGGTATTAGTCAATTACCAATTCTCCAGTGTCATTGTAACAAGAAGAAAGCGAAGAACGTTCCAATTATATATTAATTTTAGAAAAATATTAATTATATTTTCTACATTTCTTTAACTCAATTCATATTTCTTATTACCCAAAATTCAAAAATAGATTTCATGAAATATTTATTGGCACCATTCGCTATTATAATTACTACACGATTAAACAACTTTTAAACCTTATAGCGTGATAATTGTTAATTATTGATAAATATTAGGATTATATGAACAGTAAGTAATATATTGTGATGCCCCACAACTGGTACAGATTTATATATTTTAATTTGTAAATTAGTGTGCGGGTTTAATGGAAACCATTTAAGAAATATGGGCAACTGTCGTATATTTTGATAATAAAAATAAGGTATGCTTAGATGGATGTTTTTTGAAAATAATTAACTGGATTTTTTTGGATGTTGAATTGGAATTTTTTTTATTATAAAAATATAATTCATAGGTAATGTTATATAATCGCTCATTTTATTTTCTTTTAGTAAATGCTTATAATATTGTGATCTCAACGAAAGGATAAATTAATTATAAGATTATTATAATTTGATTTGAAGCCAGAAAGTTCTACTACAAATTGAAATAAATTATAATTGAAATTTATATATGAATTGTATTACAATACCATGGTAAGAGTGCGTTCATCTAATATAATTTAATGTCAATGATAATTTGAAAGTTAATATTACATCACAATCTTGTTATTTCATGTAAAGAAGTCTCTTGATTTCATTTTTGATGTATTTATTTTGACATTCTATAAGTGTAATGTAGCATATAAAATGGATATTAACGTATAAATGTAGTGGAGGTATAAGACAGCTTCCGGGTAAGAGAGCATAAGCCCATCTTTGGAAGATAGCTGTTGTAACGCTAAAGTATGTTAATTATTGGAATACCGTGTGTGTGAACATGTTTGAAATATGTTACCTTTTGGTTCATTAATTTTAAACGCCGACCTTTAACTTGTTATGATATTTTACTTATACTACATTTGGCTAACTGTGTAACACGGTGGTCACCATTTTTGGGGTAAAGTCTCTATTACGTATTGTTCTATGTCTTTATAACTAATACGTATGCTTTATTTATGTTGTTATTCGTGTTGTAGTAAGCGGAAAGGTTTTTCTTTGATAGTTATTTTCCTTACCCTCAATAAAGATAGCAAAACTACATCGCCTTGCTTATAAATTTATATTTTATCCTCCCATAGATACCCCCAACACATATAACCCATAACAGCTTTTACATAATTTTACCTTCTTTCTCATTAAAATTCGAAGATCGTTTGCCTTCTATAAGTTCGCGTATTAGCTTTGCTTTGCATTCGAGTTGCGCAGTCGTTAGACTGACCTGGGTCCATTGCAAATTGGTGCCGTGACCAGGATATATGTGACTTGGTGGATGTCGCTGAGAATTCAGTTATGTGTTTGGACTATTAATGTCGTAGTTGAATTTGTAGGGTTGGTGGTGTCACATTTACCTAGTCTCTCTCTCTATAGATTTGTGTAGAGATGTACAACGAGGATGAATCATTAAAAATGTCGTTGTCAGTAATTGTTTAAATGGAAACAATAGCTGTTTGCTTAAAGGAAATTCATTTATATCACTACGACATTAAGATTTTTACATCCAGAGAGAAGCAGTTGACTCTTATCTGGATTTGGATAGCGGATAACGAATGTTTTCAATGAAATAGTTGCAAATGAAATGCAAGCTATGAAATCATTTTATAAACATCAGGATAATTTTAATGCTAGTTTATTGGAGACCATCAATTACCTACAACAATTCAGGAAATATATGCAGGTTGCAAGGAAGCATCATAAGAATGTTTGGTGAGATAATCTGACGTTATATTATGTTTTAGTGTGAAGCCGATAGCAGAGAGCCAAAACTCCCATTTCAGTAATGTTTAAGGAATGTTTTAATGCAGATGAGGATAACTGTTTGATTAATCGCAAAACACATGTCATTAGCTGTTTGTGATATAGAAGTATGATTTCATCAGCATGTGTAAGATCAATCTTGTGTTATTTTTGTAACAATTGGATGGTTATTATTACTTAACTAAAGTGAAAGCTTCCAATACGCTAATGTTCTTAATAACTGGTTTTAGCGATACAGCTTGTGATTAGTAACATTTAAATTTATTTAGTCCGGGGAGTTTCGCTCAGTTCCTGTTTTTGGGATAAAAGGAATGTATTATGTAGTTGTGCATAATAAGTAAATGTTGGTTCGACTTGGTCATTTTACTCTGATGGGCAATCAGTGGGTAATTAAGGTCACCTGCTTTGTTACTATTCTTTGTGTCAGTTTATTGTGTTAAATGCTTTGTATATTTTTAGAAACGAATTTATTTCCTAGTTACAATTACTTTATTTAATATGAATTGCAATTTTAAAACTTAAATCTTCCCATTTCTTGACAGCAAATGAAATTCTTATTTTTATCCTAAATTACTATAAAATAACTACACCAATGAATCTTTTCTTGATTTTAATTGGGACTAAACAGCTAATGTCCGGTATGTTGTTTTAATTTAAATACGCTCTAACTTAACCGTAATTATTTGGTCACTTTAAACTTAAAGATGGAGTTTAATAGAACATTCTTACATCTTGTTACCGATACCATACTTTTACTTGATTACAGCATGATCTTGTGCCAGTTTTATTTTACATTTCTCTTTAATGTTCAAAATTTCTAGTTTTCCCCGGTACAGTTATTGATCTAATGTTGAAGTTTACGTAACTCCTAGACAATTTACATTTCTCAAAATTCCAAAAGGAGAGTGCTACTTTGACAGCTACCTTGTCATATTTTTTTACCACAACCGTGGTAGTTTAGCGAAAAGTTTCATAAAGAAGTCTTCTTTGATATGACGTTTTCACCAGAACTAACACAATCGACTGCCTGCTCTCCTGAAACCCACAACCAACTGTATTTAAGCGAACTGTGGGTAGAACATAGAAACGCATTTCTACCAATTCTATCTTCCTGTAGTTTTGCTTATTATAGGTTTACAGTGATAAGTTACATTTATGTGTCACGTACTGAATTGGACTGAACTCGATACATTGTTCTAATTCCCATCTAATCCTTTAGTTATAAGAACGTCTTTTGTGATACTGGTCGAGTAAAGTTTCCCAACTATTATCTACCAAAATTGTTTTGTGTAACAGGTCTCAATTTTAGTTCACATCATAATTGGACGTTGCTAATATTTCTTTAATAATTAAAAAGGTATACAGCTGAGTTTATACAGGGTGTGAGGTTTCGTGCAAACGCATAGATGACATTATTCATGATCAAGGTACATTTCAACTTGTTTTTCGTTATGGATTAGTGGTACTCGAATACTGTGGCAATGGGCATAAGGTGAAGTCTAGCAAATTCCATCTCTGCTTTGAATTTTTCAACGTAGGGGAGTGAATTGCGTTTTCTTACGTGTCTTGTTGGTAGTTCCAACTTGGACCGGTTACTATTTCTGTGTATAGGTGGAAAATACAGTTGTAGTTCTATGTCTTTCATTAAAGTTAGTTGTCGTGTGTCGTTTAATTGAAAACTATTAAGACGCTTAATCAAAGATAGAAACGATCCTCAGGCATGGAATCAGTTGTTAGCTTGGATGCATCACAATGGCGATTAATATTGCTCAATTTTGGATGTTGAAGTTGAGGTTATTAGAAAGGTGAGATTTGAAAACCAATTGGAGGATTTAAACTGCTCGAATAGTTACTAACACTCATTGGCCGATGGGTGAAGATTTGTTAGGCTGTCGCTACACAGTTGTACTTTTAAAAGTTATTTTGGAAGCTCACCACCTAGTAGGTTCTCTTCTAAAAGGAGGTGCCTGTGATGTACCACACCTGGTGCAATTTCGTAAATAAAGTCGACTGTTGTATATTTTGATAGCAGAAATAAGGTGTGCTTAAATGGATGTTTTTTGAAAATAATTCACTGGGTTGTTGATTCTTCCTTTAATGTTTTTTATTATAAAAATAGAATTCACAGGTAATGTTATATAATCGCTAATTGCATTCTCTTTTAGTAAATGCTTATAATGTTATGATCTCAACAAAAGGAAAACAGAACGTTCTCTTACACATTGAAGTAACTAATAATTGAAATTTATATCTGAATTGTATTACAATTCCATGGTAAGAGTGCTAGTTCATCTAGTATAAATTAATGTCTATGATAATTTGAAAGTTATAACATCACAAACGAGTTATTTAATGTAAAGAGGTCTCTTGATTTCATTTTGACATTTCATAACTGTAATGTAGCATAGAAGATGGATATTAACGTGTAAATGTAGTGAAGGTTTCCGGGTAAAAGAGCGTAAGACCACCTTTGGAAGGTAACAATAAAGTATTACAATCGTTGGCATACCTTTAACTTGAGCTATTTTTCTTATACTACAGTTGGCTAACTGTGTAACATGGTGCTCAGGATTGTTTGCACAGGGTTTCTTTCACACTACCCCGGAGCTCGGCGAGCCCCTTCCCTACCCTAGTTAAGGAGCATTATTATTGAATCGGGAATGTAAGCATTTCTACAGGGCGTTGATTGGACACCTGGAGGAATGTCGATAAAATACAATTTGTAAAATATCGATTATGGGACAATAAATATATATTGAATTGAATTGTGTAACATGGCGATCACAATTTTTGAGGTAAAGGTCTGTTTTAAATGTTATATTTTTACATTGATTTGTTAAGGTTAGAGTAGGGTGATAGCAATTTTAATCCTTCAATAGAATCTAAAGACGTGTTGTTCTATGTATTTATAACTAATACTTATATTTTATTTATGTTGTTATCCTTGTTGTAGTAAGCGGAACGGTTTTTCTTTGGTAGTTTTTTTCCATATACGCACTAAAGGCAGTAGAACTACATTGCACTTGCTTATACATGTATATGCTGTGTTTTATTGTGTTACCGCTATTTTATCCTCCCTTAGATATCCGCAACACATATATCCCGTAACAACTCTTTAGCATAACGTGGGTGATACTACCTCATTAAAATTAGACGATCATTTGGGTTATGTAAGTTCGCTTATTAACTTTGTTTTTGCATTCGAGATACTTAAAATACCATTTATTGGATATAAACGTGGATTCACAAATATTGACCTATATTTATATTATGTTTCAACAGCCATTACACCTATCGTCATTGAAAATGAAGCGTTATTACCTTTTTATTGATATTGGTAAAAAAATTATTAAAACACATAAAAACGCAAAAGAATGGGCCCATTATGATAGTTATATGTGTTTGATAGCCTAATAATTTTACATGAAACTAGATAATTGTATAAAGTATTTAGTCGACCTTCTAACAGAAAACAAATTTGGAGAGTACTTAAAACGTGCGATTGTGTTACGGAACATTGTAAATAAAAATCAATTTAACTAAATACGTAAAATCAGTGCCGTGCTTTACATAGGTATCAAAAATCAAAAATTTTGGTGCTTAATCGCAAGGTGCAAAAACCTATAATCTTGGATTTTTCTTAATTGTTTTTAATCACAAATTAATGCCTTTCCTCATAATGACCTTTTTAAAGATAGTATCGTTAGGTTCATGATTGTTTAATGACTTGGTCGAATTCCTCATAACGACCTTCGTTTTTCCATTGGTTATTATCATTTTTCCAGATTAATTTGTTAATTTCAATACCAAATCAGATCATTATGAAAATGACTTTTTGAATTTGCCATAATGACCTACTAGTGTTTGTAAACTAATTCTAAAAGTAAGGTTTAATGAAAAACAATGCAAAAAATTGGCGAATCCAGTTTGATTTGTGTTTCGTATTAATTGATTTTCGGATTTGCGATCATTAGGTGGAGGCTGGCTTCAACTCATGTCTCTGATTAGCATTATGAATGTAATGTCGCTTTGACCGTAGTTTCAGCTCGTTATACCGCTTTACTACTAATAACGAGTTACATAATTACTTTAAGTTACGGTATTAACGTAATTTTTAACTAACTAACCAGCTTTCACCTGACAAGAGGTATAAATTCGCTACAGTTTAATAGGAAAATTAAAACAAATCACGATATTTAATTAAAGTATATTATCATATAAAGTACTTTTAACAAAAAGGACATCTCTAAACGATACATCAGTAAAGCGGTAACAGTAATAGACATGATTTGCTTAACGTCGATTCTGTACTGCTTTGTTTGGAGTCGGAGCCGTCTGCGTATATCTTACTCTGAATACTCTTACGTTCATTAGAAACATATAAGGAGTCTATAAATCCCTTATTTATTATAAAGGTATTTTACTTGTTTATTTTTTAATAGCTTATGCTGTGCCCAGTGATAGCTAGTAGTCGAAGACGGGAGCGGGTTCATAGTTGGATTGACAACTATCAAGATTAACACAACAACCTAATTTATTTCCTAGAAAAGTATAATTCTAAACAGTCTACTTAAACTATGATAATTCACTTAAAACTAATAACATACTTTAACAAAACAAATTTTATTGTACAGAATAATGAAATTTAATTTGGCTTTTGGATTACCATATAACCAATGGCAGGAGGAGCTGTCCACTAGGTATTTCCTTTCCGGAGTTAGGCAGGGTTCGGTCGCTGATGAAGGCTCGGCAATTCAGTATCTATGGTGCGTATCGGGTCGCTGTAAAATGTAAATTTCCTTTTGGTTAACTTTACGTAACTAGGATACAATATAAAATCACGTCAAGTAATAACTTAAATGAAAGTTTTAAATTAAAACAAAGAATTCAAAACGGTTCAGTTTTCTTTTAAAACATCTTGGTTTAATTTTATTTCCAGTTATCCAAAGTACAAAGTGTACCTAATATGACTATCTAGCCCGTTATATTTTCAAAATAAACTAAAAAATAAACTTTGTTTACTTTAACTTCTAAGAAACTATTTTAATACATTCGTCTGTACAAAAGATTATTTTTACGACCGCATTTTTGGAACTGATAAGGGCATTTTACGAGTATAATGGACTTTATATAAATATTGGTCACTAGGTCAAAGGTTTCCGTTTGAACACGTCAGCTTTAAAATAGAAATCGGGGTTTATGCAATAATTTCCCGGAATGGATTTATATCCCCGGCGGCACTATTTTGTCCCGGTTTGAATTTATTTCTCTTAATGCGAGAGGATAATTTCGCATTATAAAAAAATAAGACAGGAATTTATCTTTTAATTTGCTGCGGTTTATAAACAGCAGTAGTACCGGTACACTACACCCTCCACTTTTTTACGTCACAATCCCCGCCCACCGAGACACCTTGGCCGACATTTTTTTATATGCCCACGTGGGGATCGTATTTTTTTCACCTGAGAATAAAAAGATTCAATCTGTTATTTATTAGGGCCCGTTTTAATCAAAGGAGATTGCATAACTGTTATTAAAATTATTATTACACTTCTTTTAATCCTATCTACAGTTTGCGACCTAATTTATTTATGCATTGGGGGTTGTATTGTAATAAGGGGTGCTAGTCTTGCAAGAAGGGAATCAGTTTTCGCGAGCTTCTTAATCTGCGTTTATTATTAAGTAGCAATCAGCCGTCGACATCGTGATAATTAATGTGTTTACAAATATTTTAAAATTTTGCTGCTGCAAAAATACATTAAGGTCAAAATTAAATATTAGGTGAAATAATAATCATTTCTACCCTGATGCAATAGCGCATTTTTTATACAAACAAATTCTCTATCTAAGTGGTCAGCACCTATACATTCAAAAAAATGATACGTGATTTATTTGTATGTTCAATTACTCACACACACACACACGCACGCACGCACTCACGCACCCATGCACCCATGCACACCCACACACACACACCCACACACCCATACACACACGCACACTTACACACCCACACGCATACGCACAGGCATACGCACACGCGCACGCAGACGCACACATGCAAACACGCACACACACACACACATTACTTTTAAATAAATAAATGAGCAGCAATTAAGACATTATAAATTAGATATACATCAAACTGTTACTGTTAAGGCATAATTTAAAAACACGTGATAGCTTCTAGTAAATATTTAAAAGACAACAACAAATAGAATTTCAAAATTACTTTATTCATTATTACATATACATATTTAAAACATATTAAAAGCGTCTTTATATCGCACTGTTTGCTGAATATGTATGTTCTAGACATAATATTTGCTAAATACATATCAAAATTGACATTATATTACCACTTCATTTTTACCTTTCATACTTATACTTCCCTATCTACAGTAATTGCACGTTGCTTGATTACGCTCCTTGATGTATTGCTGAGCCGAAGTCTCTTTATCATCCTGTGCATTTCTAAATCTAGTTTCATTATTTCGTTTATTTTCCTTAGCAGCTCACCTAGCCTCTTCTTTTTCTCGTCTATGCTTAATACCTTTTCTTTACTTTTGTCTCGCATTGTGCATACTACTTTCGTCATTTCTGCTAAACTGAATCGCGCGCTCCCGAGCAGGCCTTTTACAGGTATCCTTGATCTTTGACCGCTTAGGTAGAGAATCTGCCTGTATAAAAAAACGCTGTTGCATCAGGGTATAAATGATTATTATTTCACCTAATATTTAATTTAGTCCTTAATGTATTTTTGCAGCAGCAAAATTTTAAAATATTTGTAAACACATTAATTAACACGATGCCGACGGAGGATTGCTGCTTTCCAATTCATATAAATGAAGTTGTATAACTGTTTAATAATAATAAACACAGATTAAGAAGCTCGCGAACAGATTCCCGTCTTACAAGACTAGGACTCCTTATTAGACAGTTTGGGACCCACACTCACGAACTCGGTTATATAACTTCCTGGACCGTAACTCTCCAAGTCATCAGCCGTCTGCCCAACGAAATCACCGCAAGTTGGTTTCCATTTTCCGGGTTTAGCTACCCACTGGTGCCGTCCGTGTCGCAGTACAAAACACGTCTGTCTGATTTCTCTGGATAGAGCTCTAAACGGACATGCGCAGTGGTATAAGCGGCTATAGAAACGTTAATAGTTTTTAAACGTACCTCTTCACTCATAACTCTACCCCAATTAATAAATAGTACCTTAATAAGTAACTTCGTTAGAAAGTTTGAAAACTCATTTGGCTCTGGTACACTCCGCCAAATTCTACCTCTGACCAAACTTACCCAGAAGGAATCAACTTAGCGAAATATCTTATTTCCGGACAATTGTTAATTTTATCCTAGTCTAAATGTGTACCCCCCTTTTCAAGATACTGTATAACTTATAATAATTTTTACTTGTTTGTGATACACTGACTCGGCCATCCGGAACATTCTTGTTTTTATTTAAGATTATTTATGGTAGCATTAAACTTTCTTTAAAGACATATCATATAATACAATCTCATACTCCCACTTCACAAACCTCGACATTTTTATAATGTTTTGAGAGAGTTTTATGGACGCATCAGTCACAAACATACCTGTGAGACGGCACTCAGCATCGGTATATATACAATTATGCACGTTTTTCGGGATATCATGTTCTACAAAGTGGAAACATTAACTTACCATGCAGCTTCATTGGTAGAAGTGGATGCAAAAGCTCATTAGGCGGTAGGTACCACGTAACATTTAATTAAACCTTCGACTGTTTCGGTGAAAAATTATGAGCAGTCTGCATTAACATGAATTTTGGAATCACTTATAAGGTCCTTACAATATTTATTCACAAACAGAAAAGGAGCGCACACCAAAGTGCATGATTTTTTGTTTGTGTCTCGGTGTTCTTGTTTCTTATAATCATAACATTACTTTTATCTAGATCTGAATCGAAATTGGCTTGATTGGGGTAACTCTTCGCAGCCATATTTGCACCCTCGAGGATTTTATACTCTTTACCATTACTTGTATGTTGAATGGATATATGGATATATATATATATATATATATATATATATATATATATATATATATATATATGCAAGAGGCTTGATTGATTTTCAGCAATTCTGTACCCTTCTTTATAAATTACGCCCATTGTAGCTGCTTTTAAGAACTTACGACGGAATACCTTATTACGTGCACTAGTACTGGCTGTTGCTTCATCGAATAGATTCACAGCATTGTGTTTACGAAAAATTTTCCAGAAACGCACACAGCCTTTAACTTATATTATTAAATTCATTACATAATATGAAAGTTTCCTGTAAGTGGGAGTATTATCTAGCGGCGTGTTTTAAAAGTTGACATCAGTTTTCTGTAATTGATGTCTTGACACTGGTACAGTGCCTCTATTACAAACAGTGGTGACAATCGATGTATCTATTTTTTTGGCCAGACTAGTCACGTGGTGTACGGCCGCCATTAAGAGGCAAATTTTCTTTGTTGACGTTTAAGTAATGTGTGTTTTGTATTTAAATTGTCTCGTTTTTGCGGTATAAGAAAGTAATTATTGATGTTAATTAATGTTAATTGTATAGTGTAAATAAAAATATAGAGTGTTATAAATAACATTAAATTGTGTGGTTTAACGGGGTCCCCTAAAACACTATTTTGGGTGCCAATGTAGTGTGCGGTCTATCTATAGTAACCGTGAATCTAGTGTACGACCTACCTATAGTATAGTGGTGTCTACCTATAGTAACCGTGAATGAAGTGTGCGGTCTACCTATAGTATAGTGCGGTCTACCTATAGTAACCATGCAGGGATGGAATGTAGTGTTTGAAATCGTTGTAGTGTTATTAATTGTAGATTAAGTAAATTATTCGGATAATTTCTAATCGATTGATGTGACTTAATGACACATCAATAACCAATTTTGTTAATGATGTACTTATGACAAGAATTATAATTAATTTTCTCTGCCACAATGGCCACTTAATTACAATATCTAATATAAATTGATCCACAAAATGCAGCAGCGGTTCAGTTTGCAGTTTTTTGCCAACAATTACCAACAGTTTTCAAAATGCTGATGAAGGAATTTTATAAGACCGCCATCCCATGCGACAGTTGCGGAGCGGAAATAGCACTAAAAAGACGTCGTTACAGACAAGGTGAATTTTGACCAGTGCTGAGGTGCCCAAGGAAGAATTGCCAAGTAACCAGATCGGTGCGGAAAGGAAATGATTTTTTCCTTTTACGGATTTAAATGGCAAAATCCGCTGCAACTTAAAACTTTGGAATTTATTTTTATGTTTGTTCATGAGATTCCAATTGAGACAATGAAATACACGGGCAAATCATCACATACTGCTTGTGATTGGTTTAATATGTGCCGAGAAGTTTGTTCTTCAATTGTTAGTGTGCAACAACTTGGATTTTAGTTGGAACCAATGAAAATCCAGTGCAAATTGATGAGGCAAGATTTGCAGGCCGGAGAAAATACAATAGAGGTCGTTTATTGGTTGGGGACCATGCGGCACTATCAGAGGATAGTTATGCTGAGATTGATAATGCACGTAATCATGGTCAACGGATTTGATGGGTCTTGGGTATTTGGGTTGGGAAACAATCAGGAACTTCGATATTTCGTTGTGGAACCCAGAGACCGTAATACATTGATTCCAATTATACAACGTGAGGTGCAGCATGGTTCAACAATCCATTCAGACGAGTGACAAGCGTACTCTAACTTGGCAAATTTGGGATATAATCGTTTAACAATAAACCAGCAACATAATTATGTGGATCCTGAAAGCGGTGCGCACCCACAAGGCGTTGAGAGATCGTGGCTGGAAGGAAAATGAAAATTATGAGAAGAATGAGGAGAGTTCCTAGGCAGCATCTACAGTCGCACCTGGATCATTTGGAGTGGAAGTATATAGAGCGAATGAGGAAGGTTTGTTCCTAAGCTTCCTAAGAGATGTACGTACTGTATATATGTAAATAATTGTGTTTCATTTAATAATATCTATTTATTGTATTTGTCATGTTCGGGTTTGTAATAATTTTGTTTTGGGTGTTGCAAGGTTGTAATAACTTACTTAATCTACACTACATTCCTACCCTGCACGGTTACTATAGGTAAAGCGCACACTACATTGGCACCCTATTTTGTTCATTCTATTTTGGAGTCTATTGTAAGTATTTTATTTTTATAATTTTTATACGTGAGTTAAATTATCAATAATAAAGTAAATGTAGGCATTAAATTAAATAATTATTGCTATTGTTAGTAAATTTTAGTAGTTAGTGATTATTATCTGTAATAATAAATAGAATTTAGTATGAACTGGTTATGTAGGCATAATATTGTATGTGAATCAGATATACATTTCTCACATCATCTTGGTTTTGTTTTTAAGCAGGGGCATAAATAACGCCTTGGCGACCTTGGTAGCGCAAAGGGGCGCAGAGCAGGAGGGGGCGCAGCAAAATACAATAACAAAAAATAAGAGTAATGAAAATCTTAAATGAAAAACACTGATGAATGTTAACTAAAGAGAGAGCAGTGAGAGAGTAGGTATCAACGTCTCTCTATATCTATGGTAAGTATGTGTGATGCAACGAACATATTTTTCTTCTGTGTTTGTTGGTGTGACGTCGCATAATATTCATAATATTCAATAGAAATTCGCATTACATCTAATCAATCACAAGGTAATATTATTGGAAGGAACAGGCAGAATAACAATAATACCTTGGATTGATTCCGTTGTTTTCAAAAAATTTAGATTTAAAATTGGATTTCAAAAAATACATTTCTAATATTAAGAAAATTTATTAACATGATTAACGATACATAAAGAAAATAAAGTAAAAAAATAAGGTATACATTAATATTAAAATTATTATTTTACTTTACAACTTATTCGTTCATAACAAAAACTTATAATAATTATATTGTTTTATTTTTATCTGTTTTATCCTGGACCAAATATATACACTTACAGTCAACCCTTTCTTTAAAAATGTCTAGTAAAAGAAACTCTTTTTATACAATTATTATTTGTTTGGAAGGAGAGGGGGGGGGCGTACAGCCTATGTTTGCCAAGAGGCTTAGCCCACCTTAGTTACGCCACTGTTTTTAAGGCTGCATTGTTCTAAACAATATTCGATTACTAAACTAAGCACGTAATACAAATACAGGGTTTTTACGAATAAGCATTAACAAAACTCAAAAGTTTAATATTTTTTATAAAAAAAAACTGCTAAAAATGCTGTAACGCAATTGTAAAGTCTAATTACGACCGTGTATTAAACTTACATTAAAAAAAACATCATGGTATACTTAGTATAATGATAATAACATAATTATTTTTTCAAACTGTCCTAAACACAATTTTTTTAGGTATAACAGATATTTTTTTATCACAGCTACTCAGCTTTCTCATCAAACACCAAATTAAAATAACATATTTCAATAAAAAGCCTCATAAATAATCGATTTTAACCAAAACATTTGAATGTCCTATGCCAAACCCACCAAAAATGTTGCCTCTTAATGGTGGATGGGCGAAGATAATCGCTGCTTGTCGCCACTGTTTGTAGTAGAGTCACTGTATTATTTGTTAGTTATGACTGCCCTCTATTATTTTGGGAGAAAATAAATTTATCTCAAGATTGCCTAGATGAGCGTATACTCTCCCCACCCTCACTGCACTATACTGTGTTTACCCAACAGAAATAGTTAAGATCCTCACAAAAAATTCCCGCAACATTTAAATCCAACTTTTTGTTGATCGCGCTTTTGAAACCCTAAACACAAGCAATCACTTGATTTCAACTATTATACTTGGCCTACCTAACTGAACTGACATTTCTAATATTGTCATTTCCAATATTAAAAACATGACACTTTGCAACTGATTCTTGGGTAAATAATATTTCAATTTATGTGATTAAAAATTATTACTAATTTTATTAAATGCATAAATAAAGTTTACCTTGAGTAGGGTTTGAACCTACGACATGTACGGGGTGGCCAACTAAGAATGCGAGGTACTGTATCTGGGAAACTATACATCGTAGAGGCTTGCGGAAAAAAAAGTTATTACTAAAACGGCCAATACAAAAACCTGGAAAATATTTTCATGTTTCTGAAATGGCCGCTAGGGGGCGTAACTGCAATCTTGAATCTAAAAAAGTGATGCTTCTGTGAATTCTGCTATCTTAACCTAATAAAAAAATAACTGATCTTTGAAGTCGAGGATAATCTGAACTTTTTTTGTTTGGCACTTTTTGACGTATCTATAAAAATAAAGTGCTGCGGGGTATTCAAAGGTTTCCTTAAATCACCCCCCTTATCTTCGAAACGGCTAATCCGATTTTAACAAACTTGGGCGTGTTGAAAAGAGATTTTCTTGGGCTACAAATGTTAAAATAGTTGAAGTTTTGTTAGTTTCACTTGTCGTCGCTAGAGGGCTTTGTTCGACATTCCAACAGAAACGGTTAATTTTCGCAACAAAATTAAATGCATTGGTATGACTTTTTTCATGAACAAGTAGCTAAACGATGTCTAAACTAGCTCGCGAAAACCGTATGTCGATATCTTGTTCCTAACCTAAAATATGGGCAAAGCAAACTTTATACGAAAATCCCTTTAATTTTTATTTTTTTAACTATATTTTTATGGAATCGTTTCTATTATGTAAGTTGTGGCCCTAAAAAGGACCGATTTAAAGGTGGAAGGATTCTAATGCCCCCGTAAATGCTCGAAATGCTGACCATCACACTATGCATTGCCTCTTATGGGTAGACAAAACTGCAGCTTCAATTTCGGCTCTGAATAGGTTACCTAGAAATTTCGATTTTAAATGTTTGTAAATTTATTAGCCAGAATAAAATCACCCTTTTTGAAATTACTAGAAAATGCGATTTTAAATGTTTGTAAATTTATACACCAGAATAAAATCACCCTTTTTGAAATTACTACGGGCAAGTAAGCAATGGTAAAAGTTATACGAAAGGCCTATTTTTGGTTTGTTTAAATCCATATTCACTATGGATATATACGAAAAATACAATTAATAAAAGCAGGCAATGGAAAATGCGTTTTACGAATAATGAAGCTGTTGATAAGCTTGCGGTTTATTTTGAATGTCTTCAGAATGCCGCAGTAGCTAAAAGAGTTTACACGTTTATCCAAATCGGCGTCCTTGCGATGTAAGGGTTTTTTCCCGATTAGTGGCGAGCTTACGAGCCAATGGTAGTTTTCGGCCTACGTTTCAACGGCAAAGAGTTGGAAGAACACAAGAAAATATTAACCGTGTACTGGACTATATTGAAGGAAATCCTCATGTTAGCACAAGAGCATCATCTATTGAGTTGGGCATATCACGGACAACGGTTCAAAATATTTTGAAGGACCATAGGTAAGTTCTAATGGGCATCAAAATATATAGGTATTCGTTTAAGCTTGTTTTAATTACTTTAAGAATGCACCCATATCATGTCGTTTTGCATCAGGTCTTGAAAGAGGAATATTTTGATCGAAGGATAGACTATTCCCATTGGATGTTAGGCATGATACGCGAAAATAGAGAATTTTTATTTCAAATTCTTTGGACCGATGAAGCCACCCTCAGTAGTGACGGGAGAGTCAATCTGCACAATATGCATTATTGGTCTGCAGAAAATCCCCATTGTTTGCGTGAAGTTCAGCGCCAAGGACGTTGGAGTTTAAATGTAGGTGTGGCATACTGGGAGGCAGAATTATTGGTCCATATTTTTTCGAGCAACCCCTAAATGGCAATGTATTTCTTGACTTTTTGGGCAATCAATTACCGTTGATGTTGGATGATGTGCCTCTGGAAACAAGGCAAAAATTGTTTTTGCAATTGGATGGTTGCCCAGCACATTTTGTTATTAATGTGCGAGAGTATATTAATGCAGTATTTCAACAGTAGATTGGAAGAGGAAGTCTGTTTCCATGGCCTCCGCGATCGCCAAACTTAACTTGCCTCGATTTTTATTTATGGGGGCGCTTAAAGGACATCGTGTTTCCGACTCAACCTACTACTAGAGAAGATATGAAAAACCGGATTCGTAACGCAATACGTAACATAACGAGAGCCGAAATTGAAGCTGCAGTTTTGTCTAGTCATGAGAGGCTTCATCAATGCATAGAACGTGATGGACAGCATTTCAAGCATTTACGGTAGCATTAAAAACCGTCCTTCTTTAAATCTGTCCTTTTTAGGGCCACAACTTACATAATAGAAACAATTTCAGAAAAATATAGTTAAAAAAATAAAAACTTAAGGGATTTTTGTAAAAAGTCTTCTTTGACCGATATTTTAGGTTAGGAACAAGATATCGAGATGCGGTTTTCGCGAACTTGTTTAGGCATCATTTAGCTACTTGTTCATGAAAAAAAGTCATACCAATACATTTAATTTTTTTGCGAAAATTAACCGTTTCTGTCGGAATGTCGAACGAAGCCCTTTAGCGACGACATGTGAAACTTCAAATATCATAACATTTGTAGCCCAAGAATAGCTCATTTCAACGCGCCCAAGTTTGCTAAAATCGGCTTAGCCGTTTCGAAAATACAGGGGGTCATTTAAGGAAACCTTTGAATACCCCCCACCACTTTATTGTTATAGATACGTCAAAAAGTGCCAAACAAAAAAGTTTAGATTATCCTCGACTTCATAGATCGGTTATTTATTTATTAGGTTAATATAGCAGAAACATCACTTTTTTAGATTCAAGATTGCAGTTACGCCCCCTAGCGGCCATTTCAGAAACTTGAAAATATTTTCCAGGTTTTTGTATTGGCCGTTTTAATAATAACTTCTTTGCGCAAGCTTCTACGATGGATAGTTGCCCAGATACAGTACCTCGCATTCTTAGTTGGCCACCCTGTACTTCGCTAGAGTACCGCTCTAACCAACTGAGCTATGGAGGTACAAAATCGATGTAAATTTTATCTTTATGTACGTAGAACTGATGTAAATTCTAAATATATTGAGATTACAGTCCAATTACTTATATTAACGGAATGTGAGCCTGCAATATCGCAATAATTCAATTTATGTGGTTTTTTAATTTCCCAGTTTTTATAATTTTCTGGGTGTGAAACTAATTGCCTCTTACTTTGGCCAGAATTTAGAAAGAGTAGCTTAACGTCATCTGTTGGGTAACTAATCATTAATAATATCCATTCTGCTTCTAATATTGCATCATTGAAATGGGAATTTCCATTTCACTGATCAAACAACTAACAATATACTTATTACACGTAATTAGATTACTATACGTAATTAGCGTTTTACCTAGCTACAACTGTTGTCCACAACATGATAAGAATAGTTACCATAAGTAACTAAATAAAATGAAAAATGGCGTGACGCCGCAGGCAGTATAAAAATTCAAGTACATGTCAAAATCATGTTATTAACTAATACTTTCCAATGAATTAATAGTGGCTGTTATGATTTCAAAGCTTGGTCTTCAAACAAGGATTTGGAAACTAAATTCACTAATTCCAAAAATACAAAATATATTCCACCAAACATCAAATTCGTTAAGTTTAAAAAGTGACAGTTCTACAAATGATTGTTGCTGTGATAACGCTAATGATCGCCACTCTAAACGTAGTTTGGTAAAACCAGTAAGAAAACCAGTTCAAGAGAAAGAAGAATGTCACGTATCAGACGAATTACGCATATGTAACTGCCAAGCTGAAGCAGAAAATGATGTTTGGTTTTTACTACCCTTTATTTTAATACTCGCGTTATTTATTATCTTTATTGGTAGAGATAATGTTGAGTGGATTTATAAATATCTTAACTGTGCTGTAGGTCAAATATTTAGTTGGATTAATACAAATACGAAAAGTGTTCTAAGTGAAATATTTAATTGGACAGATCGAATTTTCAGAAATTGTAAAACCATTGGAATTGTTCTTGGAGAAATTTTTAGTTGGCCAGGTCGACTTTTTAGCTGGATTTATAAAGATGTTGAAAGCTTCTCAGAACAAATTGTTAGTCAATTATCTTCTCTCCAGTGTCATTGTCTCAAGAAGAACGTTCATATTATATATTAAGTAGTATTTTAAAAGTAAATTAAAAAACAGGTTTCATTAAATATTTGTTGACTATATTTTTATTACACGATCTTTTAAACTTTAATAGCGTGACAAATATGCCGAACTAGTAATTGCAGTACTATTGTGATGTTGTTACCACTTTGTTAGACTCTCCGTATTCAGCAAACACTGTTTTTGAAATATTTAGAAAACTATCCATTGTAAGTATAGCAGTTCAACAGAAAGTCTCTCTTTTTTAACGCAAATATGATGAATGATTTAGCCCTTTGCATTTAACAAATTGAACTTTTTGCGATTTTTGATATCGATATTGGAAACATCTTTTCAGGTACCCCTATAAAAAAACGGTCAAAATTTAATTGGTGTCGCCATAGTGTACACTATGTTGTAGGAGAAGATTGGAATGGATGGTTACAATATGTAACACATCATCAGGAGAAACTACCCCAACCACTTCAGTCCGTATCTTCAGATGATTGTTTATTCAGCCTCCTGCACATTTTCCAGAAATCCCTGAAAACACATATCAGTGCAGGAGCCAATTCATTCCGGCAATTTTAACAAAAATTCCGATTCCCTGAAAAGATAGGAAATGTTAACACATTACTTGGCAAGCGTATTCATTGGCATTCCATAACACTAAACTTCCTACAAGCAGCTCAGATAGTTATGCAACCAGACGGCAAGCAAATAAAAGTTCAGGCCAAGAAAATCTAATTACATGATGTTCATAGAGCAGTAGAGGAGCAACGTCCAGTGCTGAATCCAGTCTTATAAAATGAAGCCGAAATGTTGAATTCTAGGTAAAATAAGTAATACTACTTGCCCCCAGTATTTTAAAGCCACCACGTAAAAACACCCTTGCTCCAGATATATTTCCGCAGAACACGCCCCAAAACACCCCAACCCGTCCGAGATAAAATAGGTAATGGCTCCAATTATTATAGAAATGTATAAACCGGGCGGTAGAAGAATGGTGAAACCAACCAACTTCCAGAAAAGATCCAAATGACTTGTAAGTTCCACCCGAACTGAAGGTGGTATGTAAAAACCTCCATGTTAAAAATAATCATGTAAATAACTAAAACAAAGTTCATTTTATTATACCACGCAAGAATTGGTAACCAAAACGTCACTTATTTTGCGCAGATCTTACTTTCATGTCCCAACGTACTATTCGGTATGACTAAAATACCACCGCGATTTTTGTGTATAGCCAACATTTTTACATAATTCCCTAACTTTTTCTTCACACTTCGAAAAGAAGCATTCTGTTAGGACACCCCACCTGCATTTAAAAACACTTCTCTTAAATAAAGCTAATCATTTAGCAGGAGTTTCATCTACTTATGAACAGTAAAGTATGAAGGTTGCTTTAAAAATGTAGAGTGTATAGGTGTTGGAATATGTTTCAATTAACCTTTTTTTTTTGTGGTACACATATTTATTGGATTTCAGTTAGTGGTTAAAGCCCGCCGGATAAATTCAAAATCCCAACAAAATCCGATTTTAGAAATTAATTTCTAAAATTCGGTTAGTAATAATTTAGGAAAATCAATAGTCAACTAGAAAAAAATTAACTCGCAACGGTTTCTAATTAGTAAGAGAAGTCATTCGCTACTTAGTGATTTTAGTTTCTGTACATATACTCTGTCCTATTTTATTTTGCATTAGAGCAGATCACGATACTTTTTTTTCTTGTAGTTGTATTCCCATTTGTCCAAATCACAAGAAATCAATTTGACGCCGTCCTGTCAAAAGTAATCGTGCTGTGTTGCCTACTTAAGTAACACATAATTCGTTGAAAAAGTGCCAAACGTCATCGCAAAGAGTACAAAGTTGCAAAATTTAAGGTGATATTAGCACTTTAAAAAAATGTAACGAGGAACTTATCGTAATCGTGCCGGATATATTTCAAGTACGCAAGCACTTAAATCACTTTTTCGTGCGCACATCAAGTATATGTTTGGTTTTAAGTTTCCAGCGAACTATACAAGACATCATGTAAGGTTATTTTGACGCATCGTGTATTTGCAGTAATTTTGATCATAACGTGTGGTGTTTTGCTACTGTGTACTAAAGAATTTGGATTAAATAAATGGTTGTAGACCTACGAGTGAGTAAGAGTATCATATATTGATATTGTATTAATATGCAGTAAGGAATATGTATGCATATTTCTGGTTGTAGAAATTTTGTAATGTTTTGCAATAATGGAAAATTTAATGTACGCTCAAGAATGAGGTTGTTAAAATGTGATGGAGTTGCTTAAATTATGCGGAAAGAGGATTCGCCCACGTGCAAAATCTTCATAGAGAGTTGGGTTATGGTCTGGATAGTGTACAGGGTAAATATAATTACAAGTAATGATTTTTTCGGAGAGCTGTGAATGAATTTAAAAGTAAATTCAAGATGGCTACGTTTATTTCGCATCTTGTACTTCTTGTTCCATTTAGAGGACGCAGAAAAAACCGTACTAAATACACGATAGTGATAGGTGAATTTTGATGTTGGCGCGAATATGTTGCGGCATTTGGTAATGTGGCGGGCAGAAGGTATATAAGAAAGGATGTGAAAGAGGATAGAGGGTTAGAATCGTTCGGTGAGAGCTTAATTAAGGGAGGTCGTGCGCGCGTTTTTGAAGCGACATTCATAACAGTTTAAGTGTGAATTGAAAGGGATAATAGAAATGTTCCTTTCAAGAAATTTAAAAAAATGCGAACGCGGCAGAGTTTGGTGACAGTGATCTGAAGTAACGTAAGTTCTGTTAGTTAGACATTAGTGATGGTACATTAATTATCGTAGTGTACAATCGTTAGAAATTCCAAATTGAGTCAAAGCAAATACATCTGATATGCAAGTGAAGTAAACATTCTGTGTGGTGACAAACGTTTATATGAAGGGTAAACCTTAGAGTAAAGCAGAGACTCCATCTGAAATACGCGAGTGAACGACAGACAACTGCTCTCGCAAGTGCACAGCCTGATGAGTTAGCGAATACGTCTGTCTCTGTGTTTTGTGCCAGCGGGGTGCAAATTTAAAAACGATTACTGAAGCAGACAATATGGAGTATAATCGGATTGATGATTAATTACTGTAATTTGTAAGAACTATTGTTAGGTTTTACTTAACAGATGCATGTACGATTATCTTCTAAGTTCATTTTTGCTTGTTGAGTTAATTTCTCATTATAAGAAAAGGAGTAATCGAACTTTATCTATTTTGGTGTGTTTAGTATATAAGGTTTGGGGAAATGTTTAATCTATAAGAATTGGTTTTTGTGATGCTCTTTAAGCCACGTGTTTGTACATATTTACATTTGAAACCCATTATTTAATTTAATTTTGTCATTTATTTGTGTCAGCTGAGGTAAAATTTTAGCATTAACGTGTGGAAACTTACGTAACGAGTTACATCTATTGATAATTGAAATTAATCTTTGAATATTTTTGAACTTAATGATCGATTTGAAATTGCGTAATGAGCCAGACCGATTGCCAAATGTTTTTTAACTATTTTGAATTGTTTGACAGTAGAATACCGAGCACTGATAACAGAATATATTTTTTATTAAGTATAAATCACAGATTTGAAGCATTAAAATTCAAACCTATTGATGAATGTTTCAATACGATTTTTAAAGATAAAGTATTCATAAAATATATAGAGGTTATTTCGGATAAAGCACTGACCGTTCTATTTTACACTTTTCAGCTGCAAACGAATGTTTTAGTGTTTTAAAAATTATTATCTAAATTAATAAAATACTTATCTTTTTTGGGTTTTTTAATGGTGTATTTTAAATTATACAGTCTAAACCTTGAAGCAAATGCTTTGCCAATTATATGTTAAATTACCACAGCACTATATTTAACACAAGTAGTTGAAATTAAGATTAAAATTTTAAAAAAATTACAAAAAACGTTCTGCATTGTGCTTTTCATTGTTAATAACACTGGCAATTATTGACACAGATATCTCTTTGTTAGATTTAACTGGATTATTTTATTTGATGTCATGTTTATATTTGTGAATGCTTCTATCATTTTGAAATTGAAGTTTTTCACGACTTTCACTTACATCATAACTTGATTAAATTTTGTTAAATGTGTTTTTTGGCGACATTTTTCATTGTTAGCCTTCGCCGTTAGAGTGTGTTCGGATTTGTCATCTTTAAGACAGTTTAACAATATTTAATTTTTAATGACCTATTTATTCTTTACTAAAATTTAATTCTGTAGCTGGCTTTATACGTTTCTCAAACTGCAATATTAATAGCAGACTGATGTTTATGTTTTAATTTTACAACATCTTGAACAATTTTAGTAGATATTACTACTGACGAAGATAACTGTAAGTGTTATCGAAACGTTTAGATTGTATAATTTAAAATACACCATTAAAAAAACCAAAAAAGATAAGTATTTTATTATGTGTGATAATGGTGAAAGTTTGCATTTTCATATTATCTAAATTGTTTATTTAATTTAATTCAGAGTTATATAACAGAAATATAAATTTACACGTATACGAGGGATACTTAAAAAGTATTCAAATTAACGTTTTATGACTTGGAATTTTCATATGTACAGCGTGTGATCAATAAGTTTACGATGACCCGTGAGTTTCAAAATTTTCTTAAGTTTTGGATAAATTTCTTTCGAAGTGTGATTGATTTGAGTGGTGAATGGTTTTACCGAGTAGACTACAATCCTGTCTAATATCCCGCCTAAGACTATTTATTTCAGCAAAATTTACGATTGTGATGGCGCCTAGAGGCAATTTTTCCTGGACTGAGCATTATGAGTTGTAGATTTATGGTAAGTGTAAGGTGTTTGAAACTACCTTTCAATCATTTTACTCCCTATATCGACCCCGTCCATTTCCACTGTAGCTGGCTAGGCAAACCGTTTACTTCGGTAAGCCTGCACAACGACGCCTAGTGCGGTTTGGACATGTAACAATCATAACGGCAAGGCCTCAAAATTTGAAGTCGACATGAGGAGTTATGTATAACATCAAATCAAAAAATTTCAGTCTCTTCTTGCATGTACCTAATTTTATTATGTAATTATATATATCCACTAATACTTTTATGGTATATGTATGTATACGGGAATGTTGAGTCGAGACACTCCAGATTTTTTAATACGTTTATAACGAAAATAGCCAAAATCATCTATGTCAGATGGACGTTTAAAACTTTATGTCAGATACAGTAGTAATATGTAGTAATACACACACGCACGCACACACATACACACAGAGTCACACACCCACAGGCACACGTACACGCACACGCACGTACATACGCACGCACTCTCGCACTCAGGTACACACACACACACACATGCGCAAACTTAAATTCCACCTTACGGGTTTTTTTTCGCCAAAGTACGTGTTGTATCACGCACACCCCTCACGCACACACAATACACACGCGCGAGCGCACGCACGCACGCATTTACGCACGCACACACACACGACACATACACACACCCACAGGCACACGCACGTACATACGCACGCACTCCCGCACTCAGGTACATACACATACACACACACTTAAATTCCACCTTACGGTTTTTTTCACCAAATTACGTGTTGTATCACGCACACCCACACGCACACACACCCACACACTCACGCACCTACACACGAACATACACATACACAGGCCGACACAGACACACACACACACACACACACACACATACACACACACAAACAAACACATCCAAAAACTCACGCACATGCACACGCCCACGCACACGCATACGCGCACGCACATGCAAACGCAAACACAAATGCACACACACACATCTTGGTGGAACTTTGCCAATCATTGTAAAATAACCTAATAAGTCGATTTAGCGTTAGAGAAGAAAAATTCGATTGCATGCCGTGCTAAACCTGCATACGTACATGTAGGTTGGAAAGTAAAAATTAAAGTTGTGTACTGGTAATCGTGGTAGGGTTTTAATCATGTCGACGCGTTGTACGTTTGCACTTGGAAGTGGCAACTGCGAGCAATAAGTGACGTTTTCTTTGCCAATTTACGCATACCATAATAAAATGAATTTCCTTTGACATTATGTACGTTTTTGAATACATTAATTTAAACAAGATGGTTCTTTGCAACACATTATAGATAGACATAAACCATGTTTAGTAAGCAAACTTACTTTGGTAAATAATAATTGTAGTCTAATAATTAATTAAATAGGATTAAGAATGTTAAATTGTATTATCAGTATTTCATAGGAACACGCGGCTTTGTAATTTTTTAGCATCTATATGTCTATTAACCACTATCTGACCTAAAGTTGTAAAGATCCAGCCTAACTTTACTAAATTTTTTGTAATTAATTATTTGTTAATTGACCTGCAGTAATCAAGTTACATAAAGTTTCATAATATTAAAACCAATTGCAAAAGATTGCGCGATATTGCATCACAAATAGTTAGTTTAATCCCCTCCGACGTAAATATCAAAAAGCATCAATTGTTCTGACATCAGAGAACCCTCAGTCAATCACAACCAGACGCTCCCTACACAGAAGCCGGATCCACCCACCGCGAATTATCTATAAAGACCGCGACGCGCTACCGGAAGATTATTATATCCAGATCGCGCGCGCCTACCGTACTTAGTTTCGTTGTGTACGCCGCCGACCTGTCGATTGCCGCATCCGTTCATCCTGAACCGTCGTGTATCTTTAGTCGCGTTACTTTGCCGCCGTCACCGGTAAATCAGCGTCATACAATCACGCTGCTGGTTGAGATAAGCTAGGGTTAACCGCACGTAAGTTTTATTGCACCACATTACCTAAACATTACACCAGACGCCCAGAGAAACGACGGGTTGCAAAGCCCGGAAGTTATCTCATACTCCCAGTACACACAGCAGAAGTCACACGACAGGCTGTAAAGCCTGAAGTCACCTTTTGCAAATATACACACACCAGAAGTCTACGACAGGCTGTAAAGCCTGAAGTCATCTTCTGCAAACATACACACACCAGAAGTCTACGACACGCTGTAAAGCCTGGAGTCATCTTCTACAAACGTATACACAAACCAGGACGTTGTTACTGCGGGCTCTGACGCCCTGAAGTCATCTTCCATTTACTCCAGTGGCAAAATGTGTATTCACTCTAATTCTACCACTTCCTCCGGGAGATCTCTTTATACAGCATTAGACGGGTTAGTCCCAGATTCTTATAAAGGTCTCTTCATTAAACATGTACACCTACCATACACCTACCACCAGGAAAAATTAGAAATACAAACAAGCGATGCCGCAACCTAGAGAAGATCTCAATACCAGAAGCCGTATTCTTAGAGATCACCCGCGTTTACGTAATAAATTGCATCAAACGTGATCCAGCTTCTCGCGAACCGACTACAATTTGTTAGATATCCATCTAATAATATTTCTTAATAAAGGAAATCCGGTAAGATAAACATTCCTGTATCGCAAGTATATTTTCACGCAACGAAAAACTATCCACTATTTCGTTCTCGAAGGCCTGACCAATTTACCCACATCACAATAAATTACGAATGTTATACGTGTAAATTCTTTCATTTTAATCAAAAGAATATTCGTGTACCTAAGAAACCTGCATTCCGTCTGAATTGTTTAATTTAGATCACGCAGTCCTAAAACATTGTGTAAACCCACCTCAGTTTCATTCGTTTTCAACAATTAATAATAGGTGCAACATTGTGTAAAGGGGGTATAACACACTCCTATATAGAAGCAATTTTTAATAATAAGTAAATAAGTTCGTGATAAACTCCGCCTTTCCTGTATTTAATAGGTAGAATAAATTTCGCTTATAGGAAGGACCCTCCGGTTAGCCTGTTGTAAAATTTTGTTTGTTGTTTGTTAGTTCACCTAGTGTAGTTGGCTGATTATTTAATTTTATATAAAATAGGATAATATACGTTTAAAACATTTTATTGTAATTATTCAAAGTGTACAGTATTAAGCACCAAAATACGAACCACCCCCGTCTTTTTAAGACAAGACCCGACTTCAGCTAGTCCGAGGCACATTAAAATAATCCATTTTAATTATTGTAAGCAAAGGGGCTTAGAAAGTTTTAAACGTCCATCTAACATAGATGATTGTTTTTGTTTTTATAATTTTCGTTATGAACGTATTTTTTTTTATTTTATATCCAGTATTTATACAATCTGCCAAATAATATTATGCAATAAGTATTATATAGGACTAAATGTAAGCTACTGAGTACAAAAAGACATGTGGGGCAAAGCGAAAACTCCCCTTACATTGTTTTAATATAAAACAAGAGTAGTCTAACAATTAATTAAATAGAATTGAAAATATTTGGATTGTATTATCGGTGTTTTATAGAAGCGGGCGGTTTTGAAATGTTTTAAGCTAGCATTTATATCTCTGTTAACGTCTAACTAACATGCAGTTTTAAACGTCCATCTGACAGATTATTGTTTTTGTTTTTACAATGTTGCCTATTTTCATTATAACGTATTAAGAAAGAGAATGTATAATTATCATAAAAATTTCATTTCATTCCTTTTAATTTCCTCACTGTTCTTGTTTCTTATAAACATGACATTACCTTTATCTAGATCTGGGCCGAAATTGGCCTCTTTGGGGAAGCACTATTCACAGCCTTGCCACTAGCAGGCAAAAGACTCGTGAAAGGTATTATTCTCACAGTAAAATCTGTCTACCTTTACAACTTCGTGGATTTTATAGTCTGTACTATTACCTGTAAGTTGAATGGGTATATCTTCAAAATGCTGCAACCACCGTAATCATTGTGGTGCAATCATTGATTGAATGTCAGTCATTTCGTTATAACTTTCGTTATAAATTAAGCCTATTGTATCTGGTTTTAAGAGTTTACAACGGAATACCTGGTTAAGTGCACTATTCTTGGTTTTTGCCACTTCGAATGGATCCACAACATTCTGTTTACGGAAAATTTTCAGAAACGCATACAGCCTTTAATCAATATTATTACATACATTGCATAATATGAAATCTTCCCACAATTGGGTTAACAGTACCATCTAGTGACGTATTTTAAAAGCTGAAGGCAGTGGGGCCATCTAGCAAAATATTATAGAGGAAAACTAAAAACTTGAAATCGTGCCAAGGTAGGCTATTATTTTTTAATATTTATTTATTTGACATTTTTTACAAAAACGCACTTATAGGTTCATGTCATAAGCCAAGTGTACAATATCAACAGAACAGCTGTTATTTTAAAAACTCAATCTCACATAGCTTGGTAAGTTATACTTAATTTATTTTTTTATTAATTACTATAATTGTTAACATTATGAATATGTACACTACATAAAATCGCAACACACTTTACTATTACGATCCTTATTATCTTACACGATTGGTTCTTATGGTGATACTCAAAATTATTTCAATATTATTACATCTTTTATTTTCAGATTCTACATACTTTTCTCTATTTTTCAACAAAGCTGCCAAGGTTGTTTAAACACTTAAAGCCTGTCCGGTAGAACTGAACGGGTATCGGATTAACAAGGAGGATTGTCAATATATGGTTCTATTGTGCTTGAAACCGCCTTAATGCTTTGCTGTCTCGTACTTATTGTACGTGACAAAGAAAGATGGATATATTATGAATAATGCCTCTATTTCTGCCGAACAAAAGCGTTTGCAACTTTCACACATAATGACAAGGCAATAAGAATCAGATGCAGGTAGAATAGAAATTCAATAGGTATAATAAAATGCCAGTGGTTCTCAACACTGCTTTAACATTATATAATTTGTAAGAAATGCAACTTTTGTATAATAAAAATAATAATCGATTACTAATTACCTATAAGTAATTTCAATTGACACCTTTCACTTATACTTATAACAACAATAACAAATACATTTTTATTATAGTTAGTAAATATTAATTAAATTACAAAGATATACTTTTATAATTAAATGTAAAAATTATAATTGTCATTCGGCTTCAGATTCATCACTTCCTGAGTCATCCAAATCTTGGAAAAGATCATCGTCATCACTTTCTTCAGTGTTAACTGTGAAAATAAGAGGTCTTACTTCATCCACAATCTCTTCATTAACAAAAGTATCTTTAATTATTTTATCCGTATGATCAATACATTTTTGCCATATTTCCGCACTAACTGTTTTTAATGCGTCGTTCCACGTATTAAGAACATCTTCGTCTTTTCCGGATGTCGCAACGATACTTTTGTCGTATTTGTTCTTAGTAATGCCCCATACCAACTCAATTGGATTGAAATGGCAATGATACGGGGCAGGCGCAAAACTTCATGTCCATATGATAGAGCTAGCTCATCAATTACATATTTTTCGCATTGGTCTACTTTTGTTTCTTTTGGCCAATTCCACTAACTCTGCCTTTGTCATAAAATTTTCCCACGCTATTTTTTAGCGGTTAACCATTGCTGTATTTCTTCTTTTTCCAAGAAACTTTGACTGCCTTCTCTGCCTTTCGAGAATGATAACTCGCATTGTCAAGGACAATTATTGATGGTTCCTCTAATTTTGTAAAAGTGATTCCTCAAACCATTTTTCGAACAATTCTGCGTTCATATTATCGTGATAATCTAATGATTTATTTTTGTACCGAAAATTAATTGACTTCCGTCGATAAAACCGTTTCTGTTACCTGCTTCAATGATAATAAATCGTTTTCCATCTGATGATTTGTTCGGTTGATGTAAACTCTTTGCACTGTTATCTTGCCAAGTACATTTTGACGTACTACCTTTACTAAATATCCACGTTTCGTCTGTAAAACAAACTGTCTCGAACTTTCAGTTAAGATTTTGAGATACTTTCTCAGAAAAACGTTTCTTTGGCGACAATGTGGCTTTGTTCACAAACCGCGTCTATTGTTGGTTTTGGAATTTAAAGCCCATATTTTTAACACTAGAGCCAAACTGGTTTTTCCTATTTCATACGCGTTCTCAATTTTAAAAGTTTAATAATGAATTTAACGTTACGTGTTCCTTCTTTACATCTCGTATATTAATGCACGAATTGTTTGTTTCCATTTTCTGGAAAATCTGTATAAAGTTTGACACGCTGTTTTTCACTGGAGGTTCCAACTCGCCGCCATTTTTTTTAAAGCACAGATTTTCCCCATCGAAACCGAAAGTTTTAACGCGTTTGCTGTTCTTTGTTGAACAGAAAATGTAGATAATAGTGGACACCATTTTCTTTTCTTCTTAAAATAATCGACTGTATTTAAAACTAATTCGCAATTTCTTTACTCAACTTTTCGGCATTATATTAATGGTTAGTTTATATAAACGCTACTCAAAGAATAATGATAATATAGATATTGCAGTTGTTTTATTTATACCTATATGTACCTACTAAATGGTATAATAATCTATTAATTACTTATTGTTACAGTATTGCATATTTATTTGGATTCTTTTGTAATTGAGTACACTAAAACGTCATTACCATACTTGGTATACAATGAACTTTCTAAATGTAAATTGAAATACCTATACTTAATCGAATATTCATTATTATGAATGGCTTTTATAAATGTTTATTATAAAAACTTGCATTCTTCCATAAATTTTAAATGTAATGTTAAAGCAGTGTTGAGAACCACTGGCATTTTATTATACCTATTGAATTTCTATTCTACCTGCATCTGATTCTTATTGCCTTGTCATTATGTGTGAAAGTTGCAAACGCTTTTGTTCGGCAGAAATAGAGGCATTATTCATAATATATCCATCTTTCTTTGTCCACAATAAGTACGAGACAGCAAAATTAAGGCGGTTTCAAGCACAATAGAACCATATATTGACAATCCTCCTTGTTAATCCGATACCCGTTCAGTTCTACCGGACAGGCTTTATCATACCTTAACTAAGTTTTGAGTATCTTCAAAAACGTGGCTGATAACCAACAGTTGGGTTTCACTTCTTCGTTATCGTTGTAGTTTTGGGGTATTTAACGGAAAAAAATCCTCGACGCAAGATCAAATCTGTATTGGTCCAAAACTTACCAAACAATAAAACTCGGATCTGGGATTTGGAAAAAATTTGTAGCTTTTATTTTTGAATCGGATATATATATATATATATATATAAATATATATATATATATATATATATATATATATATATATATGTGTGTGTGTGTGTGTGTGTGTGTGTGTGTATCACATTGCCAGTATGATTTGCCAGTTACCCATCGTGCGTCCCCATGAGGATTGGGAAAGTCATCGGTATGCAATCCAGCATATTCGAAGGGTAGTGAGGAAATAAAATACTCACCGTGAAACTGGCCTGCTCCTCCAGGTTGTTGAGGCATTGGACTGGTTCTCCATTGTAAAAAAATCTACCAAAAGCCCAAACCGAGCCTCAGATACGGACGGATTTTTAAGACGACGAACACGGATAAGAAAACGGTTAATAAATTTTGCAACATGGAACGTACAAGGTATTCAGCAAAGATTGAGACCATCTCCTCAGATCTGGAGAAACTAGGACTAGATATTGTATCGCTAACAGAAACTAAAAAGAAGGGAGCTGGCACTAACATCGTTGGGGACTACATTCATATATTTACTAGAGTTCATAAAAGAAGAGAGCAGCCAGAGGAGTATACTTATAAGAAAACCCTCAAAACAAAATTAGTAATTGGGAAGCGATCGACGAGAATATTTTGATACTAAATATTAAATTGCACGGACATAACGTTACAGTGATAGCTGCATATGCTCCTTCTGATGATGGAAGAATCAACGTAAAAGAAGAATTTTTCGATAAAATTGACGAAATCCTAATAGAAATAGGTAGTACTAGAAAAGTGATAATGCTTGGGATTTCAATGGCAGAACTGGACGTCCCACAGACAATTTGAAGAGACGATTAACGACAATGGCGAAGACTAATTCATTTTGTGAAACTCGTGATCTGAAAACTAATACTGGCTTTTACAAACATAAAGACATTCATCGATATACTTGGATCCAAAATACACGTAATTTAAAATCAATAATTGACTATGTCATCAGTAGACAGAATACAGCCTTGCAATGGAATGACGTACGGTTCTGCGAGGAGTTACTTGTGGCTCTGACCACTTCCTAGTAAGGGCGAAAGTAGCATTTCCATTCAAAGAAGACACAAAAGATAGCAAGTTCAAGAAGCTGAACGTCTAGAAATTGAATTTCCCAAATATAACTAGGAATTTCAGAATAATGATAATATAGATATTGCAGTTGTTTTATTTATAAATATGTACCTACTAAATGGTATAATAATCATATTAATTATATGTTACAGCTTGCATATTTATTTGGATATCTTTTGTAATTGAGTAACTAAAACGTCATACCATATAGGTATACAATGAACTTTCTAAATGTAAATTGAAATACCTATACTTAATCGAATATTCATTATTATGAATGGCTTATAAATGTTATTAAAAAACTTGCATTCTTCCATAAATTTTAAATGTAATGTTAAAGCAGTGTTGAGAACCACTGGCATTTTATTATACCTATTGAATTTCTATTCACTGCATCTGATTCTTATTGCCTTGTCATTATGTGTGAAAGTTGCAAACGCTTTTGTTCGGCAGAAATAGAGGCATTATTCATAATATATCCATCTTTCTTTGTCTACAATAAGACAGACAGGAAATTAAGGCGGTTTCAAGCAATGAACCATTATATTGACAATCCTCCTTGTTAATCCGATACCCGTTCAGTTCTACCGAGACAGGCTTTATCAAACTTCAGGTAAGTTTTGATAGTCTTAATGATAAACTCGGCTGATAACCAACATAGCTTTTTGAAATCGTTATCGTTGTATATTGGCAGTATTTAAAGCGGACACAAAATTCCGACGCAAGATCAAATGCTGTATGTGCCAAAATTTACAAGAAGATCAATAAAACTGGATCTGCAATAATTACATGAGAGAAATTTCGGTAACTTATTGAATCGGATATATAGATTATATAATAATATAACTAATGAAAACGATTTTAAAGAATTCGAAGAAGAAGAACAAAGCGGATTCCGTGCAGGAAGATCGTGCACTGGCAATATTTTCTGTCTCAAACAGATTATAAAAAAGAACAACTAGAAATATAGAAACTCATTTACATTTGGATCTCCAAGATGTCTAAATAATTATGGAGTATCAACAATCTAGTTACCATACTATGGAAGTGATTATTAAAGACTCAAAATCTAGGATCAAGATAGGTAAATGCTCATAATTTGTTACAAAGCTCTAATGTTATATGCAACTTAAAATAAAAGACTCACAAAACTGAAGGAAGGTTTGATATTGAACATGACCGATGCATGTCACCCTTCAGTTCGCCGACGATCAGGTGGTTATAGCTAATGATAAAGACGATATGCAGTATATGATGCGAAAATTAGTGGAAGAGTACACACTTTGGGGCCTATCAGTTAATCTAGACAAAACACAGTACCTTTGCATAGGAAATGAATCTAATCCACTGGACCTTGAGAATGGACAAGAAATCACTAGCTGTCAAAGTTACATATATCTAGGTGTAACATTTGATGAATCTGATACTGATACGAGAGAAATAGAGAAACGAATAGTACAAGCAAAGAAAATTATTGGATGCCTCAACAGTACATTATGTAGCATAGAAATAACAAAAAACAGAAAGCACAACATCTATGAAGGTATGGTGAAGAATACTTTGTATGGAGCCGAAACTTGGAGAATACCGAAAACATAAAACAAAAGTGGAAGCAGTAGAAATGATGCGATCAGAAAATCTTTTGCATTTCAAAAGTGACCACGTTAGAAATGAAATAATTAACAGCGGTGGGAATTGAAGGAAGTATTGGAGAAGAACAACTGACATGGTACGGTCACGTTCAACGTATGTCTGACGCAAGGCTGCCCAAACAAGTTTTAGAATGGCAACCAAAGGGACGCAGAAAAGAGGAAGACCAAGGTTTGAGTGGCAAAAGCTATACAAACATCTGTGAGTCAGAAAACTTAACACCAGAAGATACAGAGAACCGAAGAGGCTGTGTAAATTTGTGACAAGTAAGACCGTTCTAACGCAATTATCATATATATATCATTACATAATAATATATTATATATATATATATAATATATTAAAATATCTCATTACTTTTCGCATAAAAAAAGATTACAGGATATCCTTTGAAGAAATGATTTTGAATCCGTAAAAATTTGGTAATAAAAAATAGGTGCAATTAAAACAAAGACATTTGTTTTGTTCTTCTGAAGAACATTTAAATACTTTGTCAAAGGTTTGTAACTGTGTTAATATAAAACATCTTCATCTTTGAGAAATGGTTTGAATCAACTCGGATCTAAACCATAGTATCAACTGATCACTGCATGTAGTAAAATACTTTGGCATCAGACTGCTTATTGAAAGACTTCAGGTTGTTCATCATCGAACCGAGCAAAATGACCATAATAATCTTTAAACGCGTTCAAGTACTAAAACACCAATTGTATTCCAAATTATTATACATGTTCGACTACGAAGAATTAAAACTAAAATCAAATTGAAAATACTTATTTATAATACATTACTTTTTCAGTGACCTAGATTTAACTGACAATCCTGCTCTATCAACATAAATATTTTCAGTGATGCATGTTCTCTTCACTATAAATTAAACTTAATTTGATAATTAATTTCAACACCATGTATATTATTCAAATTGATTCGTGATAAATCAAAACCATTAATTTTATGAATAGCCATATTCAACCATTACTAAATAATTGACGACCATATTCGAAACCTTTCCAAACTGTAACTCTAAACTAAGAGATCAAGAAAACCGTTTTTAATTAATCTAAGTTTTCATAAGCTATCGATTACAAAACAAAACATCTAATTAGGATATATGACAAATTATATCTTTTAATACCGTTAGTCTATAAATATATACGTATGAATTAAATTCAAACTTTTTTTAAGGATTTTCAAATTTAATGTAAACAAACACCTGTTGATAATTAAAATATGGAAAGTAATAATTACTATTTTTCTAAATAATTCGAAATTTTTTATTTGAAATAAAACAATCATTCACAACCAAACTGTACAATTAAATTTAAACGCAATACACGAGTACTTAAGTAATTTGTGCACGAAATATGTGTATGGAACGTAATTTAAAATTAAACAAATACGTAAACTATTAAAAATCAATTGTTAATCCTGCTTAAATCGCCACCTGATAATATATACAAAATACGTCAAACAGACTTGTTAGCTAACAGAACCAAAATTATCAACAATAAACTCTTATTAAATTCTATTCTAAAAGGAGTTTCGACTCTAAAAGACATTAAGAATCTTTAGAACATATACTATCGAGATAACATTTATTACGATATCGAAAAAGCCTTTCCAAACCTCTCTAAACAATGACAGATAAATAACTCATTATTAAGTTTAAATTTAAGTAAACACCTAACAATACATTTACTTCAAGTGAAAATATTTAGAAAATGTGAAAAATCCTATTAAAACACTTCAAAATTAACTACAGCTAAATAATGAATTCGATTATTGCAAATTAAAAAGTAGGCTTTGATGGTTTAAAACAATTATTGTATAAAGATTATGTTATCTGTCAAAAGACTACAATAGTTTCTCACATTTTAATGAACATTGTTTGAAAATGGCTTTAAATTATTCTAATTATTCTGACAGGAGAATCGAATTTTGTAATTGGTACCATCGTAAATGTCAAGAAAATCCTGATTTTCTGATAAAGTTGAATGGACAGATAGACATTTTACCAACTGGAGTCTTCAATAAAAATCATCATTACTCGGCCCGTGAAAATTACATATTCGCGATCCACGCCGACTTCAAGTACGATTTGGTTTTAATGTGGTGCGGAATGATCGGTAAGTAATATCTTTGTTTGAGTTAATTGAGTAACATTTAATAAATGAACTACGACTCATTTTTGAATATTCCCAATTAATTTCAGGAAATCGTCTGATTGGTCCATTTATTTATGACCACACGTTAACAGGGCAACTATACCTTTTAAGTTGCAAATGAAATCATTCCATCCATTCGTGAAGCTGTTCCCCTGATAAATTTAATAATTTGTGATTCCAACAAGATGGATGTCCCACATAATTCAGGGAAGTCCGAGCATTTTACGGGAGATTTTGGTGAAAGAACAATATCCAACGGTGGTCCTGTGATTTGGCCTGCTAGGTCTCCGGACCTTGCCCCATTAGACTTTTATTTATGGGGATATGTCAAAATGAGGGCATGAACTTGATCCCCAGAAAATACAAGTTCTAGAACATCGAATTATTAATATTAGAATGAATGAATTGACAAATTATTCTTTACTGTTACTGCAATAATGTCGAAATTGGGAAATATTTGATGAAAATAACAATCTGTCCACAGGAGCGCTAATCCTGTTACAGATTAAATAAATACTCACTAGAGCATCGAGGTCGTAAAGGTAATTTGTGCCACGGTATAGCTCAGTGGTGTGGGCGAGGTCCTTACTTAGTGATGTAAAAGGGCACTAGTCAAAACTCCAAAAACGTCAAAATCGGGTAAAATCTGTCAAAAAGGCGCCACCTGTTAAATACGTTTATAGCGAGAAAAACGTCATGAACAGATCTTAGATTAGCCTAACAGGAAACCAAAACGTTCACTCAACAATAAACTACTCTACTATTAAAAATTCTATTCTAAAAATATTTACGCGACGTTTACCTAAATTCCAAAGAAATTCTAAGCTTTAAATATAAAAGCCGCAAAATCGCGATAATAAAACCCAAAACTCCCTAAAATCTCGCCTAACCTCAATTCAAAAGTTATTATCTCAAAATAACTAATAATAAATGAAAATAGGATAATTAATTAATTCACAACGAAACTAAACAAACGCGACCAAAATATCTATAAAAATCTATAAACTCCTAAAATTTATTAAACGTCGATATCGGGATGTAATACCTAAATTCGAAAAAAATACAGCTCATTTTCAAACAAATAACAAACTGCTTACAGTGCTTACCTTTTGACAAATCCGACACCAGCAAAGATGTCTACAACCAGTTGTAATTAAATCAAACGATCCGATATCAAATATGCTCGGATTCAAAAATTCAATGACCAATCTAAATTTTTGAACGTGATTACTTCAAATAAACAAAAAATATTGACGTTACTTCATGATCTAATTCTCATAAAAAAGCAAACACTTAAAATGTACGTCGTATGATGCTGTACAACATTGGGTTTACACTTTAAAGAAAACAATAAGTACATTAACTAAAGAATATATATATATATATATATATATATATATATATATATATATATATATATATATATATATATACAGTGTGTCAAAATTGGTCTGTGCAGTATTGCTATCCTGAAACTATAAGAGATCGAAAGACGTTAAATGGAGAAAGTTTTAGAAATTTTGAGTCCACTAAAATGCCATTCTGAAATCAAGGCTATCTCAATATTTTTCAAAATATTTGAAAAAACTGAAAATCGACAATTTTTATTTTAGCTATATCTCTTTTATTTGAACAGATATAAAAGAATAAATTACTTTGCCATTGCCATTTTTATCCTCTATTGATTAATCCGACGTTTCGTCGATTAAGACCATCATCAACTTTATTTTTCATATGGGCGGAAATTAGCTAATGTATAAATGATTCCTTTTTATTCTAAATCCAACGATGTATAACACTTAATGATAATTCGACTGTTTCGACCTCATTATTTACATTTTCTTTTAAAATATTTCTTTTTCTTAATGAAACATTTTTAAAAATAAAAGAGTACCAAAGCACATTTATTTTACTGCACATATGTACATTTATTTCAACTCATAACTTCATAACTAGGACGTCTTGACATCATCAAAAGCATCTTATTAAGTTAATCTTTATGAACAGTAGCATACCTATTCAGTAGATAACTATTTATTACGATATCGAAAAAGCCTTTCCAAACCTGTCTTAAACAATGACAGATAAATAACTTTTATTAAGTTTAGAAGTTTAGTTAAACACCTAACATATACTATTTACTTCAAGTGAAAATTTATTTAGAAAATGTTGAAAAATCCTATTAAAACATTCAAAATTAACTACAGCTAAATAATTTGAATTGCATTAATGCAAAACATTTCTGAAGTAGTAGGCTTTCGATGGGTTATAAAACAATTATCTGTATAAGATTCATGTTATCTGTCAAAGACTACAATAGTTGTTCTCAGCGATTTTAATGAACATTGTTTGATAAAGGGCTTTAAATTATTCAATTATTCTGACAGGAGAATCGAATTTTGTAATTGGTACCATCGTAAATGTCAAGAAAATCCTGATTTTTCTGATAAAGTTGAATGGACAGATGAGACACATTTTACCAACTGTGGAGTCTTCAATAAAAAAAATCATCATTACTCGGCCCGTGAAAATTCACATATTCGCGATCCACGCCGACTTCAAGTACGATTTGGTTTTAATGTGTGGTGCGGAATGATCGGTAAGTAATATCTTTGTTTGAGTTAATTGAGTAACATTTAATAAATGAACTACGACTCATTTTTTGAATATTCCCAATTAATTTCAGGAAATCGTCTGATTGGTTCATTTATTTATGACCACACGTTAACAGGGCAACTATACCTTTTAATGTTGCAAAATGAAATCATTCCATCCATTCGTGAAGCTGTTCCCCCTGATAAATTTAATAATTTGTGATTCCAACAAGATGGATGCCCCGCACATAATTCAGGGGAAGTCCGAGCATTTTTACGGGAGATTTTGGTGAAAGAACAATATCCAACGGTGGTCCTGTGCTTTGGCCTGCTAGGTCTCCGGACCTTGCCCCATTAGACTTTTATTTATGGGGATATGTCAAAAATGAGGGGCATGAACTTGATCCCCCAGAAAATAGCAAGTTCTAGAACATCGAATTATTAATATTATTGAAAATATTAATCGTAATACGGTATGTCGAGTAACCAGAACTGTCGCAAAAAAATATGAAAAGTGTATTGAAAAAAATGCTCGGCATTCTGAATAATAGTATGTAGAACTAATGTCGGTTTTATAATTATCCTGTAAAATACATTTAATATTAATATAAAACACTTTAAAATGTTTTTTAATTACTTTTTAGTCATAATTTTATGGTTTAAATGAGTAATATTTAACATAATACCCTAATAACTACTATGTGTTTTTTGAATATTCCCATTATTTTCACTCCTTTGCTTGAGCAATTTATTTATGAATACCAAGTAAACATTTAAGAATTTTTAAGACAAGCTTCGGAAAGGCTATAAAGCGTAATAAATAGTTATCTACGAATAGATAGCTACTGTTCAAAAGAGATGACTTAATGATGCAATAATTGTTTTAAACTCATCAAAGCCTACTACCAAAAATTTACAATAATAGAATTCATTATTTAGCTGTAGTTAATTTTTAAGTGTTTTAATAGGATTTTTCACATTTTCACTGGAAGTAAATGTATTGCTAGGTGTTTACTTAAATCTAAACTTAACAAAAGAGTTATTTATCTGTCATTGTTTAAGACAAGGTTCGGAAAGGCTTTTTCGATATCGTAATAAATAGTTATCTACGAATAGGTAGCTACTGTTCATAAAAGATTACTTGATGATGCTTTTGATGAGTCGAAACGTCCTATTATAAATTATGAGTTGAAATAAATGTACATTTACAGAATAAATTGCTTTGGTAGTTTTTTTTTTTCAAAAATGTTTCATAAAAAAAAAGAAATATTTGAAAATTTCAAAAATGGAGGTCGAAACGTCGAATTATCATTAAGTGTTATACATCGTTGGATTTAGAATAAAGAAAGGAATCATTTTATACCATTAGCTAATTTCCGCCCCATATGAAAAAATAAAGTTGATGATGGTCTCTAATCGACGAAACTTCGGATTAATTTTTTTCTGTCAACAATCAATAGAGGATAAAAAGTGGCAATGACAAAGTGTAATTCATTCTTTTATATCTGTTCAAATAAAAGAGATATAGCTAAAGGTTTTTCGAATATTTGAAAAATATTTGAGATAGCCTTGATTTCAGAATTGCATTTTAGAGGGCTCAAAATTCTCTAAAACTTTCTCCATTTAATCGTCTTTCTATCTCTTATAGTTTCCAAGATAGCAATACTGCACATACCAAATTTGGACACACTGTATATTGACTAGTAATAAAAACATCATCATCAAAATGTTAACACAATTGCTACATAAATCAAAACATTCATTCCAAATTTCATCACCTAGTTTAACCTGTGAAACTAGCTAGTGTCAGTAATCGTCGTATTAAAACGACTGTAAATTCGAAATACCAAAATAACAAAAGATTAGGACAAAAATATCGCATCCTCTTTGTGACGCATAACCACATATAATTTCAATACAAATTCGTAAGTATAATAAATAAAAAACACTCAGATAAATTTAGAATCATAATACGAATGAATACGCATGCACTAAAGGTTAATCGATACAAAAATGTAACGTGAATGTCAAAAGTCAGCGTATTGAAACGTCGGCATATATAACAAAAAAATATAATACACAGGAATTTATTAAAATTTGTCAACCACTGCAATCAAAATACCCAAAAAAGTTTACCTTATATTCGACCTATGGCCTCGACGGCGGCGGCACTATAATCGATGTAGAGACTCGAACTCCAAATATGATTTAACTCGTAAATACTTCTCTTTCCAATACGTTTTGTTTGATCTTACAATTTGTTGTACGTTACTCTATTACTAAACTTCTATAAAACTTGATTACTCTACTATATCCAAGTACTGAATATCACTTATTAATTTAAAATTATCACAAGAACGAAAAGCTTTTTTTATTTACAGCGAAATATTCGTTAACAGGCAGCTGTATACACGAAGTCATCCACAAAACTAACACCTAAACTAATTCACATAGATCCGCACACTAGATGCGAAAACAACTCCAACGAAGTTAGGACCGACACCCATCTGACACCGAATCCAACTTCCATGGACGAGAAATGTCGATACTCGACAACGATAACAGAAGTTATTTCAGGGAGAACGAAGTCAATATATGATCCACCAATTAAGGGTGTATTCGGAACCAAACTTCCACCGCAACTTCTCTAAGCCCCCAGAAATGAGTGTAAACAGTTCACTACCCCAAAGCAAAAAACTTCGTGGGTGCGGCGGCTTCGCGAACAAAGGTGGGTCCTGCTACTACATCTCTGCCAGAACTACATTTCCCTTATAACCACCTTATAACCCTTTCCATCTTACTTAAATCTTCAATAGCCAATTATAAAAAGAATTACTTAAATTTTAAATCATCCCAGAAACTAATCAAACCCGAAAAACTAAATCGGAAAAATTACATCACCCATCTAAAATGTGTTCTTAAAGGTGCCTCGTGTAAGGTGATATGGGTAAGATAACGAAACTTCTACTATACTGACCCTTAAACTAACTTACATAAAATTCAACTCTTTGTTCAAACTCAACAATTTTTATCGACAGGAAGACGGCAGTCTGGCGGCTATAATTAATTTATTTACAGAAAAACTACTCTAACATTACTCTAATAGTAACGCCCGGACCACCTGCGAGTGAAACGTAATTGTACAAAAAAATTCCATTTATAAATGTCTCCAAAACCCCCCAAAAAAAGATGATCTAATAAAAGATCACAAAAATTTAAACTCTTTTAAATTCGAAATAAAAAAAAAATTGGACAAAACCTACCTCCGTGCTTTTAGAATAACTAGAATACAATAATTACAAATTACACTGGTATAGCAAAACATGTGTCCAAATATATGGGGAGTTGCACATATTTAATCACAATCACTCAAACTACTGTCGTTTTCGCCCAAGTTTATAATGAGCACAGCTATATCTGCAATATCTAATTGTTTTTCTCTTTATATCAGTCATTTATTATTTTCTCTGTGTAATTAATAGATCGTTTCCACATTTCGGGGTTACCATTTGAAGTGCTTCCCTCCAGAAGTTGAGGCTGTTATCAATAATTCTACCATTTCTCCTAATGTCATTATAATAAATATTTGTGATGCCCCATATTAACTCAATTGGATTCAAAATGCAATGGTAGGGAGGTAATCGCAAAACTGTGTGGCCATACTGCTCCGCAAATTGATCAACCACATAAACTTTCGGTGGTTTATTTCTAAACAGAAATAAAATAGAATGAGACAATACAAAATTATTGCAAGAAAACCTTACTGTGCATCTTTGACTAAAAGTTCAGTCATTTTCTGAGTATTGTATGGCAATATCTTTTCGTATCCATTTATGAATATCCGCTTTATTCCACGATGTGTTCGGGATTTTTGTTAGCAACGTGTTGTGATACGGTGCAATGCCTAGGACGATTACACTGGGTTCTTCTAAATTTATTAATAATTGATTTTCGAACCAATGTAAAATTCATTCCCCATGGTAATCGCCAATACTGATTTTTGACGCAAATAAGTGATCTGCACCAGAAATGAATCTATTTTCACAACTGGCGTACAGTACAATGTGTCTACAACGTTAATATGTAATATTTGAATAAGAAATAATAAACCTCACCTTCTACCGTCAGTTTTAATGCTTCTTTCGCCATCATCAATTTGATATTGTGATAACTCGTGTATATTTTGTAAGAAAACAACTGATTTACTGTAACTACAACAAGAACAGTCAGTACTAGCAACAACCTAACAATTGTTATTTCAAGTTTTAATGCTTTGAACACTTCTTTTATCATTATCTTGACACGATCTTTCAAGTTTCATCTAAGAAAACAAATTTGAGGGAACAGCTTTCCTTTAACGAATTATACAGTGCTTTCATTTCAAAACTAGTCACCCTTAATATTTTTTTAGCAATGGAACCTCGACCTAGAAAAAAAATACGTCAATTTAGACGTCGAGGGGGACATTCAAAAACAGTGTTCATGGAATTTTACTTTTCACCTCTTAATCCCCACTCCCCTCACTTTAAAATTTTAAATTGCACTCCCTAGCTTGTGATACATCATTTTGAAGGTATTCAAAATACAAATCCAACGGCGTTCAGAAAATTTATTTCCATCGCCCCATTTTGAAATTACAAGCGAAAATGTCAATACTATAGCAATAAATTTTGTTCATTGATTTCATTGTTCAAGACAATACCCCTAGTTTATCAAATACTGAAATACGAAGTGATACGGAAACGATATCTCCTCTCTCGAATATTTTTATCGTGTTTTTATCGATTTGGATTATTTTTGCTTTCAGAGTTCAGTTAAGGTTATCGTATTTCAGTTTGTAATTTATTGCCGACTGCAACAATTTATAATCAAGTCTGTTTCGGTTAAGTTGTTGAATTTTGACAATTCATTACTTCAGTTTGAAACATAGTCTGTTTCGGTTAAGTTGTTGAATTTTGACAATTCATTACTTCAGTTTGAAACATTGAATTTGAATAAAACCAAGAATCAATCATGGTTTACACTATTCAAGAATGAGTTGAAATTATTTATTTGTATGGAGCCCAGAATAAGTGTGCTCGTAGCACAGCCCGAGTCTTCAACGAAACGCATCCTGAAAAAAATGTTGGATATCAAATATGTGCTAACTCTGGTGAGAGAATTTGAAGAAACTGGCTCAGTATGCAACAAAGTAAGAAAGACACCACGAGTTCTCAACGAAACTGTACAAATTGAGGTCTTAGGCCATTTTGCCGCTGAACCTACGACTTCAATTCCAAAAGTCGATGCATTAACGAATATTTCTGTTAGTTCCATACACAAGACTTTAAAACGTCACAAGTTCTTTCCTTACAAATTTACCATTCTCCATGAACTCACTGAAGATGATTACGATAGGAGGATTCGATTCTGTGAAATAATGACTACGATGATTCAAAGTGACAGCAATTTGGTAAAGAATATTTGCTTCAGTGATGAATCGACGTTCTATCTGAATGGCTTTGTTAATAAACAGAACTGTAGATATTGGGGTCTTCGAAATCCTAACGTGTTCTTAGAGGGTCATACGCAGGTTCCAGAAAAAATTAATGTCTGGGCAGGAATTCTTGCAAATGAAATAATAGGCCCTTTGTTTATCGAAAAAAATTTAACCGCTAATTTGTATTTAAATTTATTAAAAAACTACATTGATCCGCTTATAACTGAGTCCTTAGAAAATCAAGCTGACGAAGAAGGCAACCCACTGTTAGATGAAAGAAATGTGCAGTATCAACAAGACGGTGCACCCCCACACTATGCGTTGGTGTGGCTTAATCAACGGTTTCCCGGCAAATGGATTGGCAGAAGAGGCGCAATAAAATGGCCTGCCAGAGCTCCCGACTTAACGCCATTGGATTTTTTCCTTTGGGGTTATTTAAAATCAATCGTGTATCGTAACCCTCAACCAGAAAATATTCAGGCCCTTAGAGCTAGGATCACTCAAGCGTGCCAGCAAATTACTGCGGAAACATTTCAAAATGTTAGAGAAGAATTCGTTAATAGATTGTTTTATTGTCTAGCTAAGAATGGAGAACATTTTGAGCACTTAATAAAGTGAGGTTACACGAACAAATTGTATTGTTGTTTACCTAACAATAGGGAACGTTTTGAGTATTTAATAAAGTATTGTTTTTGTCTTGAACAATGAAATCAATGGACAAAATTTATTCCTATAGTATTGACATTTTCGCTTGTAATTTCAAAATGGGGCGATGGAAATCAATTTTCTGAACGCCCTTGGATTTGTATTTTGAATACCTTCAAAATGATGTATCACAAGCTAGGGGGTGCAATTTGAAATTTTAAAGGGGAGTGGGGATTAAGGGGTGAAAAGTAAAATTCCATGAACACTGTGGCGTGGTTAATCTTTTTTCAATTTAAAACCTATTTGTAATAATGCAACAAGGACACTTTATAGCCTTCAAAAATTTGTCTGGCTTGAAATTTGGCATGGATAGTTATTAATGTTACATGCTCTTCTTAAAATACAAATAAACTGGTTTAAATACTTTACTACAATCGAAATCTTACTGTTTGAATACATCCCGTATATGGCCTCACGGATAGATGTGGCATTTAAAATTTTGTGTCGATTACTTCTTTATTTCGGCAACGTTTTCTTTCCGGGGAACGAGCGTTTCACTCTGATTGACAGCTTGAGAAATTCTACTCAGCGTCGAAATATTTAACTTCAACGCTGCTGCGACCCGCTACAAATTAATAGAATTTTAAAAGTAATGGAAATTTCCTATTTACTTCTCGAACAGAACTTAATGGTAATAATTAACCGCCATTATCTCGTTTTTGTTCAAAGTATTGTATTAAAGAAGCTACCAGTTCCTTGGCTTTACAATGTAAATGTTTCGGCATTTCGGCGAATAGGAAAGTAAAGGGAAATTCAAAAACACTTGACACCTCAACAGCATGATGCAATTATTAGCAACGCTAATGTTGTTCTGCAAAGAGCAGAGCAGGTTTTTACGCTAAGAGGGACAATGAATATAAACGGAAAATTGGCAATCGTAAAAGCGAAATAAAACTGTCAGCAGCTGTCAAAAAAGTTTGGCATCAATGTTAATACAGTATACGGCATTGCCAACATTTTCCACTAAAAAGTAACTAGATCTTAAAGAAGCCAAAGTAACCAAATACTTGTTTTAAATTGGCATGCATGACGTGCAACGCTTTAGAAAATTAACAAAGTATATTAGCGTAGTTTTGAGCATTACATATAGATGTCACTGGGTGTTTCCTAATAACCGAGAGGGCCATATAAAAAGCAGGTTCCATATTACCCTCGTCTCTTCTAATAATTCAAAAAATAGAAACGTTGCCATTTTCATGTATAATTAATTTCGTTTCAAAAACACCATAGCGCAATTAAATTCTGTTACTTATTGCAAAACATTAATAGTAATCCCCATAAGTCATATACAGTGTCCTATATTTAACCAACAATAAACAATGATTTAATAGTGATAAGTAGTGGTATTGTTTTAATTTAGTAAAATGATCTACATATTATACATTAGAAAGAGAGACTGTCAGCAGCTGTCAAAAAAGTTTGGCATCAATGTTAATACAGTATACGGCATTGCCAACATTTTCCACTAAAAAGTAACTAGATCTTAAAGAAGCCAAAGTAACCAAATACTTGTTTTAAATTGGCATGCATGACGTGCAACGCTTTAGAAAATTAACAAAGTATATTAGCGTAGTTTTGAGCATTACATATAGATGTCACTGGGTGTTTCCTAATAACCGAGAGGGCCATATAAAAAGCAGGTTCCATATTACCCTCGTCTCTTCTAATAATTCAAAAAATAGAAACGTTGCCATTTTCATGTATAATTAATTTCGTTTCAAAAACACCATAGCGCAATTAAATTCTGTTACTTATTGCAAAACATTAATAGTAATCCCCATAAGTCATATACAGTGTCCTATATTTAACCAACAATAAACAATGATTTAATAGTGATAAGTAGTGGTATTGTTTTAATTTAGTAAAATGATCTACATATTATACATTAGAAAGAGAGAGCGGAAGTGTAACTTCCGCGAGGGGAAGCAAGTGTATCACCGCGTGTATCGTCCTTGTGTTGGTGTGCTTTACTCGGATTTTTTCACTTTAAATACGCGCTCGTTGGTTTAACATTATTTAAAAAAGGTTATAAACGTTAAAAAATCTGAAAAAGTGAGTCACTGTGTCTTCCAAATTTCAATTTGAGTATTTTACCATAGTGGACAATATACAAGAGGTAAGTTTTGGATTTTATTTGCATAATACAAATATTATGGATAATTGGGAATACTACATAATTAATTGCGCGATTTCAAAATTTGGCTTTATCGTCAACAGGACAGGATGTACATGTTTTGTCAGCAACTTTTTATCAAGTATATGCAAGATTATCCACTTATTAAACGAACACGTTGCTTTAATTCAATCTTTTTTATTTTACATAAAAAGCAGTTTCTATTTTAATTATCACAACATTTGCACAAACAAAAAAATCCTATGACCAGCTCTTTTATATTATTAATTTATCTAAATCTCTTTGTTTTGTTTACTTATTTATGTACATATTAAATGTGTGGTTTAACTACCACAACATACATTTGCAATATGTTCTAAACAGAGCATGGCAAAGTTCAATTCCCCTTCATTTCTTTGACGGATATTAAAAAGTGTTTATTATAATTTTTAGTAATATATCATAGTCTATGTAGATTTTATTTTAAAACCACTTTCATAGCCCTCACTATTTTATGTATTATGTATTTTAGAATTTTGAAGGCACCTCGTATTTAAAAATCATTCAGCAATTAACCGTTTTTCAAGTGTAATCACCATTAAGAAGAATTTGTTATGGTGTTTAAATAACTTAATCATCATTCCCTTCAGTGAACCCGAATTTTGCAACGGTGTTAGTTATTATGACGTTTACACGTATAGTACCGGGGGCATTTAGAAATTTAATTTGTGAAGTGTATTGGACATTATTAAAACTAAGTATGATCAATGTGCGGCTCATCTCTTTTTTTTTCTGTTAACTGGTTGTATCGTCTAGACATTATTTTTAGATTGTATCTTACAACTTTTTAGTTTTCGATCCAAATATTACGCTCTAATAAATCATTTTATAGCAGAATGTGAAAAATGCATTGGCAGTTAAGTGAAAAAAGTGATTAACAAAGACAATGTAATTAATTCACTCCGTACATTTACGCTTACAGTTAAGTAGGGAGTGAAATGTAATGAATTCCATATTACAGTAATCTAAATTTCAAATTTCTAAAATCAAAGCAATTGCTAGATATGTCCTTTTCAATAGCCCAAAAAGTGTATTTAAGCAAAGGTTAAGTAGAATTCATGTTTACTGCTACGTCACACTTAACAATAACACTATTCGAATATTTTGCAAGTGATCAATTCAGTACTATACGAAGAATGATTTTAGGTAGGTAAAATGCATAAGTAGTGATTTATTTATCGGATAAATCTATTTTTAGCACGAAATATTTTTGTCACGGCAATTCAATCGAGAATAAAGAAGGTGAAAAAATCATGAGAGCTTATTCAATCGATTTCTTCAATTTTCTTTGATTCAGAAGTGAATTGACGAAAATATTTAGTGATATTGAAAATGCATTTATCTTAATTTAAGCAATCATCACGAATGTATTTTACGAATATTAACACAACGTGGCACATAACAAACACCTATCTCAAAACCAATATTTTTGATTTGGAGAGAAGGGTATCAAACCATTTTAGACGTTATTTATTAAGGGACTATTAATTAAGTAAACAATTAGAATAACAACTATCAAGTGTGACACTTGAATACACACCGTGTCCAAGATAAGGATGCCCACTATGGGGATCTCGGAAACGGTAAGAGATGGAAGGTCGGTTAAATGGAACAAAAGTTATGCATTTGAGAGGATGTATTTATGGTCTTTGTAGAACTCGAATATCTCTTTTAGTTTTTTAGATATTTGAAAAAAATTGAATTTTCTGATTTTTGTTTTTATTTTTTTTCTGACCTTATTTGGAGAGCTATCAAGAAAAGAAGAGCACATTTTCATTGCCACTTTTCTAGCTCTACTTAAATGCTGTTATTCAATTTTTGATACAACGTTTCGTTTGTTAGCAACTATCATCAACTTTATTTTTTTAAATACACGAAAAAATTATTTTTGCCATATTTAAATTCTCTCCTTGATTCTGAATTTTTGATGAGACAATTCATATTCAATGTAAAACATCGAAGACGTACAGTTAAAACTAATACTAAAAACATTAGAAAACTGTAAAATTATTATAAAATAATGTTTTCTCTTTTTCTAATGCCTGTTGCGAAGAAAATAATTCACAAGTATGTATTTAGTGAAAATACTATTAATTAAACAGTTAAAATACTTCTTCCGTCGTACTGAAGCATTTGATAAAAATAAGTTGGCTTTGCATTTTGTTTACCTACCTGTCATAATTGATTGTTGTCCATATTACGTTTGTTTGGTGGTCTTTGAGTTAATTACATTTTGTGTTTACCTAAAAACAATATGGTAGGAGTACATTTTTCAAATAATGAAAAATTCGATATACTGACGTGTTACATTTTGTGTCAACGTAATTGTTCTAAAGCCGAAATAATGTATTTAAACAAATATACAGAAAGGCGTCAACCTCACAAAAGAACTTTTCGCACATTAGCAGTTAATCTAAAAAAATATGGTGCGTTCAAAAAACCTGTAAAATCTCGCAAAAAACCTTGCAATGAAGCAATACTGTTTTATTAGCTGTAACGGAAAATCCAGAGCTTTCTACTAGGAAAATTGAAGAGGCAACTGGCGTAGCCCATTCCACAGCTCATTATGTTCTAAAGAAGGAGAAAGTAAATCCATATAAATTTAGAATTTGCCAAGGACTTCGATCAGGTGACCCAGAAAGACGTAGAATATTTTGCGAATGGTATACACATCAATCTCAAGACAATGAATATTATCTGAATAAAATAATATGGTCCGATGAAAGTATGGTTAATAATATTGGAATTTTTAATCGTAGAAATTCTCATTATTGGGCAAGAATAAATCCATGTCTGTACAAAACGGCCAAACACCAACACCGTTTCGGATTTAATATGTGGGCTGCTATATTCGGTACTCGAGTTATAGGTCCTTTCATTTACCACGAGTCCTTAAATTCTGAACGTTACCAAATTTTACTCCAAAATGAATTAGAGATAGCTTTGAATGATTTGCCTTTCCAAGAAGTTGAAGGTTGTTGGTTTATGCAGGACGGTGCACCAGCACATGATTCCAGAGTTGTCACAGAATACCTGTCAGTTAGATTTCCAGAAAGATGTATTGGCACTCACGCAAATGTACTGTGGCCAGCCGGTTCTCCAGATATAACACCTTTGGATTTTTTCTTTGGGGATACATTAAAAACTACGTTTATGGAAACGATATTGAAAACGAAGAAATTTTACAAAGATTAGTTCTCCAAGCGTTTGCTAGTACTCCTCAAATGCTGAAGAATGTTTAAATGCTACAGTTAGAAGATGCTATTTATGTTTAGAGAACAACGGGAACCTTTTGAACATCTTTTGTGAGTTTATTAACCTTAAGATAAATTTGTTTTTTATTTGTCTATCATTTAAAATTACAAAACATAATTTTACGGTTTTCTAATGTTTCTAGTATTAGTTTTAACTGTACGTTTTCGATGTTTTACATTGAATATGAATTTTCTCATCCGAAACGTATCAAAAATATAAAGTGTGATATATCGTTGAATTCAGAATCAAGGAGAGAATTTAAACATGGCAAAAATAATTTTTTCGTGTATTTAAAAAAAAATAAAGTTGATGATGATGTGCTCTTCTTTTCTTGATAGCTCTTCAAATAAGGTTAGAAAAAAATATAAACGAAAATCAGAAAATTCAATTTTTTTCAAATATCTCAAAAACTAAAAGAGATATTCGAGTTCTACAGACTATAAATACATCCTCTCAAATGCGTAACTTTTGTTCTATTTAACTGACCTTCCATCTCTTCCCGTTTCCGAGATCCCCATAGTGGGCATCCTTATCTTGGACACGGTGTATAGCATGGCTGTGATCTAATAATCAGTATCTTTGGCAATTAATAAAAAGAGATATTATACCTACGTTCAGCTGTTGATATACATTGTATACTTTAAATACGTAGCCCTAAACGTGTACTTTACTTTGACAATTTCAGAGTGTTTTAAATTATAACAATGTTATTGTGATAGCCGTAGTTGTTTCACATATTGGGAAGTGCGGTTAACTTCTTTATCGTTTAAAAATTATTATTAATTTTATTAAATACATAAATAAAAAGTTTACCTCGAGTAGATTTGAACCTACGACCTGTACTTTGCTAAGTACCGCGCTAAACTGACCAAGGTTCAAGCCCCAATCGATGTAAATTTTGTCTTTATGTAGTAGACTGATGTAAATTTAATTTAATTTATTACATCAGTTCTATACATAAAGACAAAATTTACATCGATTGACTTGAACTGGCCAGTTAATCAGAAATAAGTCTAGGTTAAACTAGAGGTAAACTTATTTATGTATTTAATAAAATTAATAATAATTTTTAATTACATATTTACCTCTGAACTTATTCGTTCATAACAAAAACTTATAATAATTCTTTATCGTTTGTTTAAATTGTTTAACCAATTAGAAATTAGAACTGATCAGTGACGGCAGCTCGATGTAGGCAACGTAGGCACGGTCTACACTATTATTTATCCCTATACGCTAACAATACGATAGTCGGTGAAAACAGTGGTTAGTTTTTGATTTTTTTATTTTTTGTTTTATTAACTCCCACTAGAATTGAATCTTTATTTTATTTCATTCACAAAAGTATGTAATATTGGATTAAAACATAATAGTACGACAGAAATCACATTGTGCTACGGTAATACGCGTACCGTACAGTGGCTTCGATAGGTGCTACTGGGTGCGATCGCATACTGAAATGAGGCAGTATAAAAACTTGTCTAAACAGTAATTTGTTAATACTATGCTAGTCTAGGAAACCTAAATCTCTTCAATAAACAAATATACACATACAACTACTAGATGAAATTTTGAAAAACAATCTTATTAGATTCATTAATTATTATTAATACAAACAATTTAATTGACTAACGAACTGTAAATTACAGTTAAGTTTTAATACTGTTGACAAACCCTAGTTTTAAATGTTTAATACTTACCATTAATGCAATCGTATAAGATACCTTTTGCCAAAAATTAGTGGTGAAAATCGTGTATAAATTAATTTTTAATAAAAATATTTTTTCTACTCCATACAGGGTGGCGCAATAGTGCGTGGGTGGAAGATTGTAGGTATATTATGGAATATTTCTAAAGTTTGTTGATGGGATGTGGTGGGGTATCCTTAAGGCTGCAAACCTAAAATATTTTCACTTGAATCGCAAAGTTTACACAGGGCGATTTATATCAGTTACATTTTTTAAATGCAACCCCCTGTATATTATTGCATATCTGTATTCCTTGGTTAATTCTAGTACAACTTTATGTATCACACATAGTACCTAAAACGAATCGTTTAGCCGCAATTCGTTATTTTTACAAAAAGTAGATGTCCGAAAAAAACTAAATATCGCTGTGATCACAAAACTTAGAAGATCATGACTCTGTGACATAGATATCTTACTTAATAACTAGATAGCCAGAGCATATGAGCTGCGCGTTTAAAATACGAGACAAATTGAACATTTCAATAAGGTCGAAAGTGGTCGAAAATTTATAAGTATTGGGACATGCGCATTCGTATCATTAGAATTGCAAAGTTCAATTTTTGATATCAATTGTAATTGTCAAAAAGCGTTTCTCTAACCTCGGTTTTTCGCGCTTTTCGAGTTTACTATTAGTAGAAGTGAAATACGAGAAGCTGCATATTGCCTTTTTGTCAAAATGACAGCAAAAATTAAACGAACTATTTGCCTTCTTGCACACACGGCGGCTTATGTTTACACAATACAGTATTCACTAGTGCGCAATTCCTAATAACCCCATGCGCAGTGTCAATTCGGATCATACATGGTTTCAGGGATTTTTTATCTAGTTATTAAGGAAAATATTTATTCTCTGTGATGTTTGTTACTAGACATGAAATGTACTAGTGTAAACCGGGTTCTCAAATAAAATTCTTCTTGTGTTTAGGAAAATTACTTTGCCAGTTTAGTAAATTTCAATCAATGGTAACTTGATTTTTTCAAATGGAACGGCCATTTTCTCATTTTTGCATCAAATGCGGAATTTTTTACCTTTCTAACGATATAGATTAGTCGGTATATATCTTCGGTAGATTCCTTTTAATTTCACAATTTCTGATTAATTTGCTGTATTTTTCAATTTTTATTTTGTATTATCTAGTAACCCATGCAAAAAAAATAAAAACTATTCACATTATAGAACATTATTTATTAAGTAGAAAGACACATAAACGCAAAAACAAAATTACGAGCTAAATTAGAAAAAATAAAAAGAAGAATACATAATTAAAAAAAAACAAATTTGATCCTTAGCACATCCAACTACATCAAGAGCTCAAGGACACCGATTTATTTTCAAAACAGGATTAATCTTTGCAATTGGGTAGAACAAAAGTTAAATGAAAATGTACAATTTTTGGATAAGATCATGTTTACAGATGAATGCACCTTCCACCGCAATTTGTTAACCAGCCAAATTTTCATTATTACTCAGATTAAAACCCTCACTATTCCCAAGTTTATAGCCAAGAGAAATGGTTGATTAATGTTTGGACAGGCGTATTTGGTACTTCAGTTGGTGGTCCCTTTTTCTTCGACGGTATTCTAAATTCGAATTTGTACTTGAATTTCCTGGATAATAAATTATTTGGACTTCTAGAAGATATCCCGCTCACTCAAATTAGGGACATGCATTTTCACACCGTGCCCGTGTAGTAATGGATGGCGGAATAATGCATTTGTTGCAAAGTGGATAGTGAGGAATGGACCAACACGATGGCCAGCGAGATCTCTAGATATTTCCCCGCTTGATTTCTTTTTGTCGGGGTACAGCAAGAAAAAAGTGTATGCTGAACTACCAACCACTGCAGAAGATATGAAAAATAGAATCCGAAACGTTCTTGTAACTATTAACCCAGTAATGTTAAGAACAAGGTGGTAGACATTTTGAACATTTATTAAAATGAATTTTATTTTTAAAAATTAGTAATTTTATTAAATACATTTTTATTTTTATTTTAGCTCGTAATTTTGTTTTTTTATGTTTATGCATTTTTCTACTTAATGAATAATGTTTTATGAAGTGAATCGTTTTTTGTTTACTTTCGATGGGTTACTAAATAATACTAACGAAACTTTGAAAAATACATCAAATTAATCAGAAATTATGAAATTAAAATAAATCTACCTAAGATAGATACCGACTAATTTATATCACTAGAGAGGTAAAAAATTCGCATTTGAAAAAATCAAGTCACCATTGATTGAAATTTTCTAAATTGACAAAGTAATTTCTCTAAACACAAGAAGAATTCGATATTGACCATTCGGTTTACGCTAGCTTAATTTATGTCTAGTAACATCGCAGAGTCATGGCCTTCTAAGTTTTATGATCACAGCGGTATTTAGTTTTTTCAGACAACTACTTTTTGTAAAAACGACGAATTGCGACTAAACGATTCGTTTTAGGTACTATGTGTGACACATAAAGTCTCACTAGAATTGATCAAGGAATCCAAATATGCAACAATATACAGGGGGTTCCATTAAAAAAATGTATCTTAGGTATAAACTTTGCGATTCAAGTGAAAATATTTTAGAGCCTTAAGGTACCCCACCACATCCCATCAACAAACTTTAGAAATATTCCTTAATAAACCCACAATCTTCCACCCACGCACTATTGGGCCAACCTGTATAGCGAAACTCTCTACTATATGTGTAAATTCGCCATACGTAATACAGTTATGTAATGAAAATTAGAAGTGTTACGTTATATATATATATATATATATATATATATATATATATATATATATATTACATAACAGTTAAAGGAAATTAAAAATTATTAATTTGGCAACCCTGAAATACTTTAGTTACACCGAGTTAATCTCATTGTATTGTTTGGTAGGAAGTCCAGTGTCAAAACATTATTACATATTGCAATTGCATGATGATTAGTTTGTAAAATGGATACACTTCTTAATGTGGTTTTAAAATATAGAGTACATATATACTCACTTGGTAGTAGTAACAGCACTTAGTTGGTAGTTCAAGCCGATTTGTTCTATTAACCTAACTTCCACCTCAATTTTTGGATGTTTTAAAATGTATTGATATTGTTATTTAAAGAAACTTTTAAACACCATATAAGAACATACTGTCACTCTCCACTAAATTATAATTTTCATTTTAGAAAAGTGAAGGACATAAAGAAATAACATCGAAAATACCGTTTATGGGTTGTGCAAAAGGTTTGATACATTTAGTAGATTGATAATTCAGTGAATTAATGATAGTTTGTACAATTTGCCAATTATCTCTCAAATATAAAAGAGAAATTTAATATATTTAAAAATGCATTATAAGCTTTCCGTTGCAGTTGAAGGCATGTTTATTTAGTACATGAAGAATAAGTTATTAGATAATAACTGGAAATGATTTTGTCTAGCAATATGTTGCATCATTGTTTATGTGTAAAGTTTAAACCAGATATCGAACAATGTAATACAGCTTATGACTTTAGTTATTTGGAAAATAAGCATCTACCTACTTTTGGTGCATTAATTACTTATAATGTTATTCATTATACATTGGTTCTGTAACTTTTTGTTATATTAATTGAAATAAAACCATTCAGTATTTATTATAGAAGACATTGAAAATATTTTTAACTGTAATGTAACGAGATAATCACTACATTTAGGTTATTTTAACTTGTGGTATTACTTCCACCGCCATTTTAATCGAGCCAGTGAGTATAGCACGAAGTCATAAAATGTTGCAAAACGTTGAATTGAGAATTCTGTTACATAAAGCCTCAACTGCCACTACAATGTAGTGTATAGAATATATTGAAAACAGTGTGTTAACATTAAAACTCATATACGTATCTAAGCCCTAGTCTAAGATCTACGCCATTTACTTCAGTGTTAAATAGTCCATTATTATAAACTGGAAAATTTTGCAATAAATTTCAAGTTTAAAATACAAAAATATATACCACCTTTAAATTACAGTTTGTAGTACATTTACGTTTATTATTACTTTAGAGCAATAACTTCTGTTAATAAAATAAAATTTCATTCTATCGTTAACAATACAAAAAATGATATTAATTTGTTTAATTTCAAGATAACTAATAAAACTAGTTCTATTTATTTTAATTCGAATCTTTAACGTGGTAATTGAAATAAGCTGTACAATCCTATAATACATTTATACAATAATTTATTTTTATAGGATCGTTAGTAGAAGAGAGGCACCATCCCCTCCACTTTTTTACGTCATAAGCCCCGCCCACTGGGGCACCTTGCCTCCGTGTGAGACCGACTTTTTCACCGCTATTATTGGCGGCTTCTTGTCGAAGGCCTTTTTCAACCCTTGATAGAATTTTTAACCCTAATTATGGTCTTTTTGACAGTAACTTTTTTTGTCGGCCTTATTTTATGGTTTCTTTTTGGAGACCTTTTTCAACCCTTGATGAAATTTTCAACCCTTTTTGTTTGTATTAAGTGCCTTTTTGCTGGTCGTTTTTGTCGGCCCTTTTTGTACTTGCTCACGTGAGAAGCGTATTCAGGTCTTGAGCTTGGTGTTGGACTTGGGATTGGTCTTGGACTTGTGATGGGGGGAAGGCTAAGGGTGACGGTTATTTTTGGATAATTATAGGTCATTTTTGACCTGGTGATTGGAGGGCTAGCATTCTGATTGGGGTGAAATTTGAAACAAAGAAACCCTAATCTTATAAGACAAGTGTAGGCCTTCGCCCCCTGTCGTGGCCCCTGGTTAGAAATAGTATTTGTTTTTGTAGGTTATGACTGGTAATTTGAAGTTGTATTCTAATAAGGAGACCCTATTGCTATCTTGTAAGACAGGTGTATGAACTTGTGTTAGAGTTTGATCTTGCGTGGGGAATTTGAATGACAGTAAAATTTAATTATAAAACACTTATGTTTTATTGCAAATATAATTAAAAAATCCTCAGTGAGTTATAAAAAATTACTGACATTCAGATTATTCTCTAATGAAACAAACATTTTTATTGAGTCAATTAATTACATAACAGTTATTACAATATTGTTTTCTAAATGAATATTAAAAATGATTGTTTTACCTCCATTGATTGCATTGAAATATGTTTAATATCCATCCGATCGTTAAATTGTACACCTTAATATTTTTAAAGAAACTTGTTGTTACGTATAGATTAGATGCGTTTTATAGCTGTAATTAAAAATATATACAAGTAAATAAAATAAATAAAAGGTTAAATGCACACTTACCAGGTCTGTATTGAAAGAACATTTTTGAGGGACTGATTCACGAGTGATACCCGTTTTCTGTTAGCCGTATACTCACACTAAAATAACTTTCTATGTTTTACGTTTATGAATAGTTGATGTAAAACCAGGTATTGATTTCCCCATAATTAATTTTTAGAGTGTAAATATACAAACAACCTAATTATCTTTATCACACTTACTGCAACTTGTATTTACCTTTCCCTTAAAGTAATTAATAACAAAGCGGTTTGAACAAAATATTATATGTTGGCCATACATACATACACACGCAAATTGTTTTTATAAAAAACCTCATTAAATGTTTGGAATGTAATAATTACATGTTTTAAATTCCACAACAACAATATGTAGTTAGAAACCACTGTTCATGTTTACTTTTAGCTAATTACTGTGTAATTATATAATCCTGTTAAATTTAATAGTCTAAAAAAGTGATTACCAATATTGAATGGGTAAAATCATTTCTTTTAAAAAACACTAAATCATAAATTTTATAACACGATTTTTTAAAAAACACACATGCTAGATTAAAAGAAAGAAAAACAATAGGCTCATCTGATATTACGCAACTCTTAATTAAAAATATATACTATTGTATTTCAATTTTAAGGTTAACTGCATTTTTTATAAAGAGACAATCAGTTCTTGTACTTAAATTTTTTTAATTATTCTCATTTTAAAGTGTGAAATAATATAAGGAATAAAAATGTGAATTTATTTGGAAATTGCCATCAACATGTTATATCGTCTATTGACAATTTATTTCTACCGTCATTAGAAGTGATTTTATCATTAACATATTTAAAATTATTATCATTTTTTACACCGGTATTATCCTTCAGTAATACTTTTAAATTATGTTTGTCTTTGATAATTAATTACTGTTGACACATTCTTGTTTATATATAATGTAGATTTAAACTTTCTTTCTTTTAAAAGACAGAATTTTTTCTAATCATAAATTTTAAAAAAGCAGATTTGAATTAAAAGCAAACAATAAGGTCTTTTTGACTACGATTGATGACAATTAAAATATACATCATTGTATTTTAATTTTAAAACTTAATTGTAACATTATGAGGAGACAATCAGTCCAGACACTTAAAATAGGTTTTTAATTATTACCATTTAAATCCTAAAATAATATAAGAATTAAAAATGCTGATGTATTTGGAAATTACTACCGAAGACTGTTCTGTAATAAAAAATGATAAAGGGGTCCTTTTTTAAAAAAGAGCTTAGATTTTTAAGTTGGCGTGTAAGTATTTTCACATCTATGCAGTTAATTAAAATTATTTTTCAATAAAGTTAAACGTCTGTTTAACATTGTTTTACAACGAGTGTTTTATACCGTAATGAATATGTTATAAAAACGCTTAGCTAAAATAAAAACGTAATTAAAATTATTACATTTTTTTTAAGACTCATTTAGGACACATATGTACAGATTATGTTTAAAATTATTATTACCTAACTTCATCTTCAACAATAAGTATTTTGTTATTAAAAGATAAACATCATGCTTTTTACTTTTAACTAGACTTGAAGTTGGACACAGGATGTTGTGTGAAAACGACACTATCGATTCGATAGAAATTTATAATCACTTTTCTGAGGCTGCACAACGGGTTGGTGGACTGTAAGTATATGTTTGTTCTTTATTTTTAAGTTTTAATTGTTTTTTTTTAAAGCCCTGCTCAGGAAGGATGTGTTTGACGATGATGAGATGATGGGAACTATAGCTGCGGAGGATTTGATAACGGTATGTCTTTTCTAATTTTTATTGTTTCGCTTACTGAATGAGTACATTATAGCCGCAAGGGCAATCGGGTTCAGTTTCTCAGCAACAAGAGGCTGGACCATCCTCTACCCAAACGGGGTTCAACCATATAAATATAGTAGGAGAGCCAAACAGCAAATTTATAAAAAATCCAATACTACGTGTAAAACATTAAGATTTAGTTTTAATGACGATACGTGCAAAGATAATCCCTTAACATGGCTACAGGTAAAATATACCATTTGCTAAAAATCTTATTATCTAATACATATCTTTTTGTAGAGTGCATTCGAGTTGTATGTATACACTATCAAGGATGCGGCTCCGTCAGACCGTGTAGGGATCATGTTAAGGAACCTTAATTACCCTGACAAACCAATCGGCCTGTCATTTAGAAGAGTGGACCAGTTGTGGGTGAAAGTGATAATGTCTCTACTTGAGAAGGAATGCAGAGCAATGCTAGTTTTTTCTCGAGCGACTTGTTAGTTTTAAACGTGGATAGAGTGTACAAAACATCCATCGTACCGCTTCATGTTATGCGCGATGCATGTAACTTTAAATTTTCGCGCTCTCCCGGCAACATACGCTAGAAATGATTGAACAGGATCCTCCCTGAAAATGTGCACTCTTTCGCTACACGTCGAGCATCGCTCATCCAAATTGTCGATGCGCTGAATACAAGTGGAACAAACATTCGCGGCCACGCATGGATTGGGCTCATGCAGAAATCGATCATCAACCCCCTCACATACCTTCTCTTGCATACACTCCAAATCGTAAAGGATAAACATAGATGGTCTACCATTACCGCCGTCGCGTCGCATCTTGTTAACAGGCATATAACAAAGATGACCAATAGGCTTTTCGTTCATGCACGTGGAGCAGTAGCTGTAACCGCACCGATGTTTACCCTTTACTTCAATAGTTTTCAGACACTTTAAACATCTACGCAATTTTTCACATAGTTTAGCATCGTTATGGTTTCTAAGGCATTCCTGCCCGTAAAAATCTCTTTTGCAATCATTGCAATTTTAGGATTTTGAACGAAACACGGTGGTTTCTGATGACACGCAGGACACTGATACATACATTTCGCATGCCGTTTTTTGTTATTACAACGCTTTTTGCACTGTTCGCAGTAATAACATGTAAATGCTGAAGTGATACTAGTAATTACGTTATAGTGCTCATCCTCGAGTATTAAATTTAAAACTACCCTACCCGGTTCCCTAGGACCTTCAAAATAAACTGAATCACTACGCGCGAATTATAAACTACAATGGTATATGAAGCTAAATGATTTTGAAATGCTTGAATGTGTTCGTAACTACCACCCTGACTAAGATCTACAGCGCTGTTTTGGCAGAGTTGTACAGCTCGTAATTGAAGTAAAAGACAACCCATTTCCTTACTATGACGCATTATATCGTTATTTCTGAACGCTATTGCTAAGACTAATGCTGGCTCTAAACAATTGTTTTCGTTGATTGTTGCGGGGACAACAATAATACCCTGTCTTTTTGCTTTACAAAAATCTTCAAATTTTATTCCTGTCAAATTTTTGCGTCCATAGCCTACGGGTACCGACACTCTATCCACGTTTAAAACTAACAAGTCGCTCGAGAAAAAACTAAGATTGCTCTGCATTACCTTTTCAGGTAGAGACATTATCACTTTCACCGACAACTGGTCTACTCTTCTAAATGACAGGCCGATTAGTTTGTCAGGGTAATTAGGCTTCCTTAATGTTTTACACGTAGTGTTGAATTTTTTTTAAATTTGCTGTTTGACTCTCCTATTATATTTATATGATTCAACCCCGTTTGGGTAGAGGATGATCCAGCCTCTTGTTGCTGAGAACCTGAACCCGATTGCCCTTGCTGCTATAATGTACTTATTCAGTAATCGAAACAATAAAAATTAGAAAAGACATACCGTTATCAAATCCTCCGCAGCTGTAGTTCCCATCATCTCATCATCGTCAAACACATCCTCCATGTTTACCTGAGCCTAATTAAAACTTAAAAATAAAGAACAAACATATACTTACACTCCACCAACCCGTTGTGCAGCCTCAGAAAAGTGATTATAAATTTCTATCAAATCGATAGTGTCGTTTTCACACAACATCTTATAAGTAACAATATTATAGGCATTTTTCAACCCCTCTTCGGTTAACGCGCCTGCACTGAACCACTCAAGAATTTGGTTAACGTTTAAAGACTCCATAACGATGATGATGATATGCTTTTCAAAACAGAACTAAATAACAAAAACTCGGATACGCGTATTTATACTAGCTTTCCGAAGCCGAATTAAATCACAGACTTACTTTCAAGACCTATCCTGTGTCCAACTTCAAGTCTAGTTAAAAATCTAAGCTCTTTTTTAAAAAAAGACCCCTTTATCATTTTTTATTCCAGAACAGTCTTCAGTAGTAATTTCCAAATACATCAGCATTTTTAATTCTTAGGATTTAAATGGTAATAATTAAAAACCTATTTTAAGTGTCTGGGCTGATTGTCTCCTCATAATGTTGCAATTAAGTTTTAAAATTAAAATACAATGATGTACCTATATTTTAATCGTCATCAATTGACGTCAAATAGACCTTATTGTTTGCTTTTAATTCAAATCTGCTTTTTTAAAATTTATGATTAGAAAATATTCTGTTTTAAAAGAAAAAAAGTTTTAAATCTACATTATATAACAACAACAATGTGTCAACAGTAATTAATTACCAAAGACAAACATAATTTAAAAGTATTACTGAAGGTTAGTACCGGTGTAAAAGATGATAATAATTTTAAATATGTTAATGCTAAAATCACTTCTAATGACGATGGAAATAAATTGTTAATAGACGATATAACATGTTGATGGTAATTTCCAAATAAATTCACATTTTTATTCCTTATATTGTTTCACACTTTAAAATGAGAATAATTAAAAAAATTTAAGTACAAGAACTGATTGTCTCCTTACAATAAATGCAGTTAACCTTAAAATTGAAATACAATAGTATATATTTTTAATTAAGAATTGCGGAATATCAGATGAGCCAACCCCAAGTCCAACCCAAGTCCAACACCAAGCTCAAGACCTAAATACGCTTCTCACGTGAGCAAGTACAAAAAGAGCCGACAAAAACGACCAGCAAAAAGGCACTCAATACAAACAAAAAGGGTTGAAAAGTCCATCAAGGGTTGAAAAAGGTCTCCAAAAAGAAACCATAAAATAAGGCCGACGAAAAAAATTGCTGTCAAAAAGACCATAATTAGGGTTGAAAATTCTATCAAGGGTTGAAAAAGGCCAATAATAGGGGTGAAAAACACAGTCTCACACGTGGGCGAGTAAAAGTAGTGGGGAAGGCGCGGGGTTTGTGGCGTAAAAAAAGTGAAGGGGATGGTGCCTCTCTTCTACGATCGTTCATTACAATATTAGGTACGTGTATAAAACGTTCAAAGCTCATAAGAATCTTAGTGAGTGGTAGTTACGTATTACTCATACGTCACTGTTTTTATACTTTATAAGAGTAGAAAAAGCAACTCGGGTAAATTACAACACTCATGCGCAATATGCTACTTACCACCCTTATTATTTAATATACTATTATGCACTTAAATATACGTAATGAACCATTCTACAGTCATTCATTCGTAAGCCCTATATCTCTTTCGTCTATCTTAAGTGTATAATCTTTAATTTTCAACCCATTATAAATTGCATGCTTGTTTTTATTCTATCAGAATATAAAACTATTACAACTTTAATGAATGAAAACTCTTCGTAACAAGCAAACTCAATCGTAAAATTCATAATTATTCGTCAAAATGCAATTGTCAAATTTTTGTTGACATTCCCATTTAGTTATTTTCAATGAGGATAATGATCTTAAAGAAAGACCAACACCTTTTAGAAAATTAGTAAAACAGGATAAACATTAATAGAACTTTCAAGGCGTGAGCATACATAAAATAGATCTAACTAAACTTTACCAGAATAAATTAAGTAAACGCTTTGAATTTTCTCTTTGAAAGAAACGGACCATGGAATTATACAGATGTGATGATTTAAATAATTGTCAAAAACTTCAAAACACAACGCGTCAGAAGAACATACCCATGCATCTTTCAAATTTAAATTATTTGCTAAAAAAAAATATAGAAAAATCTATTGATTCGGCATATGAACAAAACCGATTACAATTTAATCAAAAACTGCGCGAAAGAGTTGTATTTTAGAGGACACGATGAATCGGAGCTGTCGGATTCATGTGGTAATTTTAAAGAACTGGTTACTTTTCTGGCAAAATATGACTCCAAATTCGAGGAATGTTTAAATGAGGCGTCCGTTTTTAATGGGCTCTCCAATACAATTCAAAATGAACTAATTGATAGCATAAATTAAATCACCCATCAATATATTAGTATAGAGGTAAAGCAAAGTTCGTTTTTTTCATAGCAAGTGGATGAAACAACCGATATTTCTTGCTATTCCCAGTGATCAGTTATATTTAGATTTAACTTAATGGGGATTGTGAACGCTTTATAGGTTTTTTAAACGTCAGTGAAAGTCGAACAGCCGATGGACTCTTCCAAATATTAACAGGAACGTTTAAAGAATTTGATATTGAAACTAAATTGGTGGGCCAGACATACGATGGTGCTGCAGTTATGTCCGGATATTTGAACAATCTGCAGTCAAAAATAATCTATCCGTTAAGCAATTTTTATTGCAGTCGACGTCGTACTTCAGCCCCAACCCTTACAATAAAAATATTGCATCGTTCTTTGCTTTTGTGAGTGCTTTCTAGGCACCACGATCACTTCAGATCATATTCCACTGCTGGTCAAAACTTCATTTTGTCCAGCTCCCCCAACACCCCCTCAAAACGCAATCATTAAAGATTTTTCGAATGCAGACTGGAATGTGTTTGCCGAACACATCTCCAACAACCTTCCTACACCCGATCTTCAAACCACCCAAGATCTCGAGAGAGCCATTAGCGACCTAACTTCCGTTATTACGGAAGCGGTCGACACCTCAGTCCCGCTTAAAAACATCGACATTTCAGGCGAGAAGCCAATGAACACACAGAAGACTCCTGGGCTAAAGCCATTTCCCAGTTGGATTATTGAGACGGTAAACGCTTCTGGCAACAGTTTGACAGGCTGGCCAGAAGAAAAGTTAACCCCAAATCCCATTTAACCGACCTTCATGGCAACCTAATCTAAGGAAAGGCCGATTTCTTTGGTCACCACCTCCAATCCATACTCCAATCCCCCAACGATCCCCAATTCCATCCTGTTTTCAAGGAATTCCTCGAGAACCGCCTCGAGGAATTCCGAAACCTTAACCTCCCCGAACCCCTACTCCATAACGAGAATCCTTTCTATACCCCAATTACGCGCCACCAGGTCAATGCCTATTTTAAAAAAGGTAAAAACTCAGCCCCAGGCAGCGACGGCCTCAATAGAAAAATCCTACGCCACCTACCCGGCCCATGCCTCCAACTACTCTCAAACATATACAATAAGTGCCTAACTCTCTCTCACTTCCCGACGGATTGGAAATCGGCCTCCACCGTCATGATACCAAAACCTCTTGCAGACCTAACCTCACCTAATTTCTACAGACCCATTTTCCTCCTGAGTTGCCTCGGAAAATGCTTCGAGCAAATTCTAGCCAGGCGGCTTAGGGAATACCTAGCGTTTAACGACCTCCTTCCCAACAGCCAATTCGGCTTCCGCCCAAACCGGACGTGTCACGATCCCTTGTTGAAGCTGCTTTCCGAGACCACCAGAGCATTCAACCATAAGCAATGCAATCTGGCTGTGTTCTTGGATATTAAGCAAGCATTTGACAGGGTCTGGCACGCCGGTCTCCTACAACAAAATCCGAAACCTTAACATTTCCGACCCCTTCTCCAAACTCCTGCTTTCGTACCTGACCAATCGATTGGTCAGGGCGAAAGTAGGGAAAAACCTCTCTGATCCTTTCCAACCGACTTCAGGCGTTCCGCAAGGTTCTGCTTTAGCCCCCATCCTTTACACCATATTTGCTTCAGATATCCCTCAAGCTACCCAACCCGGAGTAGTCGTTGCGCAGTTTGCAGATGACAACTCCTTTTGGTCGGTTAATCGGAACAGCGAAACGGCCTCCAACCGCATATCCAAAACCCTTCGGAACGTTTCCAACTGGCCCAACCGGTGGAGATTCTCCATTAACCCCTCCAAAACCCAAGCAATCCTTTTCCGCCACCCTAGTTACGTCGAAGACAAATTCCCAAACTTATCCAGAAACGTCTCCATCACCATTAACCAAGAGAGAATCCCCCTTCAAGACCAAATCGCATACCTAGGTATCCTATTTACCAGAACGCTTACTTGGCTCCCCGATGTTAGGAAAACACTTAACAGAATTAGAAACCGTACAAACCTACTGGGCGCCCTCCGGGGTCGAATCAGAGGTTGCCACCCCAAAACACTCCAACACACATATGAAACTTACATCCGCCCTGTTATGGATTTCCGAGCACCAATATACACAAACATTAACCCTAACCACCTTTCCTCTATAGCATCCTGTGAACGCCGGATATTTAGACGTATATACGGGCTACCCTTTAGGTACCCCAGCAACCTCACAACACAACACGCAAACATACCACCAATCACAAACAGAATCCAAACACTTCAGAAAAACTTTGCACACAATAGGATTTTCGGCGATACTATCCCTACCAAAGAAATCATCACAACTTCCTACACCTACCAACCTCCCAAATTCCCACGGAAAAACCCAAACGTAAATTTAAACACCCCCCGCGATCTTAACCCAATTATTAGACGACATCCTAGAGGAGATAGAAGAGAACCTCGATAACATCCCATATGCACTCCGCATCCCACCGTCTACTGGATAACGACCACACAAGGATACCGGCTAACGAATCGTCAACACCCTTACGCCCCTCACCACACTCAACCACACGCACACCTAAATCTAAATATTCACAACAGTAATAAATCAAACCTTTAACCTTTTTTTTACACCAAATAACAAACCCTCAACAAATTATCTTTTCTTTTTTTTACACCAAAAATAATAAACTCATGATTGTAAACCACATAATTACAAAAAACATCGCAACACCAACAGTAATAGAATGACGAGGGCTGAACAGGAGGAATCCTGAACAGTGTACGAATAAGCATATAAGCATACTTACCAAAAGCATGAGCATACTAAACTAAAAAAAACTAAAAAACTAAAAAAAAATAAAAAAAAGATTTGCGACAGAATTAGGAGCTATTTATGAGCTTTTAAAATAATATAATTTCGATTTTTGAGCTTATCGTTTTAACACCAAAATAACCCTTTAAATAATTTAACTTAAGTGAGAACTATACTAAAATTGAAAAAGTAACTCTTTTGCAGATAAATATTGTTTATTGATTTAAGAGCGTATTTTGATTTATGACCCGCAACCCCGTTACGGTAAAACTACCCCTCGTTCCCGGGAAGAGAACTATACTTAAAATAAAAAAAAGTTAACTATACTGTAGGTAGTTACTATTACCTAAAAATGCAAATATGTTAGAAAGTGGTAAAGTTATCGATTTAGACAAAGTATATATTTTTTATCTGAAAAACATCATGGTTTCGTATTTGAATAAAACAAATCCAATTTAATCCATTGGCGTACAAATTAGGGATTAAAAGGTTGCTCTACCCCGTCAGTTCTACGCTACTGTATTAACAAGCTAAAATGAATGTACTTTATATCTCTATTTACTATATCAACAATGAGACAAACACCTTTTTCGTTTTGGAGATATATCTACGTTCAATATATATTTTTTGGAATTTTGACACCATATGTCTTTTATTATGAATATTTTATTATAGCAAGTTGCGTCAGATCGTAATATTTTGAGGCCGAGAATCTTACATTTCACTTTGGACCATCACTTACGGACCACCCCGTATATAAATATGCATGAATATACAGGGTGATTCATTAAGGGTAGCGACCGGCCGTACCGCGGCAACCGTATGTCCTAGAATTTGGGGAAAAAATTCTTATAACAAAATCGGCCCTAAAAGATTGATTAAAAATGTTTTTGAGTCCATAGTTTTCCGTTAGATGGCGCAATCTACCACTTACAAAATATAATTGCATTTTTTACATAATCTTCCCTAATTTAGGTTGGTAAAAAATATCAATTTTAGATACTACTGTCCTTATTCTACAACTTTTGTTAAAGTCATTTTTCTGTATCACCTATTCTGAATGCTGGGGTAGTATTTTCCCCCTCAGAACCCTAACTCCGTTCCTTCCAATCCTATCCTGAGCACACCCATCCTTAATCCCACCATACATATATACGTAATGTATGTATGTATGCTGGGAATCCATGATTGTGGCTGAAGGAGCTCGGAAAGCTCGAGCAACCCGCCCCCCGTGGCCTTTTCCTTTTAACATAAAAAGACTGTAATTTCCATATGGCTGAATCCATGTTAAATTGTTGGGAGGTGTTTCAAAAGTAATCAATTTACCTTTAGAAATGACACTAATGTTTTATTATTGTTTACTTTTAAGTTTTTATTGCTGTCAAATTGATTTTGAATGTTTGCAAACTAACTCTGTTATAATGCCGTATTATTCAAACGAAAAGGCATATGATATGCTTAGTGTGTATTTTGAAAGTCTACAAAATGAAGTAATTCCTGAAATGGAATATGCTGTACGATATCTGAAATACGGCGTCATTCTCGGAAAGTATTCAAAAGATTGGCACCAAGATTACGAGAGACCGACAATGTTCAACCTGTCGCATCAAAAAATAGGATGCGTAGAAGTCGCAATGAAGAAAATGTTACTAACATATTGGCGTATGTAGAAGCTGAACCCCATTTAAGTATTCGGGAAATTGCAAGACATCTAGGATTGAATTGTTCTTTGGTGCAAAGAATATTAAAGGATTATAAAATGGATCCATATCATGTTATTTTACACCAAGAATTAAAAGAAAACAGATTTTGATCGACGACTGAACCATTGCAATTGGTTAAAAGAAATGTTGAACGATGATCCAGAGTTCCTATCTAAAATATTATGGACGGATAAGGCTACGTTTTCCAGCAATGGTAAAGTCAATTTGCACAATTGCCACTACTGGTCAGAAACCAACCGTCACTGGCAAAGGGAAGTCAATTACCAAAATCGTTGGAGTCTAAACGTATGGTGTGGTATTTTAAATGGAAATATTATCGGACTTAGATTTTTTAACGAATGATTTACCAATTCTCCTGGAAGATATTACTATTCAAAACAGTTTAGACATGTTTTACCAACAAGATGGTTGCCCAGCGCATTTTGCATCAGATGACCGAGTTTATTTAGGTACTGTATTTTCAGATAAGTGGATTGGACGTGGGAGTATTTTTCCATGGCCAGCAAGGATCGTTTAAGATTTTTACTTATGGGGAAGAACGAAAGATTTAGTTTTTAAAACACGTGAGGACATGAAATATAGGATTCAGGGAGCAGTTCAAAGTATTTCGCTTGCTGAAATTCAGGCCAATGTTAATTCCACTATAGAAATTTGAATTTGTGCATAACAAAGCATTTTGAGTATTTAAAATAATTAGATAGTAGGTGCGTTTTGTAAATTTCTGTTGAGTAGCTCCCGTAGTTTTGTTTCATTATTTATGTTAATGAATATTTTTGTGATGCGTTTTTACTTGTTATTTTATCCTCAAAACAATTTTAGCCAACAATCATCAACACTCATCCAAAAATGGCAATATCTTTGGAATGACAAGAGATATCAGTTCGCGGTTTTGACTGGTTAATAAGTCATCTTATTTGCCTTTTTGTGGGCTGGTTAGAGCATTTTATCTCGGAAAAAATCATAAAGCTAGGTGGTACGTACCGCCCTCTAGTTGCTTATTAAAAAATTAGAAGTGTTATTTGTTTCTGGTATCTACCTTTAATTTTCTTTGCATGGAGTCTACGTTTGTGAAAATCGATTCAGGCATATGAAAGTTAGTCTTTGTGTGTCAACGAAAGAACACTTCTAAAATTTTTCACCAACCTAAATTCGGGAATATTTTGTAAAAAATGAAATTATATTTTGTAAGTGGTAGATTGCGCCATCTAACGGAAAACTATGGACTAAAAAATATTTTTAATCATTCTTTTAGGGCCGATTGTGTTATAAAAATTTTTTCTGCAATTTCTAGGACATACGGTTTCCGAGATACGGCCGGTCTCCACTCTTAATGAATCACCCTGTATAGTATTTAATGTTTGATATTTGCTTTCATATTTTATATAGTAATACTTATTATTTAGTACATCAAAATATAATTTATAAAAAGGATATATTAAAAATTTATCAAAATATGCCAAAACATCGTGCAATTAATTTTATTTTATTTTAAATTTATGATTTGAAATGATTCTTGAATTGCATACTATGATTTATTCAAGCAACATTGTTTCTGAACAAAATACGTGTATTTTAATTATTGAATTGCAATTCCTTTACAATAAAATTAGTCCCAAATCTTCCAGCACATCCGAAACTATAGTTAAAATAAAAGAATTTATTTTGTGACTAAATATTGTTTATCGATTTACGAGCTTAGGAAATACAAGTGCTTGATTATTAAATTAAAACTCTTAAAATTCTTATTAAGTTAAAACTCTTCGCAACAGAGAGAACACGCGCGCACGCAACTATATTTAAGATGAAAGAAAAAGTAACTATTTTGCAAACCTAGAACCTGTAACAGTCACAAATAATATGAAATATTTAATTATAAAACAGTTAATACAACATGTTCAATGTCTTTCATTTTAAGTAAAGCTTTCACTTGTGTGCTGGTGATACGAGAGATGGTTTTACCATAAAAGGGTATAATCATTTGTGTTGGTTATAATAATAATAATGAATAATAATATGAGATGTAAATGGGTAACTTACGCTAGGTTCGTGCCAATAAACCTATCGGGAGTGTATCTCAATTTTAATCGTAATGGAAAAGCAGTAAATTAAAATTTGTATCACTTTATTTAACGAAATTTGTTAACTACTGTAACACCCATGCTATCTAAATAATTATGGTAATTTTACAATTAAGGTGCACAAAAATAAATGAAAATACGATCGTATAATCTAGTTTAATTATTTCACCGGCTTTCTTTCCTACTATGACAGATTAAATGGTACAGATCGTTAGTTTATTATAAATTTATAAATAACAAGTAGAACTTGAATATTACTTGTAATTTTAAAGTGGAAAGTATGTAAAATGATAACTCTGAACTAAGCACAATGATCAAAAAAGAAAGCTATAAATTAAATTGAAACTCAAACAAAACATAAAATCTCAATTATACTTTATGTAACTAAACTAACAAATATTTTGATTTGCGGAATAAAATGGAGAAACAGTTATCTGTAGCCGGTTCCGCTCCCAGGTGTTATCCGACATTGACAACTATGAAAATTCCCAAGTATATTATCCAGTTCTTAATATATATTTTGTTATTAATTAAGTAAAATTCTTCGTTGGCCTTTCCAATGATAATCCTCTATCTACCAGCATGCTTTTCAGACAAACTTACACGACTATTAGCATATTTCCCAAGATTCTGGTAGTTTAGTCCTTTAGACAAAAGCTAAAGGATTGTAATTAGTTTTGGGTAATTAAAAGATATGTAACTTACACCTTGTTAAGAAGACCTTTCAATCAAAATGACTTAAGTAAGGTTAACCGAACTCTTAATAATCAAATCCGCAATAATGCAAAGTAAACTTTGGTACTCGTAAACTCAACGTTTACTTTAAAAAAAATCGTCTTTGTCCAAATATTTATTTAGACAACGTTCCTCTTTTTTTTGAAGTGCCTTCTTTATTGTCATTTTTTTTAATATGACTATTCTATCGTAAGTTGGCGTATACATGTAAAAAATTAAAAATTGACAATGGAATTGTGTGGAATTAAATCGTTACACTGGTTGCAGCTCAGTAATCAAAATCGACGCATCTCGATAGCTCATAAATCGATAAACAATAATTACCTAAATAACTTTAAGCATAGTTCTCTTGTGCCGGGGAACGAGGGGTAGTTTTACCGTAAAGGGGTTGCGGGTCAAAAATCATAATACGTATTTTGAGAGCTCTTAAATCAACAAACGATATTTACCTGCAAGAGAGTTATATTTTCAATTTTAGTGTAGTTCTCACTTGAGTTAAATTATTTAATGGGTTGTTCTGGGGTTAAAACGATGAGCTCAAAAATCGAAATTATATTATTTTAAAAGCTCATAAATAGGTCCTAATTCTGCCGCAAAAACAATTCAATATTTTTATTTGTAAGGGATGGGGGGGGGGGCTAAGTCGACGTCGACTCGCACCCCCTCTCCCACTGAAATGTCTAAATTCCTCCCTAGTATGACAAGCTCAACATTTTTAATTTGCGGAATATGAAAGCTCATAAATAGATTGTAATTTTCAAGTATTTGTTTTTTTGTTGGCTAACTCGACAGACTTTATTTACGTGTTTATGTTTATACAAATCTAAACATTTTGATAACACTTACAGTTATCGTCCTCAGTAGTAATAAAAATTTTTAGAAATGTTTAACAATTTTTGTAATGAATAACTAGATCCTTTATAAATTAAATATTAAACGGCGGAAGGCTAACAGTGAAAAATGTTATAAACAAAGAGCAAATTTAACAAAATTTAATCAAATTATGATGTAAGTATAAAATTGTGAAAAACTTTAATTTGAAATTGATAAAAGCATTCACAAATAGAAACTTGACATCAATTGAAAATCCAGTCAAGTCTAAGAAAGAAACAGCTTTGTTAACAAACGTTAGTGTTATTTACAGTGAAAACGCAATGTAGTATGTTGTAGTATGTAATTTTAATATTAATTTCAACAATTTTTGCATATTATCAACTAGAATATCACGATTTAAATTATTTAAGGCATGCTCAGCTACCACAGATTTCGCTGGTTGACCTAATCTACAAAATCTCATATGTTCTTTACGTCGTGTATCAAAGATACGTTTTTTGTGGTTCCATTGTATACTTTTCCACATGAACAGGGTAACTTATACACTCCTGAAGATGATAATGGGTTTGAAACAATTTATCCTGTAGAGTTAAAAAGAGTCCAACTGCCATGCTTAATTAGGATTTTTTTAGTTTTATCTGTAACATTAGCTACAAAAGAAAGAAAATCAGTACCAACACTAGACACCTATTTTTCTCTATGATTATGTCAAGCAAGCGCAATAACACTAGTACGCTTAATTAACATTATATGAATATCCAAGAGCTTGTAAGGGTTTTGTTAAATATTTATATTCATCTTTCAAAAATGCGGGATCACAAACTCGTTTTGGTCGTTCCAAAAAAGGTTTAATTACACCTATTTTTTGACGTGGTTGCTAGTTTGATAATTTATGAAGGTATTGGTCATAAATGACAACATCTTATCCTATTAATACTATGAGCTGCTTTGTTAACGAAGTGTACGTAATAACTAATAAGAACGGCTTCTATTTTTTCACTGTTCTAAAATAAAAAACAGAGGAAAAATATGCAGGAAATGTAGACCGCGATTTCATAAGTAATCTAATGTGAAGACTTGCCTCTTTCTTTTCTTGGCTATTAAACATGATGTAGAGGTATATTTATATGCAAACATAGTTCTTCGGTCGCAAAGTCCTTATGTAACCAGAATATCAATATATATCCATTTGATTTAACCTATCCAGGACAGCGCTTTTTCTTAAGTAGGGGAGACCGGGGCTAGTTGTCACAGGAGCATATTGTCACAATATGAATACTAAATATATTACCAGAAATGTAGCTTTGTGCCATCTACCGACCACTTCCTAAACCATATAACGGTCATCCTAGAAAACTTCAAACCTCCCCGCTGCATCTTATTGCGTCAGTTAGTAAAAGTTTGCCGATGTGTATGTAAAGTAATTTTTGTTGCTTGAAAGTTTTGTGTTTTGTGAAGTTTGCTGCTGAATTAAAATATTCAAGTTTTCTTGTCTGTATACAAAAATTCAGGTTAATTTATTTCAAAATGTCGTTTGGGGCAAGTTGTCGTTGGTACTTGTGACAACAAGCCCCGCTTGCATACAATCACGTGAACTTATACAATTGTTAAACAATAGTAGAAATTGCGACATGTCAGATCCATTTTATACCTTCTTAATTATTATACCTTGTTTGCGTACTGTATTAAATGAAAAATTACATAAATAATCATAATGCAAGGTCACTTGCAGTTTATTTCTCTTTAGATGGTTCGGAATTATAAACGAAAAACAGACAGGCAAACGCTACCTGGAGATGTTTTGCTTAGAGCAGCTGAAGTAGTAAGAAACGGTGACCACTCAATTGCTATTAGAAAAGCTGCTGCATATTTTAATGTTCACTATAGATTTTGCAAAAAAATTACCAATGAAGAACTTGCTTCAGGAACTACCAGTGTTCTTATGGGCTACAAGAAACCTAGACAAGTATTTAATGAGGCCGAAGAGCTCCAATTAGAATAATATCTAAAAAATGCTTCAGATATATATTTTCGGCTCACTCCGAATGAAGTGAGGAGACTTGCATATGATTATGCTAAAGCTCCTAAGAAATAAATGCCGCGTTCCTGGAGAGATACATCTATGGCAGGTCCCGACTGGTTTTCAAGCTTCTTGAAGAGACACGCAAGACTATCAATACGAACACCACAAGCAACTAGCTTGTCAAGGGCCAGGAGCTTTAATCAAACCAATGTAGACGCTTTTTTCACAAATTTGGGCATTTTGTATCGACGCCATAAATTTTCTCCGTCTGATATTTTCAATATGGACGAGACTGGAGTAACTACTGTTCAACGACCAGATCGTGTAGTTGCTAGAAAAGGATTCAGGCAAATTGGTTCACTCACCTCAGTTGAGAGAGGCACACTTGTCACGATGGCTCTTGCGGTATCTGCTGCTGGAAATAGTATCCCCCCACTATTTATTTTTCCTAGAGTGCATTTTAAAGACCATTTTTTGAATAACGCTCCCACTGATAGTGTTGGGGCAGCTAACCCATCTGGCTGGATGAAGGAGGAGAATTTTTTAACTTTCATGAAACACCTTGTTGGCACAGTAAAGTACACTAAGAATAGCTCCATTTTACTCTTATTGGATAACCATAAGTCACATCTTTCAATACCTGCGCTGAACTATGCTAAGGAAAATGGCGTAGTTATGCTTTCTTTCCCTCCGCATTCCAGCCATCAGTTGCAGCCATTGGACAGGAGCGTTTGTGGCCCATTGAAAAAATATATAAATTCTTCCTGTGCTTCCTGGATGAAAACTAATCCTGGAAAGACTATAACAATTTACGATATCCCAGGAATAGTTGCTACTGCTCTCCCAATGGCAGTTGTACCAAATAATATCACATCAGGATTTCGCGTTACCGGTGTATATCCTTTTTAACAAAGACATTTTCATGAACCAAGATTTTCTCCCAAGTTATGTAACAGATCGTGCACTTGTGGAAAACGTAGGGCCTAATGTAGAACATGTTACTGCAGTAAATTCAGTGGATGCAGATAATATACGATCAGATCGACCAGACATTTTTAGAACCATCAAGCTCCCGCACAGATGCTTTTGCTGAAGCTGAACCGTCAACTTCTCAGCTGTATCCTTCAAGACCTTCAACATCTGCGAAAAGCAGACCGAGCCTTGTGCTTTCCCCAGAGATTATTCGCCCTCTACCTAAATCCAGGGATAGAAAATTTAGCAGACAACAGCGCGTAAATCTGCTATTTTGACCGACACTCCCGTAAAAAATGAGTTGGAGGCATCAAAAAGTTCAAAATTCACAGGCAATGTAAAAAAGCAAGTCTTTGGGGACAAATCTTATAGAAAGAAACCCAAAAAATCACCTGCACCTCCATCCGAAGAAGAAGAGGAAGAAGATGAAACATTTTGCTTGATTTGTGGAAAAAACTACTATAGTGATTCCAAGGAAGTTTGGTTGGAATACACCCAATGCAAGAATTAGTCTCATGAAAAGTGTACTGATGGAAATCCATATTATGTGTGTCATAACTGTGATAGCGATGATGATATATAATTGCTTTCATCGTTTGTTAACTTTATAAAATAAATACCTATTGAAATATTTATTTGAATTTATTTGCTTTGTATGCCTAAAAATAAAGACAACATGTCCTGGGCAATAAATTATAAAACCTGTGACAACATGTCCCTTCACGGGGCATGTTGTCACAGATTTCTCGAACTACTCAGCTAAATAAAAAATAATGTTTTTTACTGTGATAATCACTGGTACTTAATTCTGTATGTTCACAAGACATATAGGTATGTACTAAATTAACAATTGTTGAACAAATAAGAAACAGTAATTAATAAAAAAATTATTAGTAAAAATTGTGACAACTAGCCCCGGTCTCCCCTAACCAATGTGAAGATTTGATTTCGTGATGAAATTTGCTTTGTGGTTCTTTTCTTGACTGTTATGTATTAGGTATCCCACATAAGATCCTCTATCCCCTTATCTCGAAAAATATTTAGGAAAAAAGTTAAATAAAAAGTGTTATTGTTTTTAAGGGAAGTTTTATATTATATTCCTTTCACGTATACAGGGTGCTCAGTTTTTCATGGTCAGCAATCAACTCTTAAAAATTAAATGGGACACTCTGTATATTATTTTGGAAATGGATTCCTCATGAAAAATAAGGGTGACTTTCAATAAGATATTATATAGCTATCTCTCGTCGTTTAGGATTTAATAGCCGTTTTATTTATTTTTTTGCTAAAAACGTATTTATTTAAGGTAGTAGGAAAAAATATAAGTATATCATATTTGGTGAATCTGCCATTTTTATATTACAGACAATACCACAATATATAATTCTAGTTGTTTACTTAAAATTATACAGGGTGATGTCAGAAATTGAACCAATCGGGATTGTTCACAAAAAATTAAGGTAACTTTGTATAAAATAGCCTATACCCATCTCTAGCCGTTTAGAAAATATTCGCTATTAAACATTTGTTATGCAATAAAAAATACCTTTCGTTTAAATTTAATAAGGAAATGCGTTACAAATATTTTTTAACGGGCTCACTAGTAGATTTTCAACAATATACTGTAGTGTATAATTTTAACTAACATGTCTGTATTTTCTGAGAAAATCATTCACTACAAATCGTAAAATTAAACAAAATATTGCATGTAATCAAAACCAACTAACGCAGCAAAACCAAAATTGTCATGGAAAACACATAAAGTGCTTTGGAAACCAACGTAAACAAGAATTGTCAAATAATAATTTTGATTTGTTGTGCGTTAAGTTTAGCTTTAGCTTATAATGTTTTATAGTGCCGAAGGAAGGTTAAATTTATATCAGTGTTATCTCCAAAATAACAAAAGTATTGCACTAACTATTAGAGCATATCGTCAAAAGTATTCGGAAAGAAGAATACTGGAAAGATCCATATTTGGGCGAATTGAACGAGATCTCGAACAGCATGGTGTTTTGAAATATGCAAAAAGAAATAAACCTAAAAATATCTTGGATGATGAAACGCAATTAAATACATGTTTGTATTTCGAAGAATTTACTGAAAATTCCATCAGAGATGCAGAAAAAGACTTAAATATTGCTAGAACTAATATCCATAGGACGCTGGAAATAAATAATTACAGGACGTTTAAGTTCGCTAAGTTACAACACTAATGATCATATTCTACACTTGGAATATTGTAACTTAATGTCATTTTCGTGACCCTAATTTTGTTTTAAAAAATTTTTGGACGGACGAAGTGATATTTACTACCTCAGGCATATTTTATAGAAAGAATACTCACTATTGGTCTCAAGAAAACAAAAACAACATTAAAACTATACAACATCAAGGTTGCCGTTGTGTTAATTGCTGGTGTGCGGTACAGGAATCAAATAATAGGTCCTCTATTTCTTTATAACCATTTAAATGGTGTGAGGTACCTGGAGCTACTGACTAACAATATCAGACCGTTACTAGAGGTCAATGGTAACATAAATAATATTATTTACCAAATGGGTGGAGCACCTTGCCATAACACCATTCAAGTAAGAAATTATTTAAATGAAAACTATGCAGAGGTCGTTGGGCGAAATGGAAATATTCGTTGGCCTCCGCGGAGTCCAGATTTGACCCCATGGACTATTTTCTGTGGGGAACATTAAAGGATAAAATCTATAAAAATAAACCTCAAGATGTTGATGATCTCAGGAATCGAATAAGGGAAGAAATTCAAAATACCAATGGAAGTGCTGCAGTAAGAGACGCCCTAAGAAAACTAGAAGTCATCTATACAACTTGTATTGCCCAGAATGGAGGTCATGTAGCACATTTACTTTTAAATTCATAAGGTCGCTTATCCACTACAATGCAGTAATTAGACACCAATTATGCGCTGTTTTACACAAAATGGCCCATAATTAACATCTAATTAACGCGCAAGGAAAGACTAACTTTCTACATAAGTTCACACAATAACTTGTTTGCTATAGGGCGCGAAGTTTAGCTTTAACACCGCAAAACGGCGTATGATGAGTAACTAATCATAGCGCAAGAAAAGTTTAATTTATATATAAAGATATGGATTTCGTCTTGTTGATGTAACTTATTTCCGATGAGGGAGCAAAATTTTATTTTATCAGAGAAACCGGCGCATAATTGGCGGCCAATTACTGCATAAGAACCAAATCATTTATGCAGAAGTTCACTAATGTGAAGCTGACCGCGTTGATGTAATTTTTGCAATAACTTATTTCTTATAGGGGCGTAAAATTCTTTTAGCGTCATAAAACGGCACATAATTGGCACCTGATTCCTGCATAAGAGAAAATTGATTTATGTGAAAGTTCACGGCTCTGAAATTAGTCGTCTCAATCTAATTTGACAGTAACTTATTTCCTATAAGGACGCAAAATTTTCTTTTAACGGCGCAAAATGCTGCATAATTACTGCATAAGAACAAAATCATGGACGCCGACGTTCACGTCTGTATGTCAAAGTAATTTTTCAGTAACTTCTTTCCTATAATGGGTACCTAGTTATTGTGCAAAGAAGATTCATAACACAATAAAGTTAGACTTGTTTCTGTAATTTTTGGAATACCTTATTATTTGTGGAGGTGCAAAATTTTATCTTAGCGGCGCATAATAGCTGCATAAGAAATAATTGACTTATGCAGGTTTCCAACTGTGAAGTTAGCTTATCAGTGTAATTTTACAATAACTTCTTTCTTACAAGGACGTAAAATGGGCCCTAATTGGCCACTAATCACTGAAAAAAAATGCTTTATCCAAAAGTTTGCGACTCCATGAAGTTAGCCGTGTTTATAGAATTTTTATTACAAGGAATTTCCTATTGGGGCGCAAAATGGCGCATAATCAACGCCTAATTCTACACACAAGTGACATTATTCCGAAAAACCCTTCTGTAATTGTGCAATCAAAACATTGCTTCAATTATTTAGCCGTTTTTAACTACATAAACATATGTAGGTATAGAAGGTTATTCAATCGACTTTTTTTTCACTATCGCTAAATCGACTTATTGGCTCATTTTACAACTTTTAGCCAAGTTTCGCCAAGATCGACCATCATGTCTGAATGTCTGCGTGTGTGTATGTATCAGATTGATGCATAAGTAATGACTCTTTTTTATTTTAAAAACATATATTTTACTACAAAAATTTACAACATATTAATCAATTATATATTTTCTGTTATTATTAACGACTTCCTCCCAGCGTTCAACAAGTTTTTCGATACCTCTACGGTAAAAATCGTTCGACCTTTACTCAAAAAAATGATCCAACCAAGACCGTAATTCCACATCATTATTGAACGAACACCCCGCAAACTGTTCGAAAGTGATCGAAATAGGTGAAAATCTGACGGAGCCAAATCAGGAAAATATGGAGGGTGCGCCAATACTTCCCAACCAAGCGTTTGAATTGCTCCCTTTGTCATATTAGCAATGTGAGGACGATCATTGTCGTGATGAAGAAGGTCATGCTGCCGATGGGGTCGTTTTTCCGAATAGCTTCGTAGAAGCGATGCATTTGTTCACCATATAGCTCTGCATTGACAGTTTGGTTACGCCCGAGCAAATCATAGTGAATGATACCTTCCCAATCCCACCAAACGCATAACATCGACCTTAGAGGGTGAAGATCTTGTTTCGCTCTAGGCGTCGCTTGTTCATTGGGACTTAGCCACTGCTTTCTCTGCTTCATATTCACATACAAACACCATTTCTCGTCGCCGGTAACGATTCGGTAGAGGAACCTCTGATTGTGACCATGAGCAGCACGATTCCGAGCGAACAATCCAGCATAAATTGTGGAACGTTGATTTTTGTTGTTCTCGCTCAAAACATGAGGAACCCAAGCGCCAAGTTTCTGAACTTTTCCTAAGGATTTCAGATGTGGACATATCGTTGATTGGTCACATTCCATTTCCTGGGCCAACTCCCTAGTTGATTGGCGTGAATTTTCATGAAGAAGTTGATTCAATCGCTCTTCATCGAACCTAACTGGACGTCTTGAACGATCCATATCATTAAGGTCAAAAATTCCGCTTTTGAAACGTTTAAACCAGTTTTGCGCCGTCCTAACAGGCATTGCATCTTCACCGTAAACATCGCAAATCTCACGAGCAGCTTCACTGGCTTTGGCACCTCGACAGTGGCGCCCTGAGGCACGCTCAGTGTTTACCGCCCCCCTCTTTTTAATACTATCCAAGGATCGTAATTTGAATGGGCTAACATCGAACAGTGATGAGTAATCGGGTATAGCCACACCGGGAGTGAGAAACGGTTCAAAAGTATGATAGTTGAATAATTTACACTTTAATTCAAATATTGTAATTGTATTACATACAATCTAACAAGTTACACTCTATAAAGTACATAAAGACTACGAATGATTTAATGCAGTTCTTTTCGAGCTTTTAATTGGGAAAAATCATTTATCAAGTCGTCAAAGTCTAATTAGTTTGTGATGTGTTTCTCAATACACAGTATGGGCGAAGAAAGCGTTGAGTTTTTCATCCAGTAAGTTGGCTCGTAAATACATTTTTATTCTTTTAAGCGCGGAAAATGACCTTTCAGCGGTGCAGTTGGATACTGCCATGGAAAGAAAAATTCTAATAGCTATGAAGACATTCGGAAATGTTTGCTCCAGCTTTTGATCAATAAACTGTTCGAAGTTGGAAACTTCATACTCTTTGTAGTGCAGTACCTCAGTTGGAAAATTGTCATCCAAATCATCTTCATACAGCATCTGTAAATGTTCCGCTTTTTTCAAAATTATGTCCGCTTCAAAATTTTTCAAATGTAGTAAAAAATCGAATCTTTCCGCCACTTCAGTATAAGCCAGTTGCCTTTTCTTCAGTTCAACGTGAAGGCAATACAGTATTGGGTAATATACATTTATACGTAACTCCGTTTTGCGGTTTCGTTTCATTCTTTCGTGTTTCACCCGGTAAAAGTGATTTAGTTTTGGCCCGCTTCATATCAAATTTATATTCTTCCGTGATTGATTTTTTAGCTTTATTTATGAATTCTTCAAACATCACTTCATTGCGTAATTGGGTCACAACATCTGTCGACAACGGTTTCTAAATTTCTTGTAATCGATTGTAACGATTTACTTGTCGCATTAAAACGTTCTAATAACGTAATAAAATACTTATCTTTTTTGGGATTTTTTAATGGTGTACTTTAAATTATACAATCTAAACGTTTCGATAACACTTACAGTTATCTTCGTCAGTAGTAATGTTTGTTAAAAATTGTTAAAGATGTAGTAAACAATTTTGTCAAATTTGAAAAATTACTACTGACGAAGATAACTGTAAGTGTTATCGAAACGTTTAGATTGTATAATTTAAAGTACACCATTAAAAAATCCCAAAAAAGATAAGTATTTTATTATGAGTGTTAATGGTGAAAGTTTACATTTTCATATGTTCTAATAACGTGTTCCAAAAAATTATAATAAAAACAAATTCGAAATTGTTTATCTGGTCTATGTAACCTTTTGGTTCACTCCGAGTCGCAGCTTTCTCCTTCATATCGTCTCGAATTTTACTCAAAGATTGTATAACTTCCGCCCAACATATAGCTAAACTTTTACAAGCGTATTGTTTACTATCTAGTGCCATTTGCCCGTTTCAGCACTGTTTGTCCAACCAAATTCAGAGAATGAGCTGAACACGGGACATACATGGGCCCACATATCTCAAAACAAACGATAATTGATCGGCGTGACTAACATCAGGAGTAGAATCAACGATGATGGAGAAATACTTGCATTGTTTAATAGCATTTACAATTTTGTTCGTTACATGTTTGGCCATCAAGTTAATAAATTCGTCGCAAATTGTTGACGATAAATATGACGTATTAGCCTTACCAGGTTTTCCGCGAGTAGCAATATGATTCACTAAAAATGGATCAAATTCTGCCAGTAATTCCAGACACATCATGTAGCTGCCATCATGTCCCCTGAAACCAAGCCCTCGACCGCTGAGTTTTTTAATCACTGCCAAGACTCGTTTTAAAACGTTTTTCCAATACTGGATATCAGCATCAATTTGGGAACAAAGCGCATTATCTACCCTCGCAATAGCTCTACTTCGATGTAACATGGCTTTTTGGCAAATGTGATGATCTTTGGAATTTTCATGCGAGCTCAGTATTCGATTAATATTTTTCCAATCGTTACATCCGTCTTCTTTCGCCAGCGAAGATTCGCTTCTAAACAATCGATATGGCATACAAAATAAGGACTTCGTACTGAGGGAGTATATTAAATATCGTCGTATTCTTCTCCGTTTTTCAATTTTCGTTTGAAAGTATCTTTATTCAGAGATGGAAAATTTCCAGGTTCGTAAAATATTCTGGTTTCAATAAAATCGCAATCTAAATTTTGATTAATTTCTCTGGCCAGTAAAATTTTAATCGTTGTATCCTTAATTATCCACTCCGCTACAAAACCAAAATGGGTAGCCTTTTGTCCTTCAGGTTCAGGTAGTTTAGATGCTTCCGCAATCGGCTCTTGTCGTATGCTGGAATCAGCAGAATTTTTTTCAAAATTAGTGGTTGATGTGGACGGACAAATAAACAAAAAAATTATTGAAAAAATGAAAAAAAATTAGGTGAGAGAATTAAAAAATATGAACATTCATTTTGTACTTCGACGTTTCCAGTTACAGGAATTTCGTTCGCTGGTATATTGCCTGACTGCTTCTGAAAATAAGTACTTATTCTCCTAGTTTTTTTTTCAAAATTTCATCTGCTTTCTATTGTATCTCCTTCGCTTCTTTTCGGTATTGGGCGCCACTTAATTATTTTCGAGTAGTAGGAATATTACTCATTTTAAAAGAGAAATCCACAATCAGGCGCGGATGGCGGATCCAGAACTAAAATTTGGGGGGGGGGGGTCATTTTTTCAAAAGAACAAAAAGATAATACACATTCGCATTTGATTTTCGAAGCGTAAAGACGTGTGTCCTACAATACGGAAAACAAGTGATAGCGCGGTAACCTCTCGCCCCGCATGGGCAGTGTTAAACTTAATCTACTAACAATTTCAATAAAATAAAATCGTAAATAAATCGTCAACCAATAATAGTGCTGATAAAAGTGAACCCGGTTATCTAACCGGTAGTAACAGCTTAAGTGAAATAAATAAAATGTTGTCATCAGGAAATGGACCAGGTATGGGACCTTTTAGTAAAAATTTAATGTCATAAAATAATATACAGGGTCCACCCTATGTTTCACAACCACTTTTTAATATTCATGGTCAAACAGTGTTTAACTCAACTATGCCACCACAAATTTACCCTTCTCAAACATTTAGTCAACAAATGCATCCTCCACAATCTACGAGTCAGTACAGTCTTCCTACCAATCAAGAGCAATTTTTGGCACGACAGAATTTTTCGTTTCACGAAATAATCAAAGAAATATACCAGAATACACACGAATGACTTCAACTAGCGAGGAAGAAGACAACACTCATACTACCCAAGATAATCCTTGGCAAGTAGTAAAAGGAATTAAAAGAAAGAAGAATAGGATTAACAAAAATGTTGATTACAAAGAGTTACCACTGAATAACGCATTCGAAGTACTGTACAATACAGTAAAATTAACCTGTCAAAGTTCAGACACATTTAGAAAAATAGCTAAATATATGAAGGAAAACAATATAATCCACCAGCCTAAGGAGGAAAGATCCTATAGAGTTGTAGTTATATATTATTGACATCATTCAATTGACGTAGAAGACATAAAACACGAAATTTCAGAACAGGGTCATAAAGTGAGAAACGTAATAAACATTAAACATCGAATCACTAAAGAACCTCTCAATATGTTTTTTGTTGACCTGGAACCTTCTGAGAACAACAAGGATATATATAAAATAAAGACAATGTCAAACAGTGTTATTCAAATTGAACCACCAAGAAAAGTCAATAATTTAGTGCAGTGTACTAGATGCCAGCTATACGGGCATACGAAAACCTATTGTAATCGACCCTACCTATGTGTTAAGTGTGGTGGCCAACACACCACAGCAAGTTGTACAAAAAGTAAAAGCACGCCAGCAACATGTGGTTTGTGTGGAGGGGGGCACCCCGCCAACTACAGGGGATGCGAGTTCTATCAGAAAAACTACAAATCCAAAACTAATAATTATCAATCTAATCAACAAACCAACACAACACAACAAAACCATCCAATGCCAGTAAAACCAAAATAGAAGCTACGCGCAGGTAACTAAACCGCGAGATTCAACGCAAGAAAACAACTCGACCATGACACTAAACAAATTCCTAGAAGAATTCAAGATAATGTTCAACCAGTTAATTCAACAGAATAGTATGATTTTCAATATGTTAACAATGTTAATCGGTAAACAAACTAATGGCTCTTAGAATAGCACAATGGAATGCCAATCGCATTGCTCAACATAAAGACGAAATCCAGTTATTTTTAAAGCAAAACTTAATCGACATCCTATTAATTAGTGAAACCCATTTTACCGAGAAGACTTACTTCAAAATACCTCAATATTCTGTATATAGCACCAATCACCCTGGCACTCAAACAAGCAATAAGACACTATGAACTGCCGAAGTATTCGGAAGACTATCTCCAACTCACTTCTATTTGTGTATACATACAATCACGTGAAATAACTATCAGCGCAGTCTATTGTCCTCCAAAACATAATATAAAAAAACATCAATTCGAACCATATTTTAACACTCTAGGGACCAGATTTTTGGCAGGTGGAGACTACAATAGCAAAAACACTGCTTGGGGATCTCGAACAACTACCACAAAAGGCAGGGAATTATACAGTCTTATTCAAGATAAAAGTTATTCTTATTTATCTACTGGTACTCCAACGTACTGGCCAACAGATATAAATAAATTGCCAGATTTATTAGACTTCTTTGTCGCCAATGGTGTTTCTTCAACCTACATGGACATCACACCCAGTTATGATTTATCATCGGACCATTCACCGATAGTAGTTACCTGTAGCGCATATCCAATATACACACAACCTGCACCCAGACTATATAATTCAAAAACAGACTGGGAAAAATACAGACACAAGCTGACAAATACAATAAATCTCAATTTAAAACTTGCAAACCCCAACGATATTGAGGAAGCCACAACTAACCTAATCCCTACCATTCAGGAAGCAGCCCACCAAGCTACTCCTAACATAACACATAAAAAAGACACTTTAAATATTCCCCTTGGAATTAAAATGTTAGTGCGTGAAAAACGTAAAGCAAGAGCCAAATGGCAAAGAACACACGCTCCAGTTGTTAAAACTGTCCTAAACAGACTTAGCAACAAGCTTAAATCCAAACTTAAAAGTCAAAGAGAAGAGTCGTTAAAAAATTACATATCAAATTTAAATCGATATGATAAGTCTATATGGAAACCCATCAAAGCAAGGAACAAACCTATATTAAGTATTCCTCCTCTAAAAATTGAGCAACCATCACAGGACCAGTGGGCAAAAAGTGATAAGAAGCAAGCAGAACTATTTGCAACGTATCTTGCTGATATATTTTAGCATCATAAAAATGATGCGGATGAAGAAATGAACGCATTTATAGAGTCACCAATACCAGTAACTCAGCCTATTAATTCTGTAGGTAAACGATGAAATAAAGTTCCTGAATGCAAACAAAGCACCAGGCATAGATCTCATAACACCAAAGATGCTAAAAGAACTACCACAAAAAGGTATAGTACTCCTAACTTATATCTTTAACGCAATTCTCCGTATCGAGTACTGGCCCGAAACACTAAAGACTTCAGAGATAATCTTAATCCTCAAGTCCCTAATAGTGTAAAATCTTATCGACCAATAAGTCTCTTGTCGGTAATTGCAAAATATTAGAAAAATTGGTTCATAAAGGAATCGATACTAAATGGATTCCCAACTACGTTTGGTTTTAGGCAGGCCCATTCTACCACACTGCAATGTCATCGCATAACACAAACTTTTCTCTCTAGTTTCAACAACAAAGAATACTGCATATCCGTATTCCTAGATGTAAGTCAGGCTTTCGACCGGGTGTGGCATCAAGGTCTACTATATAAAATCAAAAATTATCTACCAGCATTCTTCACATTACTTAAATCTTATCTAAGTAATCCACAATTCAGAACAAAAGTAGGACGCGAAGTCCCAGATTTCCTCCCAATTAAATCCAGGGTACCCCAGGGTAGCGTACTGGATCCTCTACTTTATCTTTTATTTACTTCAGATCTCCCAGTTTCTCCAAATGTCACAATTGGTACATTTGCTGATGATACTGTCATCATGGCTAGTCACAATCAAGTTATTCGAGCATCCACTCTAATCTAACAGTATCTATATAGTCTGGAATGCTGGCTTAAAAAATGGAATGTAAAAATAAACGAAACCAAATCTGCACATCTAACTTTTACTCTACGAAGAGATCCATGCCCACCCATTTACCTTAACAATATAGAAATTCCACAAAACACAACAGTAAAATATCTAGGACTTCACTTGGACACTAAATTGAATTGGAGAGAACACATCAACAAAAAGAGAAAGCAAATGGACTTAAAACAAAGAGAGATGAACTGGTTGATCGGTAGAAGGTCCCTATTATCTACTGATAACAAGCTACTGCTTTACAAGTCAATTATCAAACCCATATGGACGCATGGAGTAGAACTCTGGGGATGCGCCAGTAAAACAAATATCGCAATAATACAAAGATGCCAATCCAAGATACTAAGAACCACAGTCAACGCCCCGTGGTATATCAGTAATGTAATGGTCCACAATGACCTAAAAATACCAACTATAAAAGAAGTTATCCATGAGAGAACTATCGCTCACCGTCAAAAGATAGAAACACACACAAATCCTCTAATGCAACCCCTACTGGAAGACCCTGCAAGAAGAATCAAAAGACAGTGGCCAGCTGACCTATAAAAGAAGTAAGAGATCTCATCATGCTTTATCTAAGTTTAATTGTTATAACTTAGATTACGTTAGCAAATTAGCCGATAGAATACCTCGTATTTTGATCGCTAATAAAAATTAGAAAAAAAAAAATAAATAAATAAGAAAAATTTAAATAATTTAATTTATTAACTAAAATTAGAAGTTTATTAAATTATTGTATTTTTTTTAATTAAATGACAATGTTTAATCTTCTTTGTTATTTATTTTGTTTTTATTGTATTGGCGAATTGTCGTTAATTTTAATATAAGCATAAACGATTAATATAAAACACTTAATATAATATATCGTAATATAAATTTTAAATTATAATATTAATATATACCTACGAGTTACGAATAATTTAATAGACCTCGACAAAATAATGTTGTAGTTGTGGTTGTACGCACTACGCTGCATCTGCAGAGAAAGATGAGAAACTACTAACTATACTTTAACAAGTGAACTTGAACAAAACACGATAAAAATATAATCATGTTGACGATTACGTCATTACATCCCGTTCGACCGTCGCCGTGTCAAGTTTCAAGTATAGACGTATATTGTAATATTGTATAATACGGGTTGAAAATAATCGTATCTTTTCGTCGAACATTCAAACATTTCCGCCGATAAAATATAAATTGATTTATATTTACTCGCTCGTGACTCGCCAACAATATTATCGTCAATCAGTAATCAGTATCAGTTTATAATTTATTTTAAATCGATATTTAATATTCTTACAAATTAGATGGAAATTATGATTTTATGGGCAGGTCAGGTGGCGATGTACAAGTGAAAAAAATTAGAAATGCTATTTATGCGTATATCAATTTTCAAGTAAACATAAAGAACCTAATCTTGATGTTTGTTGGGGGAGGTCATGACCTCCATGACACACCCCCCCTGGATCCGCACCTCGAAAAATTGAAATCACTCTTTATTTTACTCATAACTCAGTGCCAATAAGATTACAAAAAGATACATACATTCATACTCAGTCGGGCGATTGGTCATCACGTGTTTTCGAATATCAGACTAGAGATTTAAATTTCTTATTTTCAGATACTAAAAATGATGAGTACCCCATTTTAATGTCATTAATCTTTTTCTTTTTTTTTTGGTTAATTTTTTTTTTTTTGAGGATAAAAATAAAATAACATAAAAAATTTGCCGCGCCCTACAAATTGCCGCCCTAGGTTCGAGCGTCACGAGCCTAGTGGTTAATCCGCCACTGCACCTCGATTAAACGTAAAAAGAAGATAATGTCGGTAATGTTGGTTTTTGTCGACTTGACATTCCCTTATAATAAGGTTAAACTTTAACAATTAAAAACGAAATACAAAAGCAAACGCACCATCCGACAGAACTACTAATTATCTGACAAGCTGAATATTGAGTAATCAAAAGTCTGTTATTTCAGAGCTAACTTTTAAATTAAAAAAAACTTATGCATCAGCCTAATCCACGATAACTCCAGAACGAACATACCTACGTACTTAAAATTTTGTATTTAAGTTTGTTTCCATTTGGCTTAGAGCTGATTAGATTTTGAGAGAAATCCAGCGGCGAAGAGGGCTGGGGGGGTTATTAGGGTCAGTTTTTTGTTTTTATTAAATATTTCTAAAACAGCTGCATATTTCAAAGATATAAAAATACCTAGATATAGACCTTAAACATGCCGATTAATTATGTACTATGCAATTTTTTGATATGACAAGTAATTTAACGGTAAAAAATTCCTAAGGTAGAATTTAAATGTAGTTAATACTACAGTGGCTGAGGGTGGTTGTGTAAGGATAGTTATGTATAGAGGGTTACCCTGCGGAATATTTTAATATACTATCAGGACATAAAAGAAATTGGGTAGACATCTGGGGTCCTGGCCGGATTTCAGAAAATGACGTCATAAGTTATGCGTATTACCGATCCATGGATATAATAGGCTCTTCCAAAAGTTGTGCTAAACCATTGCAGTATGGGTATCTAATGAAAGCTACTGATTAGGAGAACATGTTTTTAGCATCAAAAAGTTAATTTTGTTGCGGCCCTTAAATAATATATTGATCTTTATTCCCCAAAGTCGGGATACTACGCCAATGCTTGGTGCCTTTCCCCCGCCACGGAACCCTCGTCCAATCACGTTGTATCAACGACAAGAGTTAATTGTTCTGTACGAGTGAGTGTTCCTGTATACGAAACGATAAGTTGTTGTTCGGGAGCTAAAAGAAATCACGTTGTAAGTTGTAAGTTTCATTCTCGCTGTTTTAACAAAGTTTAAGATAGTTTATAAGATGTAAGATGTTCAATTAAAAGAATATATCTCAATAAGAAAACTCTAATCCTGTGTCAACTTGCATTTATTGAACTACACGAACTAAACATAAATAATCCACAGTCCTACGCTCTAAGTAAGAACAAATTTATTTTGTAATTAATGGAGGGGGGTTCTTGTAAACGTCTTCGGACACAGACGTTTTGGTTCTCCTAATTTATTACTGGAATGTTTTAAATGAACAAGGACTGGAGGAAGTTTGGATTCGGGCAGGTGTTGGTAATTCAGTTCGGCACATTCCTGTGCACACTTTGTGTGCAAAATTAGGCTCTGATGTTTGCGCATTCTGCCATCTGTGCATTCTATAAGCGGTTGCGACAACTCAAGTAAAGTTGGTACCAAATCTGCTGCGCTAAAAGCAAATCCCGTGATGTATCTTACCGGGTTTGGAAGGAGTGCAAATTATGGAGAAGAATGTTCACCAAACGCTGAATCGTACATTGTTCAACTATTTAAGAAGGACTCTCAGTTCAAAACTTTAGACGAACTACGATATTGGCTATATCATCACAGTAAAGCTACTTCCTTGAAAGATCTTCCTCCAACAAGTAGAGAAATCACCAGTCACATCCGAAGAGCATTTTACATAACACATATGTATACAACATGCCTGGAGAGACCCAGAAAACTGGATCCCCTTCAATATGGCTATGAGTACTCTCTAGATGGACTACTACTTCCTTCTAATGATAGAAAAATTCTACCAGACGACCTTATACTAGGCTGCAAATGCAAGAAGTGCGCAAGACAAAGTTGTGAATGCAAACGTAATGCAATTCCATGTATCAGTTTCTGTAAATGTCAAGCTGTTCTACCTGAGAACGTAGACTGCCAAAACACCCATATAGACTAATAGTAAAAAGTTATGGTGATTTTTTAGTGGGCTACTGTTTCTAACTAAAAGAAGTTCGTGAGTTACCCTGTTGATTTATTAAGTTAAATAACTGTAATTACGTACCTTTGTTCAATAAGATTGTAAGAATTTGTTAGTTACTATATTATATCCATTTATGAAAATATATCGTCATATCCCAAGAACTTCTGTTTTATTTCTGTAGGTTCATCATTAATGATGAAGAAACATAATAGTTATGCATTTCAATGAACTGGAAGTATAACTATAATGACGTCATATAAATAGAAATTAATTTTTTGATGCTAAAAACATGTTCTTCTAATCAGTAGCTTTCATTAGATACCCATATTGCAATGGTTTAGCACAACTTTTGGAAGAGCCTATTATATCCATGAACCGGTAATACGCATAACTTATGACGTCATTTTCTGAAATCCGGCCAGGACCCCAGATGTCTACCCAATTTTTTTTTATGTCCTGATAGTATATTAAAATATTCCGCAGGGTAACCCTCTATACATAACTATCCTTACACAACCACCCTCAGCCACAGGAGTATAAAGAAAATTTAATTTTACACAAATTTTCTTTACAAAGTTTTTTAATGTAAAGCGTAATAAATGTAAAAATTAAATAAATATGATTGAAAATGTTAAAGCTGTATTATCGATATTTTTATAGAAACGGGCGGCTTTGGAATTTTTTACGTTAACATGTATAGAGTCACGGCAAAATCTTTTCCGTTGTGGGGGTGAAATTGTTAGAGAGAGACAAACTTAACATACCAACTTCCATAATAACCCTGATAATTACAAATGATATATCTATGTTAGTGAAATACATGTTGTTGGGTTGTTAGAACTGCCGAATAAATTACAATGTTGTCAGCTCTTCTGTTTACACATAACTTCTAATTTTGACGTTTTCCACATTTTGAGATTTTCGATTCGTGTGGCTTGCATTGTTCAAAATGTTACAATTGCTTAATCATCGCAAAATGATCTAAGAACTGTTAAAAGTATTGTTACTTAGTTGAGAACGAGTATTTCCATCAAAAACTAATTTTCAAAATAAATGTAAACAATATAACCTAAGTATTATGTTGACGTCGAATTTCATACGTTTGGCAACAATGTCAAGCGCTGACGTTTAACCCCACATTGGAAAAGAGTTTGCCGCGACTATATAATATGTCTATTAATTTCTATCTGACATGTTTTAAACGTCATTCTGAAATAGATTATTGTTTTTCTTTTTACGATGTTCCCTGTTTTCGTTTTGAAAATTATTTCATTTCTTTTAATTTAAGTTAGCATCTATGTAGATGTTTATTAACCTCTGTCTGTCATGAAGTTTTAAATGTCTGTTTGATACAAATTATTGTTTTTGCGTATACAATGTTGCCTATTTTCGTAATGAACTTCTTATAAAAGAGGTTGCATAATTATCCTAAAAAAATGTTATTAAAAGTATTTCACTTCGTGTAATTTCCATTTTGTAGATTGAAAGGTCGTGTGGTGTTCCACGCCAGATATTTTCGCTTTGTAACGTGTACAAAATAGGAACTATGGAAGATTTTAATTTTTAGTTGGTGTAAATGTGGAATTATTGCAAATATAGTTTGTTACTATTTGTATAAGAGAATTGCACACAGTTTAATTTTTTGATGAAGTTCAAAAAAATCTTAATATTTTTTATTGTTTCTGGTAACGTAGAGCACAATTAAAATGATAAGTAGGTACAGAAAGTTGTACTTTGTCATTAGGGACTAATTGTCACTAAAAACGTATAGATGTCATATGTACACCTGTGTTTAATTAGTCTCGTTTATTTAAGAGCATGAAATCTATAGATTCCAATAAAGTAGGAAGTTCTAGCTAAAGTTTTTTCAGCCATGATACGCCACTGGCTATAAGTTGAATAATTAATCAATCACTTGAAAAATGTAATCGATTGATGCAGAAAGTGCATTTAATTTAATTACTTGCTATAATTATAGTGCACGATTAGTGAAATTAAACCGCTTAGAGTAGTGTTATGTGAAAGTTTTCAAAGGAAACACTAATAAATAACTGTAATAAAGTACGAGTATTTTACATAACATTAAGACTTTTCTTTTAACCATACTAGTACTTTCATTTTAATTGTTATAATTAAATACATAATTGTAAAATAAACGCATCTAAATACTTTCGCTAACCTACATAGTAAAGTTTTAACATTTCTGTTGCAGAAAGTACTCAATGCACCAACAATGGCAAATACATCACAAACGGCCTTGAGAATGTCAGGATATTTAGAAAAAAAGGCTAAATTGGTAAGTACTTAATTATTATTCAAACAATTTTACAATACCATATTTTAGAGATTAGGATCACCCTGGAAAAAATATTGGTTTGTGTTAGAAGGGCGCCTGCTCCTATACTATCGCTCGAAAGACGAATACGAAACCCTCAGTCCGTGCAAAGGATCCATCAACTTATGTCCTCCATGCAACATAAAACCTGCACAATCAATTACCGGAGTTTTCCAAATAGAATGCAGATCTAACACAATTATTCTTGTAAGTATAGCACAGTAACACACATTAGCGTAACAATGAAATTGTAGAGAGCAGAAGATCGAGCACAACAAGAACGGTGGATGCAAGCCTTGCTTGCTGCCATAGCCCAAACTCAGTGTAACTCAAATCGCATGAGTCATTTTAGATATTCGCTAGATGATCTTCCTATACCAAACCAAACAAACAAGGCAGAAACTTTATCCAGGCAAAACACAATGCCGTATCGCCTATCTATCTCATCTAAAAAGGAGTCGAAAGATATCATTGAACGTTTACAAAAAATTGGGGCACAAACTTATCGTGTTAGTTTTGGAACAGTCGCCAAATTGTCCAAAAAAGACGGAAGTGATGAAATACAAAAATCGCAAAGCGTTAAGCAGATACCTGTACTTTTAGAAGATCAATACAGTATAATACAAGAAGAGAATTCAATGGAAATGTATCTGGAAGATAAATCACAGTCGAATAACTCCGCCACCTGTTTAACAATAGATAATGAACATTACGTCACTAGTGCGGAAGAAAATAATTTAAGTGATTCAGATCAAATGCGGGATAGAAAAGGCAAAAATCATGATGAACATCTCTATGAAAGAATAACAAAGCAATACTATAACCCAAACGAACTAATAATTAACGAGGATTATTCGACTATCACTAAAATTAAAGAACCAGAGCTCGCTATGATTATTGTTAATGACCAATACATAACCACCATAGATGATGAAGAAGAACTTTACGCCAATCGTCTCTTATATAATGAAGACTGTGAACAATATTATGCAATTGATAATGCAAAAGAAGCATTGTATGAAGATCCTGATCGATTCAAAAAGAAAGAAATTCTTGACACAGAACCTTTACTACCTCCACGACCAGATGTCAAAAAAACTTCAGAAGACGTATGTAGTCAGGCTTCCTCTAACGAAGACGGAACGAAAAAGAAAAGTAGATTTTTATTTAGACACTTAAAAAGGGCAACCGAGAAAAAGTTTGATGATGGTTATAAAAAGAAACCAAAAGGTAGATCCGCTAGCTTCTTAAAGAGAGTGTGGAAAAGAAAGACGAAATCGTTAGATTGTCATGAAGATGGTGGTTATGAAACGATAGATTATGAAATGATACAAAAACAGATACAACATGATAAAAATGATTTACAAATGCTTCAAGAGTTACAAAAAATTTTAGAAACGCGCAAAAATTTATTGCAGGTTCGTATATAATTTGGTTATGAATTATAAATGTGATAAAATGCTTTCAGGAAAAATTAAAATCAAGCTCTCAAAGATCTGTAAGTGTACAGTGTCCAATGACAACTATACCGGATAGTAAAAATGAAGGACATGAGCCTTGCGCAGGTTTGAACATATTAATTTGTTGTATAGGTTACAATTAGTGTATGCCATCATACAGTGGTAGCTACTATTAATTTGTTTCACAATACCTAAAATCCACCATGATCACTTGGTCCACTATGGTTACAACGTCTACCCTCATCATCTGGTTCTTGTCTAGATCACTTTGATAACATTTATCGCTTTGCTTTTGGTTACAACACTTATCTTACGGTTTATTCATAATCTGTGTTTCTTCTGAATAATGCATGCCCGTAGATCGGTCACAAGACTGCGCGCTCCGCGCTTTGTCCTTCCGCCCGGCCCGTCTGTCCTTTCCATATTGTTTATGAAACTATTAAGCTATTTTAGTCTCAAATGAAAGTGTATAATGTCAAGGATATTACCTCTACCCCCTATAGTCGCCCTACAAAAGATCCAACGAGCATAAGATAAAAAAAATTTAGTTACGAAAGTCCAAAACTACGTTTGGAATTGCAAGCAGGGTGACTGTTAAGGACACAGTGGACGTTGTGTTACGAATTTATTTAAAATCTTCTCGCACCTTTCTTGTGTTGTGGTCTGGCCTCGTCTTGACAGTAATATTTGTAGATGATTATGTTTTGATTAAAATTGATCTGGTATTCTTCAATTCCTTTGTGTTTTTTGTCATGTAACAAGTACGTGGTTATATGGGCTATGTAGATGTATAATAGTTCACTTTTTAAGAGGTCAGGTCGCAGGGTTTACAAACGCAAGTACTTCGGACTTTTAAAGATAAACTTTTATCAAGCACTGCTCTTATACACCCACGATAACGGTGAAGCTTCATCTTGATCACAAACATTCTTATTTTATACATTTCAAAAACTTTCCTTCCCGTACTTACGGCTAGAGATTTGAAAATATGTGCTTAGGAAATTGGCTTCCCTCTAGATTTCTTACAATTTCCTAGTGGCGCACAAAACTGTTTGTACGACACTTTGTGTGTCATCGCCAAATCTTCTTCTACACCTTATTTTACTAAGGTTAAGGCACACACATTTTCTTTTAAGATGGCACTTTGTTTTTCTTCTTACTTATTGAGGTGCGTGGTATTAGTTCTTTACTCCTAGAAGAGTACCAGTGGGTTTAAGATATTTTCTGTCAAGGTATAAATATTTATTGCATGATACCTAATATCCCTATCTGGTTTCACATGAGCATTACTAATAACTGCTGTTCCATTGAAGGAGTTCCTGATAGCCCTACCCATTGTATTCCGAACTAACGAAATTACGATACCCATGTACTCTATTACCTCAAATAATCCTCAATCATATGGTAAATATCAACGTCTATGGCAGTTATTAAGTTTTACTTTGCATTTTTTTCATCTGCTGCAGATAGGCGTCTCTTCCCGTTTCCGTTCACTTGGGGATAATTTAAAAGGCAGGCGTCTCAAAAAGCATGACTTCAAGTGTCACAGCTCTTTACCTAATTTTCATTGCCTTACACGAGTGTCGGTCTAATTTGGTAAGGGTTTTCTAACTGACCATATCCTTACCGTGGTCGCCTTATCCAAACAAGGTGGTAGTCACATCCTCATCCTCCATCTGAGTCCCAAGTGGACAAACTGTGGCGAAGTCTATCAGAGGTTGCTTTGGTCGTAAATAGAAATTGCAAAACATAAATTCATAAAAGACCCATAATTAAACTAATGTAGGACATTTAGGTATTTAAATTTATGAGATATTTATATTTTAAAGCACCACCACTTATTAAGAAGTTTTAATTTTTTCACTTTCGTTTGCCCAGCTTGGGCGCCAACTACATTAAATATTGATAACAATATCACCCAGCAGTACAGTACAGTAGACGAAGACTAAATACTCATTAAATAATATGTAAATTAAAAGAATCACTGAATAAAGCAGTATAATATTTTTACCAAACTCAGCACTTTCTTAGAGAAAACAAGGTATAAGAATACTCAATAGCAATTAATCGATTTATCGGTATAACTACAAGAATTTAATCACAAATCCAGTTGTCGATTTTTCGAAACAACACTTGGCCATACATTCATTGTTTCACATTTGAGGCATCCAGCGACCTTTGTTTGCATTGTGAACATGCTTTTCAAAATTACTGCAAATTTTCAAAGAAACGTAATTCTTTTTCTTAAATCTGAAACATTTTCTAAGTGTCGATTTATTGCATAAATGAGTATGCTTCGCCTGAAAATATATGCCAAATATTCCTGAAATTGCCAATGATTTTTGAGGCCAAATGGTTATGGTATTATTACTCAATGAGGAAGAGCTCCTAAGGTACGTACAGAATCATGTGGTCAAACACCAACCCTTAATAATAGGCGTTACTCGGCCAGAAACGTACGCAGAGGATCGTGCCAGAAATATCACACTTAACTCATGTAGCCTCTAAACATGGCTAGAATCGAGAGGTACCATCGTCCAGCTTTTGTCATGGGCTTTCCAACAAAATCGATTCCAGCACTTAAAACCAGATCCTCACAGAATTTGCACAAGACCACTTGACCTCATTCATTCAATACTAATGGAAGATTGGCCCTCTCTTGGTCAAGACCTTTCCTTAGGGTTGCAGACTTAGTTGGTTTTCTAGGATAGGGTTTTCCATAAAACGTCTCTATTAAATATTCTGGCATTAATGTATGGCTTACGAGATTCAAGGCAAGCTTAAGTCCAAAGATATTATGAACAGGGTATCATTTTTCTTATTCGTACGTATGATTTTCATTGTGCACAAAAATGCATGTAGCATTTGACATCCAACATGGAACACATCGAAATAGAACTCTTATATTAATCAATCCTAATCAATGTTAAACGCTCCCTTTATTATGCTACTTTCTAGACTAATGTTTATTTTGGTTTTTTATTGGATTTTTTATTTAGCAATTTTCGTAGAAAAGTATAAATTTGCTTGTTTTGTAATGTCAGAGCCTGAACTGAACATCTTGATATTTCAAAATATACTTTTCATTCTTTACATCTTCTCCTCGTTAATGCCTTTTATGTATACATTTACCTCTAATATAAGAAGCATGGACGCCAATGATCTATTAAGGGAGTACACAAAAATGGGCGAAGGAGTGTTGATCACACCGCAGAAAACGAGAGTCCTGTATACTGTATTTTCAAACCCTTTCAAATTAACAGTCTCGTATCGTTTTGAGTTAGACATTCGATTCAATTAATAACAACGCCGCAAGTCTAATTTTGGGCTAATCGCCATATTGTTAATGCTAAGTTAGGCCATCCTGTATGAGATGATTTGGGTATAGAAAACCCCTATACAGGCCCAGCTAGTCGGATCTGCTTAGCAGATCCAACATATAGCGGCATGATCACCGCATATACGCAGATCATTTGCGGCTATTTAGGCGAATGCTGGGGTAGTATCTTTCCGCCCAGAACTGTACCCTGACCGCATCCATCGTTAATCCCACTATGCATATATACGTAATGTATGTATGCTGGGAATCTATCACTGTGGCTGAAGGAGCGTGGAAAGCTGGAGCAGCCCACCCTCCCCTTCGGAGAGGAAACGAAACACGTTGCTTTTCTTTCTTTCTTCCCAAAACAGGAGATTGTTTGGTCTTGAATATCTTTTCATAAAACATTAGAACGCATCCTCCCATAAGTAACTAAAATAGTGTTCAATTATTATCTGGTCAATTAGAAAATCATTTTGTTTTGATTTAAACACAAGTTCTTTCCTACCCTAAAATAACACAACATTTTTTAGCAAAGCATGTCGAAGAAGGAAAACCAAATTTACCACCAAAGCAATCACTGTGCGTTACTGAGTCTTCTTCAGACACCTTAAACAATAACGAAATAAAATCACTCGATGAAATTCTTAAAGATTTAGATAAAGAAAAACAAGTATCAGAATCAAAGAAAAAAGTAAAAAAATTAATTGAGAAATTTAACGAATTTCAAAGTGAAGATGATGTTACATTACGAAGAAAATCAAAACCGCAGCTTAATTTTATTATTGGAGCTGAAAGTACTAATAGACATTCAGAAGGGCTTAATGAACTACTGGAGGAATTATCAAAAGTAACTTACGCTCCTGTTTTAACGCCAGGTGTTACCAGCAGCTTAGTTACACCAATACTAACAGATGATGAGGTATTACAGTTTTCATAATTAATCAAAGCTTAGAAATAACTTTTAGTGGTTGGAACTAATGCCGATCAGAAATCGCCGTATGTCCGATCCTGATTACGATATTCCTAGACCACATCGTTCCTTACAATTACCTGTTAGTACAAACATAGATCAACCAATATCTGGCACCAGATTTTTTGGACCAGTTTTAACCAGCGAAAATGCAACGTAAGTATTATCATTTTGTAATAAATTAGACCGCAAATAATTTACTTTTAGACAAAATACAAAGACATGCTCAATCGATCCAGATTCGCTTGAAATACATCCTATGTCGAAATGTGAGAATGATGGTAATGTTTCTTCGTATATTTCCCACAATTACAAAGATGTTGTGTACTCACAACCAAAATCATTATTAAGTATTCGTGAAAGTGCAAATGATACACTTTCCAGCTGTGATATAGATTCTGACGACGTTGTGAATAATACTGATGTGACAAAAGAAGAAATATATGTAGACTCATTAGAACCACTTGTTGAAATATCAACTGCTTTTTAATTGTATTTTTATATCAAACCAAAGACATATTTTAATAATTTAAATAAACGTATTTCTGCATATCGCAATTTTGCTTCTAACAATTAATTTAAAATGATGGCGTACCAATGTTTAAGTGGCACTATTTGGGAGGTTGTGAAATCGATTCCTATTGCCATCTACTTTTATAAGGTTTTTACATAATTAATATTTCCTAATATGCTTACCAAATATGCAGATGATATGAGGCGAGTACTGGAGCAGTAACGTTCGTCTCGTAATTGTGACTGAAGGAGAGATCCCAACGTCTCTCTGAGAAAGTTTCGGCAAACTATAAGCTACCATTTTAGAAACATTTGTGTGAGTGTAGGATTGGAACAACTGATCAAGTAGCACCTTCGACATATATGGCATAATACACAAATCCAATTTCAGTAATCGCTGCTTTTTATTATTTCAACTCCACTATGCAGCAATTGACAATAGTATGTTAGTGTCTAGTGTGGTATGTTAAGTACCTACTTATATTATGGGATTGCGACTAACGCTTCTTCTTGGTTTGACAGTGCCTAGTCGGAATGTTGTCAATGTTCTTGTAAGGATCAATTTCGACTAAAACGTCCTTGTTTCCAAATTCAGTCTATGAAACCTGTAATTCTTATAAACTCTTTGAAACTGCAGCGACTACATTCTCTGATTATGTATGATCGCAAGGTCATATTTAAATTATTTTGTTGTATTTGGCTGCATTACGCTGTCTCGGCAAGTTTGAGGCGTTTTTCAAAAACTGTCACTGCAATTACACCAATATCATAAATACACTAAACATGCTTCTCGTTTCATTAACGTCCGCCAGGCTGTGGGCATTGCATACTCCAAAAGAAGATATAGTAAATTTAATCACACTCCGAATCCCTATTCACCTTACAAAGGGGTCAAAAAGGAAAGCAAATAGTGTTCTACACTCCCTTTTCAACCATACTATGGGGTGTAAAGGGACACCTTGATTCTAAGACTGAGTTGGTTATAGGAGCAGCTAATAAAGTAATAAAACACCGTTTTACAAATTTTTATTGAAAAGCAAGTCCCTACCGACCCGGAGGTGCAATACGTACGGGGCACACGGGCGGTAAGCCGAGGTGGCGACGGTAGACACCCGCTTACAGAAAAATTCGAAAAACGACAAATGATAAATAACTATGAAACAAGCATAACATCCATGTAGTACATATATTTCAATACCTAAGCATACAAAAATAAAAGACTAGCTTTATCATTTAAAGTGAGACATTTTGATTCACTTAAGGTAATGTTGGTCATCGGAGTGCTTCATCTATGTCCTAGGTTTTGTTTAAGTGCAGCGTATTGAAATCTCCAAATACTCCTTTATTTTTTAGGTAATTGGCACGTATGCCAAATTCTATAGTGGATTTAGAACCCCCTCCCCACCCTCTGATGCCATGAATTAAATTAATCTCAAAGTAATTTTCTGTTAAAGTGTAAAAATATGTTTTTCTGGGACCACGACTAACCCACTGCCCACTGCTTCTTCAATTGATATGAATATTATTTATTGCTTGCTCTAATTCTCTTTTACTATTTTTTTGGAGTAGTTACTGTTGCCTGTAAACTTATATCGTCAGCAAATTGTGAAGTTTTTATATTCTATTTAATATTTTTAACTATATTCCTTACATAAATGATACATAACAGAACTGAGAATTCCTCCTGCTTGAGGAACTTATTTAGAAATGATTCATTTTACTTCTTAATTATGAAGCTCGCTTAGTTTGAGTTTAAGAAATAATATCTCCTATTTTGAATATTCGTGGGAAGTCATACGCCGAATTTCCGTCGTTTGAAACATTTCCACTCTTTGTATTCGTGTATTTAATATTACATCACGTCATCGTTAGTTTTTGGGCTCCGTGCAGGATTTTGAAGAAAATCACTTGTTTAAAACTAGGCCTAATAAATACGCACACCGATTTGAAATTTGTCATTTGGATTCCGAACGTACCAGTTTCAACATTAAAATATTGTTCCTTGGTGCTTAATTTTTAAGTTCGATTTTGTGATTATCATTGAGGTATATTTTTTTTCTTACACACGGTTACATAAGAGGATAAATTTATATATTGTCACGTGCCTACCCTACCACGTGACAAAATTGAAAGAAGCTAGTTAGCTTGACTAGTAACTCAATCAAACGGTCCTTAGACCGCAGAGCACTCGGATAGCGTGGGTGTTTTGAAGCGTTGATAAAGAGTAAATGTATAGTTATGTTAGTTAGAAAGCAAGCATACAGTTGTAGATAGAGCGATAGGAAGAACAGACAAGAACTAGGTGCCACAAGCTTTAAAGAAAGAAAAGATAAATTATTATTTCTTGAAAGAGAGACCCTGTAAAGCTTGAACCAGGGAAGCAACAGGAATAGCAAATAAACGACAGTTCCCTCAGAAAGCGTAATTTATTAATAAATTTTCCAAAAATGAATGATATGAAACAGTAAAACTTCCTAATTAACATATACTTTCAGAATTAATACTGACGAGGGCAAGTTGCGAGATTTTACTTGTACTAACATCAACTTATAAATTTATAAATAACAAAAACGTAATACCCCTCCCTGGTCCGTTGAGAGATCTTTCAGATGTAAACCTGTAAAGGAAGATTTCATACACACACCTATATACACATATATATATATATATATATATATATATATATATATATATATATATATATATATATATATATATATATATATATATATATATATATATATATATATATAAACTTATTTAATTCGTTATTTGACTGGTTTATATTATATATATTTTTAAATTGTTGGCTTAAGGTTAATAACTAAAACATTAGAAGTGGAAATCATATATTTCGACATCGGTTGATGTCATCGTCGGTGACAAATTGCTATTTGTATAATAAATAAATAATAAAGAATTTTTAATAATATGAAAATTATTTAATAGTACCACCGTCTACTGGAGATTCAGCAAAGTAACAGATATCTGTAAGTAGATGTTGTAAAACTAACCAAAACCCACGAACATCGCATAGATGGCACTACTAGGTTTATTTGGAACTTTCATAAAATAAAAAAGGTAAATATGAAAAAGAAATAATTTCATCAATAATAACGTAAATGGTAAAGGCAGTAAATACAGAAAATTTAGATCATTATGATTGAGAAATAAGTAACGAGTAACCATTAAATAACAATCATAAATATTCAATTCACATATACCTATTTAGTTTTGTTTTTAGAACAGTAAACAAAAAATTATAAAGTCGATACGAATAGATCCAATATCGATTTTTACACGTTACAATACCTAAATGACAGCTTTTTGTAAAAAAAGCGCAAATATTTTGTAAATGCTTTAAAACAACGTTAATTAAAAAAAGCGCGATAGGTATAAACTTTGATTTATGAAGTGGAAAAATTAAAATAGAATCTCTCTTTTGCAAAGTATTAAATCCAAATCAACGTGTCCAAACAGCAGAGCACAGTTTTGCAAAGATTTATCTTTATCGAAATGTATCCAAACGTTTCAACTCTTACATTACGATAAGCGTGTTGACACCTTATATCATACTTAATTTTATTCTAAATAGAGGTCTGATCGGAAAAAGCTTTCTATAGCTAAATACAGAAAAAGAAGAGTTAGCCAAAAAGGCAAGTGGCTCACTGAGAAAAACTTTTTCTCAGAAAAGTCGAAGGAGGCTACAGAGATTACGATATCACAATGACGAGATAGACGAGAAGTCAGAAGGCCAGTGTTCGTTGGAAGGCCTTTAGTACTATCCGACAAAGTTAAATTATGTTTAGTAGAATTAGGCATAACTCAATTCACAGTAACATATGTAAAGTTTTCCTTGTATAAAGATTACAGAGGTTTCTCAAAGATTGAGTAAGATTGCTAATTTTGTTTTCTTTACAAAATATTTAAAACCTTTCCTAATGCCTTTGTTGAGGGTATAACGAATGGAGACATTTATGTCAAGCTATAGAGCGACATGAAAAATCAAAAAGTCATATTTGTAACACAAAATCTTGGGTTGATTTAAATAAATCTATTCAATCTCAAACCACTACTGATTCGCTAAATGAGAAATTGATAAATCAGGAAAAAGATAGATGGGTATCTGTGTTAAAAATTATAGTTTATACTGTTAAATTTTGGCCGGTCAAAATTTAAGTTTAGAGGTGAAAATAATAAGTTGCACGAGCAACAAAATGGAAATTTTTTAAAATGAATTGAAACAATCGCACAGTTTAATGATACTATATCAGATCGTATCTATAGGATTAACAGAAGTTCAACAATTATGTCTCACTGTTTGGGTCTTCATATTCAAAATGGACTTATTTTCCTTTTGGAACAGAAGATAAGACAAGAAATAATAAACTTGCTGAAAGATAGTCAATATCATTCCATTATTTTAGACTCCACGCCTAATATAAGTCACCAGAACCAACTTACCCTAGTGATAAGATTTGTTCTGTTGAGTAATGAATCAAAGCAAATTGAAATTAGGGAGTACTTTTTATGATTCATTTCAATATCTGATTCAACCGGACAGTGTATAACTAATGTAATAGATTTTTGGACACATTTGTTTACGATAATGGTGCAAAGATGAAGGGTCGGAATAATGGAGTGCAAAAAAAAACTCCACTTAAACCCCAAGACTTTCTATGTGCCTTGTGTGAGACACAGTTTAAATTTAGTCGTTAATGATGCTGCATCTTCAGAAATAACAAGTTTTTTGCAATTGTGCAAGAGCTATGCGTTTTTTTCTTTGCATCGACTGAACGTTGGCAGGTATTAAAAATGAAATCCCTACTTTAACATTAAAACCCCTTTCGGATACTAAGTGGGAAAGTATAATCGATGCACTAAATGTTCTAAGGGACAATTTAGATAAAATATATGGTGCTTTACATACGTTCTATTCCGATAATGCAAGAGGTTCTTTACTGTTAAAAATTAAACCTTTTAAGTTTATATCTTCCATAGTAATATGGTATAACGTTTTAGTCAAAATCAATGTCGTAAGGAAAACAATGCAGGAAACATGTACTGCTTTATCAAATATTATGTTACTGCAACAAACTAACGCGTATTTACATGATACTAGACCAGATAAGGGATTTAGTAATATTTTAGAAGAGGCAAAAATATTGCCGAGAATATCGATTGCAACCCTTCATTTCCACCACTTAATACTATTAGACCTCGAACGAAAAACGATCATTTGATTATAAGAGCAAGGATAAGGATAAGAACATCCACAGGACATTTAAAATTAAGTTTTATTTGGTGATATTGGACACTGCGTTAAAAAAATCGAGCAAAGGTTCGATGTAATAAAAAATCATCACACAGTTTTTAAAAATAAGTATAAATTTGTAATTCATGTAAATTTATCCTTTCAAAGTACAACTTTTTTGTATGTATCCATTAAGAAGTATAAATATCTATTCATGTAAATTCATAAGTTCCTGCTGACTTATGTTTCCCAAATACAATGTACTTTTTTCACATTTCCTGTGTTTTGTTTAAGGTGAAATTATGGTTAATCAGAAGTTAGGGCACGGGAAAATTATTTTCGCACACGGGTGGCGGATTTCTTAGGAACGATCCTATAGACAATAAAAGTGCTTACGAAGATGCACAAAGGACATTTGACATTTATTTTCTAAATGTGTCTTCCTCTTTGGAATTGTATTGTATTTGAATCATTTGTACTATTAAATACCACGAAGTGACGATAAAAAATATAAATTTACGTCCTTTTATTCCTAAAGCTTTTTTTCTTTCTTAACCACGTTTTCTACTGCATTCAATCACAACATTCGAGGTTTACCGCACTTAGTCTTTACCTACATATATCTACTTCTTGAATCGTTCCTCGTTCATTTATTAATGTAACCAAACTAACAAAGCGCACGTCTTTCACTCTACACTTATTTCCCGCTCTATTCATTCTCATTTTACTACCACCTTAGTTTTGTCCCCGTTTACCCTATAGTAATACTATTTTAGGTTTCATTAAAATTCCTCAGCATTATTTGCAGCTTCCTCAAATTTTCGCTTAGTAAAGCTATCATCAGCATATACCAGAACCCGTACATTTACCTCAATTACCATTAAACCGTTAGTATTAGTACATGCTTGCCTAACAAATTTATCCATGAATACATTAAACAGCCTCGGTGACATCACGCAGCCTTGCCTAACTCCTTGCTCTATTTTAAAGTATTCCCTCAAGATCCCTCTCACTGTGATACATGCTCTCCATCACATGCTGCTCTTAATCCATTTACTAGACATCAACTCACTCTATAATCACTTAAAATGTCCCAGAGCGCATACCTATTCTGCTCATTTTTTCCAAATCTACAAATGCAGAGTACAGTTTCTTGACATACAAACACTGTAATGACCTGCTGCAGAGCAACCATTTAATCCATAAGCCCCCTTCTTGGTACGAAGTCACCTTGAACTTCCCAAACCTGACTGTGGTATTGCTCATAATCTATCAGTTAAACTTCTTCCAAATTCCTTACCAGTTATACTCAACAATGTAATTTTTGCAGTTACCCTTACCCTTATAAAGCGGAACAATATTCGCATTTTTCCAATCTATTAGTACTTTTCCACTCTTATTACATGTACGAAGATTAAATAATTCACACAATCTTTGCTCAGGCTTTGTATGTCCATATTTCAGCATTCAGCGTTCTCCTTGTTTAATCTTTCAGTCAGCTTACTCTTACAATTTTTTTAAATTTTCTTGCCAGCATTTTCTCAATCTGCACTCATCGCATACTACCCGTGTATTCAATTCAGCACTCCCATTGCACCCTGTTTCGGCTTACGTTTTACATTTCTTGTCCACTTCCAGAAGAGTTTCTTATTTCTCTAAAAATCGTTCTACATTTTTTCACCTTCTGTCGTCCTCAATTCCTCTTTACTCGTACCCTTACTTCCTCATTCGTTTTCTTCCTTCTCAATCTGTAATTTTTATTTAACTCCCTTTTTTCGGATTCTCTCCATCCAGCGCTCTTTTCTGCTTACTTACAGTCGCTCTTCCATGAATCTGTGCAGCACAATTGACAATAGTGTGTATCTCAAGAACATCCACACATTTTCAATATCACGGTTCTTCATTTTTCTTTTCAAATCATTTACTTCACATTCAAATCTCAGGTCAATGCTTCAGCATACCTCATTCTCACATCGTCATCTACCAGTTTTTATACGTTATTGCTTTCGTATCTCTAACCAGGTTGTCCTTAATCGTAAACAATCAAGTTAATCATATTTTTATATTCACCTCCCTGACATGTATACATATGAATGCTTGTATGTTTAAATCTTGTATTAGATACAAGACGATTTCCTTCGACACAAATATTCACCAGGAGTTCACCATTCTCGCTTACTCTTCAGCAACAACGACCACGAAGAACGCAGGTGGTTTCTTCAACCACGACAAATAACCGGAAACAGCTCTTTTGTCTGACTCACTACTACTTCCCTCAGGCAGAGCCGACCTCTCGTTACTCATCGGGACTCAAACCGCAAACTTCCGAAGGGGCGGAGCTTAACTGCTCGCTCACTTCGATGTAACGTCATTTACTGGTCCAGAAGTCACATAGCCTTACAACTATTGGATTACTTATGAAATTGGGTTTCTTGCGTCCCTATCCACAAGAGACTTCCTTGCATGCCAGGCAATAGTTTTCTATGATACGGCTACTAGGAGGCCTATGCGGTATGTTGATATACCTCGAGGACTGAAAGTAATGCATTTGATGGTACAATATTTGTTGAATGTCAGAAAAATGTAGTTTTTTTAAATAAATATGTGAATGTCTGTCACTGGTTATTGATAAGACAGAAAGAACATTTAGAGCTAACATCTAAATAGGTTTTTATACTGAAAGCAAGACATTTGATGGCGAATAATATGTCGAGCAGAGCCCAAGGCCGAGTGAGTGTGAGTTGTGATACGATGTATTCATCAATAGTGATATTTTTTGTTGTATTTTCAAGTAGTTTCCATTACTCATATGTTATGATCGTATGTAATATTTAGTGTTCTGGTTTCCGTTGGCAGCTTAAAGATGTTTTTTCGTGCAGTTCATATTTAGTTATTCCTGACACCGGAAAGGGTATTTACCTTAGTTCAAGTTTTCCTTCTTAATAGGAGTTGTCAATACTATCAACATTTATCGTTCCTCAATTCGTTTCACCCTGAAAGACACTCTCTGTAATGACACATTATTTTAAATACAAAACGGTAAATGCACCAACTTGCTTTACCTTAGTAAAAGTTCAAGCTTAAATATAACCACGCTTCTTTCATTAATAATTCGTATAAAAGACCTGAGTAATATAGCCATTGAGATCCTGCTCTGCACAGGGATTTGTGTAAGAGAGATACATAGAGAATTACACTGTGTGAGAGAGAATATGTCAAGATCCAAGTTTATTGATTTTTAGTTCAAAATTTACTGGCCTCTTTAAAGTTTATTGGCCTTTTCTTAGGTTAAAATTCATTGACTTGGGGGTGTCATCGTGTCATTTTACGATTCCTGGAAAGGTTCATTGACCTTTTTCAAGGTCAAAGTTTATTGACCTCTAAAGTTGTCAATACTTGGGAAAAAAGAGAACCAAAGTTCGTTGACCTTTTCAAAAGTGAAAATTCATTGACCTGAACCGGATGTCCTTACAAATCTAAAAATAGAACCAAAGTTCATTCGAAAGTTGGTGGTTTCTTGAAAAGCCGAACGGAAGGGCTCAAAGGTCATTGACGTCTAGAGGCATCATTACATTTTTTAGAAATCTAACAATACAACCAGTTCTTGAAAACCCCAGTTCATTGAACTTTTTTTAGGTTAAAGTTCACTGACCTCTTGGTCTGTTAATTCTTGGAAATATAAAAATAGAACCAAAATTCATTGTCCTTTTGTAAAGATCATAGTTCATTGACCTGGACCGGATGTCCTTAGAAATATAAAGATAGAACCACATTTCGTTAACCCCGGAAGTTGGTGGTTTTTCGGAAAGGCGCGGAGGGGGGAAGGGTCAACGTTGATTGTCCTCTGGGGGTATAGTATTACATTTATTAGGAATCTAAAAATAGAAACAGTTCCTGGAAGTCCATTTACCCTTTTTAGGTCAAAGTTCATTGACCTATAGAACTGTCGTATTACATTTTGTAGAAATCTAAAAATAGAAAAAATAGAACTAGGTCCAAAAATCTCAAAGTTGATTGAACTTTTTTAGAAGTATCCTATTACAATTCCTGAAAATCTAAAAAAAAGTTCATTGACCTTTTAAAGCCAAGATCCATTGACTGGTTGTGACACTGTTCTTCGAAATCTAAAAATAGAACCAGTTCCTGGACATGAATTCTAGGAAATAGTATCTGCAAGGTTGGAAACACTAAGTCATCCTTATTAACTTACGAAAGTCAAGTTTGTAACTGGTTTTGTGCGTATTCTATTTTCATGTTAAATTTTATGAATTACCCCCACCTCTTTTAAAAGTGTTCCTTGATTGTTTAAGTTTTCAGTATATCTGATATAAATACACAGATATGGCAATTTTACTCGTTGGTTTTTAGAGAAAAATAATTGAATGTTGTCACAGGGACTGACGTTGGATCATAAGATTTTACTTTATACACAGTTTCAGCACATGCACAAAACTTGATTATTAGAAGCTTTCCTGTCTTGCGGATTCTATTTGCTACAATTCATTTGCAGTAATATTTTGCTTTGCTCAGCAGTTTTTGTCAAGGTCAATGAACCCTCCGGTGGATTATTTTTAGAAGAATAATGATTTTTCCCTAGAATATTAGCCCAGGTTAATAATCTCCCACTTCCGGTCAATAAACTTTGACCTTGAAACGCTAGATGAGCTTTGGGGTTTCTGGCAACTGGTTCTCTTTTTAGATTTCTAAGAAATGTAATACATCCCTAGAGCTTAATGAACTTTGGACTCTCCACCTCCCATTTCCTGGAATTGTACTATGATACCTCTAGAGGTCAATGAACTTTGACCTAGAAATGGTCAATGAACTGTACTCTCCTCCTACCAGGAAATGGTTCTATTTTTAGATTTCTAGGAAATGTAATACGAGACCTATAAGGGTCAATGAATTTTGACCTAGAAAAGATCAATCAATTTTGGAATTTCCAGGAACTGGTTCTATTTATAGGTTTATAAAAAATGTAATGCGACCCCCTATAGGCCAATGAACTTTGGACCCTTCCTCCTAGCTTTTCCGGGAATTCAGCTTTCGGGGTCAATGAACTTTGATTTTGTTTTCAAATTTTCAAGATTTAACACCCCGAAAGGTCAATAAACTTTTTACCTAGAAAAAGGTCAATAATCTTTGCCAAAAATCATAATGTGTGACACTCCCCAGAGGTCAACGAGCTTTGACCTACAAAAGGTCAAAATAATAAAACTTGCTGCCCCCTCGTCACCGATGTCGGTTATATAAAGGTTAAGAATCCGCTTTTATTTTTCTTCAGATCAGCACAAGGCTAAATTTGGAAATCTTCCCGATGAAATCATAAAACGGTATACGGTATTTGTCAGGGTGTACTTATCCTTCAAAACCCGCATAAAGCAAACTGCTAATATACAAGAGACTGTCGCCAACTCAGGAATGCAAGAAACGTAATACTACCACGACTGTACACTCAGTAAAATAAGTTCTCAAAAGCCTACACAAGCCTGGCTGTCACTGTTACATACGATCGACTTTATGTAACCTAGTGAATGGAAATATGCCAAGACTCCAGACGGTAAATTATGATATCAGAGCGCCACAGGATGTGAAAATTAAATTTAGCAAACCAAACAATGCACGCGTTTATACATTTGTACTAAAACAATTTAAAAAAGTATCTATTCTACTAACAATATTAAAATAATAAAATTCATCAATGTACTGAATTAATTTATATGCTATCAGTAAACCGAGAGAAAAAAAAAATAAGTATATTACGCCATTTTTCCTAATATTTTCAAACTAACAAGCAACAATGCTAATTCACTCAAATATAAGAGTGAGGGAGCCCTGTACTCTCTTTTATTTTAGCAGATTTCAGCTTAATGGGCCTGCGTACGAATGAGATACCTTTTCAAGGCAATGTTTGATTTTTAATACGTTACATAAGGCTACTTACACTTGAAGATATTCCCTTTAGTTAAACATTACCACCAACACGAGTTAATATACGCGGTTTAAAATTCGCCGCCGCGGCGATTAATTTTTGATTAATTTTTGAAAAAAACATATTAAAACATACACAAAGAGAAAAGAACGAATTAGCGTTTAAGTTTTGCTAAAAGGTACACAACAAAATATTTATAGACCGAACGGTCTACAACGGCAGTTTCTAATTAAAACAAATCAAAGCGTCCGGCTTAATCAAAATTTCAACAGCAACTGCCTTCCCTTACGATTTCAAACTAACCTTCTCTAGTCCCGAAAAACCACCCCCGTTTTTCAAAAGTAATAAAAAAACAACAAACGTTGGAACATTTTCATATTAATTATTGAACATCTTAATTTTAAAAATATGCATTCGTCCGTAACAAGCGCTACGTTTAGGTCTCAAGTTTTAACGTACCAAACAAACACGTCTTTGATTGCAGTGTGTACTGTATTGTACCTCAGGTACCCTATCTTGGAAAGCGTAATTTGAACTTATTTGCAATAATGCAAATTCAAGACCACAACAATCGTTAAGTGATTTATCTTGACTTGACTGACAATAATGTTACTATTACTCAAATTGATTCCCTGCCTTACTTTGACTTTCCTGGCAGTAACTAAAACATTAGAATTTATTTACAAGTCTGATATGTAATTACGCGCAAACCTCAAATCTGATCAAGGGAAGTGGCCGTCTAGTGGTGGGACTATATTGTGATAAACGTCCGTAGAATTTCATGCTTTTCTTCTTTTAAATATTGCTCTCGATTGAGTTTTAGATTTACGGTTCTGGGTTTTAATTATTAATTAACTAAGTATTGCTCTCGATTCAGTTTTAGATTTATGGTTATGGGTATATTTTGCTTGCCCACGCCTACACACGCACCCTCTCCCCACATACACAGAGGCACTCACGTACGCTTTTCTTTGTAAAAGAACATAGTAATGAATTTGACTTCATAAAATTTCCATATTATCAAACTGAATGTTATGACATGTTCGAAGCATGTTCAGCCACTACAGATCTTTGCTGTTGATTCAATTTACAACATCTCTCATATGCTTTTTACGCCTAGCATCAAAACTACAAGACTCAAACATCTAAAAATACTAATATTGTACTCCAACGTAATTTTTCTCTAATTTCTAAAATTTGGATCTGATATAACTTAAAAGGTCGGTATTCTCTAAATATAGATTGAAAAATATTTAAAACGTTAAAATATAAAAGTATAGTAATATACGGCTTAAAGAAAAAAAAATTATCTCCTAACTGTGCCTATCGGATTGAAAGTCAAAAATTTAAAAAAAAAAGATGGAATGATCTTCCTAGTTACTGTTTTCCTCTCACTTATGATATGGAAAAATTTAAGGTAGTTTTTCATAAGCATCTCGTGGCAATTCAATATCCCCTTATCCATCGTCCAAAGTGTTGCTTAGTGCTTTAGCACGTTAGGCTGAACTTGACCTGGTCGGGACCACAATTATTTAAAAAATGTAGATTTTGATCACTACCTAAAATATGGATCGTAAATACTAATTTTGGACATAAAGATCTCCAATACTGAAAAACCATAAAGTTTAGATGAGGGTCATTGAAGCAATAAATTTGGACGTTTTCGAAAAACGAAGCTGATGTATAAATAATGATTTTGAACATCAAAAATGTGGATACCGGTAAACAATAGTATCCTGTTCTTGGTCATCGAACTACTACAGACTTAAACATAAAAGATATGAATTATAAAGGAAAATTCTAAATTTTTGTCCACTTCCGGAATTTTTTGAGTTAGTCCCAACATAGCAAGTGACCAATCTAAAAACTTCTTTCAAACGATTATTCAGACATAGTACACGTCATATGAGCAAAAAACACATAATAATTTAATTGGAGTACTAGCAAATATTTACACAGACAGACAAAGCGCAGGCAATAGATTCTTTTCTCTTAAGGAAATGTACTAAAAAACATATTTTGTTTAAATTAAGTAGATATTCAATATCATGGTACATTCCAATTTCCAAGTTAATTATGTATTCACCCTTTAAGGGATGCACGGTTTTTGAGGCGTAAATCCATAGTCAACAACTAATTATAGATCAAACGGTTGCCTTACAAAATTTATAAAATGGTGTCGATTTTGCAACTTTCATTTAGAATGTATGATTATACCGATATTTATTTCAAATCTGTTTTTCTAGATCCTAATTTTATTGAATTTTATATCACATAACGTTAATGCATCAATTTCAGGTGCTTCAACTATTTTTGATATTGAAGCGGAAAAGCAAGATCCAAACAAAAGAATGGCTCAAATGTCCACTTTACCTACTTCTTTAACACCACAGGGAGACATTATAGTTGGAAGTGCATTCCTTACACAGAAAATGTTTGAAGTGTCACCTAGAACAGAAATAGTGATGATATTTCCAAAATGGCATTTTATTATAAACTGGTAAAATACGCGTGCTTCGCAACGGGATAGAATGCCAACAGACACTAATAGGTCTGACCTTGGCGTTAAATTTCATCCCACTCTCTGATATTGGTTTTGAAACGCCTTCTCAATATACTCCCGATATCATGTTGAATTTAAATTTGAAAGATCTCTAAGATGCTATTGCTATAAGTCTCAAGGAACCTAACAATCCTTACTTCACCCCATTTCCTCCCCTTAGCACTTTCCTTAACTGTATTCGTAAATTCCATAATGATCTTCATTTTTTGTTGTAAAACACTACTTAGTTTGATACCCTACATGATATTTTACAATATTTCGAACTTTCAAATTCTAAAACTGCCCTTGAGGGATGATTAATTTCATAATTGCCTTTCCCTTCGTCTTGTCAACTATCTCCTACCCTGTTCATCTCTCCCGTTTCTACCCGTTATGGGACGATTTCGTGGAAAAATCAAAACAAGTGTTTCTTTATTTTTTAAGGAACCTCTAAATACCAATGTTCATGTTTCTGGATTTAGCGGCTTTTAAGATAAATTGACTTTGTTTAAACAATTCATTCCTCTGTGGAACCCGATTTCACCTTTTGAGGTAAAATTTCAAAAAACGGTAAACACGGGTCCGTTCGATTATTAATGAGAAATGATTCCCCAACTTTCAGATCTTGGACTGTCCGGGTTTATGAAAAGGCCCATTTTATGAACCCTTAATTTCTATTCCTTAGAGGTTGAGTTTCAAAAATCCTCCCTTGGTGTGCACCTACGTGGTAAGAGATGCATGTTCCCCAAAGTTGAACTTCCTAGGCCTAACGATCTAACCTGGGCGTTGATTGATGAGTCAGCCATTGAGTAAGTGGCTGAGGACTAAGCCTTTTATTAATATGTATATATATATATATATATATATATATATATATATATATATATATATATATATATATATATATATATATACAGACACACACAATGTGTCCCCAATTCGCTTCTCTATAAAGGGATCTCAGCTTCTGTTATACTTACGGCAAAGGTTAAATGGGGAAAGTTTTATAAGAAGCTTAGTACATTCGATATCCGGTTTCAGATTTACGATCGGTCAATTGGTTTTGAAAATATCGGCGAAAAACCGAAAATGGCGGATTTCGTTTTCGCCAGTAAATCCGAAATGGTTAATTTGGCAGCTGTCACAATGTGAGATTATTCGGACACTTTTTAAGACGAATCAGATGGCGTGTATGACATGTCACAATCGTCTTTTGTTATCCCACAATCTGCCTCAACTTTCATTTTTCTTACTGCCGCCATATTGGATTTCCGATTTTTTGAAAGAGCTCAATATTTCCAGTTTAGTGATGTCTCAAAACTGCATAAAAGATTAGAGTTTCATCGAAATATAACACTTTCTAAACTTAGGTCTTATTTATTATTAGTAGGCCATGATTTATTTGTCGCAAAATAACATTAATAAATAATGTATAAAATTCTTTGAATTTTCAATAAAACATGAAATTAAATAACGACCTCTCAACAAGACAGATGTTGTGGGACAAATTCTCAGCTATGAGTGTGTTAAAAATAAAGCCAGAAAAATCGTCATTAATTTAATTAATACTTGAACCTTTGAACAACCTACAATAAAATTACAATTACAATTAATTTACAGATTTGCAAAATGACGTCCATTTACATCGAGACATTTTGACAATTGCTGACTCTTTTCGTGTAACCCTAGCAAGTGTATTTCCATTAACACTATTTCTAAATGTATCCAAAACTCTCTATCTTAGGATTTCTATGGTCGCAGGAGGATCAAACTCGTAGACCTCATTTTTGGTGACCCCAGAGGTAGAAATCCAAGGGCGAAAGGTCAGGGGATCTAGGAGGCCAAGATATTGGACCATTTAATGCAATAATTCTTTCATCAAACTGCTCCCTTAAGAAGTTCCTGACTTGAATGGTGTTGTGTACCGGACATCGATCCTGTTGAAACCAGGTTCTTCTGAACTCATCTTCGGTTAGAGCAGCTCGTAAAGCCGGCACAACCTGGTTTCGCAAAAGCTCTAGGTACCTCTGTCCGTTTAAGTTATGGTCAAACAAAACTGGTCCTATAAGTTTGATTTCCTGCAATGATTAATAATTTATAATACATAGGTGCCCAATTAAAATAGGTAAGTTAGATTAAATTACCAATAATCCCACACAAAACGTTACTTCCAAATGTGGTCTGTAGACGTCTCTCTGCCACTTCGTGAGGGTTTTCTACAGCCCAATGATGAATGTTGTGCTTATTAAAAACTCCACAATTCGTAAACCTACTCTCATCAGACCACAAGACATGATTAACAAAATCGGGATTTTCATTACACATTCTAGCATACCACTCGCAGAAGCGCATTCGACTTGAAAAATCAGTTTCCTTAAGTCCTTGAACTATTGTGGGTTTGATGGATAGTAGTTATTCTTTTTAACACTCTTTGTACCGTTGATTTTGACACACGAATTTCCAGTTCTACCGTTCTTACCGATGCACTGGGGTTTTCGGTGACAGCTTGTAAAATGTTTCTGTCACAATTTTCATTATCAATACTGTATCCACTTTTAGGTTGTTCGAAGGCCCCATAGTTAATTAAATTAATTACAATTTTTCTGAAGTGGGTTTTATGAGGCTGCCGTCGTTCGGGGTACATCTCCAAATACCTCGCTGAGGTAATGTCGGCGATTCTGTTTGACTGCAAGTAAAGCGCTAACATATCAAACTTTTCTTCATTTGAATAGGGAATACCGACCATTTTCAACAGGCTTTTACAATTTGTGTGTCACGTTTATGGTTTTAATGACAGAAAAGCGTACTACTTATGAAAACACTACTTTGAATTATTTAACGTCAAAGTCAGAGCCACCTTATGTGGAAAAATGAAACCCAATTTTACTGACAAATAAATCATGTCCTACTAATAATAATAAATAAGACCTAACTTTAGAAAGTGTGATATTTCGATGAAACTCTAATCTTTTATGCAATTGTGAGACATTACTAAACTGGAAATGTTGCGCTCTTTCAAAAAATTAAAAAATCCAATATGGCGGCAATAAGAAAAATGAAAGTTGAGGCAGATTGTGGGATAACAAAAGACGATTGTGACATGTCATACACGCCGTCTTATTCGTCTTAAAAAAGTTACCGAATAATCTCACATTGTGACAGCTGTCAAATTAACCATTTCGGATTTACTGGCGAAAAACGAAATCCGCCATTTTCGGTTTTTCGCCGATATTTTCAAAACTAATTGACCGATCGTAAATCTGAAACCGGATATCGAATGCTCTAAGCTTCCTCTAAAACTTTCCCCATTTAACCTTTGTCGTAAGTATAACAGAAGCCGAGATCCCTTTATAAAGAAGCGAATTTGGGACACATTGTATATATATTTGAACTCACTTTCATTAATTTCATCTGTAGTGTTATGTGCATGACCAAAGTTGAAACAATTTAAATTTACCATTTATCTTCTGGGGCAATAGTTCATATAATCTTAGAATATGTCAAGTGACCTTAGAAGTATCTATTTGAAATGGTTTCAATGCAAGTATTTTAAATGACCATGGTCATGTAATGTGTGTATGGATGATATATATAAAAGAGATTGAATTGCAGGATTTCATCAGAATGAATCAAGTGAAAGTTTTCAACGTGTAATTTGTGTTCTTATTATATCAAGATGCATTCATTTCTGCTATAAGCAGCCTCTGAGAAAATTTATATGTGTGAGCAAAAATTAAATTCAGATAAAGACCATGTTTCAATATTAATATTGTAATGTGTTCAAAATATCTTTGAACATAGCCCGAAGTACGCTACAGATAGAAAATTAATCATTTTTAAAGTGCAAAACACAAAATTGTAACTGAAATCAGTAAAATACTCGATGGCAACCCATAACGGTAGGCCACACACCTTACCGATATGAAATGTACAAGATCTTTGACATATAGCTGCGCTGATTCATTTGTTCGTAAACATTGTTCGTAAACATATGTACTATTTTTTAGTTAGTAAAATACATATGTGCTCCCATTATGGTCCTGAACTAATCAGGTTGTAGAAAGAGAATATAGTATTAATTCCTTATTAGCATCCATGTAAGAGTGTAAAGAAATATAAATTGCTTATCAACATTTGCAGAATGCAAAACGCAATATTCGTCATTGATGAAATACGAAAATTTTGGTTTTGGAAACCTCTTCACCAATTATAATCAATTATAGTTATCAGATATAGTTTTTCATCCGTCGAAACGTATTAATAGAAAAAAATCCCTAAAAACAAAGTAAACTCCATTAATACATTAAGCTTTGATAAATCTCACATTAAGTGATGAAGTTACAAAACTAGGAAAATTTGAAGCTTTCTTCTTTCATTCACGAGAAAAATCTTCAACCTCAAACGAAACGGAAAAAAATGTATTTGACAGCGTGAGACGCGCCACTGCAACTCAAACTTCCCAATTAAAAAGAGAAATAACCTGCTATTTTTTAAACATTTAGAAATATAAAAGGTAATGCACGATTGTGAAACAAATACACTGAAAGTTGGGAAAAAATTTAAAAATGTGTACGGTAGCAATTTAATAGTTAAAATGTAATGTATCAATATTTTCAATTTAGAATTACCAACTGATGATTACCAAATTCATAATGCACCCTTACAAAAAAGGAATGAACATTGAATTTAAAGCAATTGTGGTAGAATACTAGTCGCAAAAAGAATATCTTATTAATTTACTCAAGTTTAAAGAAATGGAATTTTTGGTAAAATGTGGTGCCCAAACTGTTGTACACATATTACATATTTACTTGGAAAGTTCAGATGAAGGTAAAATGGTGGAAGTGAAATACTTCTAATTTAATTCACAGAAATATCCGTTGACAAAGTATACCATCAATAGAGGACAAACCTCTTCAGAAAACTTCTGCTAGTCAGGACCTTAGGTACTCCATAACTCTCCATTCATACCCTTATCTGTGCACAGCTTGTATCCTGTAAATGAAGTAAAGAAAGGTGACGACATGTCTAAAATATTATTATGCACGAGAATATAAAAACCGACTACTGCCACAGTTCCTCTCAACTATCAGATCCTTTTCGAAAGGATTCACAATGGAAAAATGTAAATGGCAATCTGCAAGACAACCTCGAAATTTTTGTCAATCTGCAGAGAGTACTACAGCATGCAAAGATATGTTTAAATTAGTAATCATTTTAGGGCGAATGCGGATAAATGCACCCCCAAAAAACGCAAATTCAATTTAAATGTATCCCTGGCCCCACAAAGATTAACCTTTGGTTTTTTACCAACATAGTACCGGATGATTTGAGCTTCAGTAGAAAATTTAATAAGATAAAATTCATTTTCGTGTACATCATCAAATTCGTCTGAATTAGGATTAGACACCTTATCAAAATCTTCATCAGATATATCCATGTCAGGGTCGGAAGGAGCTGCCTCATATTTATCACTAGCACTCTCAGAGGAAAATGAGTCTTTGCGAGACTTGTTCTTTTTTTCTTTTAATTTGCGTTGTGCGACAGACTCATTACAATCTTTTAAATCTTTAGCAGTTAGATGTCTTTACAGTTTCAGATTTGGAGGTTTAACACTGTTCAGTAAGATGCGTTCAAATGTATTTAATGTGGAACTAGTACTGGGAGCTTGGACATCAACTGGAGTGACAGATGGACCAGCTGCATTAATATCCAACGGTGTAGTTTCCATAGTCGCATTGTCGGTTTCTTCCACATGTACAGCCGAGGTTGAGGGTATATCAGTAAGAGGTGTGACAGTTTTCATTGCGACAAACCTATCATATTTTCCGGGATCATAAGTGGATTTATCAATTGCTTCCCTGTTTACTTTTGTTTCATTTCCTGTATGTGGGTCATAGATCCCAGTTTTTCTAAAACGGCTTTGTATATTGTCAGCGGTTAAACTTTCCCACGTAGACCCCAGAAGTTTGGCAAAATTTTCTTTTGCAGGACGCTCACCAACATGCATTCTTCGCCATGTAGCTAGAGTTTTGTCCCACTTCACTTTTAATCCACGAAAACAGGAAACATCAAGTGGTTACAAAATGTGGGATGTATGCGAAGGTAATTTTTGAATGTTCACATGATTTTCCAAAGCTAGGCTCATTAATTGTGGTGTGACATGAGTAGTGTGCCCATCGAAATTGAGAATTATGGGTTTTGTATCACCAACAAAAGGTAAAAACTGTTCTTTAAACCAGTTCAAAAATACGTCTGCTGTCATCCATCCTTTAGGTGGGGAAGTGTAGGCTGTGTCTTCATAGCCACCCGTTTTGGGTACCCACTTGTTACATAAGTTCTTTCCTTTGTAGATGATAAGAGGAGGCATTTTCTGACCAGCCGCATTGACACAAGCCAACACCGAAGTGTTTTCCCTGCCACTGGCAGCCGTACAGCGGTGACATGGCTTACCAACTGCAGCTAAAACTTTCGTCTTTGTTGAATCGTGGCAACAATTGGTTTCGTCGTAGTTATATATATTCAGAGGTTTATCAGTAAGACGCAGTTTCAAGTCTGTCATAAAATTCGCTCATCACAAACGGATTGCAACCATGTGCTTTTCTTGAATGCTCTAAAGCTTCAGGCTTCTTTAGAGACAAATTGTGTCTAGATTTAAATAGAAGCCAGCACGCTTGGCCTGGTTCGTTATTTTTAAAGCGTGTAGTTATACCAGTACTTTTAATGTACTCTTTAACAAGATTAGTAACTTGTATTTTGTTTAAACCAAACCCATTCTTAGACATTGTGCGCAAACAGACTGCTAATTGCTTTTCCACGTCGGGTGCAAGAGCGGTGCCACGTCCACACCCCCCGTTTGATGAACCTAGAACCCCTCGACGACCCTTTATATGATCCCTTAATGTTTCTCTGGGAATATTATATCGGCGGGAGCAGGCTTTGACAGTTATATGGTTGCTTCTTATCAGCTGCAACGCTTCTTGCAGTTGTTCTGCGGTATATGAACGTCGTTTGGTTTTTCTGTTGCATATACGACCCATATTCTTCAATAAAAATTAAACAAATGGTTTAATAACTTACCCCTCACCAGTTTTTTATTGAGGTAAATGCACCACAGGATATAATTTCGACTGAGTAAACCTAATCTCAAATTGTATACCGAAAATCCAATCCACTGACTTTAATCATAAGCTACAATATAAATAACATATTAAAATACGTAACTTTAATACTTGTTTCGCTATTTTCTTTGATATATGTTGTATTGGTCCATAATCTTGTGCAGGTTTCTTTTATGAGTTACACTTACTAATCACCACTATGTGGATTTCTTTTTAACCTCGGCTAGTCAGGAATTTGGGAAGTGGGTTTTTAGACTTATATAACTGTTAAACAATTTCGGTTTAATACATATATTAAAACAAAACTTCTGGAATTATAATAAAAATAATATAACAAAAAATGATATTCTGGTAAAACAATTAAACACAATGATGGAAAATAAACGAAAAACTTCTAAAAATAATTTCTTCGTACAGCGTACGGCGTACAGTCGTTGAAATGTCGGCGGTAAATCCTAAGATTTTTGTTTAGTGGTTAGGGACAGGAGTCGCCTGTGTATCTGTGCTCGTCGTCGGTTGGGAAATTTCCTGTAAACAAGCGTGTTATAATGCAGTGTTCAAAAAAATAAAATATTTGTGGTTTTGTTTCTTTGTAAACAAAAATAATGTGTTCAGGTGAAAATAATACAAGAGTGTGCGTACACTTCAAAAAGGAGGATTACTGTGATTTAGACAGGTAAGTTTAGTTTGTCTATTATTTTGTAAACTTAAGACAATGTTGTTGAATTCGAGGTTAGAGCGTATTTCAAATTTCTATCATGGACTGGTCCTTTATTACTTATATTTTCTTAAGTAACGTTTTGAAATACGGAGCAGGTTAAAGAAAAGCAGGCCCTACACGACATTTTGATATTTACACGATTAGTGTTAATACAAATTCGTGTTAGATTTGTTTAATTTTGGGGATTTATACACACGGACTAAGGGAAAGACTAATTCTAAATTAACTATAAATAATATACACAATCAAATATTTACAAGGGTTATTCAACGTTTTGGAATTCACAATTTAAGGTTTGTAATAATTCATATGATACAGGAAATATTTTCAACAATGTGTTGTTGAAAATTGATAAGAGTTCATTCAAACTACTAAAATGGAACGTTGACCTTCGTGTTATTTGTATAAAGAGGATGATTACTTACACTTTAATAGAATGTGAGTACTAATTTTCTCTAAGAATAATTATCTTAAAGTTCTAATAGCTAAAGCGCAAATAAATCTCTTTAATCTATTGGATTTCTTATTGTAAAATTTACTTTTAGTTGTATAAATTTAATGTTTTACACAATTCAGGTTTTTCGGTAATAATTTGGATTTGATATTCAGGTGGATTTTCGTGATAAACAGGGGGGAATAAATTATAAGTGTTGATAGCCAAGCAAGGAGCTCGAGCTAAATCAACAAATTCTAGAGATTCTATTTATTCAAAGCTGTAACGGACACTTTGAATATATAGAACTATATACAGGGGGTTCAGGATATATCGGGTGTTTGTTTATAATCTCGTTAATAGCCAAACCAGTGGGCTCAATAGTCTAAATTAACGAATCTTAGAGATCCCATTTATTCAAAGCTGTATCGGATACTTTGAATGTATAGAACTATATACGGGAGGTTCAGGATGGAATTTGTAAATTACCGTTTCTGAGTTTACAGCGCGTGATCGGACAACCAGACGTGGCGTATATTAGTCCCATTAACTAGAAGTCCTATAATAGTCCCGGTGACCGCCGGTGTTAACCAGTCAATCTACCTAAGGCCAGTATAATACGCTAAACCTCTTTGCCGTCAATTAATCTCTTAAGGATGGTTTGTTAACAGGAATTTCTAGGTATTACAACTATTTTCATAAAAATTGGTTATACTTTTATTTAATTCTATTGAAATTGCTTTAAGAGCGGTCAGGCGGTTATGTTCTCGAATTTCAGGTGTAATAAATTATTACAAACGGAGAGACAGGAGAGTATTTGTAGAGAAGCGTTCTACAAACAGAATTTCAGGTGTAATAAATTATTACAAACGGACAGGCAGGAGAGTATTTGTAGAGAAGCGTTCTACAAACAGAATTAATTTAAAAGTGCCAATAATTTCGCTTATAAACCTTGCGAATGAGTGGGGTTTTAAGTAGGAATGTCGCAACGTTTCTGCACATCGTGAAAGGGGGTACTGGTGCGCACACAAAAGTGCTGATTATTTACATTTTTAAGAACTGGAATAAAATGAATTATTATTTAAACATTATCTTAATAATTTTTATTAAAATAACAATTAATTTGTCTTACCAAATTCTGGCTCATTACAATGTTTTGAAGAAATCGTTAACATTTCCGTTAAAGAATATCCGCGTTTTTACTTCGTTAAGTCAACCGTCATTAGTAAGCGGATTTTTGACATGCATTGCAGATACGGTGTCTAAAGTATCGCCAGTCGTAGATTTAAGATGTTTTGATTGTTATGTTTTTTAAAACTGGATAGTGCATTTACCCCAAAAGTGCATCTTTCCGCATTCACCCTATTTCTTTCGTTCTACAGCTAGTATTTTGAATGCACTAAAAATTTTATTAGTATATTTTGCACATGTATTATAGTTTAAATGTTTCATGTTTAACATTTTAGTTTGTACCAATTGTAACATTTTTAAACTATCTGCACATGAAAGCATAGAGTTACCTTTGTGGAGTTCTTTCGTGTTCGTATTTGCTTCACAAAACACATTCTTTTGTTTTTTTTCTCATTATAGAATTTTAGGGAATGGTAAATGACTTTTTTTTATTTTCTTGTTGTTTTTTTTATGTAGTTCCATACCAAGTTTATTAGCAGATCATTATATTTCTTGCGTATTCAACACCAAAGTTGGATGAAATGTTCAATTTATACTACTAAACGCTAATTTTAATATTACATTTTAACCTAATATAATTTTAAGCAAAAAAAGTATATTCAGATAAAGAATATTGTATTAATTCAACAGAACAGTACACCGTAAATTAATTGAAATTTTTATAATTTCTGTTTAGCTTGGTCAAACTACAATCTAAAATTTTGTAAAACGAGGTGAAGAAAATAAAACAAGTGCATTCAGTTGTAAGGTTGCGTTGACGCACCCTGTATGTAGGATGTTATAATGACGTGTATTACGTGTTTTGAGTAGGGGTGTATTGAGTTTGAACGAAAAAAATTTTTGTTGTGTATATGCATAATGTATGTGGGTGGGTGATACGCCACTGGCAATTTAGGAGAAATATCATTCAGTATGCAGATACGTGTATTTGAATATTATAGAGACATTGGTGTTGGAATAAATAGATTCTGATGAATGTAAATGTGAAGAGAAATTTGTCGATGGGACGATAATGTTTGCTACTGTTGACTACTTAATAAGAAATGGAATGTTGGAGGATAAAGGAGTAATCTTTGCCGAAGATGTGAATGTATAAGTGTAGAATGTTTTAGAAAATATGTAGAGAAAGATTTGGTATGTTTAATTGTTGATTATAGAAAGTTCTCGTAATGTTGTGCAATCAGTTTTGAGAATACATGTACGTAAATGGGATTTGAGACCTTAGACTGTACTTATTTTTGCAAATGTTGCGGAAGGAGGACGAGCGCATGTGAGAGATAAACGTTGAAAGTTGTGTAATGGTCCAGAGTGGCCACTGAATGAATGTGATGACGAGAAATGGCTTCTCCATAAAGTAATTGTAAAATTTGCAGGTAAGAACAAACATGGCGATGTATTGTAGTTATAAGCGTGTTTGTACAGAGGGTAGCATCAGTCGGCACTAAGAAAGTTTGAGTGAATACCATTGGTGAATATAGCGAGGAAGTCAGACATGTTTAAAGATGGATGGCTTAAGGTATAAATAGGAAAGTCAGAGATTGACGGGAGCTTTTAGGTTGTTGGTTGTTGCTTTTTGGTGAGAGCTCGGTGAGAGACGCGCGCGCGAGGTGAAGTGTGAAATCAGAATGGGTTGAGTTGGAGTTATATTTGTGAATAATATTGAAGGCAGTCATTGTTTAAACAACTGCGTAACCCGAAAGGGGATGAATCGTATAAGACATTCATAAATAAAACAATTAATAAAATTGAGATTCAAGATAAAATCAGTTTATTTTTCTTCAAGAAAAAGTGCGTATGCAGATTTATAAAAAGATAACAGTTGTTACGTTATAGTGTTGAGTGCGGCGCGTGAGCTTGTAATGATATTTAGTTAAAATTATTTATGGGACCACCTTTAAGTGAACGAAATATTCGTAGTAAATTGAGCCAATGTTAAAGTAATTTATATGACATTAAAAGTTTATTTGTGTAAGGAAGGACTAAATTGTCCCAAAGGTTGCGAGAAACTTTGAAGAGGCAACCAAACGTGTACAGATTATTACGTTATTGGAGTAATAACCTCGCATAGTTGGACTAATCGCGAGTGCAGAAAGGAATAAGTGTTTGTGAAATTGTGGAGTACTTGTTATGTGCCTTCAGGCAATCTAAGGAATACAAATGGACTACAAATAATTGGTTTACGGGAAGAGAGAAGAAAGAAAAGTGAAGAATGAATGGACAGTCTTTAAGTAAGAATTACATTTAAGAACCTTGACAATTCAGTTGAGAACGATTATCTTTTTGGTTAGTTCTATTTGCGTATTGTTGTGTAATTTTTTTTTAATTAATTAGTGTTGAAGGAAAAAGATAATCGATCTCGAGTTATGTTGTATTGGCTGTTTTAGTAGTAAGAATTTTTTCAGAAACGCAAATTTGTATTGACAGTGGTTTTTCAACCACGCGATTGTAGTGTATGTAAACATTTGTTTATTATTTTGTGCAGGACAATATATATTTATCGTTAACTTTTATTTTGTTGTTTATTTAGCCAGTTATGAGATACATTTGTGACGTTTACTTAATTGGTGACCTAATTTTTGACAAGTTAAATGTAGACTTTGCATATTTTGGTTTTAATATTAATGAACAACCTGAAAGGTTATATTTGCCAGGTTAATTTCAAAAAGAAAATTTTCATGTTAGTTTCGTTTAACGCAGTACACTAATGACGGATCAGCTGTTGATTTAAAAATTTCATTAAGTATAACTAAGAGATGGAGTTTTGAGAACTCACATATTTGCGAGTGTCTCATACGATTCAAAGGTATCATAAAGGAACAATTGTTAAGCCGATGACATTGCTTTTCTTTTGATTAGGAATTTTAAAAATTAATTATCTTTCATTGAATGAAGAACTATTTATTCATTAATAAGTAGAAATTTAACTTTATATGTATACGAGGGATACGTAGAAAATATTCAGTTAATGTGTTATAACTTTGGTATTCTGGATGTACAGGGTACAATCAGGAAGTTTGTGATGACCCGTGTATTTCAGTTTTTTTTTGTATAACTGTCGGTTACGTGAATGCAGTTAAATTTGAGTGATAAATTTTGTTTTGGAAATTTTGGTATACGAGGTGTATTCAAAAATTTGAAAAATTCAAATTTGACAAAATTGTTTACTACATCTTTAACAATTTTTAATAAACATTACAACTGACGAAGATAACTGTAAGTGTTATCGAAACGTTTAGATTGTATAATTTAAAGTACACCATTAAAAATCCCAAAAAGATAAGTATTTTATTATGAGTGTTAATGGTGAAAGTTTACATTTTCATAAATATATTTGAGTTTGAGTTGAATTGTTTGGGACGAGTGGTTGTTTTATTACCCTCGTGTGAGAGTTTACTGAGTAAGCACAATCCTACTTTCCACAATCAAGTAGGGTTAATTAACACCCAGCTTAAGCAAAGTTTCGATTGTGGTGGCGCCTGGAGACATATTTTCCCGGACTGAGCTGTTTGAATATCGGTGTAAGGTGTTTGAGCGTATCAATCATTCATTTTACTTCTTATTTCGACCACGCCCATCTCCCTGTTAGCTGGCTTGGCAACCCGCTTACATTAGTAAGCATACACGACGCCTAGTGCGGTTTGGACGTGTAACACAGTTTATTAAACTCGGTCACTATTCAAGTTTGTCACCACGTGTAGAAATTATAGGAGGATCCGGCAGGTGGAGTACGTGGTTCGGCTTCGTATCTCCATCGAAGATTTGAGACGGAAATCCGCTATCGGACAGTGTCACCGGTGCCAGCATCGCTCTAGAGCGGCAGCACGATGTATCAAGTGCTCAGAAAATCACCACTCCAGCGAATGCACTAAATCCCGTACCAACCGGGCTGAGTGCGTGAATTGCGGTGGTGCCCACCCGGCCAACTTCCGGGGATGACCAAAGTTTCCACGTCTTCCGCAGCGCGACGCACCACGTCAACAGCGACAGAAGAGGACACCGCGGACAGCGACACCCTCTCAACACAGAACCGGCGTTAGCTATGCCAAAGCGACGGTGAACGGTAGTGCAAAGACGGCAGAAAACGAATGTTATAGCCACAGTCGAGAGAACGGCCGCTCCACTCGCTGTAGGGTTCCTGTCCTAGAAATTCCATTCTACTACTGCACAGTAATAGCTCCGCTATCGTTGTACAGGTAATTGTGACGACTAAACCTATATGGATTTCTTTTGTTACAGATATCCAAGGCGACAACACCGCAACACCACACACACCAGCCGAGATACGACGGAACAGTCCACACAGCACCAACTCCAATAGCTACAACACCCACACGATCACATCACGCAACCCAACAACCATGAATTCCACGTACTCAAGAGGACGAAGACTTCTGAGCAGCGCACCACCAACATAGCCAGATACTTTGTATACTTTATAGACTTATAAGTGTACTTTGTATTTATATCTATATACGTATTGTTAAATATCTATAATTTTCATACGCTGATGAACTTGAACTTGGTCAAAAATAACGCCACTAACAGAGGTCGTCCCATCTTACGCAGATTTATATTTAACCACAAGACGCGCTATCGAGAGAAGACTTTCCATTCGAGTCCTTTCTCAAGTTCTCCGGTCTACCTTGACCGGATGTCATTCAAATTCGTCTTCACCTGCACGTAAGTCTTTCTGCGACACCTACACAAACACCTGTGGAGAACGCAACGGCGAGAGATTAATTTCCTGTCATTGTCTACTTACACCGTCAGACTGAAGGGCTGTCTGCCTAAATTCTTCCGGCCCTACAGTAACCACTAGAAAGCGCAACGGAACTGGCTGTCCATGTCTGCTAGTCGATACTGATTACAAATTTACAAACAAAATTGCACCTACACGCCACCCACGGCAACTTATAAAGTGCAGAGTGTTATCGGAAGGAAACCAAAGCACGATCCGATCATTATTCCTTGTCCTAAAAATACCAGTCCGTAGAAATTACGTAAACAAAATAAAATTCTCTCACTTAATGTATTTGCCCATTTTTTTAAATCTACTTCTTTTCTGAAGTCCTGAATCCGAACACTCCTATATCGCACTTCGCGATAAAGACCAGATTAAAGGAATATTCCTGTGTGAAGCGTTCATTAATAGCAGACTATATCAAACGTTTAGTTTATTTAGCCCGCCTGTATAAAAATATAAATATTCCAGTAAACTAATCGTTCCTGCGGGATCAAATACCTTATACAACTGTCACGAGATAAGAAATTCACCAGGTAACATTTCTCTCATCCATCACCACCAGAATTTCTGACTAAGGTAGTCACGAATGACGCATTCCCCCTGCAAAAGAATAAATCGTTCCCCTATAAACGCACTCAACACGAGGACACTCCCCCTTGAAAATAAACCTGCAGGTTCAATAATAACCACTTATTTCCACCATCACATCAGTCGTCTACCTTTAATACAGATAGCAAAGCCTGAAATAAAAAAAGAACTCTCATTCTAATTAGACTAATTAGAAAATCGTCCTGATAATTAAATAAGTTACGTTATAAATTTATCAAAATTTCATTAAAGCATTTAGATATAAACTGTTAAAAACGCAAGCAGTCATTCAAGCACAAAAATATCGATTTTCTTGCAAACCTATATATTTCAGGCATTTACCTCTATGCCTTTATCTCTGAAAATGTTTCAACGAGCAATAAAATATCGCGCATAATTTTTATTTATTTACTTTAATGTATTTTTAGTTAGTTTATCCTCGTAAAATTAATTATTCTGCTGTACCGTTAATATTCTTTTCTCAGACTCCATAAGGTAATTTTGAGTGCCTGAGAGGATAGAGCCGCCTGGAGGGCCAGAGCCAAGGAGCGTCCACATATTTTTTTTTTTAGTTTTGTTTGCAGTAGAGTTAAAGGAATTTGTGGTTTAGTTTAGTTTTTTTTACTTTGTTGCAATTACCTTAGCATAACTGTACATATTTAGCATTATAAAAGTATAGGAATATATAGCTATTAAACCTTTTTCTGTTATTGGCCAGAGTGAAACATCAGGTAGCAATCGATCAACTTTATCTAAAAGTACTGACGCCAGCCCACAGTGGTCACACTCAAAAGTTGGCCAAAATCCCAATTGAGCTTATATTTGAGCAGAAATTAGTATATAACGATTTTGGAGGTCGCTGATTACAAATCTAAAGTCAAAATTATGGTAAACAAAATGGCAGATCCAATATGGCGGCTACAAATGTGGAAAAGATATCAGGTTTTGATGAAAATTAATATATCGGGGTTTTTAAGGTCGCTGATTATAAATCTAAAGTCAAAATTATTGTAAACAAAATGGCGGCTACACGTGTGGATATTCAGGTTTTGATGAAAATTATTATATGAAAGTTTTGGGCATAGCACAGTGCACCGTAGTGCAGCTTTATCGCAAACCCTATTCAGCCACATTCCAGCCTCAAAGAATCATTTTTATGAACACAAAAATTGTTATAATTAAAAACAAAACAATATAGTTCTATATAAACATTATTTTTGTTTGCTCGTAACATAATTAGCAATGTAGTTCTATATAAACATTTTTATTTGCTCGTAACATAATTAGAAAAATAACAAATCGTAGAATCACACAGTAGATACAATATGACGTATTATTCTGTATCAGTATCTTTATCTGCTAAAGGCTCGACGGGAGCTTTCAAAAGGCCTAAGGCATATTTAGAAAATAATTTTCTTTTATTACTTTGAGCCATTGGTTGTCTCAATGTTGAAATGAAGGGGTCTGAAGTGGCGAAAAGTCGCAGCAGTGTTTTCCCGATTCGAACATGACGTTCCCTGTATCGCTTAATATGTTTATGACGTGCTTCCTGCGCCTCTTCAGACATTTGGCCAATCGGTAATAGAGCTGAAGAAATGATGGATGGACCATGTATCAGAATTTTGTGTACCGAAGCCGGCATGTAGTACCACGGATAAAGGCTAATATATAATTTGTGGATATTCTTGATCCACTTTTTGAATGTATCTGTGTCGATATCCAGTCCACATGAAAGAGCCTGCAGAAGAATCGCACATTTATGTATTAGACTGTTTTCGATGACTGATTTCAGCTACTTTTTCTGCATTTTCGAAAAACCTGTGGGCCGTATTGCCATCATTCGATGTTCCGCTTCCACCCTGCCTTGGTTCATCCACGAGGAGGCCTAATTCTGTCTTCAATTTTTGTTGTATCTTCTTCCACTTCCTTGTAACATCCTTCTTGACCTCTTCCCACACCTGCCATTCCTTTAATCTCCAACGATAAGAAGCGTGGAGCAACCATTCCATGAAACGTATCCAAGCATGCAGAGTTGACAACCCAAACTGAAACGTTTACGGATTTTCAGATTTTATTCCTGCTTTGCAGCAGTTCATATCTTTCGGTGTTGCGTCACACACGTAACACTTTTGAGGCGATTTTGTCTATGTAAGTGTATTACACACTTTACCATCTATCATGGTCAACTGAAGCGTATGATGAACTGCTAATGTGGTATCGTTAATTTTGGATGCACTTGACTTCTTTCCACAGTTTCTTTCTTAAACTGCAACCTTATCGGCCTACAAAATCTAGCCGAAGATGGACGCAAGTTTTGCCAAACTACGACCTTTCCCATTTTTTGTGAGTCGTAGAACAATTGTAGTGGCACAAGAGAAGTGAAAAAAATATCTGTGTCCTGAAATCCTCCCTCTTGGGCCTTTTGTTTGTACTGTGCTTGGCCTGTGGTCCCGGCACAACCCCATTTTAAAAGCAATATCAAACTTGTCCTGTATTTCTTTGGAATTCTGCAAAGGACTTCTTCTTGAACCAGAAGCAAACGACGCACGGCATGGTCTACAAGTGATTGCAGTGACACTTCAGCAACTGATTCTGTTATCTGAATGTCATTTGGGTAACACCTCTTTTAGCCTCGAGAAGTTGGTTGTATGAAGGGTACATATCACGTTGCAGGTTTTTTGCACCGTTCCGTAATAGAGGATATTGGTGTCGAGTTAGGTCAGCTTCAAGAAACAGAGCAATGCATTGTCAGCATTATATGCTTTTGCTTTATTCGGTTTTTTAGTTACTCCCAGGACTGCCGAATTTTTTTCGATCGAGTTGGAGTTTTCTCCATTTCCTGTAGAAGGTGAGCTTTATCGAGGCTTACTTCTTGTCTCAACTTCATGCAGGCTGCATAAATTACGCTATCACTACTCTCAATTGACCGAAACTGTTCAGTCTTTCTTCGTTTTGTTTTGGAGCTACTATCCTCGAAACTTGATTTAGCTCGTTCTGCTGCTGATGCTGGATGAGGGTTGAAAACAAATTCCTTATTCAACCACTTAAAATTTCCTTCACAAAACGTTGATGGTTTCTATGGCATCTGTCTACTTTTCTGTAGATGATGTTTTTACGATGATGAAGTCTAGTAGATGCTTCTTTTGAAGTTCTCTGCTGCCTTTTACCTCTTGCAGGACATTATATAGTGTGCTTCTTGTGACTTTGTAATTCATGGCTGTAGGCGAAGAAATATTAACACTTTATTTCATAAATTTAGAGTTTTTTTGCACATTTTAATACGTTATTTTACTTTATTATAACTCAAATATAAAAACAACAAAACAAATATTACATAATTATAGTGCGAAATCATACGTATTTACATAGGTTACGGTCTCTCAAAATTTTAAAATTATATAGTTTACTGATAATGAGTCTATGATCAGTAAAAAATTAATTCTAAAATTGCTTACCAAAGAAATAAATATTTCCACAATCGTATTATGTTCTCAAAGAAAGGTAACGCACCATAAATAAGCATGATCTACAGGACATGTGTGACTAAGGTTATAAACAATAGACTATACATTCATTAGTACCAACGTAATTTGCAAAACATAAAATTTTCCTCTATTCTATACCAATTGCAAATTGTGCATAAGTGAATTAAAAATTGTAGTTTTATCACAAAACCATTATGAAATAAAGAGTTAAAATAAGAAATAACACATAACAAAATAAAATGTTATTCCTTCTGCGCTATCTGTAACTTCGGTATAGGAGAATAATATTGAGACATTTAAAGATTTTTTTCTTCAGATACAATAAAAGATGACATTTTAAACTTCACCTGACAACGTTAGTTTGACATTTTCACCGGCGGCCGCAAAAATCTTTTGCATCCCCTCGCAGCGGATGCAATAACTCAAACACTAAATTTGGAAAACAAATTTATTGTTTAGAGTTATAAAGATTAAAAGTACAATAATTAAAACTAACATTTTCTCCAAAATAAAATTCGCCAGAGGTAACAGTGGAGGTCTCGCTCCGTTCTAAGGAAATTGTCTTTAATTCTTCCTCTTCTACATGAACTTCTGTATTCGTAGCGCTTGCACTAGGTGCAAAAATTTTCAAGGCTGCCTTTTTGTTGCTAAAGAGTCTTCAATATAACGCTCAGCTACAGTGCTGGATTTCCTGCCACCATAGCGCTTCAAGCATATTAAATCTGCGCCGTCGTCCACTAACAGTGTAGCTGAGGTTCTTCTTAAACAATGCCCTGTATATTCTGTATAGTTCGCTAATTTTAAGAAAAAAGTTACCTCCCTAGGAACACTACTTATTTTATCGATTCCCATCACCGCTCTTGAGCATTTTCCATTTCCATATTTCAAAAAAGAACCGGCGATGATTCTCGTGGGCGCAAAGCAACATATTTATTATAAAGGGTGTTTCAATAAGAGCGCAAGATTTGAAGGTTTAATAAAACTTGGTTTTCTGTAGCAATGTATTCAAATATTTATAATGTATACATTTGGGAATTATGTATGAAACAAAATATCTTGTAAATGGCCGCCAATGCTTTGCTGATATATGTGTACTCTTTTAGAAAAATTTGCAATAACATTATTGAATACATGTGGCGGTGTTTCATTCATAGAACGTCTAATTTCGGCCTTTAATGCTTCGGTGGCCACGGGCTTGTTGGCATAAACCTGTGACTTCAGATAACCCCACAGCCAGACGTCCAAATGTGATAAATCGCAAGAGCGTGGCGACCAATTCTGGTCACTAAACCGAGAAATGACACAAGCAGGAGCAAACTCATGCAAGACGAAGAAGACCAATAAAAAAGAAAAGGAAGGACAGACCTAGAAACAGATAGATGACATCTTAAAGGAATGAAAGCTAGAAATTGGAAGGCAACCGCAAGAAACTGAGAATGGAAAAAATATTTCGAGAAGTACTTAGAAGAAGATAGTGAAAATAAGGTTCTAAAATAGACTAATTAAATGTAGACTGACGTAGAAATATTACTGTAAGTTAGAACATGACGTAATAATTAAAATATGTAGCCTAGGCCCTCACGGCCTGTTGAGCAATTGAAATAAATAAATGAATTTTATTGATTTATCATCATAAAACACATATACTTTGAATAATGTTGACAGGGAAAAATATTTATCCTTTACATGGGTAAAAATAATTTGCAATTAGTATTAAAAATAAATTAAACAAAATATTTAAACATCGTATATAGATAACCATTTAACATTTCTTTAGTACTTCTATGAATCAGTCAAGATGTAGCACCACTCATTAGCACAACTAGGTGGAAAAACTATAAATGTATAAAACAATGGTATTGTTGCACTCAATATTTATACGTCTTGTTTGGTATATGACCACACTACAGAACATGTTGTAAAACAATGGTATTGTTGCATTCAATATTTATAGGTCTTGTTTGGTATATGACCACACTACAGAACATGTTGTAAAGCACTTCAGAATATATCGAGTAACAAGGCAAAGATCTCCAAACCATAATTTTAAACAAAATTATTATATTTGGAAATCTTTTAGAGTATTAAATATGTTTAAAAAAACAACAAATATATTTTATCTTAATGTTTCTTATTTTTTTTATTTTTATTCGATTTAAGACGTTTCCTAACACCAGTCGCACCTTCGGTATCATCTTCATCACCGGCATCATCACCTTTTTTACGTTTTCCCTTCTTGTCAATGATATCTTTCATTTCCTGCAAAAATATGTAATAAAGAAAGGCAGGCAAAGTTCCAAAACATTATACCATTTTTGCAACACGTTGTGCTTCAGCAACACGTTCTTGAAGAACCATAACTTCATCTTCCTCTATTTTATATAGTGGTAATTGTTTACCAATTAAATGTTCAATTCGTTGATATAACTCAACATCGTACTATAACAAAAAAATTAAACACTTCTGAAATCAAAAGAAATATGATTACCTGTGTTACAAAGGTAATGGCAACACCTGAGCGGCCAGCACGTGCTGTTCTGCCCACTCGATGTATATAATCTTTACTGTGTGTTGGAATATCAAAATTCATTACTACATCTACATGTGGAATGTCTAAACCTCTAGAAATTGGCAATATTAGTATGTTTAAAATATAATCTTCATTGAGAAATAACAAAATTGTTTTCAGTGGTAGTGACGAAAACACATATCATCGAAGTCATACAGTAATTTATACATCATTATTAATAAAATGCAAAATGAAAACATATTTTTACTAACACAGTAAAATCACGATTAGTAAAAGTGTAATAAGTGAGGTGTCTATTGTACAGTTATACATACCGACTAGCAACATCTGTAGATATGAGAATTGACCGATTTTTTGCTTTAAATTTTGTCAATGCTGCCAATCTCTTATTTTGAGACATCTGTCCGTGAAGAGGTACTGCAGTAAAACCTAAATTACGTAACATTAATGCAGTACGTATTGTATTATTGCAGGTAGAACAAAAAATCATAAAACTATTTCCGGCCATTTCATTCAGTATATGCACAATATAAACATCCTACAACAATCTCGTTATACACAATCCACTTCAGCATAATAAATACCTTAAATTTAACAGGAATAAAAATATAATACTGTTGTAGCTTATCAACAGTTTGATATTTTGTTGATACTTCCACTTTAACTGGATCATGCAAAGAAGCTCTTTGAAGCTTTTGTACTTTTTTGGTCATTGTTGCTGAAAATAACATTGTACGCCGCTCCCTCGGAATCACTTTTAAAATTTTCGTCACTTCAACTTCAAAATCCATATTTAATATTCGGTCAGCTTCATCCATTATTAAAAATTTTAAGGCACGTAAATTAAAACCCTTGGTATTTTCTAAATGATCAACTAATCTTCCAGGTGTCGCTATAAGTATGTGTGGTTTTTTTGCTAATACTAAAGCTTGAGACATCATATCCATTCCACCAACAATTACAGCACATTTCACACCAATACTAGAACCTATATAAAATTTAAATAATGAATACCAAGTAACATATGTGATACCCAAAGCTTCAAATTGTTCTGAGATTTGAAAGGCTAATTCTCGTGTTGGTGTTAAGACTAATGCAAAGTATCGTTGTGGGTTTTCTAAGAGTGATTGTAGAATTGGTAATGCAAAAGCAGCCGTTTTTCCTGATCCCGTCTCAGCTAATCCAATAATATCTTTGCCTTGTAACGCTAAAGGAATGGCTTCACGTTGTATTCTCGTTGGACTCTTCCATTTTAACTGCTCACATGCCGTACAGATAGCATCAACAAGTCCCTATAATAATCTGTTTAGCTTGATTTATAATGATATTGATATAGATTCAAAATGCAAAAAGAATCAGAGGTAGTGACGAATATGGCTAATCACATGTATTCATTACAACTATAAATATGCATCATTTGAACAAAATAAGTTAGTGTTTATTAAAACTAAGTAAGGTTATGAAAATCACATGTTATAAAATTTAATATTTCTATTAAAATAACAGAACTAAATACACACCAGGTCCTTCCAGGTGACTTCTTTACCAGTTTCAACTGCATTATCTTCTTCTTCGTTACCATTATCATCACCACTTTCTACTTTATCGTTGAGTGACACATCCGTCGCCATTTTATGAACACGAAAAAAAAAATTGAAAAAGGGATGTGGTTACTCATACGTCAAAAATGTTGTAGTGTTTAAATTGAAGCATGCGCTTAAGCGAAGCTCACATATACGCATCGGAGCAGTAGCGGTAACAGCGTTGGCGGTGGCGCTATTACAGCGGTAGTTAGCAGGACACATTTGCGCGGTAGCGGTGGCGCATTTGTGATTGTTCAACTTATTATTAAAATTATACTTTTCAATTTTCATAATTTAACTGGGTAACGTGCTACTTGTATTTCAAATTCTATCAAAATGAATTTGGAAGAAGAGGCTTTGCTTCTTGCAAAATAGTTAAATTGCCGATATAAAAATTTTACTCCTTCAGTTTATTTATTTTGTTTTCTATTTATAATAAGGTAAAAAAGAAGAAGGGTCTGGGTATATGAAATTAATCAACAACCAAAAGAAGAAGGCGAATTCCATGTTTTATGTGAACAACTCAGATCGGACGAAAAAAGATTTTCTGTGAAATTTAGAATGGATAATGAATATCTTGATGAATTATTGCTTCTCATAGAAGAAGATATAAAAAGGACTACAGCAAGTTTAGAGAACCAATTGAACCTGTTGAGCGTTTAGCTGTTATTCTAAGGTAAGTCATAACTAGAGTCACGGCAAAATCTTTTCCGTTGTGGGGGTGAAATTGTTAGAGAGAGACAAACTTAACATACCAACTTCCATAATAACCCTGATAATTACAAATGCTATATCTATGTTAGTGAAATACACGTTGTTGGGTTGTTAGAACTGCCGAATAAATTACAATGTTGTCAGCTCTTCTGTTTACACATAACTTCTAATTTTGACATTTTACACATTTTGAGATTTTCCCAATATTAATTGATGATAAATATAAGCTCCTCGAAATTATACATGACTACTTCAAAATGTTACAATTGCTTAATCATTGCAAAATGATCTAAGAACTGTTAAAAGTATTGTTACTTAGTTGAGAACGAGTATTTCCATCAAAAACTAATTTTCAAAATAAATGTAAACAATATAACCTAAGTTTTATGTTGACGTCGAATTTCATAGGTTTGGCAACAATGTCAAGCGCTGACGTTTATCCCCACATTGGAAAAGAGTTTGCCGCGACTATATAAATTTTTATTGTTCATTAGCGATACAAATACATTAAGAAAATAACTCGTGTATGTAATTTTTTTATCAGAAATTTAATTAACAAGAAATTCTTAAAACTAATTTGTATTTAAATGGTCACCAAAATTTTCATACCAAGATTGAACTGAACGAGAGGGCTCCGTTAGGGACACAGAAGGAGGATTACTATAGCCTTCTCGGCTAACAGAAGGTGGACCACCGAAAGTCGCTTGGTCCACAGGACATAAATGACTGCAGTATTGTAGAGTACCACTGTTAGAATTTGAATTGGAGGATGGAGTAAAACGATATTCATTATCCATTTCTTCTAATTCTGCTTCCATGAGTAGCTTTGCAATGCGATACTGAATTATTGTTTGCCTTCTAGGGTTTAATTTTTTTACAATTCCCACATATACCTGAAAAATTTTGTCAATTTCATCTCCTTCTTCGTGTTGAGCTTTTGGGCATGATTGTTTTTCAAGATAATTTATAATTTTTCAACACCAGCCGTTGATGGATTTTCTGCAATTTTTCTTTTCTTGATCCCAAAGATACCAGCAGTACAGGTAGTTGCCGTTATTTCGTCATCTTGTTCTACTGGCATTGCTTCAACTGTTACAGGAGATGATACTTCTTGAGTACTGAAGGTTTTTGCTTCATTAACTGTGGCATTTTCACCAACATCAATTGGTGTGCCTGGAATATGACAGTGCGTCTTTGCAAATCTGATGGATGGTCGGAACGGTTCCATCTACCGAGCCCATGACCATGCTTTGTAATGACAGATATTTTTTCGTTCCTGTCCAGTATGAATTTTTTCTGATCGTAAATACTTAGCATAATTATCTCTTAAGTTTTTCCATTTTTTCTGAGATCATATCCTACAATAAAGAAAATCGTATCAAGGCTTTTGTTTCAGATTCTTAGCTACTAGAGATTCGTATAAAACAATTGGCCATAGTTTCCGTATGGGATTTTCAACTATATCTAAAATAACAGGAGAAGTACGTGACGGGATCCGGAGAATACTGCAGCCAATTTATATGCCTGATCCAACAAGAGAAATATGGGAAAAGTCAAAGTCTGGTTTTAATAATAACTGGCAATTTCCCAACTGCCTTGGTAGTATAGAAGGAAAGTATGTAACGATCAAATGCCCACCAAAGAGCGGTTCGATGTATTATTGTTACTTAAACACATTTTCTATAGTTTTAGTGGCTATTGTTGATCCGGAGTATAGATTTATTGGTATAGATGTTGGAGGCTACGGGAAGAATAGTGATGGAGGAATATTCGTAGCCTTAAATATGGGCAGGCGGTTTGATTTACCAGAAGATAAATATTTTCATGGGAAACATTAACCACTCCCCGGAGTTCTTATAGGCGACGAAGCTTTTACGTTGAGTCAATACCTAATGACGCCATTTCCGTACAGACAAGCGCGTTATGACATTAGATAAGAAAAATTTAATTATCAGCTATGTAGAGCTAAGAGAATTGTCGAAAATGCGTTCAGAATATTAGTGCATAAATGGCGCTTATTTTTGAGCCCTCTAGAAGTAAAAGTAGAAACTGCTATAAGTATCGTGAAAGCCGCTTGTGTTCTATACAATTTCTTGAGATCTAAAAAACCTAACCAAACTGTCGAAAATTTAATGAAAACCGCTGGAACACCTGTTGTGGAGAGATTATTAACTAACTTGCGAGTAGAAGGAAGAAAAGCAACAATTTACGACTTTCAGCTTCGGGAAAAATTTGTTGATTATTTTAATATGTAATAATTTTATTTTTAATTTTTTTTTTGATAATACGTCATTTTATATAATTAATCTCTCTTTTGTCACCAGGTCACTAGGTATCTGCTCAGAAAATCAATAATAAGAGAAAATTGCTCTTCTATTGAATTATGATTAAAATTATTCTTGCCAATATGAAAGAATCATAGCAACATGCTACTTAAAAATTTTAAGTGTAAACCAACATAATGACATTAACAACGAATTTGACATGCTTCAACTTTATACAGAGTGAAGTACGGCCACTTTCCATGGCCAACCATAGTCCAAATACAAATGGAACCGACCACATTTATATGCATTGTATGTACGTATAAAATTTAATTCAAAATAATTTTTAATTATTTTAAATAAATTAATTAATCAAAAAAAAAAGAAACCATTTGAACCAAATAATTTTTTAAATAATATCACTTACCGTCCATTCGTGCTATATTCAAGAGCTTTGCAATTTCATCCCATTTTTTATTTGTCATCGTAAAGTTTTTGTATTCAGTATGGGACATATCGTACAAAACGTGATTTTTTTTACATTTCCAATTAATTCCTCTGTAAAATTTAATACATCTTCGCTAGCCATTTTATGCACACACAGTTTCACAGCGGTCAAATGCAGCAAGCAGAATCTGACCGCCTCCGTTCACTAGAACGCAGCACCGATCGTCCTGAACACTTGATATGCAAGCTGCCGCCACCGCTGTTACCGCTACCGCTTCGATCGCGTATATGTGAGCTTCGCTTTACTCGTCTAGTTTTGCAACAAGTCAAATTTGATATGATAATTGACCTATTTTTGCTTTAAATTTTGTCAATGCTGCCAACCTCTTATTTTGAGACATCTGTCCATGAAGAGGTACTGCAGTAAAACCTAAATTACCTATCCTATATAATGAAATAATCGGGTCATTTAGTTCACGCAGGTTGGGAGACAACCGCTTGACGGATTTCGATGATTTTTTTTGATATGAAGGTAATTTTGCGTAGAAAGAAATAACGGGACCAGAATTTTATTTTAAGGTTTTAATTTTTTTTTTAAAGTCTAGCAGCCGACGCTAATGTTGTTATCCATTTACATATATACGTTTGTATTTAATTTATTATGCGTTTTATTATCATCATTAAATTTAATTTTAAACGTGAAATTTTGCGGAGGAAAGGCTAGTTTGTTCTTAAACATATTCATAAAAATTCAACAGAAATGTGTAGTTTATTAGCATTGATTAAGCGTAGGAAGTACTTAATAAAAACTGAAAATTGAATTTCAAAGTACTCATTTTACCTACCTCAGTTTATCATAATGAACTTCACAATATCATCAGAATTGAAGGTGTAGAGGGCAAAAAGGAATTTAGTGAAGATTGGTCCATAGGAATGAGATGTAGCTGTAGACCGTATGCTTAATGGCGAACTGGTTAGCAGTTTTATCTCTTTGATATCGGTCATTCTGCATATTTTTAGTAAATTTGTTTCATGATGGCACCATTTATATAAATAATATAACCTAACAATTACAGAAGGTGGGGAGAGTAGACAGACGTAACAGAGTCCTTATACAACTTGAGAGCGAGCGAAATTCAGATTTGATATTACTTCTATTATGAGATCGTTCTACTTCCGATCATGTACCTTCATTTGCGATTTACATGCAAATGTATAAGCAAATAGTAATTTATTACAAGCAAGATACAATTATTTTTAATTACAATAATAATATATTTTTACGTCATTAAATGACAATTTGGTACACAAACATTGTTCAAATTTTAGGAACCGATCTTAAAAACTCCCAATACCCGACTTTCAAAAAATTGGTTGATAAATTAAAAAACGCACAATTTTGTACCCTAAAAACGGCGCGCCACTGGTTATTGTATATTTTTTTTATTTTGAGTTATACAAAAAAGTATTACTTTGTTTTTTAATTATGTAACTTTTAAAATTTGAAGCAAAGAATTATTTTAATTTTCTAATCCCCTAAAAATGACCGCCACTGGTTGGATTTTGCTCATTAGCGAACTTGACCTAGATTTTATGGCAAAGAATTTTTGTACGATACTAATAACTTTAATAGTTAAAAATATATGCCGAACATACACACACAGACACACAGACAGACACGAAATTTTTTTCTAAAAACTTGTTTTTTATCCATAGCTTCTATGTTTCAAAATATATCGCGCACATTCACACGCAATCACACAATCAGACATGAGATTTTCTTTTCTAAAAATATGTTTTTCGCATTGTTTAGGCCACAAAACGTCAAGAAATGTTTAAAAAAGTGTTTGAAAATTTAAACCGATTATATGGCTTTAAAAGAAATGCAAATAATTTCAATAATATTTTTTTTTAGGATAGTTATTCAACCTCTTTTTTAATACGGTCTTATCGAAAAATGGCAACATTGAAAAAAAACAATAACCTGCCAGATGAACGTTTGAAAAATTATGTCAGATAGACTATAATAGACAGACAGATACTAACTTTAAAAACATTCATAAGCCATCCACTACTGTAAAATACCAATAGTACAATTTTAGCGTTTTCAATTCAATTTAATTTAATTTAATAAATGAGTCGTTATTTCAGGTAGGCGGAAAAATCATATGTATTACATGGGAGTAAAGTGCCTTTTACTGCCTTGAATGTTTACTGTAAACTTCATTCTCGGGAGGAAAAGTGGCACATGACGAAATCTATGTTTACACACACGGCTGTTTTTCTATCGTTTAAGTTGTTTTATTCAGTATAGCGGTGGAAATATACCCACCCTTTCTGATGCCCACCAAGCAATGAACCGAACATAAAGTTTAGAAAACGTTCCAATATTTCTCTAATATAACTTCACCTTATGACGTATTATTTGCTTGACGGAGAAGTAAATTTTTGTCTTGGATGTGCACAACGTGTCTAGAAATTTACATTTTTTCTGAGTAGTTACGTTCAATATGGAAGTTAAACTGACGTCTTTATAAAGTAGGAAACAATAAATTCGGGACATAGAAGTACCTCATGAAACGTTTGTTGTTAATAATGGTAACGTAAATATTGCGTAATAAATATACCTACGAAACACCAAATGCAATATAGCCTCTATATAGCCATGACACATACCTAAAGCACATTAGTATATTCCCCAAAAAGGACGAGGATATAAGAAGAATCAAATGATATAAAACAAAATCTAGTTTTTATTTATTAGATCTTTACTTCTAGTTCATAAAAGTATAAAATTGCAATGAACGTCAGAGGGGCAGTTTTTTAATCTGTGCACAAATAAATTTATTTGTAGTAGATATTTGGCAATGTTGAAACGATGGAATGAATCCGTTCTCCAGTTTCGATGCAAGTTTCTTTTCATTCTTGTTGTAGTACGAATATCTAACTGAATGCTTTCATCAATAGGTACTAAAGACAAAAGACATTGTAAGTATCTTATCAGTTAGGGTAAGTTTCCAGTTAACAATATTTGAAGTAATATCTAAACTTGTAAGGATTGTAATATAATAAACAATACCATGAGTTCTAACACGTTTAAGGCGGACATAGAACTACAATGTAACGTCTACAGTACGTCCTAGTTTTTTAAGATTTTACATAACGAACGTAACGTCTGTAGAAAGTTACATTAACTTCATCATTTAACGCATTTCTTGTAACGTGTGTAGGGGGACATAGAACTTTTGAGTAATTTCTATAGAACGTCTGTAGTCCTTGAGACAGTGTTACAAAGCTTTATAAAGGTTATCATAACATTGTGGTTACCGTAGAATGGGGATACTTTAAATAACGGGTATACTTTGATTATAACTTTGCCTCAATACAAAAGAAAAGAGCTTCTCCTTACGTTAGTTTTCATACGTGATTAGCCGCGTCCACACCGGGCGCACGGGCTCGCGCGGCAGCCTCGATGTGCGGCTCGCGAGCTGGCCTCGCGAGGCAGCCTCAAGTTTGCCCGGAAATACAGAGGCGAGCCTCGCGAGGCAGGCCGAGCCATCAGAAGCCCTCGAGCATCCAACATGGACAGTTGTGTAATTTCTGCTGCAGCTACTTTTTATAATAGCTTATTGTTTAAGAAAAAGGAAACAGTCATGTTTTAAAAAAGACCAAGACGCTTTTGGATTAAAAACTTTATGAGCGTCGCAATCAATAAATTACTAAAGGATTTGACATATGATAAAACCGTACATAATTTTACACGTATGTCCCTACAAGACTTTGAACATTTCTGTTCATTAGTGTCTGAGAAAATTAATAAGTGCGATACAAATTATAGAGAGGCAATCACTGTACGAGAACGAGTTTTAATTACTTTAAGATTTTTAGCGAGCGGAGACTCTTATAGCAGCTTGCAATACTTATTTCGAGTATCGAAGCAGAGTATCTCAAAAATAATTCCTGAAGTTTGCGATGCTATTATTGAGGCCTTAAGTGATTACGTAAAGGTAAATAAAAAAATAATTCTATGATTTATAATATTTATTTAAATTTTACAATTAATACATTAATTGTAATGTAATCGCTTTTATTTTTTACAAATGTGTTAATTCTTGAGCTTCCAAATCAAGATTAGCAGGTGATGGTGTAACGGCAGGTGATGGTGTCATGATATGTGACGATGATGTAGATGATTGGAGGTACTGTTGTGTAAAATATCCTGGAGTAAATTGTTGCTGCGTGTATTTGCCTAAATCTGCTTCAAAAATTATATTATTTATGGCGTTCTTTACACATGCTAAGGTGTGCGGATCATACTTTCTTAACTCATTGGCTATGTATTTTCCAAAAGAAAGGTATGGATCGTTCATGTCGTTAGAAGTCTTTTGTAAGCAGTCAAGGGCTTCTGCAAGCATGCTGTCAGCGGAATCTACCTGCGGCTGCGTTTGAGCCTTCGGATTATTACGTCTTTTTTTACGTACAGGTTCTTGTGTAGGCATGTGAGTTACTGATCTTTCTTCTGTAGGTTGTTCTGCTAATGTCTGTGGTGGTCCTTCTTCAGGTATGTTAGACTCCGATAGTTGTGACTGGGTAGATGCGGCGTTTTCAGTATCTGAAAGGACTGCTGACTCTCCTCCTGAAAAAAATATTTAGATATAAAATGTTATACTTTGCACACAGATACATCAAAAACGGGGTGAGGACAAAGCGCAAACAAATTCAAAGGACAAAGCGAGAACATAAATTCAATTAATAGTAGTATTTTTTTCTAGATTCCGTCAACAGAAGAAGAGTGGCTCGCTATATCAGAAGAATTTGAAAAGAAATGGAATTTCCCCACGCGATTGGAGCAATGGATGGAAAACACGTTATGTTGCAAGCACCGATGAATAGTGGGACTGATTATGATAATTATAAGCAATTCCCAAGCATTGTCCTATTTGGATTGGTTGATGCTAACTACAATTTTTTGTATGTGAACGTAGGTAGCAAAGGGCGAATCTCTGATGGTGGAGTTTTTAAGAACGCGACGTTATATAGAAAACTAGAAAAGAAAGAACTAAATGTGCCTAGGGAGAAGGTATTGCAAATACCATATGTAACTACAGTGCCCTACTTTATTTTGTCAGATAAAGCCTTTGTACTCAACGAATATACCATGAAACCATTTGAGGGTAACCCAGGAAAGGGTTCCAAAGAAAGAGTATTTAATTATCGCCTCAGCCGAGCTCGGCGTGTCGTTGAAAATGCATTTGGCATATTAAGTGCCATTTTCGCGTTTTAGAAAACCTATTTTGCTAGAGCCAAACAAAGCAACAAAAGTTGTCTTAACAGCTGTATATTTGTATAATTATATCCGGAAAAACACTTCTCGCAATAATATTCCACCCGAACTATTTGACAGAGAACTTGAAGATGGTGTACTCATTCCTGGCCAATGGAGAAATAATATAAATGAAATGACATTCGCACCAACTGCAGCGATTCCTAGGCGTGGTACTCGTAACGCAAAAGAAATACGGTTGCACTTAGCGACACATTTTATGACTAATGGCTCAATCCCATGGCAACTTCAGTATGCATAGTAACAACATACTTACGATCGGCATCGTATCCTGAGTGTCTCCAGGTTCATTTTTGTTCTTCATAAAATCAAAATAAGGATAGCCAAACCACCTTGAGCTGTAGACGTCTTCAGCTCCTACAACAGAGTAAAAATACAAAATAAATATTATATAAATATGATTCGGAATTTTGTAATTTGTGTTTCATAATATTTTTGTAAATAACTTAGTGTAAGTGTAAACATACAATAAAAAAATTCTTTACCTGTACCTGTAATACGGCTTTTTCTTTCTCTGCTCTTCTCTCGCCTATAAGAACCCAACAAGGAATCCATTTTTTTCTTCAGTTCACTAACAGGCCATTGCGTTTCTGCTGAAATTTCCTCCAACTGTCTTCGCGCTGCGTTTTGTTCAAATATTTAGGATCTTTGGGATCCCACAACATCTTGTATAATTGAATTAGACGAATAGACTGCTCTTGAGTGTTCATTATGATGATACTTTTCCGTAACAGCTACCTAAAAACAACAACACTTCCGTATAATTGCCTCGCGAGCCGAAACCACCGTCCACATCGAACGAACAGCGCACACTGAGGCACCTTTGAGCGCGTTCCGTTTACCGACAGCCGACGGCTCGACCCCGAGGCACGCTCAGCCGAGGCAAAGCGCGCCCGAGGCAGCCGAGCCACGTCCACACCGACCGAGCATCTGGCTCGCGAGGCTGCCGCGCGAGCCCGTGCTCCCGGTGTGGACGCGGCTATTCATTTCTCCCACTCAGGTTTACACTCGCATGGTTTTGTCAGCGAAACTCGGTGAGCACTCGATTCAGTCGACTGCCGAACGTAGAATAAGCGTGATATGAGGTGAATTATTATTATGCGTGATTTTCTGACTGAAATAACTTTCCTGCTGCAAGGGTAAGATATAAATAATTTTTAATGTCTTTGAATTTATGCTTTTGTTTGGGTATTAGTGCAACTGCTTACCGTAGAGTTGGGTGACTTGAATTCAATAATATCTGCCATACCCATAAATATATCATAAAACACAAAATATGGCGTTATGCCACTTTTTGCAAAGAATAGAACCTGTACGGGCTCGCGCGGCAGCCTCGCGAGCCCGTGCTCTGTGGACGCGGCTATTCATTTCTCCCACTCAGGTTTACACTCGCATGGTTTTGTCAGCGAAATTCGGTGAGCACTCGATTCAGTCGACTGCCGAACGTAGAATAAGCGTGATATAAGGTGAATTATTATTATGCGTGATTTTTCTGACTGAAATAACTTTCCTGCTGCAAAGGTAAGATATAAATAATTTTGAATGTCTTTGAATTTATGCTTTTGTTTGGGTATTAGTGCAACTGCTTACCGTAGAGTTGGGTGACTTGACTGCTATTTTGACTTGAATTCAATAATATCTGCCATACCCATAAATATATCATAAAACACAAAATATGGCGTTATGCCACTTTTTGCAAAGAATAAAACCTGTATAAAAGATTTTTCTAAAACTCAAAAAAAAAATGTACAAAAAAAATAAAAACCCTGTTTTTCAAGTCACCCTACCTGTTGGGTGACTTGAAAATGTAATCAAAAATCAGTGTAAATGGCAAGTAAAACTGTTCTATAGGTGACTTGACATCAAGTTTAACTTTTTAAAAAAGTATGTTTCCATTGTACAGGGTGAAAAAATTTTTGAGACCATTTATTTCAAAAAAGAAACGTTTATTCTGACAAGATACAAAAATAATTTAAAAACCAAAGTATTCTCAAAAAGTTAACATCATAATAACCTAACAATATTTTTACAATTGTAGTTAACATATTTGTTTATAAAACATTGTCATCTACCAAATCTGTCAAAAATTTGAAACGTTCTCGGCGAAGGAGCTGTGGAGCTGGCAGACATACGAACTCATTTCTGTGCACCATCGATTCGTCTATTACGTCAGGATATGAAAAAAATGTTTCTTTTGTACCCACAGTTTTTCGTAGGAGTTTTACTTGAAGGTACTCATCATCAATGACTTGGCAGATTTCTCCAACGTATTTTACAAGCCGTTTCTCTGTATGAAATTTCACAAGAACAAAACATTTTGCTTGTCTTGATTTCGCATTTGTAAATTATCCTTGTCTTCAAGCTCTATATCATCCATCTCACTTGCAGAAGAAAGCTCGGATTTATTGGACTTGCGTGGCTTCGGATTTTTTTAACAATTTTGCTTTGCTCAGATAGTTGTACTGCCACCGTTCTCTCGTCTATTTTTTCTGCTTCTAAATCTTCTACAGAGATGCTTTCCCCTGGAGCAACATTTAGTTTCTTCCGTCTGCCGGACTTACTGGGTTTTACATTTCTTGTTGTTTCAAACATATATTTTAACACATTGGCAAATTCCCCAACAGGCCTGTGTTGAGAAGGGATTCGTTGTAAAACAGCTTCTCGATCGATGAGAATAAGTCCTGTCACTTTGAACTCGGCTTTTATGTTATCAGCATTTTTTCACCTAGTTCTACTAATGTTGCTTTGAGTAGACCAGGGAATCTATCTTTCCTTATGAGGCCAGGTTGTGTTTGCTTCCATTTAGTTAAAACATATCTCCATTTACCCTCCAGTGGTCTGAAATAGCAAACATCTAGCGGTTGCGTTAGATGTGTACTATTGGGGGACAGGAGAACAAAGCGAATATTATTGTTTTGGCACTCCTGTATGACAGTGATGCTAATGTGGCTGGCTAAATTGTCACCGATCAACATCTTCGGTCCTTCAAGTTTTTTAAAATAAGGGAGCACAATACATTTAAACCAGTCTTCGAATAGGTGTAGAGCAAACCATCCAGATTTGCTGCGATTGTACCGGGCGTTTTCGAGACCATTTACTGTCCACGTAGACCATAGCTGATCTGCCTTATATACAATATAAGGCGGCAACATAACTCCTGATCCACTAACGGAAAACATCACACTCGTTGACGATTTTGTATGGTCCATAATTTTTTCGGCATGTTTAGCTGTGCGTCGAACGGTCATCGGTAAAACATGTCTCGTCATAATTGACAATATTTTCGTCAGGAATGTCTTTTAATCTTCGTCCTTGTCTGTTTAAATAATTTCGAACCAGATCTTTAATATTGTCTTTATCTAAGGGAAATCCTAACTCCGCAGCAAATAAAACAGCATCTTTTAGAACCACTTCCTTCTCCGTTGTCAATGAAGTCTGACCCCCATAAGTTTTCATATTTTTATTTTTAAGTTTTCGATATAATGTCAATTTTGATATCCCGATATTTTTGAAGCCTCCGCCAATGTCCATCTACCAGTGCGTATATTTGTTAAGGTTTCTTCTAATTCATCTTTAGTAAAATCGTGGTATTTTCGCTTTCCTAGCACTCTCTTGTATTTATTTGGCATTTTGTCAAGTCACCCAAAATCTGTAACAAAAATGTGAAGCATTACTTAACCTCAAAAAATAAAATCAACAGACCTGGGGTTCAGAACCCGTTGAGAAGACAATAAACTACTGTAAAAAAAATATTACATGTAATTTGCTCATATGGATACCTGAGGATGACCTTAATTATATAGCATATCAAAAACCGTGGTTTTCTTACCTATTATTCAGTATTTTTTAGGAGCCAGATAAAACACCTGTTTACAACTTTTAGCTACTGAAAACATTACTTCATCATTGTGGAATACTTCAGAAATTTTTCTGAAGTTTGGGCGTTTACCTAAAAGATGGCAACAGTAGTTCCAAAAATAAATGTCACACTGTGTCAAGTTACCCCTGCGATTTCAAGTCACCCAACTCTACGGTACATAATTAAATCAGACATATATAGAGACAGTGGTGTAATAATTATATTTAATGAGTGGGGTAACTTTGCTAGGGGGTATGGGGTAACATTGATCACACGTTTTTCTTTCCGCAGATGCCTCGTAAACACAAAATAATACCTGGATCTCGTCGTTATGCAGATTATTTGCCAGAAAGTTTGGAAAAACCCTTGAAGAAATAGCCAATGGGAGTTTAAACATTCGAGCAGCATCCGACCAGTACAAAATTCCATTTGGCACTTTGTATAATAAATTCAAAGGACAACATGGACGAAAACCTGGAGGGCCTCCAGTATTTAGTCACGAAGTGGAGCAAGCTATTCTTCAGACAGCAGCAAAATGCGGAGACTGGGGCTTTCCTCTAACCCTATTCGATATACGCATGATGGCCAAATACTATTTAGATAGAAAAGGTGTTGTAATTACCAGGTTCAAAAATAATATACCCGGAGCTGACTGGGCATGTAATTTGCTCGAAAGGAACAAAAACGCTTATGGGCAAAGAGTGGCAACTAACATTAAGAGAAGTAGAGCTGCAGTTTCAAAAGAAACTTTAGGACAGTTTTTCGAGAATATAGAAAATGTTATTAAAAACCTCCCTGCATCAAGTATATTTAATTATGATGAGTCGAACCTTGTGGACGATCCAGGGAAGAAAAAGTGCTTATACAGAAGGGGGGTTAAGCATCCCGAAAAAGTTTTGAATCATTCGTAAAGTAGTACAACAATAATTGTTTGTGGCTCTGCAGATGGTACGCTGTTGCCACCCTATGTCATATATAAAAGTCATCATTTATATGACACATGAAAAGAGAATGGCCCTGTGGGACATCCATATTGTACAAAGACTTGTTGCAATCAAGGAACACGTTACAACCGCACCTTAAGTGAATGATTAGACGATGAAACTTTTAGGAACTGGTTTAAGATGGTATTCCTTCCACATGCTAAACGTTTAGAAGGCTGGAAAGCATTGATAGGCGACAATTTATCAGCGCATATGGACCCCGAGGTACTACAACTTTGCAATAAAAACGACATTGATTTTGTATGCTTAGCCGCCAACTCGACACATTTGTGTCAGCCATTGGACGAGGCATTCTTCCGCCCAATGAAGATAGCTTGGCGTGCTGTTTTATCCGAATGGAAGCTTCAAAACTTGCGGCTAAATACAGTGCCCAAAAACATGTTTCCCGCCTTGCTCAATAAATGTTTGGTTAGATTAAACAGCGTAGCATCACGGAATAATGATGATGAACAAGAGGCTATTAAAAGAGATTTTAAAAGTGGATTTCAGGCTTGTTCCCACTTAATCGAAACCAAGTTCTTCAGAAACTCCCTGATAAGGAAACAAAGAATCCAGGTGAAATGGTAGGCTTTAACAAGTATTCTAAAAGAACAAAGATTTGGCGGGCCTAACCGTCTGCAGAGGAAGAAGAAACGACTCGCTGTTCCACCAGGATGCAGTGTCGCTACATATAGCGGAAATGAAATTGTTTTACCCAATTCTGATGACAAGGAAAATGAAAATGAATCATCTTTGGTTGAGTCAGCAGAGATCGACAATGACGATGATGAAACAGCCGAGAATAACAGAAATTTACAGGTGGGGCAATTTCTCTTAGCTAAATTTCTTACTAAAAGTGGAAAGAAAACATATCAATATGTGTGTCAGATTGTCGAGATTGAGAGCGACATCACAGTTGTAGGCTTCAAATCAGTAGATAAAAATAAATCAAAATTTAGACGAGTGTTTAATGATATCGCAAAAATTAACGAAGAGGAGATTCTAGAGATATTGCCGCCACCAAGTCAAGAATTAGATGAAGATGAAAACATAATTTACACTTTCAACAAAAGTATTAATGTGCTTGAATTGGCTGTAAGTGTTAAGTAAAAATAGATCATTTATACCTATTTGTTACAGTTTTTCTAGCTTAAAAATAGGTATTTTTATAAGAAATGTTTTGTTTCAAACGATTTTTTGTAATCGTCGTCAGGTTAAAACAAAAAATACTTCATAAAAAATGTTATATTATATTACTATAGTGCATTTCACGAATAATTAGACCTCTCTAATATGGCTGCCATTCCATTATGAACAACATCCAATTATAAAATAACTAAAATGCTATAAGTGTAACATTGTAATGAAAGGAATATTTCAGTTGGCTACTCTGAACCGCATTTTCCATCCTTTCCTACAACATTATAATAGCAAAAGACAAATATAATAACAAATACGACCTTCAAACGTCTTCAAATATTACTTGCTAACTCAGTAGCGTATCACGCGAAGAGGTAACTTAGGTTAGTAAAATTGAAAATTTTTCAATTAAATTAATTATTGTAAGAAATAAACATCGTTAAAATAAAAGAATGTTCCAAACAAATATCATTATTGTTAAGAATTTCTAAAAATTTACCATTACTAATTCGTAATTAATGTTGAAACTGCAAATTGCTCCATAAGCATAATGTGGTTTAGAAATCATTAATGACCACTTGCTTTGCTTATAAATGTGGAATCAAATTTCCATTTTGCTTTAGAATTTCGTTGAAAAACGGGTGATCAAAGTATCCCCACTTTCAGTAAAACTTTGATCAAGGAGTTTTTTATTTTTTACTCGAAAGCTGCTGTATTTTTTTCTACATATTTCGGTAATCGGTAAAATACCTAAAACTGATGTTACAGTTTTTTTTTTTAATTTTTATCTTTACCAACAAAAAAGTTATTTAACTTTAAAGAAAAAAAATGACCAAAGTATTCCCATTCTACGGTACGTCATTATGTTTAGTCGGTATACACTTTTTAATTGGTTTTTCCCATTTAAACATGAGTGCCCTGAATATAGATAATGAAATTTTAATGTCATTAATCGAAGAAAGACCTGTTTTGTGGGATAAAACCTTCACGTATTCTAGAACAGAGATGCTACCAGAAACGCTTGCCGTGAAGTTTGCCAGGCTGTGCTGCTCACACTAAATAATCACTCAGGATCATGATTATATTGCAGGCGTTTGTAGATTTCGATATTTATTTGGTTTTTTGTATATTATTATTGCGACAACCATGGTGGGCTAGTATTAACAAATGTTTTATTTGTAAAAATGTAGATGTTATTGCAAAATAAGTAATAATGTCTGATTTTTAAAGAAGTTTTATTATGTTTGTAACTTATACTATTACAATATTGAAATAAAAATTATGAGAAACAAGTTTTCTCTTCGAATACTTGTCTCTAATAAATAAGAAAGCGGACCATTTGACAGTACTTATTGTCGATGTCATGAAGATCAAAATGTCATTTTGTCTTGGGTATCTACCAGGAAACCTTCCCTACACTTGAAACAAAATTTTTACATTGCATGTTTCTCACATTGTTAGTTTTGAGGTCTCCTCTTGTAGTAAGTACTCTCCCTATAGTTTACGTTGAATCTTCATTCGTGTATCCATCTTTTTTCCTAACATGCTTATGAAGAATGACGCAGGCTTTAACAATATTATTAACAAATTGTGGTTGGACATTTAAGGGTTGGTGGAATATTCTCGATTTGTTTCCGAGGATACCGAAAACGGATTCTATGTATCTTCTTGTTCAGCACAATTGATAGTTGAAGATTCTCCTTTCTCCTGTTAAATCTATCCCAGCATAAGGCCTTTTCAAATGTTTATGCAGCCCAAATACTGCATCACCAACAAAAAATATGACACTCATGACCGCAATCGGGACACATTTTTATCATAGAAATACTTGATTAGCCCCTGCAATGGGGTCAATCGGGCCAACAAGATTTTATTTAAAAATTAAAAAAAAACGGAAGAAAATCTTTAAAAATAACACAAAAAAAAACGCCCTTTGACTTAATTTTTTGGGAAATTCGTAACCGCCTCCTCGTAAAACGTGTTGGTTTATGCAACCATTTTTTCATTTGTTCTTTACCAACTTCAGAAATATTTTCTACAAAAGGAAAAATAAAACAATTTTTTTCTATTTGGCCGAAAGAACCTTACCGTGATCAGTTCACTATTTATATCTCCTGAACTAAACCAATAAAAAATTGTGTCTTTTGTACGATACTGAATTTTAATGGTCTCTTTTTCTTAAATTTTCTCGTGTTCGTTAGGAGACGATTTTAAAGAATTGTCTGGAATTGGTCAAATGGACATCTTGCCTAGTGGATGGTTCAGCTGCATAAAAATCTTCTTTGGAAACGCTTTTTCCTGGTTCAACATAAATTTCTTTCTTCTTACAGATGGTTTGCAAGAATTTCTGCTCTCATTAAGCAAATCAATAACGGAAGCAGTCTAATCATTCAGATTGTAGTCTTGAGTTATTGGTTTGAGTTATCGCTTTAAGACTTGATTTCTGTCGAGCGGAATGAGTCCAGTTCCTAAGAATACTTTTCTTATATTTTCACCAGTGGTATCTAACCCATCAAGCGTCTTTGTTTAGTAAGGATGGCAAATACTGTTTTGGGATACGACCCTTACATTTTCCAATTTTGCAGCACACGTCTCCAAGCTCCAAAGTTTATATCATTTGCCTCACAAAGTTCGATAACCTTGCAGGAAAGGTGCCTCTACCAAACAAAACACATGGAAGATAAGCTCACTTCTGTGTGCAACATAAGGTGGTAGCAAAATACCTCCACCACTTCCTGCAAACATGAGCGCTGTTGAACTTTTTGCAGAATCTATTATTCGTCCAGGATAACAAGTTTTTCTCTTCGCTATGATTTTTTTTTGTCCAGAGTTATCTACAAAACAGGTTTCGTCATAGTTTAAAATTGATTTGGGCTGTACATCTGTCCATAAGTTTTCCAAATTGTCAAAATATGGATTGATAGTCCCATGAGAGACAAAGCCGCACGGGCCCTCTTGATGCTTTTACATAACCTCTGCGTAAGTAAGAAATAATGTGCCTAGTCCGGTCCTGGTAGATTATATTTCCTTATAGTTGACCCTTTTCTATCTAAGTAACCCTTGACAGCATAAGAAGATCCAGTTTATCAGGAAGACAGGCCCACTCCCTTACCAATATTATAAGGTGCACCAAATGTTGACCTTCTTTTTTAGGTGACTCTCGTAGCGCTATTTGACCTTTTCTGAATTAATTTAGAGCAGTCTGAAATGTTTCAGCACTATAATTTTGGTAAACTTTTGTACCAGGTATTTTCTTGTACTTCCTCTCATTGTCCCGATTTACCCCCAAAAATTATAATTATAGAAAAAAAATAGTCCAAAATTGTTTTTTCTTGCAGTCTATAAAACACTGCAGCCAGTCATATAACCAACTTGTAGTCTTGTACTCCATCTCGGAAATGTGGTTCCTTGATGAGGGTTTCCAATGCAAAAAAACGCAAAATTTGTATGAGTTTTTGGCGAACCGTTGCACTCGGCGTCTAACAGCTAACTGACAGTTGACTAGCGAAAACGCGCACACTGGAATACTGACTAACAATTCTGGCTAGTACCCGATTTAAAAACATTCGACTCGCGGCACCAAGGTGAATTATTTGTCCGAAAACCGGTTTGCACCGATTCACCCCAGCCTCGCCTGATTCGCCCCGGTATTCAACGACAGACTCTAGTTCTCAAAAGATATATACGAAAAAATACAGACTGTAGATAATTTCGTCATAGAAGAAGAGAACACGGACAAAACCAATGGCACTTCTCAACAACCTCCTGAGAACACAGAACAGGAAGTGACCCTAACCACTGTAACAAAGCAAAAAGCTATTTCCAGTACTCAACCGCGAAGGAAACGTAAGAAAATGGACGAAGAAATGGAAAAAATTTAAAGGCATTGGAAAAAATAGAACCTGTGAAACCAAATTGCCAAATATCTCTCTACCACAGTCTGCTGCAACATACAGAGAGTTTCGATAGTAATGAATGGCTTAAATTACAAATGAGTTAAGAAACAAAGAGTTGAAACTCTTCACTACCATCGTTACACTACACAATCCGCTTCCCACTTCCCGCAACAGAGTCAATCAAGGACGTACCATCCCGCACCACAGACTTTTGCGCATCCACTTCTGCAATCTTTCTCAACTACAACGACTTTGCACTACTCGCATCACCCACATTTCCCTCCGTACTACACCATCAATTGATTCAGTTTCTACTCAAAATGCTTTGCCTACTCCACCATCGCAAGCAAGGTAAAATCGTTCAACATTCACAACTCTGGCCTCGTACCCTTGCCAACCTTCAAATCTCCACATCACGTCCCACCGCCCATTTCCATAGTTTCCATTCAAAACCCACTCCATGAAAGACAAAATGTAAAAACTACAGCAGCTGAACACTACGAAAAGTTTGCTTCGTACATTGATCAAGACTATGAAAGAAGTTCTCAGCAACTTCCTACAATTCATCTAGCACAATGGACGTGAATTTCTAATTTTATTACGTGTGTATATGAAGCGAAAAAGCTGTACTTTGCTAGCAAAGTACAGGTCGTAGGTTCAAATCCCACTCGAGGTACACTTTTTATTTATGTATTTAATAAAATTAATAATAAATTTTAATTACATATTTACTTTTGAACTTATTTGTTCATAACAAAAACTTATAATAATCTAAATTATAAATTTAAAAAGTACTTACGTCAGTGTTATGGCCAGAATTTCTTCAAGATGAATCAATTCCTCATTTTGGTACTTTTGTGCTGAATAGTATCTTTTACCGCTCATACAGTTTGTCAAATGAAGTCATCGCCATTCTGAAGTAATTGAAGAATTTTGTCCCATCGTACCTCAACTCTTCAAACAACGTGTAGAAAGCTCCAATCTTCTTTCTTCTTTCTGGATGAACCTAAGGTAGTCGTTTTTCTGCGCCTTTTCACTCGACGCAGGAATAGTAATCAAACCAGAATTTTATTTATTTCTATTCATTTCAAACTACGTCAAAGTAATACATAATTTAAATAATATAGAAACTAAGTAAACTGGGTTTGAAAATGAAACTATACTGCCTAATAGCCTTGTTTATACATTTAAATAATCAGCAGTTAGCTGGTTCGTATGACGGAGACGGAGATTTTACCGTCCTGTGTGCAACGGCAACGGTAAATTCTCTGCCGCGCAAAAATTTGCCGTGTGTGTAAGAACCTTCACAGTATAGAAATGATTTAGGTATTTGATATGCAAATATTTTTCACTATAATTAAAATTATTATTAATTTTATTAAATACATAAACAAAAAGTTTACCTCTAGGAGGATTTGGACCTACGACCTGTACTTTGTTAGAGTACCGCGCTAACCAACTGCGCTATCGAGATCAAGCCCCAATCGATGTAAATTTTGTCTGTATGTTCATAACAAAACTTATAATAAATTAATATTAGTTAAGTTGCCTTGGTATGTGTGAATCCTTGCGATATTGCAGGCTCACATTCCATTAATATAAGTAATTAGATTGTAATCTCATTATATTTAGAATTTTCATCAGTTCTACATACATACAGACAAAATTTACATCGATTGGGGCTTGAATCTCGATAGCGCAGTTGGTTAGCGTGGTACTCTAGCAAAGTACAGGTCGTAGGTTCAAATCCTCCTCGAGGTAAACTTTTTATTTATGTATTTAATAAAATTAATAATAATTTTTAATTACATATTTATCTTTGAACTTATTCGTTCATAACAAAACTTATAATAAATTTTTCACTATAGATTTAGATTTGAAGAAATGACAATTCCTACTAAATATTTTGCTTTTGATGTTTGTTGTTAAAAGCACTTCTACGTTTGCAATCTTTGTTCGTTGTTAATTATTTTTGTAGAATTTTTGAATTCGGTTAAAATCACCTTGTGAAGTCCAGAAAAATTTGTAACACCCTGTATTAGTCGATTATCGCGTTTGCGCAATACTTCGAAACAGTTGCAACTCACATCGCAGCACATTAACATCATCTTGTTGTTATTTCTTCTTATGCGTACTGTATTTAAAGTCGAAATTGAGTTGCTGGTAGTTTGGAAATCGAAATATTTTGTACATACAGCGACATACGTCATTAAAAAAGGATAAGTTTATGCAGTTAAACGTATGATTCAATATGTTATCTCATTTTATTATAAGGTTTATAACCTGCCGGGCATCTTTTTGATGAAAAGTTGTTCACAATTACGACCTCAAGACGTACTTGTGTAATTCGTTTATTTCACACTCGTATACAAAATATTACGTGGGATTGTAACAAAATAATGCAAAATCGTGATAATTTTTTTATTCATATAAAGAAATTTACTGATTGTGTAAAAGTTAAGTTGCAATAATAATTTAGTGAAAATTTTTAATAATCAAAAAGTGCTACTGCCAAATTTAAATCAATGTCAAAATACAGCATTTTTGTGAAATAAGTGGAAATCTTTTTTTGGGAAATCTCCAGGTGAAATGAAATTTTAACAAAAAATGGCCTCAAATTCTACTTTTGAGGCTAAAGTGTTAATGTCCAAAGGGAAACGTGCAGCAGCCGCTTATATTCACGCTGATTGCTCTCAGAGGACAAATCCTAAACACTTAAATGAAGTCCTCGATAATTTATTAAATCCGGCCAAAGCAATTGACGAATGGGAAACAATTGATTGGTGTAAATGGTTAATGGCAGGTGGTCGTACACCTGATGAATTTGCAAATATAGGTATGTATTAAATACTTTAAACTAAATTAAAGGTTTTTTACTTAATACAGTTCGTACATATGATAATGCAACAACATGTGGATTAGTGTGGACTCCGAATTTTGTAGCATACCGTTGTCGTACATGTGGCATTTCACCCTGCATGTCACTTTGTACCGAATGCTTCAAAAGGGTAATCACCAACGGCATGACTTTAATATGTTTTTAAGTCAAGCAGGAGGTGCTTGTGATTGTGGGGATACATCCGTAATGAAAGAAACAGGGTAAGTTTTAGTCATCGATATTTTAAAACAAGCTTTATCTTATTTTGTAGATTTTGTGATCGTCACGGTCCGAATAAATCTAAAAATAAATCACCGGCTCCGACCGATCTCATGTGTGTTGCAGAAGCGATGATGCCTCGAATTATTTTAAGACTAATACAACATTTACGGGAGAATAGGTACGTATTTGGTCAATGTTTGTTCTTTTTAAGGAAACTTGTTAAACACTAATCAGTAAAGATTATTTGTTCAAATTATCTAAATTAATCAGTACAATATCTAAGATGTTACAGAATTTTCTGCACAAGTTCTATTTACTTTTGAGGATTTAGTACAGTACAGAAAAAAGTAAAAACATACATTCAACAAAATGCCTTTATATTCATCTTTGGCCTTTGATATCACATTTTGATTAACTTGGTTTTATTGCACTATGTAAGCAATATTACAAACCAGAAAACTAACTATAGAAGTTTGAAATATAAATTTAACCTTTCACTTGTCCACATCTTGTTTATTAAAACATGGATTTATTTGGAATAGTATCGTGTTATTTTGTAGGGGAATTGTTTCTGTATCTAGTAGGGATACACGTCACAAGTCTGGAATTGTATCACATGTCCATTACTGGTGGCACAAGTACTAACAGGTAGCTAACTATTAATATACCTTTGCACATTTTTGATATCTGCAACTACTATACACTGAGTTGTAAGATATAAAGGCACTGGTTAGGCACATTTGCAAGTTCGTATCATATCGGTAAGTAAGATGTTTTACTTTCTCACATTTTTTCCTAATGATGACTAGAATTAGCCTAAAGACATCATGTTATAAATGTGTTTATTAAATTTCAGGTAGAGTGTGTTTATCAGTTGAAGAGTTTATCGGCTGACAACAAATTTTTTTTTACCATGCTCTTCTTTCGAAATACTAATTAAACTACATCTATAAAATTGTTATGTTCCCAGACTAATTGATTAAAAAAAATTCTGCAAAGATAATAATCCTAGCTTAACCCAGAAAATAGGTAAATTTTGGCAGATGGAAAATTTTGGGTTAAAACTTTAAATATTTATAGTTTTTTTTTTTTAACAAAATACACACAAGTACCACCCAAAAATTCAAACACACCGAACATGTTTCAATAGCAACAAAAGTTATTATCATCAACGGTCGACTGGGACGAACTAAAGAAATTTCTAATATATATATATATATATACAGGGTGAGTCAAAAAGAATGGGTCAACACTAAGCTGGAGATATTACACACCAAAACATTATGTTTGAGCTCATCATGTCTTATGCAAATGTCGCTGGTTTAGGAGATACAGGGCGTTGAAGGTTTAAATTTTATTCTGAAATTCTTCAATAATTGAGAAAGTTTTGATAGCATGAATCTGAAAATTGGTAGTGTTGGGTTTTGTGGTGTGAGAATTACGAATTTGAAGCTTATTTTGACATTGCTGCTAGAGGGCGCTATTTCACGGTATTATTTAGATAAATCAAAACATATTTATTTAATCTGTTAAGCTGTGCGCTTAAAAAAAGTTAAAAATCTAAAAGAACATTCAATTCTACAACAAAAAAGGAACTCTTGTTTAGGTTGCCTAAAGTTATCGATTTCTCAATTATTTGCATAATTAAAAATTTCAATGTATTTTGTTGATTTTCTTTCAGGCGCTGATATTGATAATTCTTTTCTAAGTAGGATTGGCCGTGGGAGTGAACGTAGTTGGCCCCTGAGAAGTCCAGACTCAAACCCCCTGGACTACTCAGTAATGTCAAACTTGAAGGATGTGGTATATCGTCAAGAAGTTAATTCTGTTGAGGAGTTGTGGCAAAAAATACAAGTACCCGCGAATTCATTTAAAAATAATAATATTCAGACACATTTAGCTTGTATAGTAATATATATTGAGGTAGGTGGTGGAAACTTCCAACATTTGTTATTACTATTATCCATAATTGTTATTGTTATTTTCAGAATAAAAAATCACAAAATACATTGAAACCTTTAAATGCAAATAACTCTGAAACCAATAAAGTTAGGCGACCTAAACAAGAGTACCTTTTTTATGTAGAATTGAACGTTCTTTTAGATTTTGTTAAGCACAGCTCTACAGATAATCAAATATGTTTTGATTTATATTTATGTATATGTTATACGTCAAAATAAGCTTCAAATTCGTAATTCTCACACCACAAAACCTTCAACATCCATTCGTATAAAGGCATGATGAGCTGAAACATATTTTGGTATCTAATATCTCCAGCTTAGGGTTGACCCATTCTTTTTGACTCACCCTGTATATACCATCAGCTAGTAACGTTTCAATGCTTATCAGGTGAAAGTGAAAATGAAAGTTTAATGGGGTTCAGAGTAAAGATCCTTGATCGTCATTCATTAGAATTTTTTTTTTTTGGAAAATATCTAAACTTTCATTCCAACTAAGTTCGTACTTCTTACTAGCATGTTTGATGAAAGACGCCTTATCTATAACATGATTTTTATCAAACATATGTAGGGCTACAGCAGATTTGTCCTAACGTTTGTATATGGTATGAGCTAAATGTTCTTTAAAGCGAATTTTGACAGGGCTTTTAGTTCGCCCTACTTATATTTGTTCACAGTTTTCACAATTAATTTTATAAATTCCCGACTTATCCTGCTTATCCACTTGATCTTTCGGATTGCCTGGAAGAATTTGCAAATTATTATCTGAAGTAGTGACTGTTTAAAAATTAATTATGGAAAAGATGTTAGATAGACCCATTGTATAAGCAGGATAGTTTGGTAATTTTACGTACTTTGTTTCTATTTGTTCTCTATCGTTACCTAATGTAGTTAACTTGTTAACCCTCATCCTATGTGTTTGTTTCCTACCTATATTCATAACCACTTCATCTGAAAATCCATTGTATGCAGCAATTTCTTTAATAGTGCGCAATTCTTTACTGTAAAAATAAAAAAATAAAAATAGCAATTTATGAAGCAAAAATTAAAAGCCGCGAGTTTATGCTGCCTACAGTGATTGGAGTCATTGGTTATGTATTTTTTAGTGCTAATATCCATATCTAGTTGACTATCATTCCTTGTTACCAGAGTATCCAGAAACACGAGGCTATCTTTAGGTAACTCTAGAGAACAAATAGAAACAAAAGTATGTAAAATTACCAAACTATCCTGATTACACAAAAGGTCTATCTAAAATCTTTTCCAAAATTAATTTGAAAACAGTCCTACTTCAGATAATAGTTTGCAAACTCTTTTAGGCAATGCAAAAGATCAAGTGGATAAGTAGGATAAGTTGGGAATTTATAAAATTTATTGTAAAAATTGTGAACAAATATACGTAGAGCAAACTAAACGATTCGCTTTAAAGAACATTTAACTCGTATCAATTACAAACGTTGGGACAAGTCTGACATAGCCGTACATATATTTGATAAAAAATATGCAGAGGTAGGGTATATTTAATTAACATGTTAGCAATAAGTATGAACTTGTTTGCTATGAAAATTTAGAGATTTCAAGAACAAATTCTAATGAATATACATACATTACGTATATATGCATGGTGGGATTAAGGATGGGTGGGGTTAGGATAGGGTCGGAAGGAACGGAGTTAGGGTTCTGAGGGGGGAAATACTACCCGCATTCGCCTAAATAGCCGCTACATGTGTATGAGAAAAATCTCCTGAATAAAACTCATACAGGGTAGACGGTAATGGGAATCGAACCCATTACCTCCCGCCGTGTTACCACAACTCTACTAGCTCGGTTTAAAATTGAGAATACACGCACTCACAAAAATTCGCGTATCTTCTTTATTTGTAAAAATTAAATTACACATGTCGCCATTCAGCTTTAGAATGGTGTAAAAATATATTTAAATAAGTCAAGTAATTTTTAGTTGAAAATAGGCAATTTTTTCCCCTCCTCCTGTATAACTGGGAAAATGTTTTAATGTCTGGGAAAATCCAAATTTGAAACTCATTGGTTGAAATCGCACATTTCTATCTTATTTCGTTTAGTTAATAATCACGTTGAAAATGTGTCAGTTTCAACTGGACACCTTGTACTATACATTGTACAGTGTGTTCATTAAATATTCTCCCACTTTTAAACGGCTGTAAAACATTTATTTTTGAGATACAAGTGTCTTGAAAAAAGGAATTTGAATGGTTGCCCCCCAAGTTTTATATGGTACCTTTAGGTTTTTTTCTATCGCGTTCGGTTTTCAAGCAGACGACATAACAACTTTTTTTCAGTAAGACACCTTGTGTATTTTACGATATTCGGATAGATATATTTTTTTCTGATCCCAAATACACAGGATGTTTAAAAAAGACATCTCATTATTCAAGGGGGTGATTCCTGAGGTCATGTTAAGAAATAAATTTCCGTTAAATATTGGTCAGGAAACAGTTCGTTTAGAAGATACAGGGTGTTGAAGTTTTATTATTGTTCTAGTTTTTCTTAAATTACTCCTACAATTTTAAGATATCGATTTGACATTTGGAACCGTTATTACTCTTTAGATCAATATTTTGATTATATTACCAATATTGAGTATCTACAGGGTGATACATTTTGGGGGACCAGGTTCACTTGTTGTGTGTTCCTCGAATTCGATTTAGAAACTTTGTTGTCTCTTGCATTTTTCCGAGAAATCCACAGATTTCGAGATAAATGCGAAACTGTGATATAAAAAAACGGACTTCTGTCTCCTACCCTCGGAAATGTATCGCCCCGTAGATATTGTGTATTAGTAATTTTTGCTGGCTCTTGAGTTTTCGGCGGATCTTGCTCACTTTTCGAAATAACATAAAACCAATGTAATGCAAGTATCTTCACAAAAACGCGCATTAAACATTTAATTAAAGAATTTATTTTGTTTTTTACGCGTAAAGACGCTAAAAAATGTTTTTGATTCATTTTAATTTGTGTAGCGAACGGTATAAAAGTAGGTAAACATTTTCTATTTACCTTATGAGAATATGTTCAACAATCTTGGGAGTTAAATAAATTACAAGTTTAATTGTAAAATATTAGTGAATTAAATTACATCAAATAAATTACATACAGTAATAGTGAAAACAGTTAAATTATCGTACTTTTACTAGTTCACAAAAAAACATTTAAATATTTGCAAGAATGACTAGTGTTTTATTTCCAAACATTACAAACGCTGTTCAAAGTGACCACCTCCAGCTCGAATGCAGGAGTCCAATCTTCGTCTCATGGATTGCCGAACTCTCTCAAAAATACGTGTCGTTTCGTATTGTGTTACACCCAGCGATGATGTGATTTCTTAAATCCTCCTCACTTTCAATAGAAGTTACATACACCAACGACTTCACATGGCCCCAAAGGAAAAAATCCAACGGGTTTAGGTCCGACCATCGTGCAGGCCATAAATTAGGTCCACCTCGGCCAATCCAGCGATTTCCGTATGTTGCTGTTAAAAACTCTCAGGCCACCCTACAAAAATGCGGTGGTGCACCATCATGCAAAAACGACATTCTATGTCATATTTCTAATGGTACATCTTCAAGAAAGTCAGGAAGCGTATTTTGCAAAAAGTTACGATATACCTCTCCGGTCAGCCTTCCTAGTAGAAATACTGGACCAATTAGGCAGTCACCCCCAATTGCAACGCAAACGTTCAACGAGAATTGATGCTGGAAACGAAGTTGACATATCTCGTGTTGATGTTCATCAGCCCAGGCATGGTTCTTGTGAAAATTTCTTATAGCATTTCGAGAAAAACTCGCTTCGTCGGTAAAAAGAATCAAACACAATAGTTGAGGGATGTCAATCAATTTCTGGAAAAGCCAATGGCAGAATGCAACACGAGGTGGAAAATCAGCAGGAAGCAGTTCTTGAACGCGTTGGATGTTGTCTGGGTACAACAAATTTTCTCTAATAATGTGCCAAACAGTTCCATTACGCACGTGTAAAGCATCTGCAACTCTTATGGTAAAGGTTCGTGGATTTTCCTCATTCCTGTTCAGCACATTCTCTTCCAGTTCTGGCGTTAGTCTTGTCCTTGGTATCCTTGATCGTCCATTTCGATTCAATTTTCCTGTTTCACGCAGATGTCGATGAATATTTTCGAAAAGTCTTCTATCAGGAACATGACGGTTAGGATATCGTTCACCGTACAGGCGCCAAGCTTCTGCTGAATTGCCATCGGCCAGTCCATAAATGAAATGCATATCGGTCATCTCGGCATTGGAATACTGATTCATGACTAATTTTTTCACACAATTCGACAGGTAACAATGATGCGAGAAGCTGTCAAATTAATATTTACATTGAACAATTGAACATTTCAGGTGGTCACTTTGAACAGTTTTTTTAATATTTGGAAATAAAACACTGGCCATTCTTGCAAATATTTAAATTTGTTTTTTTTTGTGGACTAATAAATGTACTTATGATAGTTTAAATGTTTTCACTATTACTGTATATAATTTATTTGCTTGTATGCGCTGTATTTAATTCACTAATATTTTACAATTAAATTTGTAATTTATATAATTCCCACGATTGTTGCACATATTCTCCGTTACCGATATTGATGAGTATATATCACCCTGTAGATATATACTCATCAATATCGGTAACATCAAAATATTGATCTCCTAAAGAGTAATAAGCGTTGCAAATGTCAAGTCGATATCTTACAAATTGTAGGAGTAATTTAAGAAAAACTAGAAAAATAATAAAACTTCAACACCCTGTATCTTCTAAACGAACTGTTTCCGGACCAATATGTATAGGAAATTTATTTCTTAACATAATCTCAGGAATATTGTCATGTCTTTTTTAAACACCTTGTATATCATATGAGGTAGTTATCTTTAATACTATTGGTGTAATTGGCATAAATTAAATTATTACACCGCAAACAAACAATAAATTAAGACAAGATAAATTATTGAGAACACAAATAAAAATTTAAGTTTGGAATATTTCTCTATATGTCAGTCCACCCTGCTTGACAACGCACATTGTATACCGTTTAACATTATGTTGCTTTATCTTTAATAAAACTTGTCTATTATTTTTCACCTGACGTATGGCATTTCTATGCGAATTTTTAATTCATGAATGCAGTAACAAGGGGTTGCATAAACAATATTTTTCAATGACCCCAGAAAAAAAAATCGCATGATGTGAGGTCGGGACTATTAGGAGGCCATTTAATAGTACCCGCATTTCCAATCCGCTCCGTGTATTTTTCGTTTAAATACTGCGTAACTGCAACCACACTGTGTGGAGGCACTTCATTGTGATGTCATATTAAACTTCTTACAACTTCCAAAGGTAAATAATCTAAACAATTTTCAATTTCATTACCAACATTTCCATGTATCTTTCTCCAGTAAGTCCGTCATGAAATATAGGTCCAAGAACTTGATCGCGAACTAACCCACACAACACAGAAACTGATTGCCGACCTTGGAATTGGATCTCTTGCGTTTTAAATTTATTAGTGTCACTCCAATAATGTTTATCCTTCCTGTGGCATCCTCTATTGGTGGGAAATGAATAATTTTATCATAAAATGTTGTGTCAGCTTTAAGTCTTCCTAACATTCCAATGCAAAACTCAAGTCGTTTCTTTTTGTGATCCTGAGTTAATCTTTGCACCCTTTTAAACTTGAATAGGCGAAATTTGTGCTTCTTTAATACCTTATGCACGGCCCCAACAGATATTCTTAATTCTCTTGACATCTTTTTGACGGTAACCTTCTGTTGGGAAATATAGGCCTATATTCTTTCTTTGCCCGGGTCACACTGCGTGTCTGTCTAAAGGTACTATATAACACTTTGGGAAAAACCATTCAGCTTCCTTTTTTCATCGAAAAATAAATATTTTACAACCATTTAAAAGTGGGACAATATACAACGTGGCCCAATAGTGCATGGGTGGAAGATTGTGGGTTTATTAAGGAATAGCCTACAAACCTAAACTATTTTCACTTGAATCGCAAAGTTTATACAGGGCGATTTATATCAAAGTTACATTTTTTTTAATGGAACCCCCTGTATATTATTGCATATTTGGATTCCTTGGTGAATTCTAGTGCGGCTATGTGTGATACATAAGTGTCACACATAAGTAGTAATACAAGGCCGATCCTAACCCAAAAAGTCGCTAGATTTGAAAAAGTCACTAGAAAAGTCATTAGATTTGTAAGGTCACCTTGGGGGTTCAGATAATAACTGGTTCGCGTCATCGCTAAAATGTATATCTTAGCTAAAAGTAGTCGGTGCATGTGTGCAGTAAAAGGTGGTCGCGTCATATCTAAAAATAGACGGTTCGCGTCTTAGCTAAAAATTTTAGTGACAGTATCGTCATTAAAAATAGCTGATGCGAGTCATCATTAAAAAATAGTAGGTGACCAAACACATGTGTGGTTTGAATCTGTGCTATGCAAATATGTCACAAAAAGAAATAACCAGATATGTGTGATTCGTGTCTGTGCTAGACACACATCTGGTTCGCGTCCTCGCTAAAAGGTGGTTGTATCATAGCTAAAAATAGCCGGTTTATGTCTTCACTAAAAGGTGGTCGGTCGCATCATAGCAAAAAATAGTCGGTTCGCGTCTTATCTAAAAATATAGTGACAGAACCATAATTTAAAAAATAGCGTGACATTATTAGAAATAGCGCGTAACCAGATTTGTACGGTATTCAATTGCATGGTTCATATCTGCACTAATGTAACATAGTGGGGAGTTTAGAGTAATAATATAACAAAATAGTGTAATGCGTAGTGAGTGCTGTGTAAAACATGTGGATGGCATATGCTCAACAGCAATGGACCAAAGCAACTGACCTGAGAATAGCGGTGAAACGCTTGAAGCAAGTATGGTAAACATATTATCATTGAAACTGAGAACTTTAAGTGTATACTTCCCTTGCGATTTTATGAATTTGCTGTATTTTTCTATTTTTATTTTGTATTATCTAGTAACCCATGGAAAATAAAATAAAAAAATATTCATTATAAAACATTATTTATTAGGCGAAAAACACATAAACCCAAAAAACAAAATTACCAGCTAAAATAATAATTAAAAATTATTTTAATAAATGTTCAAAATGTCTACCACCTTGTTCTAAGCAAATTTGTATTCAGGGACGAAAATAATTATTAACCCTATTTAACATTGCTGGGTTAATAGTTACAAAACGTTTCGGATTCTATTTTTGATATCTTCCGCAGTGGTTGGTAGTTCAGCGTACAATTTTTCCTTGCTGTACCCCCACAAAAGAAACCAAGCGGGGAAATATCTGGAGATCTCGCTGGCCATCGTGTTGGTCCATTCCTTCCTATCCACTTTACAACAAATGCATTATTAAGCCATCCACGTACTACACGGACACGGTGTGAGAATGCATGTCCCTAATTTGAGTGAACGGGACATCTTCAAGGAGTCCAAATAATTAATTATATCCAGGAAATTCAAGTACAAATTCGAATTTAGAATACCGTCGAAGAAAAAGGGACCGACAACTGAAGTACCGAATATGCCTGCTCAAACATTAATCGACAATTTCTCTTGGCTATGAACTCGGAAATTGCGGTGGAAGGTGCTCATCTGTAAACAAAACAAAATGAAAAAATGGTCGTTCCATTTGAAAAAATTAAAGTGGTCGCTTTATTTACTTCACGTATTGATTGAAATTTTCTAAATTGCCAAAGTAATTTCCTAAACACAAGAAGAACTCGAATTTGAGAATTCGGTTTATACTAGTACATTTCATGTCTAGTAACATCACAGAGTTATTATCTTCTCAGTTTTGTGATCACAGCGATATTTAGTTTTTTTCAGGCATCTACTTTTTGTAAAAATGACGAATTGCGTCTAAACGATTCGTTTTAGGTACTATGTGTGATACATTAAGTCGCACTAGAATTGACCAAGGAATCGAAATATGCAATAATATACAGGGAGTTCCATTTAAAAAAATGTAACTTTGATATAAATCGCCCTGTATAAACTTTGCGATTCAAGTGAAAATATTTTAGGTTTGTAGCCTTAAAGATACCCCACCACATCCCATCAACAAACTTTAGAAATATTGTGTAATAAACCCTCAATCTTTTACCCACGCACTATTGGACCACCGTGTATAATAAACTACGTGTACATGTATTACACAAACTTATTTTATATTGTATCTCTTTATATTATGTACTGTTTGATAATACTAATATTGATGAAATGGTTTGAATAACTGTTGTCAAATGTTTGAACCTTTATGTGGGTTGGTTCATATTGGCCATATAGACCTATTTAACGTATTGGGGCGCAGCAAGGCTTTACTATAGTAATATACAAAAAAAAAATATTTTTCTTCTCAATCTTTGACTTTGGGGATAGATGGACCCAAGTGTTATAATTAAAATAAAAATGTTTGTACCAGGTTTGAACTGGTCGAGATTTATACTACCATAATACAAGAGAATATTAAAAAATATTTGGGGTGTTCCGGGCTCAGTTTGATAGCCTTTTCAAATCTATAACTTATGTTTATTTGGCATCAGTAATAAAAAAAAAACATTTGATTTTAGTAAAAATTTTTTCTAGTTGTACCACTTAAATTAGATTACGATTAACAATTTTTAGATTTTGAACAATACTCAATTTTTTATTATTTTTTATTAATTTTGTTTTAATTTTTTGTTAATAAGGTAGGTTTTTTTAAGAAAAGTTTAAATTTTGCAAATGAAACATGTATTTTAGTGTAATATCTTTAAAATCAGCCGTATAAGTGTAATTGTAATGCTATGAATTGCATTTCTCTTTAATTTTTTTAATAATTCGTTCACGCTTTCGTAATCCAAAATCTTCTTAAAATCGCCTCTGTCAAAGAAGACTAAAATTTTGAAGAACTAAATCTCGCTCTACTTAAACAAAATTACAACATTATCACACATAATAAAATACTTATCTTTTTTGGGTTTTTTAATGGTGTATTTTAAATTATACAATCTAAACGTTTCGGTAACACTTACAGTTATCTTCGTCAGTAGTAATATTTATTAAAATTGTTAAAGATGTTGTAAACAATTTTGTCAAAGTTGAAAAATTAAAACATAAACATCAGCCTGCTATTAATATAACAGTTTGAGAAACGTATAAAGCCAACTATAGAATTAATTTTTAGTAAAGAATAACTAGGTCATTGAAAATTAAATATTGTTAAACTGTCTTAAAGATGACAAATCAGAACACTATGTAACGGCGAAGCTAACAATGAAAAATGTCAGCCAAAAAACACATTTAACAAAATTTAATCAAGTTGCGATGTATGTGTAAAGTTGCGAAAAACTTCAATTTCAAAATGATAGAAGCATTCACAAATATAAACATGACATCAAATAAAATAATCCAGTTAAATCTAACAAAGGGATATCTTTGTCAATAATACAAAATCTTGTAAGCTAGTTGAATTTGTCAGATTTAAGGGCGCTGTAAAATGTACAAATTTCTTCATTACGATACATTTCCCTTTATCAGTGTCATACTGCAGAACTCAAGTTGTAGTTCAGTTGGTGTACTATCAATTTCTATTGAAAATGGATCGCTTAGTATAATAGTATTCCTCATTCAAAGCATTGCTAATTTCACCATATTCTTTGAATTATTGTTCTGGTATCTTCAATAACTTCATGGTTGGAAAGTGGTCTACCTTTTTAATCAATAGACGTCGAGGGAATAACTGAAGTTTTAATTGAAATGCATTCAAATTTTTTATCATATCATGGTCATATAAATGTTTCCCCTGTAACATGCAGTTGAAAGTATTTAAGTCTGTCACGATGTCCAGAGTAAATGCAAAATCACAAATCCAGTCATCAGTTAATTCGGAGAAGTGCGTAATATTTTCATTTTTAAAAATAGAATAATGTCATATTTTAAATCTGTTACACGTCCAAACCGCACTAGACATCGTGCGGGCTTACCGAAGTAAGCGGGTTGCCAAGCCAGTTACAGTGGAAATGGGTGATTGAAAGGTAGTTGCAAAAACCTTACACTTATCATAAATCTACAACTCTCAATGCTCAGTCCAGGAAAAATTGCCTCTAGGCGCCGCCACAATCTTAAATTTTGCTAAAATAAATAGTCTTAGACGGGATGTTAAATTAATCCTATCTGACTTTGGAAGACAGGATTGCAGCCTACTCAGTAAAACCATTCACCACTCAAAGTCAATCATACTTCAAAGAAATTTATCCAAAAGCTCAAGAAAATTTTGAAATACACGGGTCGTCGTAAATTTATTGAACACACCCCGTACACATGAAAATTCCAAGTCACAAAACGTTAATTTGAATACTTTTTAAGTATACTTTAGTATACCTATAAATTTATATCTCTAACTCTGAATTAAATAAATAATACCCAATTTAAAAAGGAATCAAAACAGATAAAAAAAGTCGGTTTAATAATTTTTATCCTAACAAAACATTCGTTAGTTGCTGAAAAATTTAAAAATAGAACGGTCAGTGCTTTTATCATAAATATCTTTATATTTTATTAATGTTTTCTCTTTAAAAATCGTATTTAGACATTCATTAATAGGGGTAAATGTTAATACTTCAAATGTGTATTGATACGTAATAAAAATACTCTGTCAGTGGTGTTCGGTATCTGTAAAACAATCCAAAATAGTTAAAATAAAATTTTGTAATCGATCTGGCTCATTACGCAATTTCAAATCGATCATTAAGCTCAAAAATAAACAAAGATTAGTTTCAATTATCAATATATGTAACCCGTTAGGCAAATTGTCACAGATTAATACATAAAACAATATCTCATCTGACACCAATAAACAACAAAGTAAATTAAATACTGAATAGATATTGACAAATTTGCAATTGTAAATATGTACAAACACGTGGTTTCTAAAAACACCACAAAAATCAATGCTTATAGACAACAAATTTCCCCAAACTCTTAATACTAAACACATTATTTGATTATCCCTTTTACTTACAACAAAAATAAATTGTTAACTCAACAAGCAAAAATGAACCTATAAGATAATCGTACTTGTATCTCTTAAACAAAATCTAAAGCTAATTCTTACAATTTATGTTAATTAATCCCTTATTGGTGGTATAGTGAAGTCCATGTAGTATGCTTTCAGTAATCCTTTTTAACTTTGCAAATGCACTTGCACAAAACACTGTATCCGTTAATGCATTCGGCTGTAACACTCTCCTCTTTTATTTAACATTAATGTTTACCCTTCAATGTAAACGTTTGACACAATAAAGAATGTTTACTTCCACATAAATATTAATATTATTAAAAGATGCTTTCATACAATCGACTTACATCGCCAACGACCGCACGCATGCACTTGATTCAATATCAATGATGATCACCAATATCTTAACTAAATTTACGAGCTTTTAATTCGGTTACTTAAAGGGTTACTTTAGGCTTTCTTTATATTATTAGATTACGCGCTTACTGAACACAACTGAATATTTTGCTGTGTTATTTTCAATTCTGCTTTCACACTTTTTAAATTTCTTGAATAAAATTACTATTCTTTTCTTCAACTCAGAATTAAACTATTTATTTATGGATGTCTATATATGATTTATCCCCTTATGGATTATTGCAGCTGCTATATATGCGTTACTACTAAACTACAATTTCACAAATAAAGAATCCAACACGGACTATTCTAAGTCCTCAAAACCAATGCTCGCGACCTTCCTTACTTAAGCTATCGCCGAACTATCTGAACTGAACTCCCTATCCCTTCAATTTAGCTCTCTTATATACCTTCTGTCCGCCATATTACCAATATACTTCACCTATCACAATCGAGTATTTAGTGCGTTGCTTTTCCGCTTGACGTCCGAAACGGAACCACCGCTACGCAAAGTAAGAAGAACGTAGCCATCTTGAATTTACTTTTAAATTCACTCAAAACTTCTTTTTATTACTATCGTCGCACGCTCTACTACTGAACACTTTCAACAAAATATTTGCTGCGTTATTTTCAAATCTGCGTTCGCACTTTTTTTCATTTCTTGAAGAAAATCACTATTGTTTTCTTCAACTCACAATTAAACTATTTATTTATAAATGTTTATATATGATTTATCCCCTTATGGGTTATTGCAGCCGCTATATATGCGCTGCTACTAAACTACGATTTCACAAATAAAGAATCCAACACGGACTATTCTAAGTCCCCCCAAAAACAACGCGCGCGACCCTTACTTAATCTTTCACCGAACTCTCCTATCCCTTCAATTGGGCTTTCTTATATACCTTCTGCCCGCCATATTACCAAAACGTCACAATATATTTGCGCTAACATCAAAATTCACCTATCTCACGCGTTTCCTTGCCGAGTCGGGTCTCTGAAATTCGAAAAAGACGTAAACGAATGCGAAATAAACGTAACCATCTTGAATTTACTTTTACATTTCCTCAAAACTTTCCGAAAAAACCACTAATTGCAATTACATTTACTCAGTACATTAACCACACTATATCTCAACTTTCTATAAAAATTTTGCATGTGGGCGAATCCTCCTTCCTCAGAATTTAGGCAACTACCTCACATTCTAACAACTTCATTCTTGAACATGCATCATTTTTCCATTATTGCACAATATTACAAAATGTCTACAAACAAAAATATGCATTCATATTCCTTACTGCACGTTAATACAATATCAATATATCATAAACTCACTCATTCATGCGTCTACAACCATTTCTTTAATCCAAATTCTTTTATGCACAGTAGCAATTTGGTAGTCTCTTACCAGTGCCGTCCCAGTAAAAATTGTCACAAAACATTATTTTTTAACCAAATCTAATTCTTTCAACACTAAAATCTTTCTACAACATTCAAATATTCTTTCATATATCTAATGCTTCATTAAAAATACCGGTGGCGTATCATTTACGAAGCAAATCGTTTAACCTATAAACTGAATTCTCTAATTGTCAATTGTATGATTGTTTATCAGCAACTTACAACACACGCATTCTCCTGTCTTTATAATTCCGCTGCAATTATTAAATGTTTGCGTTTTGTTGAAAATTGCATTGTTTGTAATAGGGCCTCACTGGGTTATAACTTACGTAACCTGCAGGCTGCAAAATTAAGTATCAAGGATATTGTTTTTCAACCGTTATCATTACGATAATCAACGTTCTCTAATTTTTACAAAATAAATCACAATGAATAAGTAATTGTATTTTGGAATTCTGCCATCTCGGGGTATATTTTCTAATCAGAATTTATTATAACGAAAATAATTTTGACTCATGTTTTTCATATTACACCATATGATTGTATGTGATGACGTAGCAGTAAATACTCCTGGCGAGGATAGTATAAGGAAAACCTTTTTATGTTTGTAAAAATTACTTGATGTTGACTAATGATTTTTAAGGTTTAAAAGTGTCAATATGAATAACGAATATCATCAAATAGCTTAACCTTGAAAAAAGATGTTTTCAGGTTTCCTTATAAAAATATTGTTAATATTGGGATATTTTTCATCTTATAAGCATAGTATAATCTTTAATTTTTAATATAGTCGTGGTTCATCTCCCGATGCATACAAAGGAGCGATTCAAGATGCGGATGCTTTTATTACGATGTTGCTAGATTTTAATAATATGGGAGGTCTTATGCGGCGTGTAATGACCGGTGCATTAACAAATCCCCAAATGTACAGGGTTTTAAATGAGTTACCTCAAAGCATGGAATCAGAGTATGCTCAGTACATGGTAGAGTCAAAACGTATATATGAAGAAGCTTTAAAATCATTACCTAATCCAGAGCCAATGGAAGAGTATCGAGATTGTCCGTCATTGCAAGAACACCTTACACATAGAACATTTTTAGAAGAATTAGTCTTTTGGACTGTTAAGTTTGAATTTCCTCAAAAAGTTGTTTGTTTATTGTTAAATATGTTACCAGATCCTGATTATAAGGTAAGAATTTATTACCTTGAAGATTCTAACTTACTTTTTATGATTTCAGGAAGCTTTAACTAAGGCATTTGTTTTACATTATAGTCGAATATCGATGATGTTGGAACGTTCTGGTGATCCCGACACCCTCAGTAATAGAGTTGTACATGTAAGTGTGCAACTCTTTTCTAATGAGAGCTTAGCATTACGCATGACTGAACAACTTAATCTATTACATGTTATGGTTGTTAGTTTAAAATACATGATGAGTAAAATACTTATACAGAACACTCTTCATGGTAATTAGAAAATTACTTGTGTTTATCTGAATATTATTAACATACTTACAGATCCCGATAAAAATTTTCATTACGTAGTGGATTGTGGAAGACCTGTAATGAAAGAGCATTGTTATTGGCCGTTAGTTTCTGATCTCAATAATGTTTTATCTCATAGGCCTGTTGCTCTAAAATTCATGGCTGATGACTCACTTCTAGAAATGTGGTTTACGTTTTTATCAATGTTTCAAGGTATTTTTATTGCTGTGTAACTATCTCTAAGCTCTATTCCCTACAAAGTGTTATAAGAATGTAGCAGACATAAGGCTGGCATTTTGATACTTTATGGTCTAGAAAAACGCCTACATATAAATAATTCATTGAAATATTGGAAAGTAGATTTATTGAGATCTCAAAAAATTATTATTCCTCAGATGCATGTAAGCATTATCAATTTGATTCAAAATTTTATTTACAATTTGGACTAATACCAATAGGAAATTCTGAATAGTTTCCTGTTGATCTATCTTAACAAGGGACTTTCCATTTAATGGAACATTTGCGATACACGCTTAAAACTTAGGAAAATTAATACACATGTCAGTCTGTGAGACTGATGTCTTCTTTCTAACTTGTATCGAAATAATTTCAATAAAAACGTTTCCATTAAAAGTGTATAATGTAAAAAAGTGATGACAAAAAAAGTTTATTTGTAAAATTAAATATGAAATTCCTGAAACAGCAGCACACAGGGTGGGCCAATAGTGCATTGACGGAATATGGTGGATTTATTAACGCATATCTTTGAAGTTTATCGCTGGTGTATGGTAAGTAGCCCTCAAGGCTACAAACTCAAAATGCTTTCACTTCAATTGCACTGCTTATACAGGGTGATTTATACCAAAGTTGCATTTTTTAATGGAAATACCTGTATATTATTGCATATTTGGATTCTTTGGTCAAATTGAGTGTGACTATGTATTACACATAACTAGCACGGACCGTTTAACCGCAAATCGGAAATTTTTGAAAAAGTTGATGTCTCAAAAAAATTGAACATCGAAGTGACCATAAAACTTAGAGGGTTGTGACTTTGTGGTATTACTAACCATGAAATGTACCAATGTACGCCGGACGTGCAATTTCAAATATTTTTTGTGTTTGGAGAAATCGCTATGTCAACTTAGAAAAGTTTAATCAAAGGTAACTTGATTTTTTCATATGGAATTAAGTACTTTTCTTTATGCCTTCAAATACGAAATTTTATTAGCTTTCTCAAGATTTTCTCTGGTAGTTTAAGGTTGTCAGTATTTTTGTAGTAGTAGTTTTCTCTTAATTTCACATTTTCTGAATAATGTGGAGGAGTGACTAGTAGGCATTGGAAAATAAACAATCCACATTAAAAACATTTATTATGGAGTGATCTAACATTTACCAAATTTGTATAAATTAGGAGACAAAGCAAAAAAAATCAATTGACAATATAGTGATATAGTTATAGTAAATGTTCAAAATGGCGATCGCCTTGTTCTATTCACAATTAAATCGTTTAAAGAAATGAATGCTTAACCCTATTTAACATTTCTTGGAAGATATTTTCAAAAATGTTTCTAATTTTCGTATCATCCATCGTCGTTGGTTGTTCGGTGTGTACTTTTTCCTTTACATATCCCCATAAAAAGAAATCAATTGGGAGACCTCGCTGGCCAACGCGTTGGTCCGTCCCTTCCTGTCCACTTTTCGTTGAATGTATTATTAAGCCAATCACTCAGAACATGGGCACCTTTGAGGAGGTGTTCCATCTTGTTGAAAAAACATGTTCCTAATTTGAGCAAGTGGGACATCTTCAAGGTAAAATAAATTATTGTTGAGGAAACTCAAGTATGCGTTCGAATTTAGAACACCGTCAAACAAAATGGACCAATGATAGATGTACCCAATATGCCTGCCCAAACATTAACTGACCATTTATGTTGACTATGAACTCTGAAATCATGAAGGTTTAAATCAGAGTAACGAAAATTGTGCCGGTTAACAAATCCATTGCGGTGAAATATACTTGTCCGTAAACATGATGCTATCCAAAAATTGCATTCAGCTTTCGACCTATCCAATTGCAAAAACTAATTCTATTTTGAAAGTCCTGTTCATGGAGCTCTTGGTGTTGTTGAATGTGATAAGGATGAAAGTTATTATTTGTAATTATTCTTCTAATAGATGTTCTACTTATTTCAAAATCTTTTTCGAGTTGTCGTGTACGTACATGCGGATTTTCTATTACTTCAGTTAAAATATTGAATTCATTTTCTTCGTTCAACACAATTTTCCTGGTTCTGCGGATAATTAAAGCAAAAATCCCAAAAGATTTTTCTTCCGTTGGATGATGATCCCGGTCAGGTTATCTTGCTTTGCACGACTCATAAAGAAATAATAAAAACCATTTAGGTAAAGCAATTCGGCATTTGATGCAAAAATGAAAAAATGGCCGTTCCATTTAAAAAATCAAGTTACCATTGATTAAAATTATTTTTATTTTAGGTCGTAATTTGGTTTTTTATGTTTATATGTTTTTCTAGTTAATAAATGTTTTATAACATCAATCGTTTTTTGTTTATTCACTAGATAATACAAATTAAAAATCGAAAAATACAGCAAATTAATCAGAAATTAAAAGAAATCTACCGACGATAGATGCCGACAAATTTATATTGAATTTGTCTGAGATTGAGCACATTGAATTATTAATAATTGTTGGATTCAGTGATCGCAAAAGGACCCATTCTGAAGCATGTCATGTGTTTAACGACAGGCATCCAAACAGACCTCCAATCAGCAGATCTACAGTATCGCGAACAGTGCGCCAATTAAGTAACTCAATTTTCTTGTTCAATTCTTTTGTTTTAATCATTTGAACTATTTGTTTAATATTTTAATTTGCTTCGTTATTTTAGAATAAACAAGCTTATGATATACCGTGCTGTATTTCTAAATCAATTACCTGCCAAATGACACCAAACTCAACCTAGGTTGCCATTTAAAAAAATTCAAGATGGCTGCCTCTGACAAACACCAGTTGCACGAAACAAATGAAACGCATATCAAAATATGGGTATTTATGTATTATTTAACCCCACCAAAGGTCTCATGGAAAGTGGCCTTCGGTTAAATGTCTAATTTTTTGATATGTATTAGTTCTTGTCGTACTCATCAATATCGTTCATAGGCACAAAGTCGTCCTATGGCTAGTTTTAGAAATACAGGGTGTTAAAGTTTCAAAATATCTACTTTGCCATGTTCATTATTTTTGGTTTGAAACTACTGATGTTCATTTTATCTTCTAAATGTGATTTTTACATCTTTATGTCATATGTAGTTGTACACATAGGGTACTATTCAATCTTATTTACAGGGTTGATACACATTTTGACATTATAGTTTTTTAAAAAAAGTATTTTGTTTTATTACAGTCACGTAATTGCTACTGTGAAAGATTCTTCATTGGATATGATATTGTCTTGGTTAAGTAAATAGTTATAAATATGTTATACAAGGTGATTCATAAGTTTTATCCCAATCATCAATTCTTCTTAAAATCAAATAACGGAACCCTCTGAATGTGGAAATTGATTTTGACTTCATTTTATCCTTTAGTTAGACTGATTAGGTACTACTTAAGATTATATAATTTTGCAAAATATTAAATATAACAAGTCGAAAAACTTTTCTTTTTTACATCACCCTGTATCTAAAAATTGACTCTGTCAAGGTATATTAATTTTAAAATCTTCCAATACAGCATATAATGATTTTGTTCCTAAAGTCGTTTCATTCCTATGAGTAGATTTGCAGATAGAGCCTGGCATGTCAAATGAAATTGTCAGCGTTTTAAATCCTTATAGAAAGTGGCCTTTGGTGAAAATGTATAATTTTCTGATATGTATTAGTTCTCGACATACTCATCAATATTATTCATGAGCACAAAATCATCCTATGACTAGTTTAAAAATACAGGATGTTAAAGGTTCAAAATACCACGATTCACATGTTCATTATTTTTTATCTGAAATTAATACGTTAATTTTTTCTACAAAATGCGATTTTTGCATCTGTATGGGATATGTAGATATACACAAAGGGTATCATTGATTCTTAGTTACAGGATGATACACAGTTTAACCAAAGGAAAATTAGGTGACATGCTAGAGCGTAGTACGCGCACAGTTGGGCGCATATTAACGTAAAACAGGTATCACATAACAATGCACCACTTAATTAGTGAGAATGATAAGCAACACCGATTAGAATTTTGGAATTTCGTAACTGGTCATTAAAGTTGCAGGAAACCAGAATATGTTCCTGAATGTAATGTTCATGTACCAGTCATTTCACAGCACTTCTGTGGGTAATCGACACAACACCTGTATAGTCAATTAAATCCCCATTTTAGCCGACCTGTAGATCGCCAACATAAGTGATCGTTCCAAGTATGGGCAGGAATACTAGGACATTAGGTTATAGGTCCTGTTTTCTTTGAAGGCATTATAAAAAATAATGACTACTAAAATTTATTGCAAACTACATTGCCAGAGATATTAGCAGATGTTCCATAAAATGTTAGTGAAGCTGTGTGGTTTCAGCAAAATGGGCTCCCATCCACACTAGCGGTATTGTCTGAAATTATTTACATGAAAGATTTGAAAATAAGTGGATCGGTCGATACGGACCAATTGAGTTTCCGACAAGGTCTCCAGATCTAACAAAACCTGACTTCTTCCTATGGAGTTATGTGAAGGAAATTGTTAAATCTTTTAAGCAAAGGATTTTGAAATGTAGGCAAGCTAATGGTGATATTTTTGAACATCTTTTATAATTAAAAATTATTATTAATTTTATTAAATACATAAATAAAAAGTTTACCTCGAGTAGGATTCGAACCTACGACCTGTACTTTGCTAGAGTACCGCGCTACCAACTGCGCCACCAAGGTTCAAGCCCCAATCGATGTAAATTTTGTCTTTATGTATGTAGAACGGATGTCAATTCTAAATATAAAAAAAAAAAAAAAAACTTATAATAATCTTTTATAATTGTTTGAAAGCCTATTTTAATCTGCATTTGTTGAAATAATACCTTATACCACAGTCAATTATAATTGAGTGTAGTGTATATAAGTATAGATTTTCAATTAATAAAAAAGTGCTAAATTTAGGTCAGGTCCCTTTCAACCAATTTAACAATATATTGGATATCATATCTTTATACATAGTGTCATATTGATGATACGGTTATGAATTAAGGCGAGATTTTAGCCACATGTGTATGTCGAAAACAATATCTTTGACTTGGACCAATTCCTCTTTTATTTATGCATATATCAACTTGATTTTTTTCTACACTCGAAGCAAAAGGTACTGTAGAGCTATAAAGGCTCCTTTTGCGTGGTCGCCTTCAGGGAGTTTTATAAAAAAACCGCATACTTCTTTAAATTGAGCAATTTGAACATGCTGTAATTCAAGTAATGATAAGAATTAGAAAATTGTATTTCTGCATAGCTTCAGAGATCACCTTTGGAAATAAAAAAAAACAAACTTATTGTTTAGAAAAATTCCGCGGCTGAGTAACCTTTCAAAGAAAATGCATCGTCGTGTCAAACCTCGAAGTTTTGTAGCCGAGGCTTCGGAGGGAAATACATCACTACTACCGCATTCAGCCGCATCCGATCGAGCGAACTGCTTCGAATTTATTCATTGCTGTTTCCACTTTCCTGTGCCCCCCTCCACTCGTTGCGAATTTGCACATGCGGTCCGCTAAAATCTCGCCTTAATATGTAAATATAAAAATTGTAAATATTTCAGAAACTATTGCAGATAGACAAAATTTTCTTACTACAAAATCTGTAGGTCGTTTGATTTTCTATCAAGTAATGTAATAATATACAAGGTGTATTTACATTTGAAATAAAAAATATTAAATTCGGGTTTGTGGTATACCCTGTATAAAAATTAAATGTCATGGTATTTCTTAAAAGGTCCATGCGAAGTTATAAAATAATAGATTTGACAGGAACGTCAAAATGAATTTTTGATCTTCGACGAAAAATGTGAAGTTCTTATCTAAATGTTCAAATATAAATACGGTTAACTTTAGCTATACGACATATTTAATAGAAAGTGGTTGTTTTTCAGAGTAGAATTTAAAATAAGAAAGATGGGTTATGTGCCGCTGTTACGGGACACTCTGTATATGCGAAAATATTTTTAGGTTATAGCGTGCTTGAATTCAAGCAACTTTTGTATAAAACATTTTTTCTGTGCACAGTTTAGCCGCAAATTCACTTTGTTGTACTAATGCCACACTCTGTATATATTACTTAAGGCCGCTGTATAATTTTCCAGTTTATCAATGCTCTAAAACTTTTATATTGAAAATTTACAAAACAATTCCATGAATTAGTTAAAAACTCATAACAGACTTATTCATTCATGCCCTAAGAAACCGTAATCAACATTTAATTACATCACTAATAGTTTTGGCAGAGTGGAGCTACCAAAACGTAACCCTCATATGAACAGGATTCCCGGTAATCTTTACAGAATATTTGTGTGAAACTCAAAACTGTAACTGACTTAAGTAATTCCGGAAAACGGAAAACTAATTTTAGAAGACTAACTTGAATTGCATAACCCTATTGCAATAAGCTTCGAAATACTCTTTCAGTCTTGCTTAATTTGATTCTAATAAATACGCCCCTATCTGTAAAAATTACTTGTTGACATTCAACTATCTGCTGTTACGCAGTAGCATACCTATAATTTTTATCTTTCGCAATTTTACACTTAAAACAATACTTTAATTATTCAAATATTTTAGTTCTAGGTTTAAATTCCATCGTTAATGATATTAACGTTAAAATTGTCAGTAACGTATCATGAGTTACCTTTTGTAAGATATACTTACAAAAAATTTTTCGTGTACAAATATTCATTTACGCGTTATCGTTATTTAAATGCTAAAAACGTTACTCTAGTTGTACGATAGGCCATAACACTAACAGCACTTGTAAATGCCAGCCTTAAATCTACCCCCATAAACGTCTGAACAACATTAATTTATTATCATTAAACAGGAATGAATGTTAATCAAAGGGAATTGAGTCAGCATGTTGAATTTGAACCGAACACTTACTACGCAGCATTCAGTGCGGAACTTGAAGCTAGTGCATATCCAATGTGGGCACTAGTTTCACATTTGGCAGATGAATCTACTGTTTCACTCACGCGGAGAGCACTGTCGGCTTGTTTATCATCATTATTGGAATGGTTGGATGCCATAAATTTTACAAGTCCAAATGTGGTATGTGAATATAATAATAACTGTTTAATTTTTATTATGAACCTTACAGAATGATAGTGTGCAAGTGTCCTTTCATCTTCCATTACATCGGTACCTGGCTGTTTTTCTATGTCAAGCCGTCGCTAAACAGGGATTAACGTTAAATGAAATTCTACCACATTCGGATACGTTGCATTTGTTGATGATGCATCCGTTGCGAGTGCAGGTAAGTGCATATTTAACAAAATGAGTTATTAATTACTAATTCAAGTTAAACCATTCATGTATCGTTCACGTCTGAAAATGTAGAAATCCGTGTACGTCTTGCTGCAACTTGCTAACGGTTTCGTATAAAATAAAATTTCTCTTGGATAAAAATAAAATTTGTCAGAGGGCTCCATCTGCTTGAAATATATCTAGGTTAAATCGTAAATGATAAATATAAGAGATAATCTGAGTAGATTATTCACTCCTCATGAAGACTCGTTACTCAAATTGCAAACTCACTCGTCTTTGGGTTCTTCTTAACCTAAATGAAATTACTTCAAAAACATGTAAGTTACATGTTGTACAGTTCGTAATAAAATAAACTAAAATTTAGAAAAGTACGTTTTAAATGATTCTGCAAAATGATCGGATTTACGTTTAAAATTAACGCTATAAAGACTGTACAATTAATTTAGATTTCACATTAAAGGGCTAATGAAATAATATTCATCATCATTAACACAATATCTGTATTGAGAAGAAAAATAAGATCTAGTATTAGAAATCGGTGACGACAGATGATAAAAGGAAACCTGGTTTATTTTTTACTAACATGTACAAACTGCATGTTAGACTCATTTTAGTTCACTATACTAAGCGATATTCTATAAAATTTTATAATAAATTACGCACATTAACGGAAAACAAACGTGGTACAGCATAATTAGGGTTATGGTTGCGACGTGAATCACGTTTATTATCTCTGATTGGTAACATTGTTTTATGTACGTGTCCCATTCGCTACAACTACACACTTCATCCATAATTGAGATACTGATCCTTTTGGTTTGAAATTGTGTATTTCCTTTTTATATACAAATTTAAACGTCTTGATAACAATTACACTAATCGACCTTAGTAAGTGATAATGGTTTTAAAAAGTTAATATGTTGTCAAATAAATTTATGATATATGAAAACGCAATGAGCTTGCTATAACAGTTACTTAAACGTCTTTGAAAACCAAGTTATGTTAGTGAAAATGATTTTTAATAGATTAAATATTACTAATCTCTTTGAAGGTGACTAATCAGAACACCTTCGAATGAAGGCTAGCAATGAAAAATGTCACAATTGAAAGGCAAATTTTTAATTAAATTATAAGTGCAAAGTTACGAAAAACTAATTTAAACCATCTACTAAAATGGTAACAAATTTTGTAAATAAATAATTTTCCACTACTACTAAAAGACGTAATTGTTATGGTACATTGAAAGCAGAGTGAGTTTATTGCACACCTTCGACAGTTTGACTCATTTTGCGTGTACTAATTTATATTTTAAATTTAATAAAAGAATTATCCGTATGCTAGTTGGATATTATATTATATGTGTTTGGTCTTCAGAAATCGAAATGAAAACATTCATGGTGTTTTATTTCAAAATCAAATTTTAAATAATGTTCAGTGATTTGTGTATGTATTTATTTTCTTATGAAATTGTTAACAGTACGAAGTAGATTACTGTAATGATTCATTTAAAGTATAAACTTTAAGTGCTTCTTAATCTTTCGCCACCACATTGGGCGTCAACTTGTAACGTAACTTCTTAATCTTTGTTCAAAGGAACGTTAATTCTGTATCGTAACGTTGGTAATTGTATGATATATTGATTAAGATAAAAAAAATTATTATTTACCCAGGCTAGCTCTTTTATAGATGGTTGTAACGTAATTATAATTTATACTCAATATAGATTGTTTAAATTATAATAAATAACATTAATTTGACTTCTAGAATGCTCAAAACTCATTTCCAATATCAGTTATTGACACAGTTATATGCATTTACTAATAGAAATTAACCCTGCCCAATTCTAGTAAAGTGCCTTTAATTCAAATTGTGAATCTAGCTATCTCAATATACTTTATGTAAATCACTTTAAACATAATTTTAATCATCAACTTTTTTAAAAGTATTTATTATTTAATACTATTATTGAAGATTCAATGCATCAATAAAATGTTAACTGTAAGTGAAATGAGTATACAATTTATTTCTAAATCCTCTGATATAATAATAGTATAAGGTTACCTAAATATATCTAATATAAAGGTCTGTGAAAATTGCGACTTAGTTAATTTAATTAAATTAATCTCTGACCTTTAATCATAAGTATTAATTTATGTTTGAATTATTTATGGACTGAGTTAATAAAATACAACTAGTGTGCTAAAAGATTCTTGTGCGAAGGAATAGTGACAAATCTCAATGTTAAATTATACCTTTTAATCGCGTAAAAATTAAATAATTGAGGTATAGAAAAATACATTAATTTCTTGTAAATTAACTGTCAAAAATATAGAATATCTATGTCACAATTAATTTAAATACAAGTGAAATTTTTATACCCTATTATGTTGGTCCATGTGGTTCTTTCTGACTTAATATATGGCGGTATCTACTTTGATTTGTAATAAATAGAACAAATGAACAACAGGGTAAAATTAAACATTAAGTACAATTGTAACAAATTTATTGCATGATGTCATAGACATATACATTGAAACCTGTTTTATAATTCCTATCGGCCATGCAATTTAGTTTCTTAAACTATGTACCAGGTGAGGAAATAAGAACGACCGTCGGCCATATCTTCAGATCGGATTATAGTATAGCTTTGGGAAAAAAAATTTATAATAAAAGTGGTCTTGAGAAACACCCGGAATTTATTTATAGAACTGTAGGTTCGCCGTAGAGGGTGTAATTGAATACCAAAATTTTAAAAAGCCAAATTTTACAAAATTTGCTTAATTAAAGGGCATTGTAAATACGATAATCGGATTCTATGGAAAATTCTGCGTACTTTTTATTAAACAAGTTTTAGTCTATCTTTTTAAATTAGATGTGGTAAAGAGTGGGAACCTAGTTATGAAAAAACGCAACCGGTTCTGCTTAATCGATCTTCGCAAACTTACTCTTGTTGAAAAGAGCTCTTTTCCACCAACGTAAGTGTTATATACTCAACGCAACTTAATAAATAACGTGCAGATTATTTTTTTTTTAGAAATCTAGTTCTTTTTGGAAAATATTAAATGGAAGCATGCAGTTCTAACAATGGATTATGAAAGTAGACCAAATTAGCAATAAAATGGCGAAAACCGCATGTCGATACCATGTTTCTATCCCGAGATATCTAAAGAAACTTGTAAATGGTGAACATTTTTCTCAAACTTCAATTAGGCTGGTAAAATTTCGCTATATGAAAATTGAAGTATCAGTAAAACTTGCTATTCGATAACTTTTATCAAACAATCTATATTAGCAAACAAATTTTGAAAATATGATATGTGTATCACATATCGTCGCATTGGTGGTGAATTGTGCTAGCCCTCATACACAAAAACTTGAGCTAGCGCGCTTTTAAAGAAGTTTGTCATCCAAAAAACTCAGGTTTTCTTCTCTAAATCTGTAACCGGAATACAAAACATAACAATTTTTTGTTATTTTTATTTAAGGGCTATGCTTCTTATTTGGATGTTTTTATTTTAGAATTATAAACATTATTTTAGGTGTTATGTGACTTAGCTCTATTCACTACAATAAATTTGGATATTCTGCGATATTATTTGAAGATGTGAAAAGATCTAACAGTAGGTAATGTTAAAAATAATGATAAATTCAGCTATTTTTTTAAATAATTTTATTACAATTATCAGTGTTACAAAGAGTATGAAATAACACAAATTCAAATTATTGTCCGTTTTTGTCTATATCGGATTCAATTTGAACTTCTTAGTACCTCATAAAATCTGTGATAAGCAGACTTTATGGAGTCAGATTTGCAAAGCTTACGCAAGCCCATCATATTTTGTTTTTCAATCAGTAAACTTGAAGTGTACAATTTGGGTACAACTTCATTTAGGGAAGATGTACTATTTCTTAAGGATGCCTTTTTAACTACTATGGAACGGAATTCGGAATCATTTAGACGTTCTTTAAAAAATATTTTGTTAGGTTGTTCTTTCCTATATTGAATCCATTTTACTTTTAACCAATTTAGATTACTTCCATGTTCGCATTTTTTTTTGTTTATTACCGTAGTTTTAAAAAAAGTTTGAAATTTAAGAAATCCGAATAAATCATTTCAATAACATTGTAAAATGGTTGCTTAGTTTTTGCAGTTCGAGCTACTGTGTACCAACCCTCTGGAGTGTAAATATCTATTTTATTGCCACGGTTTTCAATAGCATAATGGACACTATTGCACTCCATTTCAGAGTGTCCTGACTCCATATATTTTTGGTTTATAATTTCAATCGGTAGCAAATGTACAGCTTGTAAAAACATGACAGCATTAATGCAGTTACGATTTTGCCCAGATGCTGTGTCAGCATAGAATGTAACTTCTTTTATTTCAGTCCCAAGGCCACATAAATGTTTCCACAAACAGGTTGCAATTTCTGAGGAACCTTTGGTGCCAACACCTTCATGCCACATAAAGTTATCGGCTTGTGCAGTCTCCAAATTGTACACGGTGAAGTTAAACGTTTTTAGTTTTTGGCTGTAGTATAGCTTTCCTACTTGTAGTGAAGTTGTTAAAAGAATTTTTTCCATATCTACAGCAAAACATGCAAACGACATATCAAGTTTTGTTCTATTTTTATCGATTTGTTTTGCTTCTTTAGCCTCTATTTTTCTAGCTAAGTGCACATTAATATCATCTTGCACATTGATCCTTCTTAGGCCGGTGGAAACCTATATTAAACTCTGAAGTGAAAATGTGTTTATAAAAGCTAGCTTTCTTGGGTGCTACTCCAAGCTCTGCACAATAATCTTTATAATCTATATATAATCTATTTTCAGATAGTCCTGTGGGTAGATACTCCCTCTTTGTAGTGCTCCTTCAGTAATGTGAAGCAATTAAAGGTAGAGATTTAATGTGAGTTTTTGTTATGTCTTGTTGCTTCAGCATTTTTTTGAGGTGGTGGTTTCCTGCTCCTTTGATCTGGTTTAACGACTCCATGTGCCGAACTTTTATCCAGTGCTGTAAGTACCTTTTTACTTGAAATTTGTAGAGTTTTGAGGAAGAACTTCTGGCAAACTTGATGTTCTGTATGTCCTGCTGTAAGTTTATAAACCAAAGTATGCTGCCTGCGACTACCGTCTTTTTGTGCAACGTATGAACGCTTCTTTGGGATTCGCCGAACATGTCTAGCAATAAAGTTCCATCTTGACTCTTCTGTTTTTATATTATAAAATTCGTTGAAAATCTGATGCCGCGTTTCATTGAAGAAAAAGTCATTACAGTGGTAGTGACACCTACATTTTACCTCTTCTATTGTTTTTGCTTCTTTAAGTCTTCCTTTCTGTGTCTGGTACGCTTTTCCCTCCATTCTTAATGTTCTTTGTATATTTCTCGTCCATTTTGGTGGCTCCCGTTTTCGTTTTCTTCTTAGTTTTTTATTTTCTGTAGTTTCGGCCAAAATGGATATGTCATTGTTTCTTTCCAAAAGCCTTCTTCTGACATTATTTATTAACGGTTCCGAATCCGAACTACTCCATGATGCTTCGTCGTTATTAATTGAAGAGCTACCTTCCCTGAGCAATAGCAACTCATTGTCTTGTTTTTGCACTAAAAATTAAAAATATTGCATACCATAATTCTTGCAATAATTTAAAAAACTTACCTTCAACCGGTGGTGACAGTTGGCTCTTAAAAAATTCTTGATGATAATCATTGACTGTGCTGAGTTCAGGAAAATCATCGCCTTGATCTCTGACTAAAAGTAATTACATTTCTTAAATACTAAAAAAAATTAAATAAAACAAATCACCAGACTGCTAAAAACAAAGAACATGTACGCAGTTGCACCCCTATAGATTACGAACGATATACCTGACATCATTTTTAATTAATGGCATGCGACTGCGTTTGTGTAAAATTGTTTTTTTTTTAATTTACCTTCAACCGATGGCGACAATTGCCTATTAGGTGATTCTTGCCCACAATCTTCAGCAGCAACTGGCATTTCATCTAAAATTTACATAAATTTTGATATTAAAAATCTCGTTAAAAAGTATTGCATTATACTACTGCTAATTTAAAAATAAATCTCCTGTAAAGTCTAATTACACATAATATTAAACTAGATTTCTCTAAATAATTTCAATGCGACTCTGCAGGAAGTAGTTTTTAAATTCCGGGGGAAAAATATATGTACTAATCACTCCCTAGAAAACATTAAGTAACCTCAAACTAACCAAAATGAACCGGTGATAGTAAAGTATATTCTTTTTCTTCGTTATCCGATTCATTTAAGGACACGTCATGCTGTTCACACTTTTCCTCATCATTTAATCTCATTTCCAGTGCTCTTTTCACTAGTAGTTTACCCCTTGATAACATTTTTACAAACAACAATAACAGACACTAATAAAATGCATGGAATATTACTACCAAAACATAAGAAAACGTTGAACGTGTGGATTAGTTCTATTCAGGTTTATAATAATTTAGGGCCATACAACTTAAAAACTCAGTTGCTAAAAGTGCTAAGCTGCTGATGTCTGTTCACTACAATAAAATGTGGGTTACTTCCTTTAGCAAATTTTGTGTTACAAGGACTTTAAAAAGGTTGTGGGATAGGATACTTCTAGGAATCAAACTTTATGCTTCCTAGTGTTTGTTAACCGTCTTAACTCAATTTTACACTTTTGTGGGTTACGACTGCTCACTACCAAACCGACGATATTATGGAAATTGCTCAAGAATAACCATATTAGGTGTATTTTAACACTCTTATAGTTACACAGTAGTTAATATATTAAATAAATTACCAGTTGAAATCAAGTAGGTTATGATTAATACGAGAATATCACATATGTCAAAAATTATTAGTCTTGTTGCAGTTGTTAATTTATCCAGGTAATCATTTTCGATATCATAATTAAAAAAATATCATTCTTACAAATGAAGAAGCTTTTAATATGTTGGCTGTTTATTTCGAAAACATGAGAAATGCAACTGTTGCTTCCAGAATTTATACGGTGCAGTACCCAAACAGAAGACATCACAGCAACAGAGTAGTTCTTTGAATCGCTCAACGTTTGCGTACTACAGGAAGTGTTCATCTTAGCGTGTATCGAAGACGTGGTAGAGGTAGAACGTTGGAAAATATAACAAATGTTTTGTCATATGTAAATTTGAACCCTCATGTAAGTATACGAGATGTAGCCAGAGACTAGGGAATAAATCAAACCACCGTCCGAATAGATTAAGAGAACACAAATGACTACTTTTTTTTAATAAATTTCTACCTACACATTTTATTAACTTTTATTAATATGTTTCCCGTGCGCAATCTTTAAAAGCCATATAATTTCCATATTTTTAATTTTTCAATTATATCTATGTAAATGTTATTATGCCATAATCAATTTGTGATAAAATGTTTAGTTTATTGAATGTTTAATGTGGTCTGTCATTTTTTGTCAAGCTGTAGTAATAAAACTTCAAATTTCAGTTTAGTAATTACTTAAAAAATAAATTTTATTTAGAAAATTCACTATTACAATATTACTTGTAACGCTACGCTCGTTCAGCAATATTCACCACTCATAAAATAAAAGGTCACATTTATTTGTATCATAAATAATTATTACCAAAATTGCATTATTGGTATCAAATAATAAAAATATAAAATAATGAGAGGCCAGGCGAAAAACTTTCGTAAAAGCACCACACAAGTTGTATCACTTGAAGACTTTTTGCGCTTGTTAACAACGAAATATTTTTATTTTAGATTGCACCTATATCACATAGTCCTACACCAAGGTTTAAATGCTGGAGATTTCAGTAACAGACTGGATTATTGTAACTGGCTATTAAATAGGATAGGAGAAAATCTTGAAATACTTCATATATTATGTGGTCAGATGAAGCAACATTTCAGAGTGATGGTAAAACAGGATAACGTGCACTATTGGTCAGAAACAAATCCCCACTAGATGCGAGAGGTCCAACATCAGGGTTGTTGGTCTGTAAACGTGTGGTGCAGCATTCTAGGTAGACAAATAATTGGACCATATTTTTTAATGAAAGTCTTAATGGGGAAAGATATTTAGATTTTTTAATAAATGAATTGCCACTTCTTTTAGAAGACGTATGACTGACAATTTGTCGTGATATGTTTTTCTAACATGATGGGTGCCCGACGCATTACTCTAGGGATGTTTGGAATTTTTTAAATCAAACATATCCCGGCAGATGGATAGGACGTGGAAGTTTATTTTACTGGCCAGCCAGATCCCCAGATCTGACGTGTTTAGATTTTTATTTGTGGGGGCGATTAAAAGAATTTGTTTTTGCCAACAGACCCACAAGAAGGACTGACATGATCGAAAGGATACGAAATGCAATACAAAGCATTTCAGGGACAGACATTGAAACTTCCGTATTATCCACCCGCCAGAAACAGCAATGTTGTATTAAAAATGATGGACGACAGTTTGAACAACCGGGGGGACACTAATCACATTCTTGTTGTAATTATTTTAAATTGTTGATGGTTAGATTGGTTAAATTGTTTTCAGCTTTGTTTCCTAATATATATTGTCTAGCGGGAACGGTAACATTAGTATGATAACATTTTTAACTATTGCAGATAGACCAATATAAGGCCTTTCTAACAAGACTAAAAATGTTGATTTCCGTTAAGGTTAACCAACCTAATTGAAGTTTGACAAAAAATGTTCACCGTTTACACCTTTCTTAAGATATCTCGGGATAGAAAGAAGGTATCGACATGCAGTTTTCCCCATTTTGTTGCTAATTTGGTCTACTATATAATCCATTGTTAAAACTGCATGCTTCCATTTAATATTTTCCAAAGAGAACTAGATTTCTATAAAAAAATAAATACCGCCCTCTAATTTGCACGTTACTTATTAAGTTGTGTTGAGTATATAACGAGTATATAGCGTACGGTGCGTGATAATCGCAAGTCGGTCCCGCCTACGCGAGTGCAGGTTTTTTAAGAAATTGCATAAAGTGATTAGATTTTAAGGGTTAAGGAAGCCACAGTAGGGCGATTTAAGATATACAGAAGCTCATATAATAAAGAACAAGCTACAGGGCAAGTATAAAACGAGAAATCGTGTAGTAAACAAGTGTAAACACCAGCTGATATTCATAGCGAGCAGCGGCCTTGGGAGAGCGCAAGAGCGGCATTTCAAAATTCTAGGTACAGCGCGATCACGGTAAGTGGCAAATAAGTTGTGAACTTAAACGAGTGCAAATTTCGAAGTACAGCGCGATCACGACAAGGGCTGGTTTTAAAAAGGAAAAGCCAGGACGACGAGTGTGGGAGCGTGGTACGGAGTGAGATAACAGAGTGTCGGCCGTGTGTATAGGTAATGAACCAAGTGAATCCCCACTCTTAGACTGAATCTAAAAGGCAAGTGTAGTACGTCACGCAAATTGATCGGGACAAGAAACATAAAGTAAATGAATGATAACACAACTAAAGGCAGATCATCCAGCACCGGATCATTAAGAGAATACCTACAAAAAAGGAAAAGAGAAATAGAAGCCAACCAAGAGGAAAGCAAGTACAAGAAGATACTGCAAAGCAAAAACGCAGCAAAGGAAGGCTGAGGACCCCCAAGAATCAAGAAGAACAAAGCGCAAACATGGATAAGATTGAACAAATACTCGCGAGCATAAACTCACAGCTAGCGGAAATCAAAGAGGATGTGAAAAGCACGAAAGAAGACATTAAAATCATAAATACCCAATTGAACTTGTATGGAGAAGAAATTCGCATGATGAAAGAAGAACAATCCAAACGAGAAGCTGAGTGGGAGCAGGAAAAGACGACACTAAGAAATGAGATAAAGACACTGAAATTTAAAATGGAAGGGCAGGAAAAGAGCCATAGAAGAAATAATTTAGTGATCAAAGGAGCCAACTTTGGGGACCACAACCTAACGCAAGAGGTCAAACACTTCCTACAGAGTGGGATGGGAATTAAGACCGAGATAGAAGAAGCATATAAGATTGGGAAAGCGAAAGCCAATACGGTAATCGTCAAATGCAAAAATTTTGAGCAAAAACTGGAAATCCTAAAACAGAAACCGAAACTACCACCGCAAGTATACATTGATAGTGATCTTACGCAAAATGAACAGAAAATACAAGCAGCCATACGGAATGTGGCAAGGGAGGAAAAAAATAAAGGGAAGAAAACCCAAATAGGCTACCGAAAGCTAACAGTGAACGGAGTGAGATATAAATGGTCGGATGAGAAAGGAGGCAGTCTGGTTCAAGAAGACACGCCAAAAAACTAACCAAAAAGGAACCGGATGGAAACATGGAAACGAAAATGGGCACGAACAAGGACAATGCAAATAAGAGATATGAATTGTTGAAAATTGGAACTTGGAACGTTAAGAGTATGACTGGGAAAGAAGCAGAACTAGTGAGAGAATTTAAAGATTCCAAACTGAAAATATTGGGAATAACAGAAACTAAAAAGAAAGGACAGGGATGTACAGAAACAGAAGAGGGAAATATCCTAATATATAGTGGCGTAAACAAAGAAGACAGAGCGAGAGCAGGAGTAGCATGCCTGATTGCAGAAGAATGGAAAGAGAGGATAAAAAGCTGGGAATGCTACTCAGAAAGAATACTAAAAATAGAGTTGGAAACACCAATTGAAGAAGAAACACTGCTCAATATAATAGTAGTATACGCGCCGAATGAAGACGCGAAAAAAGAGAGTAAAGAAAAATTTTATGAAGAACTACAAGAGGCCTGGGACTCCACAAGAGGCACAAGTATACTAGTAGGAGACTTCAACGGGAGAGTGGGGAATAATAGCAAAAAATATGCAGACGTAATTGGCAAAGAAGGGGAAGATATGTTGAATGACAACGGAAGAAGACTCCTAGAATTTTGCGTTTGAAACAACCTGATTATCACTAATACCATATTCACACATAAAGCAATCCACAAGTTCACTCGAAGGATGGCTAGCAGGAACGAAGAATCGATAATAGACTACATAATTGTACCAGATAGCATTAGAAAACTTATAAAAGATACTAGAGTACGGAGGAAACCGGAAATAGACAGTGACCACTTCCTGTTAGTATCAGAAATAAAAATGAACCACAACACCAAACAAACGGAATTTGTAGAACGGCCAAACACAAATGCAGAAAAAATTAAGATACATAAACTTCGGGAGACGGGATACATACAAAAATACCAGGAGCTTATTAAACAGGAAGTAGACAAAGACAAAGAAGAAGAAGACGGAGATATAGAACAAATGTGGGGAAATTTCAAGAGAGTGGTGCTAACAGCAGCAGAGAAGAGCTGTGGAAAAAGCAGGATTAAACCCATCAAAAAGCAGACGGCATGGTGGACAACAGAGGTAAAAAACGAGATAAGAAAGAAAAAGGAACTATGGTACAGATATCTGAACACCAACCAGCAGACAGACCTAGAACTATACAAACAGCAGAGGAACATAGCAAAACAGACCGTAAGAGCTGCCAAAAACCAAGCATGGGAAAAATTTGGCGAGACCATGGAGAATAACTACAGCAACAACCAAAAACTATTCCACAAGGTAATGAAATCCTTCAGGAAGGGAAATAAGAACCCGCTGCCGCAAGTAGAAGACAACCACGGCAAGGTCATCACAAATCCCACCGAAATTATAAATAGATGGAGACAATACTTTATGGCTCTATTAGAGGGTACAGAAACTGATGAAAACAGTGGAGAAAACACGGAAATCGAAGAAATTAGAGCAGAAGCGAAGCGAGACAATAGTCGGACGGAAGTCCCAAAATACCCAATAACAAGAAAAGAGCTGCGGGAAGCAATAGACAAACTGAAACTCGGGAAAGCAAGCGGGCACGATGGAATCTACCCAGAAATGGTAAGAACAATGGGAGAAGACGGGCTAAAAATGTTACTTAACATCATGAACAAAGTGTGGCAAGACAAGAAGATTCCGGAAGACTGGCAAACAGCCGTCATCCTGCCCATATTCAAGAAGGGCGACAGTAAAAAATGCGGGAATTATAGAGGAATATCACTACTTAGCGTACCTAGAAAGCTATACGAAAGGATACTAGAAAATAGGCTGAGGAAACAAGTGGAACACCAACTTGAGGAATCGCAATGCGGTTTCAGGACCGGACGAGGGACAAGCGACCTAATATTCAGCCTCAGACAACTGACAGAGAGAGCCATAGAATATGACCAAAGGATTTACTGTTGCTTTATAGACCTAATCAAGGCTTTCGACCGCATACAAAGAGAAGAAATATGGAAGGTACTGAGAAACAGGAATGTAAACGACGAATTAATAAGAAGCATACAGAGTCTATACAAAACAAGCCGGAACTATATAAGAACAAACAACAGAAAATCGGAAACGTTCCTAACTAGACTAGGAGTCACTCAAGGAGGAACCTTGAGCCCGCTATTATTCATAATAGTGCTAGACGATATAATCAAGGAAGTTAAAGGACAAATCAAGAAATACCACGCAGGATACTATAAGCTGAAGCCCATATATATAACAGAAATGGCCTACGCGGACGACATGCTAATAATCGCAAACAATGAACAAGACCTACAACACAACATACACATATGGGACGAAGCACTGGAAGAAAGAAACATGAAGATCAACGTAGAAAAATCAAAGACAATGGTTATTGCAAGACAACAGGAAGACATCGCGATAGAAGTGAAGAACCATATATTAGAACAGGTAGAAAGCTTCAAGTACCTGGGAACAACAATCGCAGCCGATGGGAAGCTAGAGGAGGAGCTCAACAGCAGAATCAAGACAACAAACAGATTACACGGGGCGCTTTATAAAGGACTTATGAACAAAAAAGAAATCTCTAAAGAAGTTAAAAGCAAAGTCTATAAAGCAGTATACATACCCACCCTCACATACGGCAGCGAGGCATGGACACTAAACGATAAACAGTATAACCGCCTTCAAGCAGTAGAAATGAAAGTGCTGAGGAAAATTAGAGCAGTAACAAAGCGAGACAGATACAGAAACGATAAAATCAGACAAGATCTGGAAACCAAACCATTGCGCCAACATATAGAAGAAAACAAACTAAGATGGTTCGGACACCTAATTAGGATGGAGGAGCAAAATGCAACCCAAATAATATGGAACTGCAAGACACAGGCAAAAAGACCAAGAGGTAGACCCAGAAACAAGTGGAATAACACAATAGGGAAAATCCTACAGGATAGAGGGAAGAGATGGATAGAAGCCGTAGAACTAGCAAAGGACCGGAAAATATGGAGAAACTTGGTGAGAAGACCCCAACCCAAGATGGAACACCTCGACACCAATACTGGTATAAGAGGACAGGATTAAGAAGAAGAGTATATAACACTTACATTGGTGGAAAAGAGCTGTTTTCAACAAGAGTAGGTTTGTAAAGATCTATTAAGCAGAACCGGACTTACAGCCGTTCTTTCATAACTAGGTTCCCAATCTCCCCCAACTCTTATTTGAAAAGATAGATTAAAACTTGTTTAATAAAAAGTACGCAGAATTTTCTGTAAAACTTGATTATCGTATTCCCTTTAATTAGGCAAATTTTGTAAAATTTGGCTTTTTAAAATTTTGGTATTCAATTACGCCGTCTAGTGGTGCACCTACAATTCTATAAATAAATTCCAGGTGTTTCTCGAGGCCACTTTTGTTATACAATTTTTTTTCCCAAGCTGTATTATAATCCGATCTGAATATATAGCCGACGGCCGTTCTTATTTGCTCACCCAGTACATATACATTCAATGGTCGAGTTCAACAAAATTTATTGAATTTCAAAAATTAAATCTTCTATCCACACGCAACCATCGACTTCTTTCAATATTATATAAAGAAAGATAAGGTTTCTTATTTAATTGAAATTAATAATAAAATTTCAGGATCACGATAATCACAAACACTCATTATAATATATTCCAACATAGGTCGGGTATAATAATATTCCAATGTTTTTGAACTTTTAATTGATTGCTTGATAAACCAATCTATTTCCCTTTCAGTAATGAAGGCACACATCTTCTTCGCTATTTATTTCTGTCCCAATTCCACATTAATTTATTTAAAACATTTTGATATTCATCTTATTATTTATTTAATTTTTATGCTTACATACAATTCAAACAAATTTTCCTCACATATAAAATCTTTTAACCCCATTTTAACCCAGTATACTTACAGGTTTGGCGCAATTGTAAAAAATACTTACTTTTACATGCCAACTAAAATACTAAAATTTCAAAAAAATCCAACGATCCTGAGTTTACATATAAAAGTGTACCTTGCCCTTGTCTGAAATCTTTTATGGGGAATATCTTTGGCTTTTCCCATTGTTCACAAGCGTCGGCGAAATATTTATACTTTAGTACACTATATATTTATGCAAAATAGCACTAATTATACTATATTAACGTCATTTCAAGTCTTAGATCCAAAAGATCCACTTAAAACCAATATTTACTATTCAAAATAACATGACAAAATGTAATGTTTGACATTTCACAGCAGAATTAAAAAGGTATTGTCAGAATTAAAATTATCAAAACATATGGCTCAAGAAATAAATTTATATGTGCATTAAGAGCGATTGAATCTTAAATAATTCGAAAATCTTTAGTGTAACTATTAATTTGGCCACCCACTGTAACACCAGTGAAATAAATACTTTCATTGTACTTTAATATCATGCGCGCAAAAATTGTATGTATGTTAGGTTTTGAAAATCGCCCGTTCTTTAGAGGTACTGAAGATTCAGCTCATTGATGGACAAAGTTTAACAAAGACGTTTCCATTTCTTTAGCATCAAGTTATTGTGTATCTCAGTTATATCACCGCGATGGTTTGCGCTACTTTAATGAATTCCTGCGGAGAGAGTCGTCTGTGATTCTCATTGTATTCCAGTGTGAAACAGCTTTGCCAACCATACTATAAATACTTAGTTTTGATAGGGATATTCGTTTAATAATATAAATACTTATAACATTTTAACAGAAATTGTAGCTATGCTCCAGATATTACTTTCATTGTTAGTATCCTCTGTTAGAGGATGGACTAGATACTCATATTTTTTGTTTTTATGACATAGGTTAATAATAATAATAGATAATCATAGATTTTATTTGTCTACAAGTTTAAAAAATCCATTTACAGATCAAATTCATACTAGTTGGAACATAAGAAAGTTTCTAAAAAGAAAGCTATGAAGGACAAAAATTGTGGCATCTTCATTACCAATCAAGTTGTAACTCACTTAATAACTAATGAATTGAGTCTCAATGTGTATTGGAAGATGAAACATTATACAACAATCTTGCTGTTTTAAAATTGGATTATATAACTTCATGGACAGCAAATATATGTAGGTTACATGAGATACTACTAGGCAAGTAATTAATAAATAGTAAAAAGAGAAATGGGCTTAAATTAGAACCTTGAGGATCACCTGAGGTAGCATAGAAGGTTTTAGATTTATAATTATTGTAAATTACATATTGATTAGGCATGATATAGAAAAGATAGTAGGTAATCATTAAGTCCAAACTCATCAGGCTTTTTTATAACAACTGTATGGGATAAGTGATCGAATGCTTTAGAAAGGCCTTAATATATAATATCAACTTAACCACAGTGATCAAGTTTTTGTGAAATGTATAGGGTTAAACTCATCAAATTATTTGTAGTAGATTTTCCTTTTACAAACCCGTGTTGATATGACAAAATATAATTTCTAACCAATGAATCGATATAAATATACAGGGTGATTCCAAAGCTAGAGTTATCCTTTCACAAGCGAGCGCATAGGGCTTCAAAAAATAATATTTTTTCCTTTGGCGCTTTTACGGAATATCAACATCAACGGAGATACAGGATGTCAAAGTTTTATTTAAAAGATTAAAATTTATTAATAACTGCCAAACCACTTGAGATAATTAAACAAAATTTTGGTGTCAATAGCTACGTGGCAGGGAAATTCTTAAAGAAATAAAATATTTTTGGGTTTATCAGTGGCGCGCGTATAAAATAGTTGTTTTATATTTTTATAATTTTTCTAAAAATAAAATTATTGAATTTCTTGTTCAATTCTAAATAGAAAAGCTCTTTTATTATTTTTTTGGTACGACCCTCCGTTTTCGAGTAAAAAAATAAAAACCGTTTTAGTGCACGCCTAAAATTAAATGCTGTTTTAATTTAGAATTTCAAATTATTGAACCTTTGATCAAATGCGGCTGGAAAATTTTGTTTATCTCTGTTGTCAAGAAGTAACCGGTCAATTAGTTTTCCTTCGTAATTTTATTAACGTTATCAATACAATAATGGCTCACGTTTATGAAAATAATGAATTCGTGGATATGCAGATTATTTACGGAGTGTCGGGCAAATGCCGCAGCCGCTTCTCGCTTATACGCGGAACGATTTCCGTTGCGAGTTCATCCTTCATACCAACGTTTTATTGAATTAGTTCGTAAAGCCAGGAAAACTGAAAACCTACGAGGACAACACGGTGATCATGCAGGAGGGCCCCGACAACGTGTGAATGTTCAAAATGAAGAAGTAGCATTACATCTTATCGCAGAAGCCCAACAGGAAGTACCCGGGAAATTGCAAGCCAGATCGGAGTAAGTCAAAAAAAGTATGGGCAATATTACACGAAAATCTGCTGCATCTTTTTCACATTCAACGTGAACAGGCGCTGCAATCTGCAGGTCATCCGCGCAGAGTTCAGTTCTGTGAATGGCTGTTACAAAAACAAGCAAGTGACGAAAACTTCACTAAAACCATTTTTGGCTGTGGACGAAGCAAAATTTACTGGCGACCGCATAAATTACTTCCGAAACACGTACGTTTGGTCTATAGATAACCCACATGCCATTAAACAAGCAAATGTTCAACATCGATTTTCCGCCAATGTATGAGCAGGTCTTGTGAATGAAACGCTCACTGTACGACATATTTTCCCAGATCGTTTAAGTTTTTAAACTTTTTACGAAATGAGCTGCCGGTTTTGTTAGATGAGTTGCCGTTAAATATTAGACAAACCATGTGGCTTTTGCAATACGGACACCACCCCATTTTAATAGGGAAGTACGATTGTTTTTGGACGAAACTTTTCAGAATAGATGTATTGACCGAAATGGTGCAGTGCAGTGGCTACCGAGGTCACCGGATCTCACTCCATCTGACTTCTTCTTGTGGGGCTACATGAAGTCAATAGTTTTTACAGCTCTTGTAGAAATCATGGAGGAGTTACTTCGGCAGATAAAAGAGGCTGCAACGACTATTAGAGGAAAGCCAATTTCACTACTTCGGGCGGTGACCGATCAATGGAAGCGTCGCGCTCTTAAAAGTAAGTTCAGTTTTATTTAGAAAATTAACCAAAACTCAAAAAATTTTTTAACTTGTTTTCTGGAAAAATCATCGAAGTAATAGTCCCAATGCAATTTCACTATCACTTGCCATAAAACTCGTTGTACTTTAAATTTTGAATTTAAATAACAATTCATTTATGTAAAATTAGAAAAATGCTTTAAAACGGTTTTTACTTTTTTTTTACTCGAAAACGGTGCGTCGTACCTAACAATCATAAAAGGGCTTTTCTTTTTAGAATTGAGCAAGGAATTCAATAATTTTTATTTTTAGAAAAATCAGTGGCGTGCCGTTTTTTTTTAAAAATATTAAACTACGTTTTTATACGCGCGCCACTGGTAAACAAACGAATATTTTATTTATTGAAGAATTTCCCTCCCACGTAGTTATTGACACCAAAACTTTGTTTAATTATCTCAAGTGGTTTGGCAGTTATTAATAAATTTAAATTTTTTAAATAAAACTTCGACACCATGTATCTCTATTGATGTTGATATTTCGAAAATATTTTTTGAAGCCCTATTCGAAGGTGGAAGGATAACTCCAACTTTGGAATGACCGTGTATAATGTCATGTCGAATACTTTTCCTTAAAGTAGACACTAACAGGCATATAATTAATAACTTTTGTAAGATCAATTATTTTTAATACTGGACAAGTACAAGCTATTTTCCATTTATCTGAAAATTAATTCAAGTTGTATAATACAGAGTGGGCCACAGAAAATAGTCCACTCCGATATTTGGCAGTATTCATTAGACTTTAAGGTAATGCTGAAACATGTCGATTTTTGTTCCAAGAGGGACACATTTTTACGATACACATATGTCATTTGTTAACCCCTTCCCTTTCACTTCCCCAACCCCTTAATTTAAAATAGGGAATGTACCATGTGTGGCACATCATTAGAAAGGCATTTAGATGGAGTATTCAGGCATATGATCATACATGATTTTTTTTCGATATTTACACCGTCTTTGCAAAAAAAGTCTTAATTAATTTAAAGTGCAACACCTCTTAAAAATGAAACACAACGCAAAAATCTAGTGTAATTAAAGTAACTAAATTATAAGTTATGATACACAAAACAATTTACTCAAATTAATAATGAATTAGATTCTCAAAATGGTGTCTATCGACTTCCAGACAATTGTAGAGTCGCTGTTCGAAATTACGTCGAACGTTTTAAAGCATTTCAGTGTTATTAGACTGCATTCATGTACTATTCGTCGTCTTAGTACTTCTAACAAAGCGGGTTCGGTCGTATAAATTTTGTACTTCTAACAAAGCGGGTTCGGTCGTATAAATTTTGCTCTTTAAATAACCTCACAAAAAGAACGTTAAATCGCGGGATTTTGCAGGCCATTCAATGAAGCGTCTTCTTCCCATCCATTGCCTAGGAAATCGTTCATTAAGATATTGCCTTACAGCTCTACTATAATGCGGAGGTGCGTTGCCTTGTTGGAAAACAAACCATCTTCTGAGTATCTATTATCATTTTGGATTATATCTGTAAGAGCGGGATCAATAGTCTCTTGTAATAATTCGACATTGTTTCTCCGTTTAAATTTTGTGGCAAAAAAAATGGCCCAACAATACGATCCCCATAAATTCCTTCCCACATATTTTAAGAGGATGCTGGGTATGTTTCGCGGAATACTCCAGAATTTTCGTCAGTCCAGTAACGGCAATCGTGTCGATTTACGGTACCGTTTAGAAACAAGGAACATTCATCCGAAAAACAAAGATTGAATATAAAGTTTGCATTAGTATTTATTTTGTTAATCATAATCTCACAAAACTGTATTCGCCTGCCTGGGTCATCTTCATTTATTTCCTGTACCAAATTTATCTTGTAGGGTTGAAATTTATGAAGTTTCAAAACCCTACCAACCGTAGTGCGCGACAAACTAGAATCTTCCTCCAGTTTTCTTGTACTTGTTGTAGGACCTAAATTAACACGATTTTCATAGTTCTTTGTTTTATTAGCTGCTGACCCTGTCTGACAAAATGTTCTAACTAACTAATACATAAGTGATCAAATTTCTTGTCTTCATGAAGCTGCTCTTCTTGCACACTTCCCGTTTTCAAAAAATATGGAAACAATCTCAACTCGTTCTGCAATTGAATATACAATTTTGAAAGTATTAAAAAAATACCTAACTTGATTTACTAACAGTAATGGTAAACAAACTGTCTTGGTATCAAATTACTAATTTTTTACAAAATTTCTTTTAATTTACTTTTGATGTGACAGATAAAATTGACACATTATCAAAACATACGCGTTGCGTTTCATTTTTAAGAGGTGTTGCACTTTAAATTAATTAAGACTTTTTTTGCAAAGTCGTAAATATCGAAAAAAATCATGGATGATCGTATACCTGAGTACTCCATCTAAATGCCTTTCTAATGATGGTACATTTCCTATTTTAAATTAAAGGGTTGGGGAAGTGGAAGGGAGGGGGTTGACAAATGATATCTGTATCATAAAAATGTGCCCCCCCTTGGAACAAAAATCGACGCGTTTCAGCATTTCTTTAAAGTCTAATGAATACTACCAAATATCGATGTGGACTGTTTTCTATAGCCTACTCTGCATACTTAATCTTACGTAAATTCATTCATTGAAATACATTGAAATATACAACTGAAGCATTTATACAGAACCGTACAATCGGGCAGTACCATTTTCGACTTTTGATATTAACGCTATACCGTCCTCGGAACTGATCAAATAAGTCATCTCCTCCCATTCGGTTGTTGCAATCTTTGATAAGTGATGATTGTAGAACATCTATCTTCCCCTTATGTACTCCGCTATATCTACTGCAGGTAGTCACTTTATTGACAATTTCGTCCGTTCTATTGGTATATAGAATAACTTGACTGTTATTATGCCACTTAAAGATACCAGGATCACTGCTAAAGTTCGCGGAATCAAGTACTTCTTCTGCGATTGTCGTAATGGTAAAATTTGACATTTTTACCAATACAACTGACATTTATTGTTTGTTTGATTGTACACAGACTTTCGATACGGTTTAACGCTACAGCAATGTATGAAAAAAGTAAATTTGTTGAAGCCCCGTCCAAAACGATGGTCTACAAATGCTTTGCAGAATTCAAACATGGAAGATCTACTTTTGATAACGATTTTCGCGAGAGTCGGCCATGCACTTCTGTTGTGGCAAAGAGTATTGATGCTGTGCGAGAAATGGTTTTATTTTATTTTATGAGAGCGACATACAGCATGCAGTGAGATACAGGCATCCTTAGGCATTGCTGCGAAACAAATACCATTTTGAAACAAAATTTAAATGTCAGGAAACTTTGTAGTCGTTGGATTCGTCACAATCTGACAGAAGCTCAAAGAAAAAGAACGTGTCAAGAAGTGGCGCAAGGAATGCTTAAAAAATTTGACCATGGTCGTTCAAATTCTGTATATTACATTGTAACAGGTGACGAAACATGGATATATTTATATGAGCCTGAAACCAAACAACAATCATCTGTATCAAAATGAAACGCATCAACAAAGGTGGTGTGCTCGCGAAGCGTTTTAAAGAAAATGATTGCTTGTTTTTTCGGAAAACCGGCCATGTTGCAACTGGTGCAGTGGAGGATCGAAGAACAGTTACTGCTGATTGGTATACTTCAATTTGTCGTCCGCTCCCCTCCCCCAGGTGATCGGTGAAATTTGAAAAAACAGTATAAATAAGCGATTAATTCTGCATCGTGACAATGCAAGTGCGCACACAGCACGACAAACTACAGAATTTTTGACTAGTCAAAATATCAAATTAATGACTCATTGCCCATATTCGCCTGAGCTGTCTCCCAATGACCTTTTTTTTTGTTCAAAAACATCCAAAATAAAATGCGTGGTAAGCGTTTTTATCACTTCAAGAAGCCGTTGAAGCCTTTAAAAGTACTTGTTTTGGAGGTACCTCGCTCAGAGTGGCAAAAATGTTTAGAAGATTGGTTTTACCGAATGCAAAAGTTTATAGATCTTAAGGGAGAATATTTTGAAAAACAAAATTTTTACGTAATATAATGTTTGCATTTTTTATATTTTACACGAATTTTAGCAGTGACCCTCGTAGATAAGTTACTTTTAGTGGAGCTTTTTCAATCCTATCGCTACGAATTGTACCGGTTATGTGATTGTTGCATTCTCTCATTTCTTCTACAACCGGTTGAAATAATTGTCCTGGAAAATTTCACTACCTTCGGGCACAATGCTTAGGACCAAGTTTTTAGTTACTGAACTTGCCAATGTTACATGTGGATCTCTCTCTTCACGACCATCATGAAGTCCAAACTGAACACAATACCCTTCAGGTTTATTCAAACAGCAAAACTTAAACCCAATGGGTTCTTGGTTTCATCAATGGACCAAACACATGATAAAGATTCTGCATATTTCTCAAATTTAGAGGGCATGTGGTTCAACAAGGGCCTAACTAATTCATCATCAGGAATATCATCGATATCCGTATCATTTTCAGCATTAGGAAGAACACTAACCTATTTTGTGTCACCCAGTTTCTTGCTGAACGTCTAGATAATAAACAGCAGGTGGATGTTGTATATATAGACCTACGTAACGCATTTGATACTATTCATCACGGTGTACTTTTGAATAAACTCGAAAATTTTGGTTTTGCTGACAGTTTAATCAAACTTTTTAATTCATATTTCAATAATAATAATATATAATATAATAATAATCGCAGTTTAACAGTTTTTACTACAATGGTTATAACTCAGCTCCATATATACAAACCTCAGGTGTGCCGCGAGCTCTATTTTGGGTCCAATGTTTTTTAATATATATATATATATATATATATATATATATATATATAAATAACTTGATTGACAACATTAAAGTAAGTTGTTTAATGTATGCAGATGATATTAAATTGTTTAAAGTAATGAATACTTAATCATTATGCTTTAATTCTGCAAGGCGCTCTGGAGAGCATTCTCACTGGGTGCAGCTCGCATAATTTGACAGTCAATGAATCTAAATGCTCAGTAGTTTCGTCCTCGCGTAAACTTAACGACATTATATTTCACTATAATGTAGATGGGTTTGTCTTGGGTTGACCTGATACTGTATGTGATCTTGGAGTAGTAAATGTAAATAAAGTTTATGTAGCCTAGGCTACATAATTCGAAATACTAACAATTTTTCTATACAATCTATTATTATTCTGTACAACTCTTATGTTCGTGCGAAACTGGAATACGGTATAGTGTCCTTTCTACGCTGTGTGCATTAGTGCTCTTGAGAAGGTTCAAAGACGTTTATTAAAGTATTTGTTCTTCCGAACATATAATCACTATTCACCTCGAAACTGTTCTCATGAACGTTTATTGAATGAATATAGGTTTGTATCCTTAGAGATTAGAAGAAAGATGCACGCTGTAATATTTTTATATAAAGTTATATCGCCTTTAATCGACTGCACAGAGATTCTCAACATAATCCAATTTAAAGTTCCAAGAATTAATTCTTGTTCAAGTAATGTGCTCTACCTACGAGCCACTCGAACTAACGTCCTTTTATATTCCCCTTGTACAGAATGATCTCGGCTTACTCTTCAATCGAAGCTATTCTGGATATTTTTAACTGCACTATTAAGCAGATCAAATCGGCTATGGTAACTCGTAATTTACCCATTCATAATATACCTTAGACCTCTAGGTGGTAAATAATAATTTCCGTTTATTGTAAACTTGATACCACTTGTTCTCCTCCTAAGTAATTGGGCACAGTATGCCTGTTAAGGAGAGTATTCTAATAATAATAATAACAAGTGTTATGTCTCCAGCCTCAGCTTCTTCTAATTTTTCGTTTTCTGATTCCTCTATTAATTCTAACAGCTCTTCTGTTGTTAAGGACCTTCTGAAAATGACAAACAATTGCTATATACTAAAAATAAAAATAGTTCTTTATTACTATTAATGCATTAAAATACAGTACTAAGGCCTTTCGTATAATTTTTCATACGCCACGTTTTAATATAACCTAAAACACTGAAATATTCCATGTATTTGACATGCACGCTTTAGACTTATTGACACTATTCTTCTATGCACAGAAACAGTTTTATATTAATAAAATATTATTTGTCTAAAATATATAGAAAATACTTACTTCATTTCCCTTTTCGAGAATTCTCTCTTGGTATACACACGTTCATTCGTTGACGACTCCAGTTTTACTGATAGTATGATTTCTACATTCAGAAGGCCACGTTGCCAATGTGTACAAAAGATATTTAAAAACTTTGTACGTTACTTGATTTATTGAATATTACGAGGCCGAATCAAATATTAACGCTCCTTTGGTGAAGTGAGTATCATGACGTCTTGATATATGTTGGGTGGGAATGTAAAGTGCAGGGGAGTAAATCGGTTCGGCTCGCCAGAGCAGATTGGCTGTTAGTAGCATCATGTATGAGCAAGAGGTGCACACGTCTGTTGAGCAACGCATTATTATAAAATTTTTGTCGCGGGAAGCATAAGACCTGCCGAAATTTTGCGTCGACTAACTGTACAGTTTGCTGAAAAAACGTTTTCAAGTACCGAAGTCTACGATTGGCACAAAAAAATTTCCGATGGCCGAGAGTCGGTGCAAAATGAGACCCATGCACGCCGACCGCGGACAAGCGCCAGTGAGACTAATATTCTTGCGATCCGTGAGATGATTGAAGGAGACCGTCGCCTTACAATATGGAAAAATGCTGCATACACGTCGAGGTATCGTGTGGGAGTGCCCAATCAATAATTTTCGATGATTTGGGATACATAAAAGTGTCGGCAAGGTGGGTTCCTCGCCTCTTGATGGAAGATCATAAAGCAAATCGCCTTGCCGTGGGTGAAAGACTTTTGGCACGATATTGAACAGAGGGGAATGATTTCTTGAGGCACACTGTCACCTGTGCTGAGACGTGGGTGCATCATTACACCCCGGAGTCTAAGCAGTCAAGCATGGAGTGGCGAAAACCTGGAAATCTGCACCGCGGAAAGCCAAGGCCCGTATTTCTGCTGAGAAAGTTCTTGCAACGGTTTTTTGGGATTGCAGATTCATATTGCTCGTTGATTTTCTCCATGAACGGCGTACAGTTAATGCTGTGTACTACTGCCAATTACTTAACGAATTGAAACTGGTCTATCGACAAAAAAGGCGAGAGGTGCCTGTTGGAAGTGCGATTCTGCTTCATGACAACGCTCGGCCATACACAGCTGCATTAACCCAAGAAAAATGGGACAGAATTGATTGGAAAACACTGGAACATCCGCTATACAGTCACGATCTGTCGCCGTGGGACTGCCACATGTTTGTGCCACTCAAAGAAGAACTGGGAGCTCATCACTTTGACTTTTACGCGACCAGATTCATTCTGTGATGACGCAATTATATAGATGACGTAAGTGGAGATTATATAGAGAATAAATGTTTTAAAACAAAGGCCGGTTCATATTTGATTCGTCCTAGTAGTTTAAAATCAACTTGATTTTCAGATAAAAAACGTATGAATTTTTAGAGGGGATAGGACACAACGGCCACTGGACACAACGGCCACACAGAATTTTGGTATGCCCATATCGGCCGCACTGGACACGTCGGCCAAATGTGATATGTGGACACAACGGTCACCTTGGTCGTAACGGCCACAGCTCTAGTTGGACACAACGGCCACACTGGACACATCGGCCAAATATGATATGCGGACACAATGGCCACCCTGGACTTAAGGCCCACAGCTCTAGCTGGATACAACGGTTACCTTGGACACAACAGCCACTGGACACTACGGCCACATAGGATTGTGGTAGACCCAAATCGGCCACACTGGACACATCGGCCAAACATGATATGTGGATACAACGGCAACTTTTGGCTCTTATGAATGAGTATTATTTTACGCATGGCTATATTTTTCTGTATTGTATTGTTATAAATTGATCTAAAAGGCATTGCTACATTTTTGGTGATTGGATATGTTTGTTGTAAGGACCGTTATTACACCTGGTTATAAACATACCAAAGTTTATGTAATTAAATAATTTTTTTTTGGATCTCCGATATAATTACTTTCCCTAATTCCAAAATTCAATTTTAATGTAATTTTATACAAGAATTATTTACGCATAGTATATTTATTCATCTTGGTTTTAACGTGTTATACGTAAGTTTGTCAATATTACTTGTGGAGCGCCAGAGACTGACATAAATATTTAAATATTTGTTATTGGAATAAACTATATTGAACTGTTGACTTGTTACTTTTATACTTGTGTTTATCGCTATAACTATTTTGGCTTTATCTATGTTTGTTTATAAAGGTAGGCCCTTTATAAGGGGATTCTAGTTTACCATCGACAGGAGTACTTCATTCCCGAAAATCTTGATGGTTGGCGCCTTTGGTTTTCTTCTGTCTCCGAACCACGCCGGAGGTAGCGCGGTGACTTTTATTTTGTGTGGTCCCTACTTAAACTATTTTTTTAAGACCTTTATTAAATTTTGCCTAATCTACCAAAAACGACCGTTTTTTAGTTTTAAAAAAGTAACCCTTTTTGCATCCGACACCCTCCCTTAAGATTTTTAAATGGCACTACCTACTTAGTGATACATCAAATTAAAGGAAATCAAATTCTCTTTTTAAAAACTTTTTTCAAATTTGTTAACTACCTCAACAATTTTTTTATTGTTTTATTCATTAGCTTTAGAACTACATAGATTTTTTGTAGCCTATTATTAAAAGAATGATTTTAGAAACAATGTAACAGAGTGTTTTGTTATTAAACTCACCCGCTAAAACTATAAAAGTTCTAAAGCTAATTAAAAAGCCATAAAAGAATTTAAACCGGGGTGAGTAACCGCTCGTTTTAAAAATAGTAATATCAGGACTGCCAAATACTTTTTTATGAGAAATAATGATTTAATGACTACTAAAAATGGAAGTAATGACGAAATAATGACTAAAAAGTATGGGGGTTTCTAGCAATAAAAATTAGAAAATTTAAGTTTTACAATCGCAATTTTTACACAAATAAGTAGAACGGTGGGTTGTGACGCTTTTACGTTGCAATGGACGGTTATGATCGCTTAAGGATGATCGTTGGATTAATAAGATTATATACAGGTTTATTCAGGAATAAGAAAACACAAAATAACTGCAATATAATAATGATCCTCGGGCGCCAATCCAGGTTTAAGCAGTGGTTTCTTCCCTGGAGGCCTGGATTCCTCCTGGAGATAACTGCAAAAGCGTCACTGGTCCTGGGGATCTCAGCGGAGACGTCGGTATCCCGAGGTCTTCGGCGGTAGTCGGATCGGTGCTGCTGTTATTAATCGGCAAACGGACCGTGAAAAATCTTCTGAGTTGAGATTTAAATAGTTTAAAAAAATAATCAATTCGGTATTGCAAAACGGAAGGAAGAAAACTTTTTTGATTAATAAAAAAAATTGATCAACCTATTATATAAGATAATTTTATAATTAAACGGTTATGAATAAAAAAAACTTCACATAGCCTAACAAAATTACTCACGAAATAAAAATAAATGTAATTTATTAACCCAGGATGGACCAAGGGTGGACAAAAAGTACCCACGATTTCGATTTTTGGCTATATATTTTTTAATTATTCCTTTAAAATTCTGAAAAAATTAGACATTGTTCCTATACATGTAGTGCAGCTTATATTGTGATAGCGAAGGCGTTATGCATATTTAAATATAGTTTATATTGAAAAAAGCCTTAGTCCAACCTGCGACTAACATGGTTATACGCAGTCTGGCGTTCTGTGTAGCGGTAGCGTTGTAATTACGAGTTATTTGTTGCGTTTGTGTTGTTTTGTAAGTTGATTTAAAATTGCTAAAAATTAGTGAGTGCGATGTCAAACATTTCCTAGACTTTTGTTAGTGCTGTTGTTAGTAAAAATGAGTAAATATTTAACTCAAAAGGAATTATAGTTTGAGGCAGAAAACGTGTCAGATTTTGAGGTTATGTCAGTGGGTGATGCCGAAAATAGTGACTCGGATGTAAGTGAACCAGAGGACAGTTACAGTTGTTTATCAAGAAGAAGCCAGGGATGAGTTAGATGAGAGCAGTTCTGATATTTCTCTAAATGGCGATAATGCCGCCCAAGAGTATAAAAGTAAATCAGGTAGAATTTATTTAGCACATCCTCCACGGTACGGTCGGAAAGCAGTCCCAAATATTTTTCGCGACTGACCAGGTTTACGTACTGACGGAAAGGTTCAATCGATTCTGGAATCTTTCTCGAAATTCATTACAACAGAAATCCTTCAAAAAGTTGTAACGCATACAAATGAGGAATCAGAAATTAAAAATGTAGAAAAGACTGATGCAATAGAAATTATGGCACTATTGGGTGTTCTGATTTTGATGGGTGCTAATGATGACAATAATTTAGACTATCATGATTGATTTTCTGAGAAATTTGGACGAGCAGCTTATATTGGTGCAATGTGCCGCAACAGATTCAGAGAATTGTTGGGGATTTTAAGATATGATAGCAAAACTACTCAGCAGGAAAGGCGAGCTGAAGACAAATTTGCTCCTCTTCGTGAAATTTTTGAAGAGATATATGAATCATTCTTGAAATATTTTACACCGGGTATGAACGTCGTAATTGATGACATGTTGTCCTTATTTAGAGGGAGGTGCCCGTTCAAAGTATTCATGAAAGATAAACCTGGAAAATACGGCGTTTTGATAAGGATGCTAGCAGACTGTGATACACGTTACGTTCTACGCATGGAAGTTTACGCAGGTAAAACAGAAGGTAGTACCTCAGAATCTAGAGGTCCAAAAGGAATTGTAAAACGACTTTTATCTCCAGTTCGTAATTCCGGTCATAACGTTACAACTGATAGATACCACACATATGTAGAGCTAGCAGAAGAATTGTACACAAATTTTAAACTTACACTAGTTGGGACCATGCAACTAAACCGTAAACACATACCCGAAGTGCTGAAAAAAACTGAAGGAAGACGACTCTATTCCAGTATGTTTGCCTTTACGGATCCCAAGACTGGACAACCTCCTGTTACTTTGGTTTCATATGTTACACGTGAAAAACCCACAAAAATATTGATTCTTCTTTCAACGCAACATACAGATGATATTGTTGGTACGGACAAAAAGAACAAATCTGATATAAATCTCTTCTATAATGACACCAAGGAGGAGTGGACGTCATCGATCAGATGGCCAGAAAATACACAACAAAGCGATCCACAAGACGATGTCCACTATCAATTTTTTATACATTGATAGACATTGCAGCTCTCAATGCGTATTCTTTGTTTATACTAAATTTTCCAAACTGGAATGAGAATAAGACCAATCGTCGTCGCTTATTCCTTCAAGAAGTTAGACTTGCTTTGCTGCTACCAAACGTAGAAAGATCAAAAAACGTCAACGGTTTACACTCACATATCGTACTGGCCATGGAAAACCTACTGGAGAGAAAGTTAGAACCTAAAAAAGTAACTGAAACGTCATCTCACGTTATGAAGGGTAGATGCTATTTTTGTTGCAAAGTGGTATCATCTAAAAATCAACAGATAAGTAAGTTATCAAAAACAACAATTACTTGCTGTAAATGTCAGAAATGTGTATGTGGAAAGCACAGCCAGAAGTCCAACACCTGTGTAAAGTGTGATGTAGATTCTAGTGCTGATAGTAAGTGAAAATAGTCGATGTAATAAGTATAGTATGTAAAAATAAAGATTTTCTATTTCGGCTTAGCGCTTTATTACTCTGAGACATTGGAAATATACAGCCGTTTCTTTCTCGCGACAATGGAAATGTAATCCTATTCCAGAAGTTACCAAACGTTTTCAACGAACTCAGTCCGGTACTGAATTCAATATTCCGGTATCTCAAATACTTTTCCAGATATTAATGTAATGTGTGCTTCTTAGTTCTAATTTTGTTTTGTTTTATTTATAAGAATGTACGTTATGTTCTGCATGTACAATTAATGTCACTATTAGTAAACAATAAAAACTGGTTTATGCATATCAATTCCTTTTTAATTACCAATTAATGATTTCGTTGTTGCACATTTCAAAATAAATGAATTATATTAAGTAATAAACCTCTGCATCCACACACAAAAAAAACTTTGCAACATAGTTAAAATTAAAAATCGTTCAAAACATTTTATAACTTCTGGAATAGAATTAAAATTCCATTGTGTTTACCTCTCACGAGCGGTCTTAAGTCATTGAGCAGGTAATTTACGCTTTCACTTAATCGCGTACGTTTCTATTGAAACCCAAACGTTAGAAAGAAACGGCTGTATATTCCCAATGTCTCAGAGTAATAAAGCGCTAAGCCGAAACAGAAAATCTTTATTTTTACAGACTATATTAATATTATTTTTTTACAGATTTAGAATGTTTTTAGGTTATTTTTGTATTTCCAAATAATTATCTTTTGAATAAAAAATGTTTGTACCCTTCAAACATATGTGGACATTTTTTACCCACCTTGGTCCAACCTGACACTGAAAATAGCTTGGTCCTGCCTGGTTAATAAAAAAAAAAATTAACCAAAGTTCGACAAATGACTAGCAGAAAATTAAACAAAACCAAAAAGCAACTGTTAAACTAAATTCTTCTTTTTATGCGGTCGGCTAAAAAATTAGAATCTAAGGTTTATAAAACAAACAGCGAAAAAAAATTAAAATAAAATAAATTGCACGCACGGTTTAAGAATGTATAATAAAATAATTAAAGAATCATGATAATTGTTAATTCTCTTAATCATTGATAATGTAAAATGTTACTAAAGGAAGAAACGCTGAACGATAACAAAGAAATTAGAGACTCAGGTCCAAAAGTAAATTTGTAAATTAAACTAACTAGGCAACTCTATTGTTATATGTAGATGATAACAAATCAATTTTAATTATTTACAATAATTAATTAGGCGGTAAGTTTGCAAACAGATAAGTAAGAAACAAACGTTTTTAATAAAAAAATCTTTTACACCATGATTTAGAATAAAATTAAATCAGTACTGATAAGCAGGTAGAAATTTACTTAATCTTCTAAATTTTTATAATAAACAATAGTCGATGATAAAATTGCTTATCACGGAATATTTGCAAACGTAATTTTAACTAAACTGGAAGTGTTAATATGGCTATAAAAATGAACAGGTGCATTATTAATTGTACAGTAATAATAACACTTACCTGTAACGGAGAGCGATGGCAAAGTAAAAAAACGGTGATTAATTATATTTAATATAATTTAAGGAAATTTGCGGTCACTATCAGACACCAACTTGTATTATCTTACCTTAATACTGCATGAACGTCAATTGCAATAAAATGATATCACGTTTACCAAATTGATAATGAAACTTGAACATGTAATATTTTGATGTTAAATGGCAAATTATTATATTTAAAGTTAAAAAATCTAAGTTGATATAATTATAATGACAATCAGTTAAAATAAATTATTACATTTTAGATTTCAATTAATAAAACTATATGTATATTATCGAATAAAATTTATTCAATCAATTAATTTCAAAAATTAAAAATACCGGGCGTTCAAATAAATCTGAATTGTAGTTGTACCGAAAATATGTAAGGATTGGGTTTTGTTTTTTTTATTAAATAACAGATCACGGTTGGGAATGGTATTTTTTTGTAACGGAAATTTTGTTACGTTACAGGGTTTATTATTTGGTTTTAAATAATATGGGAATAAAAATACTGATATTTTGGTTTCTTTAATAATAATAATAATGACAGACAGTTAAATAAAACATTTAATTCAAAAACATTATTTTGAAAGGAGGAGCCGGTAACTCTTGTGATTCGACATAAAAGAGCACTTTTAAGTAATACACGTTAATACTTATTTACTGCCGTTCATAACATAATAAACTTTTTAATTTAAAATTATTTTAATTTCTACTAAATAAACGAAAAGTCAAAAGTGGCGTTTTAAATAGAAATGTCCAAATTTTTTGTTCTTATTGTTGTGAAATATAGTATACCTATATAATTTTACGTTGGTAAGTAAAAGACGTCGGTAAGTAATACTTACCGACGAGTTGGGCCTCGCAAACAGTAAACATATCCTACTGCCTTAGAAACAGATATAGTAAATAAACGAAAAAGTTCAATGGTGCAAACAAATATGAACGCGTTTTTAGAACTATTCTGGTGATTAATAAAATATTTTTCTACATTTAAAAGTCTGTCTTAGTATGGGCAATAAACATAACAACACAAGCACAAATAAGCATTCTGTTGAGATCTTAAACCTTTTTGAATATTTAAATTATTTGTTGCAATATTTTCTAGCGAGAAAAACAATAAATTAATATGTGGAAGATATAGATAAGTAATCCTTTTGAACGTGGATTAAGCTTACGTTGTCACTAAGGGTATTTTAAAAAGGTAACCGCCAAGCTATTCTCAGCACATTATTTGCATTTACAATTGCTGTTGAGAAATACTTTTAAATAAATGTAAATCTTAGAAATTCGTAATTTAAGTAGCCGCGGCAAAGCAGCGGCACGCGTACCAATCCTTTTTAGACTTCCTCAAGAAACCTAATCTTTGCTTGTGTATAAGACAAAATTTAATAAAAGTGTTGCACGGTGTGATACCTTAGAGCCATATCATCAAACTCACATAACCGGGCAAGGGGGATTTCCAGGTCCTCATTTAATCTGCTAGTATTTTTGAAAATAAATATAACTGCAGATGTACCTACATTGTTTTGCTAATGTTCGTTTCCAACAAAAGTATTTAGTTTGGAATGCGTTTAGTGTTGCCTTGACTTTTGAATGAGTAATTAGCTAGTTCTATAATTAATCTAATTTAACCTACTCTATATCTCTTATAATAACATAGATAGCCACAGAACGTGGATAGATTCTAGACACCCTGTATATGTATAGAAATACATGTAATAACCAGGAACATAATTTGATTTAATAATACAAATTATAGTAAAACAACGTGCCTAATCATAAGGTGGAATAACATAATCACACAAAATTATTTATTTTATATTTCTCTTGTGAACTTTAACTTTTCTTCCAAGACATTTCTTCCTATAAACTTTCACTGCTTTCACAGCTTTTATTCTGGGGACTTCTTTTCCGAGGACCTTTTTTCCAGGTACTTTTTGTCCGCAGCGCTTATTTTCCGCGGGATTTTTTTCCGGAGTCTTTCAGGGGGCTTCATTTGCGAAACTTTTTTCCGGAGATGTTTTCCCGCCAACGAACGAAAACAGCATGTTTTCGATATAACTATAAATAGAAAACTATTATTTATCAGATTATATACTTACCGCTGTTGATTCTCAAGCCGACCTGAGCAATTGTAAAATCTTTATCACCCTCCTCCCCCGTCGCCCAAAATCTTTTTTTTATTTTACACATAAATAAGGTTCTGCGATAATTTTTTTATAGCTGTCAGTGGTCAAACTGCCTTTGCGAGGAGCCAAGAATCCATCTGATATTTGGCCGTTGTGTCCTCATATCATATTTGGCCGATGTATCCAGCGTGGCCGATATGGGCATACCAAAATTCTGTGTGGCCGTAGTGTTCAGTGGCCATTGTGTCCAAGGTGGTCGTTGTGTCCAAGCTAGAGCTGTGGCCGTTACGTTCAAGGTGGCCGTTGTGTTCGCATATCATATTTGGCCGATGTGTCCAGGGTGGCTGTTGTGTCCAACGAGAACTGTGACCGTTACGGCCAAGGTAACGGTTATGTCCACATATCACATTTGGCCGATGGGTCCAGTGTGGCCGATATGGGCATATTAAATTCTGTGTGGTCGTTGTGTCCAGACCCCTTTTTTAGACAGTAGGCCTTTATGTGTTAATATATTATCCAATTGTAAACTACTAGGCTACGTTAGAGAGGCGTTTACGACATGATCATTGTTGCCAGTAATTAAATTGTTGCTACCTACTGAACTGAATTTTAACGAAAGCCAGGCAACGTTGCCATAATCAACTGTCACCTCTAGGCAGAACGTCTTATAAATCGTTTCCTTTTAATGTAAATGGTAATATAATAACATCTAATAGCCTACTACATTGTAAAAAGATCGTAAATGGAAAATAAACTCTAGCTTCAATTTGTCTAAAAATTGGTGCAGTTTGATCTACAGCTATACAAAAGTATAAGGAATTACGATCTAAGACAATTATTTATTTATTTCTATTTCATTAGCAGGAAATTCTGCATTAATATACTGACTAAAATCAATTGTTATAAGTTTTGGTGCTATAAATCCTCCTGAATGTTTTCTGCCTTTATGATGGACACCAGCACCTGCTAATGGTACCGGAAATGCAGGCACGACTGGTTGTGCATCCAAAAATGGTACAGTTGTTTGGGCTGCGTCCATGTATGAGTCTGTCTGTGTGAACTCTAAATATTGTCCTGATTTCGAGTCTGGTTTTGAAGGAATTGTTTCACGTGTTGGTACATCTGGTACTTTTAAGTACACTTTAGTTCTAAAACAAATTTTTAAAGACTGTTTGAAAGTTTGGTACAAACCTAAGATTTTGCAACGTAGGATTAATATTGTCCTTCCAAACACTTCGATGAACTGGATCTAACAATTGTCCTGTTTCGAAATTAAATGGAGTCATGTATATTTCAAAATTTAGATGAGTCCCAATTTTTTTAAAGCGCACACCTGAATGTGAACTGTGAAATAAGGTTTGAATTACAATAACATACCTGTGAGTAAATGGCCGTCATCTGCTACTACATCATCAAGATCAATTGCTCTTTGCTTCCAACTTAAGGTATAGTAATCTTGATTATTGTAAATGTAGCGATCTGTTATGTTGTAACTGTTGACGGGTTTCCATTGAATAGTGTTTTGTTCAATTTCACCTTGTGGTAAAAGCTTACCTTCCTGAATTTGAAGGTGAATTATACGATTATGTTTGGTAAATCGTAATCCTGTTACAACTCTAAAATATTGAAGTTTAAATGGCATTAAAAAGGAGTAGTAACAATTGTGAGAAAAGACTACTCATATTCGTCATGCCTACACGAGTACAATTAAAACTAAAGGTAGCGTCCTTGGCAGAATTGCTCCTACAATAGTGGCCAATCTTTTGGTTATATAAATATGTAATCTTAATAAATACCAAATATGTCCAACAACTAACTAGAACTGAACATTATTATTAATTTTATTAAATACATAAATAAAAAGTTCACCTCGAGTAGGATTTGAACCTACGACCTGTACTTTGCTAGAGTACCGCGCTAACCAACTGCGCCATCAAGGTTCAAGCCCCAATCGATGTAAATTTTGTCTTTATGTATGTAGAACTGATGTATATATTGCAGGCTCGCATTCCATTAATATAAGTAATTTGATTGTAATCTCATTATATTTAGAATTTACATCAGTTCTACATACATAAAGACAAAATTTACATCGATTTTGAACCTTGATGGCGCAGTTGGTTAGCGCGTATCTAGCAGTACAGGTCGTAGGTTCAAATTACTCGAGGTAAACTTTTTTATGTATTTAATAAAATTAATAATAATGTTTAATTACTATTTACCTTTGAACTTATTCGTTCATAACAAAAACTTATAATTTAACTAGAACTGTGTTGAATAAGTGACTTTGCATTATATATACAAAATTTCCTTGTTTGACATTTTGCACAAATCTTAATTCTTAATCATTCAAGGTTTTACATCTGAAATATAGAAAGAAATTATAGTCAATTGTGGTAAAACTGTCAGCACCTATTAAAGGTACCTATTGGGTACATCTGACGGATGCGTCACGTCGGGGTCTATCACCTTTTCTGAGTGGATACCCTCTTCCGGCGCTCCGTTCCCCAGATATATACGCATTAGAAATTAATGTTTACAAATATTTCAGGCGACTGGGGGAGGGGGTCAATTGGGGGATAGGAGAAAGATCGACATAAGCTATCATATAGAGAAAACCTGAAGATAAGAGATGTACGAGCCAAGTTAGTTGTCAAAAGGTTCCCTTGCGATAACTTAAATTGCCCCCCTCCCCCATTTTATTACCCCGCGCGTGAAAGTCGTTGATAATTGTAAACCTCCACTAATTACAGAATCGAATGCAAAAAACGTATCTCGATATCTTCAATACTGAAGACGTATTTTAAATAACGATGACAAAGACGGGTAAATTAAATCACTTCGTACCGAACATTTAAGTAAGGCGACTAAGTTAACCACAGACGAATTTAACGATATATGTGACAATTGATAATCTGTCAATACAATACAGCTTGAACAAAACATGTACTTAATGGTGCTGCGTACAGTTACTAAAGTTGAGTTACAAATTTAAATACTGTATGAATGTAAAATGTAGATAAGTAAACGTATTTTTAAATTGGAAACGTCCAAACAATGTTTTATTAGTATTTTAGTGCATGAGCAACGAGTAACACACTGTTCAATCTGTAGCGAAGTGACGTTATTTATCAGTTAAACCAGCCTTGAGTACTTGATAAACGTCCGATGGAATAAATATAAACTTCTACTAACGTGTAGATACGAGCGAAAACCTGATGTTCATCTATGAAATCTGCAGGTGATGTAATTAGTAGCCTGCAATGAGTAATCCTGGTTATTACCAGATGATAACCTTGTACTCTCACTGAAACTTGTAGAATTTGTTCATAGATCATTAACCATTTTTACAGAAGATTAATATTATTACAGAAAAATCTAAGTATAGAAAGTCCAGGTTGAAACAAAACCAGCAACTTTCCATTAATTTTAGTTTCACAATTTCACTCGGGAAAGAGAAAATATTTTCTCAGATTTAATTAATTAAACGAAGAAAAGTATTTTAGACATCTTAATGCAAACATGCGGTCTCTGATTTTTGTGGGAGTTGTGTAATTTAAGTAAATACCTGTAATTTAGCGCACTTTAGCATAGAAATAAACGGATATACAGATGAGTTAAATAATTATTTGTTCTAGTAAAGCAGGATATCTTAATTCAAGTAAAAAATACGTATTATGAATGATGTAATATGAAGCAATGGCGTAACATACAATTTTGCCTAAGGAGAAATGATGAATGTGTAGTAAAATACTGTAAACCAGCGTTTCTCAACCTTTCAGTATTTGTGACTCATTTTCACTCATAATTTTTATCACCTACTCCTCTTATCCCATACAATAATACTGTAATAATGTAATGTAATACAATAATAATGTATTTTGACGCTAAAGCTACGCCACGATCTTAATTAATTATTAAATACATTGTTCTGGGTGGCTAAATAAGCAAGATACGGCTATTTCTCAGGACCTGTCAATATAACAACATTGGGAAAAAATTATGAATGTGGCCATTATTTTGGTTTAAGATTCATTGGCGTACTGTCCATAATAAGAGTGGGGAATGAAATACATATTTGAAATCAGGACTCCCAGGAAAACTTACTATAATTATTATAAGTTTTGTTATGAACGAATAAGTTCAAGGTAAATAATTAAAATAACTTACTATAATGTTTTGTGATTTTAAATTACGCCTTGAATCCGTACGGAATTGAAGTGCATAGTTGCACGGTATTTGTCAGTGCTTATGTGATGTGTGTAGGTGTATCTAAGGTTTTCGACCAGTTTAAGTAGTCACAGGTAAAGTAATGCCCACATATGTAAAAATATAGACATACCCTGTTCTAGGTGTGGGTGGGTGGGTGTGGGTGGGTGTGGTGCGTGCGTGCGTGCGTGCGTGCGTGCGTGCGGTGCGTGTGTGTGTGTGTGTATGTGTAAGAAGGGAGGAGGAGAGCAGTTGCAACTTATTCAACTATGAGTAAACCTGATTTTTTATCACCAGTTCTATTTGAGCAATCTAGTAATGAATATATATTTGTGTTGTGTTTTTTTGCCAGCAGTTTTCATGTTTTTTGTTTTTTTCTTTTGGTGTATTGGCAGTAAATGTATTTTGATATTTTCGCTTTGTAGCTTGTTTGAAGTACGTACTGTTTTTAAATAATGTAAACAAACATTAGTGGTTTTAATTTTTATCATTTAATTACATCATCTTCTTCTAAATACTTTTAGTTCGGAGCTAGTGTTTAGGCACTTGTACCTAAAATGGCCTAGAAGTTGTCTATTTTTGTTGTAACTTGTCAAAAAAGTTGTCATTGGATTAAAAAAGATCTTATGAGAGTAGAAGGCTTTAATCAACTATGCCTCGTGGTCTGTTGTAGGAGAGAATCATTATTTATAAGTTGGTCATGCGCTACCTCGAAAGTAAAACAAATAGTAAAACGCTTCTTAAGTGACAACCCTTTGTTAAAGAATTTTACTGCAGCAATGAAATCAGTACGCTAATGTCCGGTACGTAAGAAATACTGTGTCAATGGGAGAGTATTTTAAAGGAAGTTTATACATGTGCAAATACTAATACTCACAAAACTATCGTTCTGGACGTGTGATGCACATTTTTATGTTGACGTTACTTTATTAAAAATGTTTTGAAATTTTTTGCGACGCCATCATGTTTTAAGTTGTGTTGGCAACACTGAACATCAATGTGTTAAGCGGCCTAATACGTAGGACAGTTGTTATGGTGCCAAAATAAAAAAAAATAACGTTTGCTGGCCTAGGCCTGAAACCATGAGTTTTCGACGATTTTGAGAGGATTAGATTGTTAATATTGCCGGACAGAGATACAAAAACGTTGTATTTAGAATAGTCACTTCTGGGCTGCTCGTTTTTCAAGTTGGACACATACCGAAAACGCACTTTATAAAATTTGTTTCTTATTTGCAGTATATCATTATTCACCACGATTCTAATAATTTTTCTTGTCTTGTGATGTATTAGACAAAATTACATTACATATAGTAGTCCCAACGAATCCGTAGAAAATCCACCCTTCATGATGTGGTGGGGGAGTAATTGTAATTGATTTTTCAATCTTGAATAGCTGTGAATAGGTAAGTATTTCAAATGTTTTGAGTAATTGTTTAATGCCAAATAGTTTTCGTTATTGTTATTGCTAATTTTGAACACTTATTATAAAACTTCATTTGTTTAATATTACATTTAGTTATTTTTGTTTGTAAGTTATCTAATTAAATTAATACAAAATACCTAGTCAACGTTTTTAATGATTATCCACAATTAATAATCCTTTCAGGCTATTGGTTACTTTTCAGAATTAATAACTTATGAAAAAAAAACAAAATATCACCTTAAATAATGGAAATCATGGCCTACCCTTTACTAATGTTGAAATAATTAAGTGTTGTTATGTTTTAACTAAGATAATGAAATATCTCAAAAGTGGTTGGATTTAGGTATAGGGAATACTGATACCAAACGAATTGGCTTAAAAAATACAGCGGAAAATGTAATAAAATACAGGGTGTTCTATTTAAAGTAAGCAACTTATAAATTATTTAAATTGTGCATGTTGGCGGCTAAGTTTAAAACACCCTGTATGAAATATCAATGAGATGGATATATGGAGTTAACGGGCAAGCGCTTGTTGTTTATTGGTTACAATTTCACGTCACTATCTTCGTTATTAATGGAGATATCGTTATTCAATTTGGACTAGGATTTTTCAAAATTTAAAAAAATCGAAATATCTCGAAAATACTTCATTTTGGTATAGGACATTGTGCACAAATTTTATCTAGAATTTCATGTATAATTCGAAAATAAAATAAAAATATTAGGTTCCATTTAAAATAACAAAGTTGACGTCTACTTCCGGTATAACCGGAAGTGCCACATTCAGGACAATATTATATTTGAACTCAGCGTCATCCAAAACCTACAGCTTCGTAATTTCAGATTTTTAACATAACTGTATCCGCCATTACTTTTAATCAAAACCTTTCGCGCCACACCCTGTATTTATTTATGAATGTCTGTATATAATTGATTCCTTTAGGGCTATAGCAGTAGCTTATCTATGCACTACTGAACTACAATTTCATAAACAAAATCCACCGCGTGCGATCTTTACTTCAGCTCTGACCAAAGTATCTGAACTCTCCATCCCTTCAATTGGTGTATTTAGTGCGTTTCTTTGCCGAGTGGAAGTTCGGATGGACCCAACCAAATGAAACTAAGAACAACAGCCATCTTGAATTTACTTTTGAACTCCCTCACATTCTAAAACTTCATTCTTGAACATGCATTTAATTTTTTTTGCACAATATTACAAAATTTCTACAAACAAAATATGCATGCATGTTCCATACTGCACATTAATACAATATCAATATTTCATACTCTCACTCATACATACGTCGACAACCATTGTTTTGTACACAGTAGCAAAAGACCAGTGGCCAAACTAGTAGTCTTACCAGTGCCGTTAGTAACAATTTTCCCAAACCATTATTTTTCAACCAAATTTAACATGAAAATATTTCTACAGCATTCAAATATTCTTTCCTATGACAATTAATGTTCCATTAAAAATTCAGTGGCACATCATTTTCAGACATATTCTACATACAAAAAAAAATTTTTTTCGTGCAAACTCACTTCATTTATGGACCATTTTCAGTCCTTCAAAAGGGGTACAGCATCTTGTTACAGGCTCTAGCCTATATCGTGTTAAGAATCCTGGTTCAGCGTCTACCGTGTGGCTTCTTGAATTTCTTCATCTTGTTTCCGTGTTACACGATCTTGGTGCCGTGTTTCATTTTACTTAGGCCTCCTTTTGGTTGATTCAGAATATATATCTTGGTCCAGTATCAGTATTACAGAAAAATCCAAGCATAGAAAGTCCAGGTTGAAACAAAAGCAGCAACTTTCCAATAATTTTAGTTTCACAATTTAACTCGAAAAGAGAAAATATTTTCTCAGATTTAATTAATTAAACGAAGAAAATTATTTTAGACATCTTAATGCAAACATGCGGTCTCTGATTTTTGTGGGAGTTGTGTAATTTAAGTAAATACCTGTAATGTAGCACACTTTAGCATAGAAATAAACGGATATACAGATGAGTTAAATAATTATTTGTTCTAGTAAAGCAGGTAAAAACTACGTATTATGAATGATGTAATATGAAGCAATGGCGTAACATACGATTTTGCCTAAGGAGAAATCTATGTGTGTTTATACATTTCACAATGAAATGATGAATGTGTAGTAAAATACTATAAACCAGCGTTTCTCAACCTTTCAGTATTTGTGACTCATTTTCACTCATAATTTTTATCGCCTACTCCCTCTTATCCCATACAATAATACTGTAATAATGTAATGTAATACAATAATAATGTATTTTGACGCTAAAGCTACGCCACGATCTTAATTAATTATTAAATACATTGTACTGGGTGGCTAAATAAGCGAGATACGCGGGTATTTCTCAGGCCTGTCAATATAACAACAATGGGAAAAAAATATGAACGTGGCCATGAGAAAATGCTGGAAATTATTTTGAAGTTCCGTATTTCACCGCTAGGAGGTGCAATTAAAAATTAAATAATAAAATTATACATTTTTCCCAAAACTCCTATATAAGGATATACCTTTGCTTACATGGTTAGAAAGTCTAGATAATTCTACATTATTTTGGTTTAAGATTCATTGGCGTAATGTCCATAATAAGAGTGGGGAAGATATTGAAAGTGTAATCATTAAAATTGCTGTAAATCCTAGATCAAGTTTAGTAAAATAAAGTTTGTTTGGAATATAGGTATTTTAAATTACCGTTCTCATTGTTACAAAATAGTTCCTAATAAAAGTGCTAGATGACGCAATTTGTTATATTAGTTTTTTTTTCATTTTACTCCGAAAATCTAAATCATACGGTATATTTTTGACCTCGTATTCGAAAAGTAGATTAAATTTGCAAGAAAAACGTAAAAACCGCAAATTGATATCTTTGCAATGCGAAATGAAGATTTTTTTTAACACTAATTGACGAAGTTTGGTTTTGCTGAGACGAATTGGATAAATGTTGGTCTCATGTTAAAGAGATAGTTGTTGTTAATCGAATTAAGGACCAACAGTGATTTTTAATGTCTGTTACCGTCGCTAAGGGGCGTTAAGAATACAAAAACAAAGTTTTTTTTCTTTAAAATTTTATTTGCAACGATGTAGGTATTTATTATATCAAAATTAAAAGTAAATTAAATTTGTCATAAGAGTTATAGCGAAATTAAAGTTTAATTTTAAAATGGTTCACCCTGTAAAGTTCAAGTAAAATCAAAAATCTGATTTTAAACCCAAAAATATTAGGTATTCAATGTCTCGATGATTGTTCAAACTGCCTTCCGTCACATACCAAACAGTCTTCCAATCTTATTCGTTTGGCATCGAGCTTGATATTTGTTATTTTAGTCTCATTTTCCGATGATTGGTCAAAACTAGAGGAAAATGAAATACATATTTGAAATCAGGACTCTCAGGGAAAACTTGCTATAATGTTTTGTGATTTTAAATTACGCCTTGAATCCGTACGGAATTGAAGTGCATAATTTTGTTCTGTTAGTTGCACGGTATTTGTCAGTGCTTATGTGATGTGTGTAGGTGTATCTAAGGTTTTCGACCGGTTTAAGTAGAGTCACAAGTAAGGTAATGCCCACATATGTAAAAATATAGACATAATTGACGGGATTGGATTGGTGGATAAAATTCACATCGACGGACATCTAACAATGTACAAACGTAAAGTGGTTTCAGAAAGATTGCGTTAGGTTTAGGGTATGAGTTATAGTATTCGACTAACAAGATACCCTTGCTTCGCAACGGAATGAATTTCACTCCTATTTCCCATTTTATGATATTCGTTTTCAAACACATTCTAAACATACTCCTGAAACCATGTTTAATTTGAATTTCAGAGATCTCTTAAGATGCATAAGTCTTAAGGAATCCAACAATCTTTATTTCACCCCATTTCCTCCCCCTGAGCACTTTCCTGAACTGAATTCGTAAATTCCATAATGATCTTCATTTTGGTTGTAAAACACTTCTTAGTTTGATACCCAACATGGTATTTTACAATCTTTTGAATTTTCAATCCCTAAAACTACCCTTGAGGGGTGATTAATTTCATAATTGCTTTTGTCAACTATTTTCCTTCTTCATGATACTCCACACGGTATACTTGGTTCAGAAAGCTTAATTTGCTTACTTGTTCATTCCTCCCGTTGCTACCAGTTAGAGGATGAGTTTCAAAAACTCCTACCTTAGTGTGCGCCTACGTGGTAATGGGAGCATGATACCTAACGGTCTGACCTAGGTGTTGATTGATGAGTAAGTCAGTCAGTGAGGACAAAGCTTTTTATTAATATAGATTTAATCCCTTTTATCTTACCTTTCTATTTCTAGTAGCAATACATTTTGAATTACTTCAAGTATTTTTTTATGTAACTTATGTAATGATTGGCGTTGCCTAAATTTAAATGATATTTGTACGTTTTTTATCCATCTTTAAAATGCGCAGTATTTACTTATGCCATACACATGCGCTCCAGATGCAAATCCGTTGGACTTGATTTTATCCATTAATCAGCAGTGGTTCAAATCTGCTTTTGTCCATAAATTTTTAATCCTGATCCGGCAGTCCGGGTGTTACGCACAGTTCCATGTCTAGGTTTTACCCACACATTGGACATATGGCCGTTTTATGCGTTTTGTGCTGTGTTGGTGTAAATGTGCTCTACATTAGCGCAGTATGGCAGCGCTATTTCTGTCTTTTCTTTGTTGTGGCGCTTTAGAAATAGTTTTAAAATAACTCAACTCCATACGCTAAACTATTTTCTAGGTTATTCACAATGGATACTTCACATCAAAGGTAGGAAGTACGGGATGTATCTTCCATTTCTTTGTATTATTCATCTGGTTTAGCGTTGACAAAAAAATCCAATAAATACGTATCGATTACATTGGTATATTGAATACCTGATTGTCGTAGACTAAAATTGTAGTTTAAAAGCTGTTTTTATATGCTCCAGATGTTTGTTTCAATAATAACCTATACTTTTGAATTCTATCTGGTATTAAATATTATATCACCCTACACTTTGCGATTCCAAATTTGTAGAAATGTATATATGATCTATGTGATGTTTCCGGTAAAACTAACGACGTCGGGGAATTTCATACTATCACATTGCTGGGAACCCGCTGAAAAACACTTCCAAATGGCGTCTATATTACCATTCGGTGTTCATTATCAATTTATTGACATTCACATGTTCGAGGTCAAATATGCGTTTATCCTGAAATGACGGCATATTGACCTTTCTCCTCATTTTATAAGGAATAGGTCACCTGTTCAAGTCAATGAAATATATTTGAAATCTTCACAATGTGCTCTCGAATGACAACTGTATTGTCATAAGTTATCAATTTAAAATCGTTTTGACGTTGACCTTTGGTGGCTCGATAGAGGTCATAATAGCAAATGGATGTATATGGTTGATGTGCTACTATTTATTAAATAATAGTTTTGATATAGGATATATTTCAAATCTCCATAAAAAATGCTTTCAAACAACTTCCATATTGCCATCGAAAGGTTGACCTTGATTTTGGATTCAGTAGGATTCGCCCGATCGAGACCAAGAAAGGAAAATAGGCATATTTAGTTGATGTGCTTTTATTCACCGAAAACAGATTTGAAAGAAGTAACGCCATTTATGCTATAATCTCGGGAACAGACATTACCTATGAGCTATTTATGAAGAACAGGTCATATGTTCAGGTCAGTAAAATACATAATCTCCACGAAAAATGCTTTCGAATGACTCCCGTATGGACATAAATTATGCAATGAAAATTTTGTTGACCTTCGCCTTTGACAAAATAGGAGTCACCCAATCGAGGTGAAAATAGGAGATGCACTTCTTCAGTTGGTGTGCTTTCAATTAGAAGCAACATATTTGCCCCGTTTATGGCATAATTTAAAATTGACATTCACCTTTGAACCATTTTGTGAGACACAGGGCACAGGGCGTGCCCAGATCAATGAAGTGCATATTTGAAATCTCCATGAAAAATACTTTAGAATGACACCACTATTGTCATAAGTTATGCATTAATAATTTTGTTGACCTTTACCTTTGACCCAATAATAGTTACCCAATCGAGGTCAAAATTGGAGATGAAAATCTTCAGTTGGTGTACTGTCAATTACACCCAACTGATTTGAAATAATTTACTAAAATAATTTTTAATCTGCTTCGGTTAGAGTGCTGGCGTTTTGCCCGAGAGGGGCGGGTTCGATCCTGGCAGAAGTAGCCGTTTTTTTAAACGGAGAAAAATCATAGCTTTCATTCTCGGATAGGAAGTAAAACTGTACGTGTCTTAACTCTCACTCGTCTTGAAATTTTCAAATTTATCGTATATCAGGAAACAACCATAATTTATCTTCGTAATGAATTATGCGTAATTAATGTAATGTAATAGTTACGATACTCGAAACTGAATAGACGATTTTTATTTTTACCTGGTCATTTCACACCAAATCAATCAATAGAAAATAAATTTGGGCTCGAGGTTTTTTAAATTAGTGAGATTTAATTTAATTTGCAAAAAAAGTTTTTAAGCTGAAAATGGAAATTACTGATTTTTTGAAAAAAAAATTTCTCTCCTGTAACTAAGATAATAAATTATCGAGTACTCTTAGACAGTTAACTCCAGCAACTTTCAAGTGTATCAAAAAGTTTCGGAGTTATAATGACATGAAACTTCCGATAGGTGGCGTCCCGTATCCGGTACGTGAAAAATAAATGAATGTCATTGTTTAAAACTTGACATATACAGTGTATTTCCACTTCAATAGGAAATGCATAAAAATGCAATAGTTTAAATTTCTTTTAAATAAATTTTTCATTAAACGTGTGTGTGTGTGGGTGTGTGTGTGTATGTGTAAGAAGGGAGGAGGAGGGAGCAGTTGCAACTTATTCAACTATGAGTAAACCTGATTCTTTATCACCATTTCTATTTGAGCAATCTAGTAATGAATATATTATTGTGTTGTCTTTTTTTGCCAGCAGTTTTCATGTTTTTTGTTTTTTTTTTCTTTTGGTGTGTTAGCAGTGAATGTATTTTGATGTTTTCGCTTTGTAACTTGTTTGAAGTACGTACTGTTTTTAAATAATGTAAACAAACATTAGTGGTTTTAATTTTTATCATTTAATTACATCATTTTGTTCTAAATACTTTTAGTTCGGAGCCTGTGTTTAGACACTTGTACCTAAAATGGCCTAGAAGTTGTCTATTTTTGTTGTAACTTGCCAAAAAAGTTGTCATTGGATTAAAAAAGATCTTATGAGAGTAGAAGGCTTTAATCAAATATGCCTCGTGGTCTGTTGTAGGAGAGGATCTTTATTTATAAGTTGGTCATGCGCTAAAATTGAACTACAACTACATGGCAAGAAAGTCAAGGAATTAGTAGAAGAAGAAGGAATACTGACACCTCGAAAGTAAAACAAATAGTAAAACGCTTCCTTAAGTGACAACCCTTTGTTGAAAAAATTTTACTGCAGTAATGAAATCAGTACGTTAATGTCCGGTACGTAAGAAATACTGTGTCAATGGGAAAGTATTTTAAAGGGAAGTTTATACATGTACAAATACTCATACTTACAAAACTATCGTTCCGGACGTGTGATGCACTTTTTATGTTGACGTTACTTTATTAAAAATGTGTTTGAAGTTTTTTTTTTGCGACGCCATCATGTTTTAAGTTGTGTTGGCAACACTGAACATCAATGTGTTAAGCGGCCTAATACGTAGGACAGCTGTCAACAGTTGTTAAGGTACCAAAATAAAAAAATTAACGTTTGCTGGCTTAGGCCTGAAACAACAATGAGTTTTTCGACGATTTTGAGAGGATTAGATTGTTAATATTGCCGGACAGAGATACAAAAAACGTTGTATTTAGAATAGTCACTTCTGGGCTGCTCGTTTTCTCAAGTTGGACACATACCGAAAAACGCACTTATAAAATTTGTTTCTTATTTGCAGTATATCACTTATTCACCACGATTCTAATAATTTTTCTTGTCTTGTGATGTATTAGACAAAATTACATTACATATAGTAGCCCCAGCGAATTCGTAGAAAATCCACCCTTCATGATGTGTGTGGGGGGTAATTGTAATTGATTTTTTCAATTTTGAGTACCTGTGAATAGGTAAGTATTTCAAATGTTTTGAGTAATTGTTTAATGCCAAATAGTTTTCCTTATTGTTAAATTTTAGTACTTTGGGATTTTCAATTATAAAATTTGAATTATGACTGATCGTGAAAGTTTTGACAAAGTCGTTAGAATGTAATTTTCTTGCTAATAAAAATGCGACAATGTAGTCTAAATATTAAAAAATTTTGGTTGAGAATCGCAACAATTTTCAGTCTTTAGTAAAACCTCGAGCGGAGTTTATTCGATTTAATTTAAATCAAGAGGAAAGTAGTAGTAAACTTAATTGATGCAGTGGCAGCAAATTCAAAATATATTCGACCATGCAAATACCACACTTCAAGGCGATGCCTGAGAAATAAATGGATGTCAACAAACTTCTCTGTAAAATGGCCTCAAGATTTTCAGTTCTAACCCTATGCGATTTTTTATGTAGATTTATAACAAACCGAACAATAATATATTGGATTAAAACGCAATATTACGAAGCCATAAAGGGGCCACACAACATTCATTTAAACTCGTAAATTCTGACTTAAACTCGGAAATTCAGTTTGTGTAATTACTTACAGTGAATGTGTATGTGTTGAACAAGACAATGCGGCGCCATCTTGAATTTGTTATGAGTTTGATAATTGTTTTTTATGTCCCAGAAATTGGTTTTGCGGCGGTTTTTTGATCTCCTTGCAGCCCACTTTTCATCCTTAATCGTCTTCGTGTTGGAGAAGTTATTCCACCTGTAACACGTCTAAACCGCACTAGGGGTCGTGCAGACTTACCTTAGTAAGCGGGTTGCTTGAAGAAAATTACTATTCTTTTCTTCAACTCACACTTACACTACAGGATGTGGTGCGAAGAGTTTTGATTAAAAGTAATGGCGGATACAGTTATGTTAAAAATCTGAAATTACGAAGCTGTAGGTTTTGGATGACGCTGAGTTCAAATATAATATTGTCCTGAATGTGGCACTTCCGGTTATACCGGAAGTAGACGTCAATTTTTTTATTTTAAATGGAACCTTAATATTTTTATTTTATTTTCGAATTCTACATGAAATTCTAGATAAAATTTGTGCACAATGTCCTATACCAAAAATGAAGTATTTTCGAGATATTTCGATTTTTTAAAATTTTGAAAAATCCTAGTCCACATTGAATAACGATATCTCCATTAATAACGAAGCTAGTGACGTGAAATTGTAACCAATAAACAACAAGCGCTTGCCCGTTAACTCCATATATCCATCTCATTGATATTTCATACAGGGTGTTTTAAACTTAGCCTCCAACATGCACAATTTAAATCATTTATAAGTTGCTTACTTTAAATAGAACACCCTGTATTTTATTACATTTTCCGCTGTATTTTTTAAGCCAATTCGTTTGGTATCAGTATTCCCTATACCTAAATCCAACCACTTTTGAGATATTTCATTATCTTAGTTAAAACATAACAACACTTAATTATTTCAACATTAGTAAAGGGTAGGTCATGATTTCCATTATTTAAGATGATATTTTGTTATTTTTTCATAAGTTATTAATTCTGAAAAGTAACCAATAGCCTGAAAGGATTATTAATTATGGATATCATTAAACACGTTGACTAGGTATTTTGTATTAATTTGATTAGATAACTTACAAACAAAAATAACTAAATGTAATATTAAACAAATAAAGTTTTATAATAAGTATTCAAAATTAGCACCATCTACTTCTAAACATTTATTAATCCTTTTCATTATGTTATGTCTTGTAATTCTGGAAATATGGTCGGGTGTTAGAGAATTAAAAGCAAGTAAGACTCTCTGCATCATATCTTCCTTTGTCGTAACAGGTTTGGAAAATACCTGATTTTTAATGTAACCCCAAATACCAAAATCTAGACGAGCCAAATCAGGAGAGCGAGCTGGCCAACGAAACGGACCCTGATTGGCAATCCATCTATCATCAAACATGTCGTAAAGATGCTGAGCAACAGGCCCAAAGTTATTAGGAGGTGCTCCATCTTACTGATACCAAGCTGAAGCCGCCTCTCCATTTCTTAAAGTATGTAACGCCGGTCGTATGGCTTCTTCTAAAATGTGGCAATATCTTGTACCATTTAATTTTTAATGCTAAAATTTGATCGTCTTTGATTGCATAAAAAACATTAAAACTCCAACTGCCTTGGAAATAACGTTCTCTACTAACATGTGGATTTTCATTAGACCAAAAATGGGAATTATGTCGATTAAATAATCCATTTTTGCTCAACTTTGCTTCATCACACTATATAACTTTTTTTTATGAAGTTTTCATCCTCTTGGGTCTTCATTAAAAACCATTCACAGAATTCTACCCTTCGAGGAAGATCACCTAATTGTAAGTGTTGCACCAAATGATATGAAAATGGTTTCCATTTGTGTTTTTTTAAAATGCGATGAATTGTTCTCGTCGACAAAGTAAGATCTCTCCCACAATCTCTAATGGAGGCATTTGGAGAGGCTGTAAAATAACCCACAACATTAATTTCGTTTATGTCACTGTCCACTAGTGGTTTATTTTTATTAATTTTTGTCTTAAATTGACCAAACTGACGGCAGTTTTTAAACAATCTTCTTACAATATCACCAGTTGCATTTGGTCGATTTGGATATCTTTCTGCAAAAAACACGGCAAGTCCGTTGAATAATTCTATTACACTCGCCGTAAATAATAATAATAAGATAAAAAAGATCATCATTAGTAAATCCTACATTTGCCATTATTTACTATGAAATACAAACTGGCGGAGAAAACTGTCAAAACAACATAAACAATTAACATTCTAACTATCAAAACTTTGACAGCCATGGCCTAGCCTTTACTAATGTTGAAATAATTAAGTGTTGTTATGTTTTATCTAAGATAATGAAATATCTCAAAAGTGGTTGGATTTAGGTATAGGGAATACTGGTACCAAACGAATTGGCTTAAAAAAATACAGCGGAAAATGTAATAAAATACAGGGTGTTCTATTTAAAGTAAGCAACTTATAAATTATTTAAATTGTGCATGTTGGCTGCTAAGTTTAAAACACCCTGTATGAAATATCAATGAGATGGATATATGGAGTTAACGGGCAAGCGCTTGTTATTTATTGGTTACAATTTCACGTCACTAGCTTCGTCATTAATGGAGATATACGTATGCAGTAATTAATCACCGTAAACAAATCAATGACAATAGATCGTTATTCAATATGGACTAGGATTTTTTTCAAAATTTAAAAAAAAATCGAAATATCTCGAAATACTTCATTTTTGGTATAGGACATTGTGCACAAATTTTATCTAGAATTTCATGTATAATTCGAAAATAAAATAAAAAATATTAGGTTATATTTAAAATAACAATGTTGACGCTTACTTCCGGTATAGCCGGAAGTGCCACATTCAGGACAATATTATATTTGAACTCAGCGTCATCCAAAACCTACAGCTTCGTAATTTCAGATTTTTAACATAACTGTATCCACCATTACTTTTAATCAAAACCCTTCGCGCCACACCCTGTATTTATTTATGAATGTCTGTATATAATTGATTCCCTTTAGGGCTATAGCAGTGGCTTATCTATGCACTACTGAACTACAATTTCATAAACAAAATCCACCGCGCGCGCGATCTTTACTTCAGCTCTGACCAAACTATCTGAACTCTCCATCCCTTCAATTGGTGTATTTAGAGCGTTTCTTTGCCGAGTGGAAGTCCGGATGGACCCAACACAAATGAAGCTAAGAACAACGTAGCCATCTTGAATTTACTTTGTGCGAACTCCCTCACATTCTAACAACTTCATTCTTGAACATTGCATTAAATTTTTTATTGCACAATATTACAAAATTTCTACAAACAAAAATATGCATACATGTTCCATACTGCACATTAATACAATATCAATATTTCATACTCTCACTCATTCATACGTCGACAACCATTGTTTTGTACACAGTAGCAAAAGACCAGTGGCCAAACTAGTAGTCTTACCAGTTCCGTCTTAGTAACAATTTTCTCAAACCATTATTTTTCAACCAAATTTAACATGAAAATATTTCTACAGCATTCAAATATTCTTTCCTATGACAATTAATGTTCCATTAAAAATCCAGTGGCACATCATTTTTACAGACATATTCTACATACACAAAAAAAATTTTTTTTTCGTGCAAACTCACTTCATTTTCATTCCAAATACATTCCATACGTTATCAAAATACTGCATATACACGATGCGTCAAAATAACCTTACAAACCTCTATTTTCTGTCATCTTTATGGACCATTTTTCTGTCCCTCAAAGAGGGGTACAGCATCTTGTAACAGGCTCAGCCTATATCGTAGTTAAGAATCCTGGTTCAGCGTCTACCGTGTGGCTGCTTGAATTTCTTCATCTTGTTTCCGTGTTACACGATCTTGGTGCCGTGTTTCATTTTTACTTAGGCGCCCTTTTGGTCGATTCAAAATATATATCTTGGTCCAGTATCAGTATTATGAATCTTGTTATTGAATCTAAAGTCCTTTTGCAGTGATCTAGCTGGTTTTAACATCTTGAAATAGGGCTGTTTTTCCTCACTCTTAAGCAATCAATTCGCTACCTCACTCTTTTGGGTCAGAAGTAAATATTGCGTCATCTTGCGGTATAATTAGATTTTAACACTCAGTTTTGACAACGAAATCTTGTTTAATTGACAATCCACCTACAAACTCCCAAAACACCCTAAAATTTCACAACATTTCAAAAAATATACCAAAACACAAATCTAATATTAAACAAGCATATTAAAAGGCACTATCAAAATAAGGCAACACTGCAGTCATACAAACAAAAAATAGCAATCAAGTAAATGTTAAAACATCAGTGTCAGCCTATAAACATGCAGTTACTCAACGTCCAGCCAGACACTTTTTCGTGTTTAATGGGCCAACTCTGTTTCTTTCTTCTGGGTTAGAAATAAATGTAGTAATTTCGAAACACTCGTAGATACGAGGATCAAGAACCGAAAGAATATCGGCTTTACTGCAGTATCAAATGGTGAAGGAACGCGTTATCATATGCACGTTACACGATGGTTTAAAAAATTATTAAAATAACCGAATTAGCACTTTAGTTAATCTTCAGTTATTCTGTATAGTTTTCTTACTGATGGCACGTAAAGGAGCAGAAGTTAGATAGAAGAGATAGAAAAATCAGGGCACGTATGTCAAGTATGAATGAAAAATATAGCCGTATAACGTATTAGTAGAAAAGTATACATTGTGGCAAAGTAAATTCCATTAATAAATCAAGCTTTGACAAATCTCACAGTGATTGATGCAGATTATAAAACTAGAAAATTTCAAGCTTTCTTCTTTCATTCAAGAGCCCTTTTAATACCAAAACGATGTATTAACAGTGCGTAACGCGCCTGTCCAAATCCCTATCCCATTAGAGATATAACGATACCTTTTTTATAAACATTTGAAATATATAAAGTAATTTGTGATACTAAAAATTGGAAACAATTTTAATATATGTACCATTACATTTAATAACTAAAACCGAGTGAAACAAAATCCAAGATGGCGCCGCAAGTGTTCTGGTTCGACCTTTTTGAATACATTTGGCATTAATCTTTATCGTAAACTACGTTAATGTTTATTTATATGCATTAAGGAAAGCGCTGTGTGGCTTTCTTTCACGACGCTAGTTTTCTACGGTTTCGCTGTTCGTACTATACAAATATTTATATGAAACGGTTTATTTCTGCTTCGTTTTGCTACGGCCCGTCGACTATTAGTACTATAGGTACCGGGTGTAAATTAAATAGAAGCCACCCCTGTAACTTTTGAACGGTCGTTAAGATTTTGTTCAAATTTTGGTGGATTATATTAGCCAGTTTGGGATTTTTTTACATAAAAAGAATATGGCCGACTTCCTGTTTCACCGGAAATGACACAATAGCTGAAAATTTAAATGGAGCACTCTGTATATTTTTGCATATTTAGTTTCTACGGCTTCAAATACACAGTTCATCTGTCAATTTTCAAGTTAAACGCCATTTTAATTTTTTTTTTAATATTTTTCAAATTTTAGATCGTAATGACGTCATCCAAATTCTAGATAATTGACGTAGAATTACCCCGACAGTATTATTTTTCCGAATAATTAAAAACTCCCTTTTCCCAATGGAAACATATATGGTCCACCCTGTATATTAAATAGCTCTTTCAAGTACTAGTAAAACGATATACATAGTAATTTCCTTAGTTCTTAAACCCGTAATTTTTAATTTTCTAATTTTTATTAACACAACATGCTCTGTCAAAGTAATGTAAAAGATTTTTGCCTAATTAAAAAAAAAATAAATACATGTCCTAATAATAATAATTTAGGTGAACAAAGTACACAGACATAGAATATTTAATTTAATCTTGAATTAACTATGTCTTCAAAATGGCCACCACCCGCTTCCTGCAGCATTGCACTCTTCTAATAACATTTTGACGCGCATTTGGAACATTTCTGGTGTTATACTGTTAGATGCTTCTCTACCCCATATTTTAGATTATCCAGGGTTGACAAATTTAGCTGGAAAGAGTACAAGTGTGTTATTTATCTACCTATCATGTCTAAATCTTTCTTTTGTGATATTTAAATAAATGGCATGATGTCATTATCGTTTATGGGTGATCGTCATTTATTTGGAATAGTGGACAGCAAAACTGTCATTTTGTTAGTCTAGTTGTTGACGATATCTCTACAAGTGTTTATAATTAATAATTAGTTTTTATATTCAAAATGGCAAATTTATTTCGTTATTCTCAAAATGAGAAAGTTGACATGTTGTTGATGTATGGAAAGTGCAGAAAAAATTCCACTCAGGCGGCATTGTATGACGAAAGATTTCCCGATAGAAATCATCCCAATCGACGTCATTTTTCATAAGTTGAAGATCAACTCACGAAAATGAATTATGAAGATAAATACGTTATTAGTGAAAATACAGAAGTGAATGTTTTGGCTTTCGTGGATTTACATCCTACGGTATCCACCAGGGAAATTGCGCATAATACAGAAATTAGTCACCAGTCCATACATAACATTTGGAAAAGTTCAAAAGTTGTAGATATGAACTACATCAACACCTATACGAAGATGATCGTCTTAGAAGATTGGAATTTTGCAACTGGGTTTTAGACAATTACCGGAATAATAGGGGTTTTCATAAACAAATTTTATTTTTGGACGAAAGCCGTTTTACTAGTAATGGAATGTTTAATAGGACTGCAGATATTGGGCCAAGGAAAATCCGGTTTTACTGCGACAAGGCAATTTCCAAGAAAGATTTGGTTTTAACGGTTGGGCTGGAATAAAAACAGTCATATTATCGGACCGATATTTTCTGACGAACCACTAAATAGTGAAAGATGTTTGTATTTTCTAATGAGTGAAATAGAAGATGAGTTGGAGGATGTACCATTAATAGAAAGAAGAGACATGTATTCTCATCAGGGCGGATGTGGGGCCCACAAGGCCAGATTAGTAACTGAGTATTTGATTGAACGGTTTGAGGATCACTAGATTGGCACAAACGGGCCTGTAAGATGGCCGACGAGATCGGAAAACATTATCTGTCTAGACTTTTGTGTGGCCTATTTTAAAAACAAAATATACGCTACGCCAGTTACAACCCTGGATAATCTAAAATATAGGGTTAGAGAACCATTTAAAAGTCTAACCCCACAAATGTTCGAAAATGTCCATGAAAATTTTATTAGAAGACTGCAATGCTGTTTAGAAGAGGGTGGTGGCCATTTTAAGCACATACTTGATTAAAGATAAAATTACATATTGTATGTCTGTGTGCTCTTTTCACCTAAATTAATTTTGTTTAATTAACAAAAATCTTTTACATTACTTTGACGGAGTCGGCTTCACGAGCATGTTGTGTTAATAAAAATTAGAAAATTAAAAACTGCTGCTTTATTTACGAACTAAGAAAATTACTATGTATATCGTTTTGAATGAGCTATTTAATATACATGTATGTCTCTATACGGAAAAATGAGTTTCAGTTAAAAAACCGTAATTTTTAAATTTAATCGTTAACAAACTTCACAAAAATTTATTATTAGCAAAAATAATATTGTGGGAGTAATTCTACGTCAATAGCTATAATTTTGATGACGTCACAACGGTCTAAAATTTAAAAGAAATAAAATTAAAATGGCGTCTGAGTTGACAATTGACAGATGAACTGTATTTAATTGAAGCCGTAGAATCCAAATATGTAAAAATATTCACGATGTTCCATATAAATGTTCAGCTTTTGCGTCATTTCCGGTGAAATCAGAAGTCTGCCTTTTTTTTTATTTAAAAAAAAATCCCAAACTGGGACTAATATAACACAAGATTTGAGCAAAATCTACCGACCCGTTCAAAGGTTACAGGGGTGGACCCTATTTGATTTACACTCGGTATACCTATTATTTTTTATATCAGAAATTGCAGATCGCATATTAAAGTAACGATCAGATTTTTTATCTAGTTCGTCACCACATAAACAAAAACAATTTTGGCACTCCCAAGTATACTCTTTTTCAAGAATATCTCTTTGACAGGTATATTTTTTACCATAGGTACGGCCTTTTTTAAATTCGACGTATTCGAAACGTCGGTTGCTGTCTATCTCCTACAATGTATTAACTTACTATTAGTCATACTATTTACATTCATACCGATGGACAGATCGAGAAATCTGAGGAACTGTTTCGCAGTCTACTAAACTTCCGTTACACTTATGATCACCTTTACAATAATATGGGGTTTTATAACATGTATGTTTATGCGTATACTTGTATATCATACAAGATCCCAAACATGCTTGGTCAGAATTTAAGTCGATCATGTTTACGATGTAACCTTGAAGTAATCGAGTTATTTCGAGATATGTAGTATATGGTATGTGTTTTGGAGGGTCACATTTCCATAATTCTCTCGAACTTTTTCCCATGGCTTTCTTAATGGCTTCAACCGATTGTTGGGTGCGTTTCTCATAAAGGTTTCGCATCATCTGTGCTTCTCTCGTGTAATTCTCTAGAAAAATAGATTATTAAATTTTTAATGGGGCTAATTTTTTTTTCAACATTTCCCTGCCCTGATTTGCCGTTCTCTTCAGGCATTACCCTGAGAAGAGCAGTTTCCATGGTAACATCACTGTACAGGATAGTTCATTTTCGATGTTTTCTTATGGGACGTACCTTTCTATTACAGATAGACAAAAAGTAATATGGGGTCTTTGTGCTCGATTTTGGTGTTAATTAAGATCCAATAGCCATAATCAAGATATCTCTGACCGTTATTGCGCAATTAGCCAAAATTGAAAAAAATGGCGATTTTGAAAAACTTGAATAACTTTTTTATTTCTAAATGTATCGACAAACTGTAAAAACATTCTTAAGGCACTTTTTTAAGTAGAATCCGTTGATGCATTCGCATTTTTAATACCTCCTTAATTTAAAAGATATGACATAAAGTTGTATTTTTTATATGGAAACCATAGTTGGCTATGACAGTTTTAAATGACATTTTTTTTGTCCTTTTTATATAACACCTCTATGCTATTTTAATAATTAATTGATTTTTTAAGTTGTTCTTATTGGTATATTTATTAAGGATAACAGTTTGCTTAGAAAACCAGATATGAAATTGAATGAAGATATTCTATTCAAAAAAGAAATTTCACTTCCAGTAAAATATTTTAGAGACATTTTGTAATTCAAATAAGTTTAATTGTAATGTTGTTCTTGTGGAATGGTAACAAATTATAAAATCTAAAGATTGAATATAAAATTATCAAAAAACCTCAAATGCAAATTGAAATGAAATGAAAATAAACAATATAACATCATCAGAAATTATGAAAAGCTAACAACAAATCAATTTTTATACTTATGTAAACATCTAATTCTATAAACGAAGAAAAATATGAACACAAAATATCAATATAAAAAGCACACTAAAACTACAAACATTTTTCAAACTGTGCGCCCTCTTTTTGGATGCAGACTTCGCATCGTCTTCTAATTGAATTTATAGAGTTATATGTACATAATGGTGTTAATTGTGTAAAAGCCACACGGACACTTTCTTTTAACTCATTCACAGTATTATTAGTTCTTTTGTATATAATGTTTTTCAAAAAAAACCCATAAAAAGAAATCTAGAGGCGAAAGATCGGGTAAACGAGCAGATCACAAAATTGGTGCTGTCGTTCCCATCCAGCTATTAGGAAAACGTAAATTTAAGTAGTCACTAACTACACGGGAATTATGTGCGGGAGCTCCGTCTTGCTGAAATATGACATTGCAATATTGTGCTAAAGGAAGACTCTCTAGAAATCCCTCCACATGAATTCGTAGAATATCGAGATATTTCATTGAGTTTAAGGTTCCTTCATACATGTGATAATAAAAACGTTTTTAATGCAGTACCACAGATTTATTCCAAATTTCCCTTGCCTCCTGCGGACAACACTGACTTGAGCGGTAGTATCTGCCCAGTAAGGTAAATTGTGATTGTTAAAAATACCATCACTACTGATATGTGCGTCGTCTGACTATGCAATAGAGTTTGAAAAATTAGGTATATTTTGGCACTCAGTTACAAAACTCAGTACGCCGCCTTCTGTCGTCTATAGTAAAAAAATGTCCTTTCCGAAATCTTTTGCAGTGATATTTGTGTTTCTTTAAAATTCGAAGGGCTTTACTTCGAGACACACTTAGATTAACCATTTGTCTAGATGAACTTGTGGGCTCTGCTTTTACTTGTCGTAAGACGACCATTGAATTTTTTTCAGAATTTCGTTTAAAGTAAGTTTTTGGCCTGGGATTTTTAAAAGAGCCTAATTCAATTATATTTCTCTATAACCTACAATTAATTAAGATATTGTTTTAATTCTAAATGCAAAATTTTAATTTGTATAATTAGGCATGTTGATAACTAAATTAGATCACTTTGTTCAACTTCTAATTTAATTTATTATTTGACATGTAGGTATCATTTGTTATACTTAAATAAATCTCAGCCCCATGCCTACTGGTATTCTTAATATAAAACGTAAATAAGAAAACTTACAAAATCAATTAATTATCAAAATAGCATAGAAGGGTTATATATTTTGAAAAGCACAAAAAAATGTCATTTAAAAATGTCATAGCTAACTATGGTTTCCATATCAAAAAATACAACTTTATGTAATATCTTTTTAAATTAAATGTGAACACTAACGGATTCTACTCAAAAAAGTGCTTTAAGAATGTTTTTACAGTTTGTCGATACATTTAGAAGTAAAAAAGTTGAATCAAGTTTTTCAAAATCGGCATTTTTTTCAATGTTGGTTAATTGCGCAATAACGGTCAGAGATATCATGATTATGACTATTGGATGCTAATTAACACCAAAATCGAACACAAAGACCCCATATTACTTATTGTCTATCTGTAATAGAAAGGGCACTTCCCATAAGAAAACATCGAAAATGAACCACCCTGTACAGATTTTGGGTGATGGTGTGGTTTCGCCGGTGCTAGGCTTACGTCCAGTAGTGTTTCATTCTCTATTCTGCACAGTAGTTCTTTGTGCACCTATTTGGTTTCCGCGTCGTAGAACTTCCCACTGTAATGGTAGCTGTATGAACTTATGCTCAGATAAATGCGTTCCTTTTTTTAGTTTGATTGTATGGTTTTGTACCCATACAATCAGCGATTCGCAATTTGCCTGTTTCAGCACATTTCTGTGGTCTTTTAGTCTAATCCTCTTACTTACTTACTTTTGCAATCACACGGTAGTTTTTATACACCGTTCTTTATTCGGATTGGTCTATTTGTTCTTCGGTATAATTTTCGGTTAGTTGTAGAATTTGAATATCCATTCAACCCAAGCATTTTGACCATTTTTTCTCTTTGTTACTTCTGTTCCTTTTCATGCGAACACTTCATTTTAGCGACTCTTTTATAAACATCTTGTGACGCCTGTTTACGCTTTTATTGTGGTTAGAGTTGTAGTGCAATTTTTATTTATTCACAATTGTTTTGAAGATCAGGTAATATTGCCGTAATCAACTGACGATTACGTGATAGAAGCATTGAAACGTCATATACAACAACTCTCACTAGTTTACTCCTTGTTTCGTTTCTGTAGTAGCCGCTATATTCGTCGTTCTATAGTTCGATTTTGTGTTTAATCTGCGTTTAGGGTCTTTATAGTCAGAGGGGCAAGCGACCAAAACTGCAAGCATTTTCTAGGCAGATTTTTTGATATTACGTCACATTGGTGAAGTAGAGAAATAGCCTGCCGTCAGTCATCCGGTTTCGTTAGCGTTTGGCGCGGGGGCGGCTTTAACCCATATCCGCCCAGCGGTTCGTTTACGAACCGCACCAAGTTTTTTTTTTTAATTTGCCGTTTAAAAAATTGATTTTTGTATGTGGTGTTTTCTTTTAAACACAATAGTGATTGATAAATAATTTTTTTTGAAAGGTATAAAGTCACATATGGGAGAAACATTGCGTTAAAGTTGCACAAAAATGAATACCTGCAAATCTCCCACTTATATAATTGAAATCAATTATTATCATTGTCTATGAATTCTACAATATTTTGTGTTGAATACATTACAAAAAGATATAGTTTCATAATACATTATATGTAATTTTGTCAAGTGATAACAAAAACCTGTATGTCTGAATCATAACTGCATGGTGCGTTTGCGCACCGATGGGACAATGTACGAATTATCTACACAATTGAACACTATTATAAGTTCTACGTTTGAAAGAACGATTTAGTTCATTCGCAAACACCGTGTGAGTAACAAGAGTACATTAAAAATTCGGTTTGAAAAAATGTGGAGAAGATTCTTGACACAAAGAGTTAGAAACGGCCGTAGAAGAAACAGTCAGATTAAATTCACAGTTGATAGTATGTTTTATACATTTTATAAGTTTGCCTTTTATCATTAATCAATAGTCTACCGTTGATATATATATATATATATATATATATATATATAGTATATATATATATATACCTGAGGTTGATGACCTTACTGACGAAGAAAATATCGAAGTAGAAAAAAAGGACCCCGAAAATGAACTTTAGCCTACAGATATTGTAGGTACCTTTGAATTACAAGTACATGTCGACAGCGTTGACAACGATAAGGAGTTTGATTCTTCTAATGATGAAAGTTTGGCGTCAAAAAAACGAAGAATGAACAATGTAGCAGTCGTCGATTCTTTGCCACAGCCAAATTGGAAAAAAGCTACAATTGATTACACTCATTTTCCTGTATCAAATGAAATGCAAGATCAGCGCGTCATTAGAGATCAGCTTGAGGGGAAAACTCCTTTGGATATATTCTTTTTATTTTTTGATGAAAAAGTGCAAGACCTAATAGTGCAATTTTCTCTAAAATACGCTCGCGATAATAATAGACAACATTTTCAATTTACCACAACAGATCTTTTACATTTTTTGGGTATAATGATTCTTGTTGGGTATCACAAATTACCTCAAATTCGCATGTATTGGTCAACTGATGAGGACAAAGGTGTAGATATTGTGAAAAAATGCATGTCCTGAAATAAATTCCTAAATATAAAAAGAAACCTCTATTTGTCAGATAACAGCTTATTAGATAAAAATGATAAATACAGTAAATTGAGACAATTTGTAGACATAATAAATAAAAAAAATTTGCAGTGGGGAATATTTGCATTCAATTTGTCTATAGACGAACAAATGATTCCCTACTTTGGACGGCATTCCTGCAAAATGTATATAAAAAACAAACCAGTGCGATTTGGCTTTAAATCTTGGTGTCTCTCTTCCTCAGAAGGATATTTGTTTTATTTTATGGTTTATCAGGGAGCACAGAACAAAACCGAAAAGACAACTCTTGGTCTTGGAGCTCAAGTTGTCACAGATTTACTTTCAATTGTAACTAATCCTTTCAATCACAAAATATTTTTTGATAATTTTTTTTCCTTCTTTCAAACTTTTTGTTCACTTGGAAAACAAAGAATTTTTTACAACTGGAACAATACGGGATAATAGAATAAGTCATTGTCCTTTAGCGAAATTAATTTCTAAAAACAGTAGAGGATCGTATGAATCGGCATATGATGACGTATCAAAAGTCTCTCTCGTTCGTTGCAATGACAACTCTATTGTCACCATTTGCAGCAACAATTTCAACGTAAATTCAATAACGGTTGCTAAGTGTTACAACAGAAAAGAAAAGAAAGATACCCAAATCCCTCAACCATGCGCCATTTCTAAATATAATAAATACATGGGAGGGGTATATTTGCACGACAACGGCGTAGCGAATTATAGATGTAGGGTGTTAGGCAAGAAGTGGTGGTGGCTAATTTTTGCAAATTGTTTAGACAGCGTTATTGTAAACTGTTGGAAAGTATATAATATCGCAAATGATAAAAAGATAAGTCAACTTGAGTTCAAATCTTTCATTGCCCTGAGACTGATCAAAACCGCTCAATGTACTACAGTCACACGACCAATGAGGTCTATAGAAGAACTTCGGTTTTATAGGAATGGTCATAATATAGTAACACACGAAAGCAAAGCTCGTCGGAGATGCAAGATTTGTCAAAATCATACCATACATATGTGTCGAAAATGCAATGCTCATCTTCACGTTGTTTGTTTCAAAAGTTATCATCAAAAATAAAACAAAAATTTGATCCCGTATTATCCCATTGGTTCGTTTACGCACCAACAAAAGAAATTGATTTTGAAAAACATTACAATTTTTTTTATGTATTTATAACTATATTTTGTAGTTTAATTGTGTTTTAAAATATTTAAAAGATGATAAAGCTACATTTATATGTAGTTTTATGATTAACTTCTGAAGTGTCAGTTCATGCATTGTACCGGCGGTTCGTTTTCGCACCATGACTTTTTTGTTACTGTTATATTTTTTTTTGTGTCTTTTTTTTAAGGAATGTTTTTTTAGAATTTTATCAAAATAAATAATAAATTCTTGTGTAATTTTCACTAAAACCTACCTTGGGCTTAAATGAGTTAATTTTGTAAAAAAAAAAATATATACCTCGCAACTACTTTCTAAAACCTGAAAATTAATTTGCGGGCACTATATGAATTAAAAATAAGTTTTACAATCGTCAGTCATGTAGATCTTGTAAGCGGGCGTGTCACTTAAAGTTGTAAAAAATAGGTACATGGTGCCTAGGATATTGCAAGTTCTGCAACCATTTTCTGCAGAAATAAACATTGAACCAAGCAATTTAAAAAATCAACAAAGAAAAAATTCATATGTGGGTGCTCTCGCACGTTCTTAAAATACGAAAAACACCTATGTGGGTAGGTTACAACAGCAAGATTTTTCTAGATGAATCGATTAAGCAACTTATATCATATCTCACAGCAATTAACTTGTCACCAAGTAACAATGCTGTTGTGAAAGAGACCATGATTCCAGCTTTGAAAATTGCAGCGGAATGTAATGAAAAATACATTCTCGTGAGTTACGATTTGGCGATTGCGAAAATAGCTCTCCAAATTCAATCCCAATCAAGCGATTTTAATAATATTGTCGTACACATTGGTGGGTTTCATGTGGTGATGGCATTTTTTAAAGCAATAGGAACGTTTATTAACAACTGCGGCATATCCAATATTATGATTCATACTGAATTAATGACCAGCGGTTCGATTAACGGCTTTCTCACTGACAAGCGTTTTAATAGGTGCAACCGGCTTCATCACAGTCTCAGCTTAGCGTTTTCAATTTTGCACTTTCGACAATTTTTAAAAGTCATGTTGTTATTCCTTTTGTTTTGAATTACCCCGTCCTCTATTTGTTACACCTGTTATTACGTTACTGGAGTATAGTTTATTTGCTGATGAGTGTCCGATATGGAATTATCCCCTACAAGCCCTTGACCAATTTCTGTTTTCTTTCCGTCATAGTAAACCCAAAGACTCTAAGCTTGTGTTAAAGAGAAGTGTAAATAATGCGACGTTTAGTTAAATACCGACCGTTCGTAGTGTTCTGCAAAAGTCAACCGTAATACTTTAGTAAATAATTTCGACAGTGAATCATATTCCCTTGAAGTCTGAACTAATTTGCCGCTTACTTTGAGCAGTAGTTCGCAAACATTTATTCATACGTATAACGTTAGCTCACCCATTCAAATATTTTGTCATCGATTTTAGTTGTTAATAAAAAGTAATAATTATATATTTAGAATAAAAATGTACTTAGAATGTGAAAGAATGTAGTTTATTTTAAGAAATACGAGATGTATAAATTCGCAGGTATGTAGTAATATTTTATGGTACAAGTTAGAACAAAACGAAATAGAAAATAAAACTTTCTCAAAATATATAAATGTCTGCGAACTACTGCTATAAGTAAGCGGCAACTTAGTACGACTTCAAGGAATATAATTCACTGTCGAAACTATTTACTAAAGTATTACGGTTGGTATTTAACTAAATGTCGCATTATTTATCTTTAACACAAATTGGTCAAGGGCTTGTAGGGGATAATTCCATATCGGACACTCAGCAGCAAATAGACTATAGCGCCGAAGCGAGCGATAAAACCGCTTAAGAATAACCACTTCCTAGTTGCTTGTTGAACGTTAAGTACTTATAATTGTGTTGTTATACATTAAACGTGGAAGCCATTACCTTTTCGTGGTTGATTATTGACTTTTGGAGGCATCTTATTTCGTCGTCACGGATTCAACGTTAACGACATTGAAAACCGTCCTGTTAATTAGTTAGTATATGTGTGTGTGCGGTCTACCCTCTCAATTCACCGAAGTATTGGCTACGCAAGAAATCCTCCTCCTTACTATAGAATGTTATCACTCCATTATTTAGCAATATTCGTTAGGCCACAAGCAACCATTTCAAAGAAAGAATAAAAGGGCAGAGTAACGTAAGTTCATTTTATTTCCTTTATTTGTTGTAATTTCTTATTTGTTCTACAGAGTAACGCCGTCGAACCAAATCGATATATTTTCGTTTATTATATTATCCTACGCTTTATTTGTACATACAATATTTAATACAAGATTTTTTATTCGTTGCATCTCTTTTAATTCCCTAAAAAATACAAACACGTCGAAATTATTAATATAACAATCATTTTACAGTCCACATTTTGCACGCTTCGTTGGGGAGCTTACAAGTCATGAAAATTGAAATAACATCAGATATTACAGATTATATTATTAAATATAATAATAAAAAATCTGCATCCTCAATTATTGAGTATGAGCCACTGTTGCAAATGATTATAGAATATGAAGCATATTACAGCAAACAATGGACTGAGAACACGGGAAACTGCCCAGTATTACATGATTTACGTAAATATTGTAAATTGTTATTTATTGTTTAATGCGAGTATTCGAACTGCGGATTTTGCTATGTTTAAATACGTGTTACCGAACATTTCTAATTTATTTTTTGCGCTTAATCACCCGCTTTATGCTAGTTGGTTTGTTCGATATCATAATAATTTATGCCACGTTGACGAAACGAATCCAGGTCTACGCGAGTTATTCGAGAAAGATTCTTTTGGAATTAAGAGGACCGACAAACCATTTTCCAGAAAGCCGATCGATTTGACGTTAGAACAAACGATCAATGCTCACTGGTGTTTTAACAAATTCAATTGCAGCTCGCCAAAGATGGTGTAAGTCATAGCATACGATCGACTATAATCTCTTACGTTATGCAGCAAGCAGGTATATCAAAAAATCAAGATATAACAGCAGATTTAGAGAAAAACGACTTGGTAATTTTAACAACGGGATTATGCAAAATATAAATTAATTCAATGAAGATATTGATAAGCAGTTGCTTTTCAACATTTCGAATGGACAAGCTACAAGAGACAACAACGAGACTCATTTATTACACAATGTGAAGAAGATCCAACTCGATTTGAGAAGCCAATAAAAAATATATATATATGCATTTACAGATACGTTAAAAAAGAAGAAGGTCGTTGTGAATGGTAAGATACAGGAGGTACGTTTATGGTGGGATTTATTTGGGCGCCGACTTGCAGTTTCTTTGGACCAAAAAATTGATCTGGAGAAAGTTTTGTCGTTTCCGCTTACTCCTGCGCCCTTATCTTTATGCTATTTGGACGGCACTACGTGTAAAACTGACAAATCGGTTTTATTTAAATGTATAGAAAATGAAGTGGTCGACGGTAATAATCAGCTTCCATCTCGCATCGATACTAGTTTTTGACAAATATAAGTCGCCCTCACTCCATAAAAATAGTGAGCATGCTATTCGAGACACAAGTGAAAAACAGGATTATCACATTACCGGAGAAGACCAGACCCGTCCTGCGGATTTCAATACAGAATTGAGGAACATAAAGTTTGAGGAAGCTATTGTGAAATGTTTGATTCAAAATTGGGAAAAGGCTGAGATAGCTCCTTTTTTTCTGTAATAAAATAGTATATTTAAATTTCGTCAACTGCTGTTGTAAAGAGTGTTGTAGATGTTTTTTTGTACCCGTCACATGAAGAAATAGATACAAAAATTGTCCAACAAATTTGTAACTTAGATTTTGCTGCGAATGTCTGTATCAAGTGCTCCGATACGGATATATTGATAATAATGCTCAGAAATATGGTCAACTTAAGGAGTGACGTGAAGATTTGGATGGAATTTGATGTTGGCAACGCATTACGATGAGTCAATATCACTTAAATTCACGAAAAATTGGGACAATCGACTTGTTCTGGTCTTCCAGCTCTGCACGCCTTCACTGGCTGCGATCAAAACCCGACATTTTTCAGAAAAGGAAAAAGCGTCCATATAATCTACTGATTCAGTCCGAAAACTTTCAAACAGCCTTTGCGAATTTAGATTCAGATGTAATTACAAAAAATATATGCAGAAAGTTACGAACCATCAAATCTTCCGCCCTGTAAATCTGAGCTTATTGAGGACATAGATCGCAATGCATACGTATCAAGTATTTGGATAAATGCACATCAAAAAATACCAACCACAAAGGTGGCCGTGGAAAATGGTTGGCAGGAAATAGTTGGGCGATATGAGTTCGATTGGTTTGAAGGCCCACAACTTCCAACATTCGTGAAAGACGTTGTCATTGACGAAACTGATGTTTCAGATAATAGATTATATGTGATGTTTATCATGTGTATCTTACTTATTTAATCATTTTCAAATTAAACATGTTGTGCTTATACTAATTTGCAGATTCATTTTTTTGAAATATACTTTATTAATATCAGTATATGAATTCATTAATTTTAAATGTTATATCTTTTAATATTTATTGAACGCGTCCTATTATAGGAGGGCAAGCGCAACATTTTATCTACGACGGCATCAGTTACAGAAATATACTGACTGACTATATTTTTTGTAATTATAATAATATTTTTCACCAGTATACTAAATTTCAGATTTTAGAAAGTACTTGCACGATGTACCGATTTTTTACAACTTTAACGCGTATTTTTAATTAATATAGTGCTCGCAAATTAAGTTTCAGGTTTTAGAAAGTAGTTGCTAGGTATATAGTTTTTTTACAAAATTAAATCCGCCCCGCACCAAACGCTAACGAAACCGGATGACTGACGGAACAAGCTTCACCAATGTGACGTAATATCAAATAATCTGCCTTTAGAAAATGCTTGCAGTTTTTGGTCGCTCGCCGCTCGGACTATTACCTTTAGATTCATAGCGCCGGCGAATTCACAGCATAACTCAATACCATTTAAAATAATTAGCCACGTCAATCATAACAAGATGAAAGAGGGTGTGAAAACAACAAAGTTTTTTTGCAACTGTTTTCAAAATTATAGAAAAAATTCGGCAACGTGTTGCGTTATAAAACATCATTCTTCACGTAATGAATACATCAGAGTGCTGCTCTATAAATAAACCCCTCACCCTCATAAATAAATTAAGGCTTTATAAACTGTTGCTGAAGATTTTTTGTACCAAATTTTTAATAATTTATATTATTGCTTTTATTATGTATTTATATTTTTGCTTTACGAATAACAATTTTTTAATTGGCATATATCGATGAGGGAGGGGCATTGGTACATACCAATTACAAAATTCCAAAAATGCTTAATACTCACTAGCAGGATTTTGTTTGCGAAAATGACATGGTCTAACCTTCAATATGTATATGCTTTTTTGTGGTTTGTCCTTCGCAAATCAGCACCCCGGCGTCATAAAGAAATTAAAAATCCTTAATAAAACGTTGTGGGATTTTTGTTACGAAAATAATTTGTACTACCATTTCAACACATAGATAATTATTCTTCCATAGTTTGTGCTTCGGAAATAAGCCGATCTCGATAAAGAAATCCATATAAATACCAATGCACTATTGTTGGTTTTTTTGTTTTGCGAGAATAATTGGCACTGACTTCCATTCGCAGTGTACATACATATTGGTCGGCAGTTTCTGTTTCGCAAATACGCCCTTCATCGTCATCAAGAAATTACAGTTATTTCATAAAAATAAATGAACCGTTGCTGATAATAAAGTACTAACGTCCATTTACAACATACATATTGTCCCGCAATTTGTGTTGGGCAAGCCTCCTAACGTCGTAAAAACATTCCATAATAATACTTAATGAATACGGACATTTAGTTTTAATTTTCTTTTAATTCGGAAATAATATAGTTCACCATTCACCTTTATTTCGGGCAGACCTATAGTGTATGTTACAGGAACATTTGTAATTTAGTTTCAGGAGGTTTTAGAACACTTAATTTATAAAACCCTAAACCATTTTCATAATTATAAATAAATAATCAAAAAGATAGACAATATTTTCGCTTTGTAAAAAAAATTATTTTTGGACTCCTTATAAAAAACTACGGGACAATATGTATATTCAAATGAGACTTCTCGTAGGAATTATTTCGTAGAAAACTCTCAGCAATCGTTCCTTAGGCCTTTTTGTTGAATTTTTTAATTTATTTATGACGTTCGGGGGGGGGGGCTTATTTGTCGAGCACAAACTACAGTATTTTCTAAATGGAAGCTAATAGAAATTTTTGCAAAAAATCCCCCGCAACTGTTTAGTATTTCTATGAAATTTTTTAAATCTGGTTATCACGAGGGGACTAATTTGCGAAACACAAACTAATGACAACATGTATGTTGTGAATGGGAGTTATTTTTTATGAAGTTTTTAAATTTCATTATGGTGATGGAGGGCTCACTTCCGAAGAACAAACTATGGGACAATGTTTTTAATGAAACATCCCCAGCAATGATTCCTTAATTGTTTTCATGGAATTGTTTAAACAGGTCCTTAGGTTTTATTAAATTTTTTAATTTCTTTATGATGATGGGGTGGGGACTATTTCTCCAGAACAAACTACAGTATGTTCTAAATGGAAGGCTAATAGAAATATTTAAAAAAAAAAACATCCCCCACATCTGTTTAGTAAGTATTTCTATGTAATTTTTTTAATCTAATTATGACGCGGGAGACTAATGTGCGAAACACAAACTAATGACAACATGTATGTTGTGAATGGGAGTTAATATAAAATATTTTTTAATAAAAGATAACCAGCGAATGTTCCTTAAGTAATTTTATAAAGTTTTTAAATTTCATTATGGTGATGGAGGGCTCACTTCCGAAGAACAAACTATGGGACAATGTTTTTAATGAAACATCCTCAGTAATGATTCCTTAATTGTTTTCATGGAATTGTTTAAACAGGTCCTTAGGTTTTATTAAATTTTTTTATTTCTTTATGATAATGGGGTGGGGGCTATTTCTCCAGAACAAACTACAGTATGTTCTAAATGGAGACTAATAGAAATATTTTTTGAAAAAAACATCCCCCACATCTGTTTAATAAGTATTTCTATGTAATTTTTTTAATCTAATTATGACGCGGGAGACTAATGTGCGAAACACAAACTAATGACAACATGTATGTTGTGAATGGAGTGAAATATAAAATATTTTTAATAAAAGATAACCAGCGAATGTTCCTTAAGTAATTTTATAAAGTTTTAAATTTCATTATGGTGATGGAGGGCTCATTCGAAGAACAAACTATGGGACAATGTTTTAATGAAACATCCTCAGTAATGATTCCTTAATTGTTTTCATGGAATTGTTTAAACAGGTCCTTAGGTTTTATAAAATTTTAATTTCTTTATGACGAGGGGGGGGGGGCTATTTCTCGAGAACAAACTACAGTATGTTCTAAATGGAAGCTAATAGAAATATTTTTTGAAAAAAAAAATTCCCCACATCCGTTTAGTAAGTATTTATATGGAATTTTTTAATCTAATTTTGACGCGGGAGACTAATGTGCGAAACACAAACTAATGACAACATGTATGTTGTGAATGGGAGTTAGTATAAAATATTTTTAATAAAAGATGAGCAGCGACGGTTCCTTAAGTAATTTTATGAAATTTTTAAATTTCATTATGGTAATGGGGGGCTCATTTCCGAAGTACAAACTATGGGACAATATTTTTAATGGAACATACCCAGCAATGGTTCCTTAATTGTTTTCGTGGAATTGTTTAAATCTCTGTGTAGTTAGCACAAATGATTTTCGTAAAAGAAATTCCCAGCCACTGTTCCTTAAATATTTTTAATAATTTTTTTTTAATTTCTTTATGACGACTGGAGTCTTATTTGCGAAACACAAACAACGGGACAATATGTATGTTGTAAATTGGAGTTGGTACAATTTATTTCTTTATAACGATGGAGTCCGCTTTTTCTGAAGCAAAAACTGCAAAACGTATATGTTGTTAAGAAGGGTTAGTACAAATGGGGAGGGGACGGGGGCTTATTTGTAAATCCAAAAATTATGGGACTAATGTACATATTGTAAAGAGATTAGTAGAAATTATCAAATTACTTTCTTAAAAAAAATCTTCAGCAACCGTCTATTAAGTACTTTTTTGAATATTGCTCATTTGTATAGGAGGGTGGAGGTTTGTTTGTGAAGCGCAGACTCGTTACGCGAACAAACGTTGCCTTTTTACATCCATTGGAAACTGCCCTTCTTGTGATACAAAATTGCTGAAGATGAGGGCAGATTTAGCCAACGAAATATCACATAAAATTCAATGGAGAAGTGTATTATGATTGTTCAGTTTTTACCTTTCTTGTATAAATTTAGTAACATGTATGAGAACTGCACCATCATGTACCCTTTTAATGCTATCACCTCTATGGTGTTATATACAGTGTACAGGAATTGGTGATCGGATTGATTGTTGGTGCACAGAATATTGCCCCGGGTTTCCTGAAACCACGTTTATTCAAAGTAAATTCCGCTTATTAAGTTGATGTGAGTAATTAATTTGCTTACTGACTGGAAAAATATGGTAAAGAATACTGTATACGATTGAAAGGAAAAATATTGACTGGTAGGATGTTTTATGAAAAAATTGTTTATTGAGATATGTAATCAAAGAAAGTGCGGAGAGTTATGTTAGCAAGGAAGGGAGCTGAGATGATTTGAAGGAACGAAGAGGTAATGAATAGATGAAGAGGATTCCTTAATAAAAAGGTGATCTTAACCTTGTAAAAGAAGTTTTATTTGTACTAAGTGACGCTAGTCAGCAACAATTTTGCTTTGTCTAAATTTGTATAAAATAGTGTTTCAATTCTTATTTTTTCGCAAATTGTGTTAAGAAACTCCTTATAGTATACGTCACAAAAAAGTTTATTTTAGGTCGGCTGGTTTTTCGATATTTTCCTTTCTTATTGATGTTAGGCAGGGATGCGGTACGTCTGGAACCTAGGAGCGGTTGCGTTTACCTGTGCGCATCTCGTCTATATAGGTGGATATTTTGAAATCATTTTAAGACATTCTTTTTATACAATTTTCTGTCTTTTTAGCATTATAAATTTATAGTTGCCAGACAGTTTTGTTGTTGCTTACATTGCGCCAGATCTAACTTAAGTAATTAAAAAATAATAATTTTCAAACCTTTTTAGCATAGCTGTAATTTTAATATGATATAGTTCTGTAATCAAAGAATACAATATTAATTTGCCAGATGGAAATTCCGTTGTTTAATTAGGAATCAGACCAATTTAAATCTCAAGGAGAATAGGTGAGTTAGAAGAGTGTGGCAGTTTATTCGTTGGTTGCGTGAGAGAGAGAGCTGCAACGGAGGCCGTTAGAGAGAGACAGTAAATGATTTAAATTAACTAATATTGTTTATGTAAGTTACAATTTCATAAAAAAATAGGGCAGAATAATAATTAAATTAAAATGACATGAAAACAACAAAAAATATTATTAGCAAAATAAAACAAATCATTTATTTTCAATACGTAGTAAATGATCCATAAAATGTTAGTCAGTAGTTTTATTGAATAATTGTGTCACAATAAAATGCTGCGTCGTCAGTATCATGGTCACTGTTATCATCGTTATCACTCCTTATATCATTATCATCTTCAGATGTATTTGCATTTTCTATGACCCGAGTCTGTAAAAAATTTTAATTTATGGACTGTTAGTAAGTTGTTACGTGTTTGTTGAGAATTTTTAATATTTTATTCAATTAATATTTACCTTGAACTAAGGTATCAGCAACTAATGATGGCAATTGATTCCCAACAAACCAGACAAAATCATACTTATTGTTTATGGTCCAACCACAAGCTTCTGGGGATAGCGACATAACGAGGTCCTAATAAATGTTGTAACTCCGCCTTACATGAAGGTAGGTTTGACGAGTCGAAATTCTTAAAAATTTTATCGAAGTTGTCGTCTGAATTTTTGGACCGTTAAGTATTAGAAAATAAGTAAAATCTTACATCGTTGGCATTGTTACTATTACGGACTCCATACATATGACAAACGAATTTTTCCAAGGTAGCAAATGCACTCTCCAATATTTCCATTCCATTAATAATTTGAAAGGGCGGAGTTTCCCTTTGCGGAAAAAAGCTGATGTATAATCACATCCTGTCATTGAATGGAAACCTGGTAGAGCTTTACATAAACTACTACTCAGTATATCATACAATTTATTGATGTTGACATATTGTTGGTGATTTCCAACGCCAATATTTATCCACAATTTTAAGGAAGCATTCAGATGGTCTATATTTCCGAGAAGTATAATAATGATGTCAGAGTCCGAGCGCCTTACAACTTCAGCGTCAAAATCAATTTGGCAGATATGATATACAATCCTTGAATCTGCTTTTCATGCTCTTCACACGATAATGAATCTTCTTTGGTCATGATAACTTTGTCATATTCAACACGATGCAATAACATTCATTTAAACTCAAGTAGTTTTTTTTTTACCAATAAACGGTGCCATATAAATCAGTAGCCCAGTGGTCGATAAAAAATTTTACTATTGCTCCTTTAAACTGGATATTTTTGAGCAGAGTAGTAAAATTATGAGGTCGTATTTGATTAGATCCAATTGAATCAGGGCTGGTCGATTCTTTTCAAAGTGTATGCACACAATCTTTAATGCACGGCGTAAAATAGTGGTCGAATACAATATCAATTGCGATTTGTTTTGAAATTAGTGATCGTGCTAAGGAATTTTTAGACACTGCATCAAAGGTTTGAGGTATTTCTTTCATGAGATGTAACATGAAGAAGCCGCCTATTATAACTATGTCGGAACACTACGGATGCGTACTGTTATCCACACCCATTTTTTTTCAAATATTTTGATTAACTGTGATTTCGGTTTTATAAATAGTTCCATCAGTATTTTCACATAGATGTTGGTACAGGTGTTAATGGTAATGTAAGAACTTTTTCAATGTCAACTTTGTTGCTCAGAGATATACCGAACATTCGACCGAATAAATCTCTTTGCATAATCAGTTTGATAACTGTATTACCAAGCGCGAGTTTTGTGAAATGCTGAAGTATTGGGGTGCAAAGCTTATACGAAGAATGTGTGAATTATTCAATGTATGCCTTATGTGTGGAAAAGTGCCGAGGAATTGGAAGAGCGCGATCATTGTACCACTCTATACGGGTAAGGGGAACAAGAGTGATTGCAAGCACTACAGAGAAATAAGTTTGCTCGGCGTGCCTGGTAAAGTATTTACTGATCGATAGAGTACAAGAAACTACACATACTAAGATTTGGGATGTGCAGGGTAGCTTCATGCCAGGGAGAGGCTATGTGGATCAGATGGTTGCTCCCCAGCAGGTGATCGGAAAGTGTTTAAGTGTAAAAAGGAAGCTGTACTGTGCGTTTGTAGATCTGGAGAAAGCATACGACAGAGTGAATAGGGAGAAGTTGTGGGAAATATTAAATGAGTATGGCGTAAATAAAGGTATAATAAACGGAGTAAGGGCAGTATACAACTGTAGTCGGGCAAGTGTTAGGGTGAGATGAGGTATGAGTGAATACTTTAATATTGAGCAAGGAGTGCCACATGGCTGTGTGATGTCACCGTGGTTGTTTAATGTATACATGGATAAATGTGTTAGACAAGCATGACCGATACAAATGGTGTAATGGTTTGTGGCGTAAATGTACGCTTCTGGTGTATGCAGATGACAGTCTTATTAAGTAACAGTGCGGATGAGCTACAAACTGCTCTGAGGAAGTTTGATACAGTCTGTGAGGGCTGTAGACCTAAAGGTAAACTTGAACAAAACTAAGATTGTGGTGTTCAATCGGGAAGGTGGAAAGGAGAGTAGAGTATGTACAATGGAGGGTGAGATTGGACAAAGGGTCAATTCTGGAAGGAAAGTGATTGGAAGTATGTGGACGATAATGAGAAACGAAAGCATGAGCCTAACTGTGAAACGAGATGGCGTATTTGTCCCATCAGTACTATATGGAAAACACCAAAGAAAATAAATGCCGTGGGTATGAGATTCCTGAGAAGCGCATGTGGTAAAACCAGAAGGGACAATAAATAATGAGTGCATATTGGAGTATAGCGAGGAAAAGACGATGATGGATAGATATAAAAGTAGTAATATTACGTTGGTTTGGTCACATAGAGATAAAGAACAACGCAAGATTAATGAAGCAAATATATGTGGGTGAGGTTAGAGGTAAGGTTGTGTCTGGTAGGCCGCGTAAAACTTGGATGAATATAGTAGAATGTATGATAAAGGAAAGAAAGATAAGGAGTTTTAAAAATAAAAGGGCATGTCAGAGACAATGTATGAATCTTGCGGAAGCTAGGAAGTATGCGGAGATAGGAAAGGCATTGAGAAAGGTTCAGAATGAAACATAAATAAGAGGTAGAGATTGCTTTGCATACCCCGCAAGGGAATGGCGTGAAGGTTATGTCAAGTTTAAGTTAAGTTTTGTTTTCTTCGGGGCAGCAGCAAAGTTCAACACATTTTTTTTTTATCGGCTTACCAAATCTATGCTCACTATTTGGACATTCATCCATGAACTTTTTTCTCAAAATACCACCGTTATCTTCGATATTTAATAAACATTCAGTAATATCTGAAGCAGCAGGCTTTCCAGTCGCAATATTATAAAGATTATCTTGATCTAAGCTGGAATCGAATGGATCTGCAACTTGTTTAGCATGAATTCTAATCCTATTAGGTTCTATGTCGGCAGTTACGTCTTGTAATTGGTTTAATCCAGTAATATCAAGGACATGAGAAATTAATACAGCTCTTATGCTATGACTCAGCCCAGCGTTGATGTGTTGCTAAAGAGTTTGTAAAGTGTGCCACTTAATCTCACTCAATCGTCTTGCTGCGTCAGCATTAATAGTTTGCTCCAATATAAGATTAATTGGTATTCTTGAATAAGGCTTTTCAGTGCTTTTAATTCAATGCGTTTCATGAATATTATTTAAATTATCTGATTATTTGACACACCACCGAGCATAGTTCTGTTGATTAACAATGAACAATAAATTTATAATTTTTGGAATTATGTATTTCAAAATCACCCATCCGTATGCTTCTAGATAGAGTGATGTTATAATTAAACAACTTTATGTAAATCATGTAGTATTGAGCTGTCTTCCCATAATCACCTCGCCGTGTCCGATTTACATACCTTTCCATATGATGAAAATAGTCGAGATAATACTTCATTAGATAACAGTTCCTCTGACGTAGTTGAATGCGAAACCTTTGTGTTATGGTACTTCAAAAGATCATCGTAATCTGTTCTTGGAGAAAATCATACTCAGTTTTTTTAGTTTTTAAAAATTCTTGGAAATGCAAAATTTGCAAACCAAAAGCCATCAAAGGATGCACACGTTTGCAACGATTGAAATTTTACTTTCTACCATCATATGAGATAATCCACACTCATTTATAAATGTTCCAATTGATTTAAAAAAAAGCCATCATTAAATGAACCATGATGTATAAAGAGGTATCCGCTGCTTGAATTTTTAATGGCATTTTAGATATGGCTAAATCACAAGTTTGATTGCACTCTTTACCAATTTTTTGGGCCTGTTCCATCGTATTTACCACCACAGCTATATTGGTAGGTGGAGAATTTATGGGTGTAAGATATGAAACTCTTTGCTTTAAGCTATAGTCTTCGATTAATTGAGAATTGAAGCCTGTCCACATTGGAAAAAGTGTGAAACTAAGCGTAATAAATCAATTTATTGTATTAATGGCAAAGTATCTGGAGAAGTAAATTCTTCTTGCTGAAGAGATGTTAAACATTCAGACATCTTCATTCGTTTGGCATATGGACTGATGTCAGGAACAATAGCTTCAAAGGTTCTTCTTCGTTTAGATGGTCCTGATAACATTTCATTTAAATCATCACTGGCAATATTTATATCCTGTACCTGATGAACACTCTCACTATATTTTGGTATATGATTCCAACAGTGTCATGTAGCGTTTCTTTTCCATTTATTGTGTTGACGAATCTGTCATAGTTATCAAATGCCACACCTGTACGTAATAATGGATTGCAAATAATGCCAGGACGTGCTAACAGATGAAGTGGTAGCTTCAGTTTCCAACTCTTCCAGAGTGTTGTGGTGGCAAGAATGTCCAAGTCTATTTAAAATATTTATAATCTTCCGAGTATTTGTAATGCTTTTCATAGTCATACCAAGTGTTATTTGTTTAGACGGCTTAACAGTCTCATTACTGACCAAAAAATAGCATCTGGGGCCATGAACTTGTCAATCGCTGATAATTTACACTATCTCTCCGACGAATATCTTTGCCTCCAATTAAGTCTTTAAAAAAACTTTTTGGGAATCGAACACTCACCTTTAATTAAATCTTTCGTTTTAATATTTGATAATATCTGTATTTTAAATTAATTTTCGCAGGATGAATGCTGCTTTGTCGATCAAATCATTCTCTTGAAAATTCATAAAATCGTTGTCTTCAATTAAATTACTATCCCTGCGCATAATTACTTTCTGTTTGTTTTTGGTTTGAATTTTAATTGTCTTTTGAAAATGTTTCCAAATCTTACTTTCAAGGACATGATTAGTTATATAAGTTGAATCTGGTGAAGATTTTAATTCATTTTCCAATTCATTATTGTATATATCACAAAGAGATGATAATAACACGTAACTTTTCTTTTTTATAATCAGAACGTCAATTAATAATATATCCTTAAAAAATTTTGTGGATATCTCTATTTACATGCCATGAAGTACGTGGATGATAAAATACACTTTCACCTGCGGATTTTATATCATTGATTTTTTTAACAATTTATCATTATCTAATGTTGTCATCCATTCAATATTTTTTTTCATAAATTCCTTTAAGGAATTAAAGTTTGTCGTTTTCCTGCTTTCGATCTTCCACACAAAAACACAAACACTTTTCAGGTTAACACTTTTCTCTATTATAGCACTATCTTCAAGTCTTGGAGTTTCATTAAAAGGCTCTGTGACTACATTAATGCCATCACTATTATCAATAGTTGAATTGTTTACTTCAAGGATTGGCATAACATCATCTGGAGTAGTCTCATGAATGGTTGGTGAATTTGACTATGGTGGAGTAGTGTACTAGACACATCAATAGGTATTCGATGAAGGATTAGATACATTTAAATTGCGCTATTTAGTCATTAAGGATGTAAAAGTGCTGTAGCATTGTTTACGATATCCATCAGTAACATTCACATTGCCCGGTAACTTCACATTTCTATATTTGAGATTAAACTTGATATGAGAATTTAAAATTTCTGCACATTTATTTAATTTTGCTTCATTAAATTTTATTATTTTACCACTTTCATCGGAACAAAAAAACACATTTTTCTTTTTCCTCGCCCATCACGATGAAATTCTGCTTTATTTTCTTTTATAACAACAATGCAGCATGATACAGCAAACATAAATACTTATATGGTCGACGCCATCCAAAAAATGGCAGCTGTGATTGTCTATATCTCATAACGCTCTCTCTCACACAACCAACGAATAAGCTACCACACTCTTCTAACTCACCTATTCTGCCCGAGACTTAAATTGGTCTGGTTCCTAATTAAACTATCTCATATTAAAATTACAGCTATGAAAAAAGGTTTGAATATTATTATTTTTTAATTACTTAAATTAGATCTGGCACAATGCAAGCAACAACAAAACTATCTGGCAACTATAAAGTTATAATGCTAAAAAGACAGAAAATTATATTAAAAAAAATGTCTTAAAATGATTTTAAAATATCCACTTTTTTACCTATACCGGGTGTAAATCAAATAGGGCCACCCCCGTAACTTTTGAACGGATCGTTAGATTTTGTTCAAATATTAGTGAAAGTTTGGGATTTTTGCATAAAAAACAATATGGCGGACTTCCGATTTCACCGGAAATGACGCAAAAGCTGAAAATTTAAACGGAACACTGTATATTTTTACATATTTGATTCTAGGGCTTCAAATACATACATTTCATCTGTCATTTTAATTTTATTTTTTAATTTTAGATCATTATGACGTCATCTAAATTATAGGTAATAATTCATTTTTGTGAAGTTTGTTAACGATCAAATTTAAAAATTACGGTTTTTTAACTAAAACTCGTTGTTTCCAATAAAAACATACATGGGCCACCCTGTATATTAAATAGCTCTTTCAAGTACTATTAAAACGATATGCATAGTAAAATTCCCTTAGTTCCTAAATAAAGCAGTAATTTTTATTTTCTAATTTTTATTAACACAACATGCTCTTGAAGCCGACTCTGTCAAAGTATAATGGCGTTTGAGTTGACATTTGGCAGATGAACTGTATGTATTTGAAGCCGTAGAATCCAAACAAATATACAGGTTGTTCCATTTAAATTTTCAGCTTTTGTGTCATTTCCGGTGAAACCGGAAGTCGGTCGTATTGTTCTTTTATGTAAAAACAAAAACACCAAACTGGCTCTCATATAACCCATCAAAACTTGAACAAAATCTAACGGCCCGTTCAAAAGTTACAGGGATGGCCCCTATTTGATTTACACCCGGTATAGACGAGATGCGCACAGGTAAACTCAACCGGTCCCAGGTGTCAGACGTACCGCATCCCACCTAACTTCAATAAGAAAGGAAAATATCGAAAAATCAGCCGACCTAGAATTCTTTCTCGAAACGGTGCTAGCTCTCGAACTATTAGAGAAAGCAAAATAAAATTATTCTCGATTAAGAGTTCTACCAAAATCAGACAACATAATCGTTTTGCAATGTTTTTATCACTAAATTCTCTAAGGCCCCACCTTTCTCTATCCACCTATTCTCCAGTTTCTGTTCGTCCACTGTGTGTACCAAAATGTCATATCTTCCTGCACTACAGTAACTGTGCCACGTGAACATCTTGAAAAATATGGACTTGTCACTTGATGTTATGTGAAAATAAGCATCGTTACTCATTTGTAGTATAATTAAGTGTAGATTTAAAAAGTTCATTAAACTCCTTGGTAAAAGGTAATATAAAATTATGGTCGATTAAGGGTTCTACCAAAGATGGAAACAACGTTGTAATAGGTTGGAAATATGTAAGAGCAAGTAGGGCGTTGGGGCTCTTAAGGGGGTCTCGATAGATAGTTAGGCAACACATCAAACCCCCATTAGAGCAATGTTAAAAACGTTTTATATTATTATGAAGTTATCTGAAACTTTAGAGAAACGCGTAAGACGTCAAAATAGTCCCGAAACCTTCCTAAATGTTTGAATATAGGTTTTTAATTGTAATTTCTATAATTTTTTATTGCATTTTTTCCCAGTAGTGATTAAATTGGAATATTTTTGTAACTGATAATATTTTTAACAAAACCCATATATTCAGACTTAGGTTTTTCGAAATGCGAACTCTTAAAATTTTGAAAAAATTGTAGATTTATAATTTACTATTTAAAAGATTATAAAAACGATAAATTCCGTTAGAAAATATAGCAGCATGGTCTGCTCATTAAATGACCCGGGGACATAAAGATCTTCAGGTATTCCTTAGCAAGTACCTATTTATATAGAAACACAAACGTAATCAGATTAACTTTGAATCCTCCAAACTATTATTTAAATTAAAATAACGAAAAGGGTATGTACTTTATATATGTACGTTAAATTATAATGTAAAAATTAAAATAAAACAATTAATTATTCTATTTATTTATTTTGTATCAAAGAAAAACATCTATATGAAAAAAAGAACAAACAAAACCAACGTGTTTTAGTGATTTCAACACATTTAAGAAATATTTTATATCTATGATCTGAACATCTAACATCTGAACTGTCTTCATCAAAAGAAACATCAAATTGGTCTTCGGGTTCAGTATCTGCGTCTGTCACTATTTCTTGACAATTATCAGTATCGGACACCAAAAATTCTTCGTCATCATTATGATGGAAGCTGATACTACAAGGTTCGTCTTCCAAAGAGAGTGGATGCAAGCTTCTGTTGAAATCTTACCAAATTTCCTATAAGGGGAATTTATCAATAAAAAAGTCTACCTTATACTTTTTTTACATATTCTGTCATTTGAAAACTAACAAAAAAGGATTTCGGGCCACTTGCATGGATTTGCTAATAGAATCGTACATAATTTTTTTATTTGTAATTACAGGAAATTTTAATAAATTATAACAAAGGGAAATACTTCAATAAAATAAGATTGTATATAGGTACTTACGCTTCTCTCGCCATTTTTCATATCACACTCCAACTTCTTGGAACACTCACACTTTTTCTTGCTTTAGGCATTTTTAGACACAATCACAAATTCACAACTGGTGTTTGATCGATGAGTAACGTTTGCAAAATGCTAGTACACTGATAGCAATCCCGTAATTGTCTACATTTTATTAGAATATTTGAGGAATAACAATAATCAATATGTAATTACGCAATATACTTAGGGTTAATTCAAGGGAAAGTTATTTAGCCATTTTCTACACCTAATTATATTACCTATATCTCTTTAAATTTAACATTGGATAATGAACTAATTAGAAAATAATAGGAATTTGTTGTTATACAATTTATTTAAATAACACTTTATGTTGATTACGTGTAATTAAAAAAAAAGGATGGAGTTCAGGTACCTATATAATAAAATAAAAATGACATTAGTTTTAAAAAATCTTATAAAAAATAAAAAAATAAAATTTTATTGCAAGTTACTTTAGTGTTCATGTCTTCTGTAAATTAGTGAAAAAATAATAAAGGGATTTGAATAAATTATTCTGAATATTGAATTAATCCCTCATCTTGTCTGTGGCAGATAAGTATTTAGGTAAAACTTTGAAAAACTTTCACTCCGGTACACTAGGGAGCGCTGCGATCGATTTATATTTCGTCAAGCTATCTAGAGGGGCCTTAAATTACCTATGTCATCCCATATCTTTATACATAAACAGTTTGGAAAGAAAATCGATACCACGTTTGTAGTTTAAGCCAATGTCTTGTACTATTGTCAGCAGTTGGGTTTGATAGAGATATTACGGCCTTTCTAACTCTGCTGTCACCATGTAAAAAAATTAATTCTATTTCGCGTGGGTACTGACTTAAGCGCCACCTGTTACAATCTTAACCTATTGTTTTCAGTATTCAACTATATTACATACCTTAAGAACTTTTTCGTACAGTTGATCCTTCGTAATCATTTCCGAAATAGCTATTTGAATTTGTTTAATAGACCATTTACCACCTTGCAAAAGAGTATCCGTTAAATAGAGCCACTCATGCTCTGAAGGTGGAATTCTTCTCGGGGTGGTCTGCAAGTTTTGAAATCTTCGAAAACTTTCATACATTCCGTAAATGCCTCGTAACTCTGTACGTGCCTTTGTCCAAATATCAACATTTTCAATAGTTTCTAACCCATACGTTAGATTATGAGGAATGGCCTATAAACAAATTTTTTAATCTACTTTAAAATATGTATCGTATTACCTTTAATAATCGATCGCCGAAGGCTTGAAATTGAATTAGCAATTCTAGTTCGAAATTTGGTGTTTGTGTAGCATTGTTAAGAACTGAATACCACATGTTTTTTTCTAATACTAAGTATTCAAGCCGAAATGAATCAATTTTGCTTATTGGTGTCTGAGTGTAAGTGTACGCTTGACTTATTAGCGTAATTAGGATGAAACTTGAAAAGTACATCGTTTCTATCTTGAATCTCTGCAGAAATAAATTAACCTTTGTACGTAAAAGGGGCGTTACAAACAACACATTATTAGATGACACAACGTAGCTTATGACCAGTTTACATATTTGTTTAAGTAACTTCTATGTTGATGTATACCGGAAGCAAGAATTCTATATTTCAGGATATATACAGAAAGGATTAAAGATTTAAAAAATTACATTCAGGCAGCAAAAACCAAGTGATCACTATTGACTGGCAGTTCTGTCACTAGGCTACGTGCACATGTCTACATTGACTACCTCCAAATAATTCGTCTTCTAATCAGACCGCGTGAAAACGCACACTACTTTTAAGTAATGCTAATTAAGCACACTTGGGTTGAAATGATTTAATTAATAATAATTAATCATTATGTATTAAATTAATATATGTTTGTTATCTTATTAATGTAAAGATATACATGAGGGTAATGAACCAGTGACGTCCACTGCGATTTGTTTTTACGCCTCTTAATACACACAACTGTGTATTCATTTTTCATTACATATTACTCCGCTTAAATCGTACGCTGTCAACTAGATACAAGCTGAGGATTTATCTACTCACATCGATAAATTAAAAAGTCTGTCGAAAATCTAATTAATGGGCTTAAAGCTAAAAATTTAAGTACTGTGCCAAATCTTATGTTAGTTTATAAGACTATCTATTTTACCAAGTACTTTTAATGCTTTTAAGACAAAATGTTTTTGAATAAAGATGGCAGTAAAACATTTGACGATTGAGCTGGTGCAATTTTGAAAGGAATTTCACAGCGGCTCAGGAAGAGGATGTTTTACAAAAAGCACTGGTAGCAAATAATGTACAGCAAAATAAGAAATACAAACATAAGGATAAGAAGAAACTATTGTGGGTCGATAATGGAGCTACAAAATATATAAAAAAATTGGTCCGCGCGACCGCGTATTTTTTAAGCTTTTAAAGTCTATGTTTGACCAAGCCTTCTGGAATAGAGAACCTAGTAGCAGTAGGATTAGGTTCTATTCAAGTAACTTATATTCCCAAGATTTCTAGGAACTCGTTTTCAATTTTTGCTGCTCAAGATCGAAATCCAAAGATCGTTTTTGAGTCAACTACGACAGAATGTTGGCTCAGTAATCATGGCAAAGTAGTGGTTTAGCACCAATTAGACCAGCTCAGTTATAGATTGTCAGCAGATGGATGACTCCTTTGCAGATTTTTTCACAAAGAAGAGATACTAAGTGTCGCTAGGGATATTTCATGAAGGGGCAGTCTGAAGTGGAAGATAAGTTAACAGAGGCACTGAAGCAAGCAAGAACTCTAGATCATTCAATCAGAGAGTTTTTACCAGAGGATGGTTTGACAATCAAGAAGTAAGAGAGATTTTAAGCGCTGTAGGAGTGAGAGATGAAATGACTCCGTACACAACACCACAAAATGGAACGGGAAAATCGCAAAATGGCAAGAACATCTGAGTATTCTAATAAGTAAATTAATTTTCCAGAGGCAATGTGGCCTGAACTTGCTAAATCCTTCTACATTTTGAATAGAACTAATCGTCGTTAGACGGAATTAGTCCTTATGAGCTATGGATCAGCAAGAAACCTATAAACACCTTAGAGTGATTGGATCTCTTTGATATGCTCATATCCCTGCAGAAAAACGCAAGAAAATGGCCTTACAAGGTTATCTCATATGATGATAAGTAAGGAACGTTATAGAATCTGGGTAAAGGAAGAAAATGAGGTAGTGCTATGTATAGATGTACTTTTTCAAGAAAAGTTAAGTTATTGTAATTTTGTGCCATAGAACTTCAAAATGAGGGAAAGTTAGAAGAATTGAGAGTTAAAGATTCTTATAACAGTGCGGAACCTACCGAGCCTGACATGGAAGAATCAAAGGGTGACTTCATTCAAAGATGAACACTATAATCAGTGATTCTGATCTCGAAGAATAGGATAATGAGCATAATTTTCCTAAGAATTTAAGAGACCGGCGAAAGTTATGAAAATCAGTTCACTGAAATGATTATCTCATGTGAATTGGAGAAATTATAACTGATCCTGGATTTTATAGGGGCTCTCATTGGAAACCATAAGTTTCAGTGGAAGGAAGCAATTGATAGTGAAATTAACTAGGAATTAACTACGCTGCCCGTAGGATCTAAGGCTATACCCTGCAAGTGAGTTACCAGAGTAAAATCCAATCTTGGCGGCAGTGTTCAAGTTTAAAAGATTAAGTTCAGTCCCGCTGCAAAATTAAGTACAATCCGTTCGATGCTAAGCATTGCTGCAAAAAAATGTGTTTACATCATTAAAGAGTAAAGCACAGCCTCTACTGACTTAAAACAAGCACCAAGACGTTGGTCAAAACGCTTTAGCACATTTCTTTAGCAACCGGGTGTTAAGATAAATCAATCTGATCTCTGTTTACACATTTATCCAGTTTGTTATGAATAGTAAGATATGCAAAAAAATGAAGTTGTTATTAAAAAATTGACAAATATAAAAAAACAACGTTTCATCAGTAATACACTTTTAAATATATTATGGTTATTTGATAATTTCTTATTTTTTGTACGTCTCAAAGCTTGAAGAAAACAAGCGCACTCTAACAAATAGACGGCACATTAATAGCAGCTTTGTACATAGACAGTGTACTGACGATGACTTCTCATCGCCAATAATCTGACAACTGCACGAGGATATGGTGAAACATTATCGGACTGACAATGAAAGACTGCGACTTTCAGTTAAAAAATTATTTTATTTTTCTACATAATCTCCCTTGACTTCAACACAATTAAAGAACCAAAGATTATATAACACGATCTGAGGAATATGAGAAGAAACTTGATTTTCCTCACACACAAACAGTTGGTGCTCTTATGTACCTAATGGTGGAACTTGGCTTGATTTGGCAAACAGTGTCAATTTATTGTCAAGGATCGTTCAACTACAACTGACGTTGCAATATTTAATAGAGTCCTACGTTACATTGCTGGTACCTCCTATTATGGCATAATTTATCGGCCATGGTCGACTACTTTTGAATGCTGGAGCGGTGCTGATTTTGTAGGATACAATAAGAAGTTATGACAGCTAACCTCAACCACAGAAGAACTAATTGCGGCACATGAAATTACTAAAGAAATGATTTGACTCTATGTGTTTACAGAAATAGGATGGAAGGAAGAAACTCCCGTTTTACAGGTGGATAACACTGCAACTCAAAAGACCGGTTGCACAAAGGTGGGTTAAAGCAGGATCATTTTAATCCCGGGATTAAGAAATTTTATTGGTGTACAAATCTGTGACTTACGTCATTTATCAAGTTATGGCCAATCACATTTCTTATTCCTGGTTTAAAGTAATCTTGCAAACGCTCCTGTGTGCATTCGGCACTAAGACTGGCACAAAATCCCGAGTTTCGTCAGAGGATTAAACGCATTAAAGTATTTCTTTATTAGAGAAAAAGCGTTGGATGGAGAAGTAAAAGGTCAGCAAGTATCGACAGAAGCAAACGTAGCTTACATAACCGTTATCTCGTACAATAGCTTTCAATTGTAGCAGCGTAGAACGGTTTGAATACTTTAGTACAATATTTTTAAGAACTCGAATAAGGCAAGGTGTTAATGTTAATCAGCTTATAGTATTCTTATCATTATTGTGTAAACTTATTTTTGTTTGTTTTTTTGTTAGGTCAGCAAATTTAAAATATAATAGTATTTAATGAAACCTTTTCGTACATTTCAAATCACTTTAAATGTATCTAACACATTATAGAATAAATCCGGAGAAACTATCTACATCTTGTATCAGAAAATTTCGTTTTCGTGAAGTTCTGTAATATGTTATTGGCTGGCGGAGAAACAACCTAATGCGCTATCGGCTGGCACTTCTACGCAGGCACGCACGCACGTACGCGTACATACGCATGCGTGCGCGCCACACACACGCATGCACACGGGAACGCACACGCGGACGCACACGGGGACGCACACGCGGACGCACACGGACACACACGGGGACGCACGCACACACACACACGCGCGCGCGCACACACACACACACACACACACACACAGGGACACACACACACACGTCCCTTTAGTGTGTAATTGTCCGATTATGGGCTCCCAGATTACGAAAAGGTGTGAGCAGGATTCCCAAATAGACTAAAAGTTTCATATTTTAAAAATATTTTCATATATACAGGGTAATTCAGAAAAACGTGATTTTGTTTCATTGGTACATCCTGTATATTTTCGCACCATCGAATAACTCGTAAAATTTTGCGTACATTTGACGCGTCATTCATATCCCTAGCTTTAGCGGTTTTCGAGTTATTCGCATTATTTTAAATTTTTTGAATGGTATACGGTGTCAATGAAATTAGTGTACCGTGGAAGTTATTGTAGAGATAAAAATGATTTTCTGGGTGTTAAAGGCTGAGTACAGTCCTACTAAGATCCATTCCCAATACCTGAAAATATTTTACAGGGCGTCCGAAAAACTTGGTTCAAACTTTGACATCACAAATATCGGAAAACTGAAGTTTTTCAAATGGAAATCACCATTTTTATGTCACTAGTGAATTCTCCTTTGAAAATCAATAGGAAAGTATCTGACATGCTATACCTAAAATAAGCAGTTTTTGATTTATTCGATAAAAACCAATTTTTTTTTTACAATATATATATATATATATATATATATATATATATATATATATATATATATATATATATATATGCAGGGTGCGGAATTAGGGCGTCGAAGTACGATATATCCGTTATTAAAGGAGATATCAAAAAAGTTCTTTACAAAAATTATACTTCAAACTTCACATTATAAAATGATTTTCGTATGTACAGGGTGTTACATATTACCAGGGTGAACCAAACATACTTTTTTTTTAATGGGACACCCTATATATTATTTCAAATTTAGATTAAGCTCATCTCCCCCATACTTCCAATATAGGGTGTCATTACGTTATACAGGGTATTTCAAATGTTATGGTCAATTGTACACGAAAATCCTTCTCATTTCAACGTCCTGTATACCCTAGACAGAACAACATAACAATAATTTTTTCCAGGTATAACCTTTTGATATTGGTACAGTGTTACGAGAAAGTGGTATTTCGAACACATGATTTTGTCAATTTTTTCAAATAAATCACCCTGCTTTTTATCTTAAAAGATGAAAATAGACTATGTTCTAACAAGTTAGCCGTGATTAGTTTTATAAGAATTTTGTTTTAATAACCGTTGTTTTTTGAATTTTTTATAATAATTTGTCATACTTTTATTTGTTCACGGCTAATATAGGGAGTGCTTAATAAAAATGAAAGAACTCTATTAAATATTGCAACGTCAGTTGTAGTTGAACAATCTAGTGTCCTTGACAATAAACTGACACTGTATGCCAAACCAAGCCGAGTCCCACTATTAGGTTACATAAGAGCACCAACTGTTTATGTGCGAGGAAAATCAAGTTTCTTCTCATATTCCTCAGATCGTGTTATAATCTCTGGTTCTTCAATTATTAGAGTTGATTAAATTAAATTAAACCATTCTAAAATTTTCTTAGCGTACACTTCTGTAACATATTTTGATTGAACTCTGTCTTTCAAACATTCAATCTCGAAATCAGGAAAATACGATGCTGGTTTCACGGTGAATCTTGAATTGCCCTTTGAACTTGTTACGAGAGTAAGTTGAATAGTTCTCGGCGTGACACAGAGATTTCACTCCAATCAGGAAAAATTTTGTTTCCTGCCTGGGTGTACGTGTCATTAGTTCGGATGACAAGTTTCAATCTGTTCTCTCATGTAGTTCTTTACAGTAGACGTTTTGCGTGTTTTGCGTTAAAATGGATAAACTTGAATATCGTGCGGTCATAAAATTCTACGTTTTGGATGGATAACCCCTAAGGAAATTCATCCGAAGTTGACAAAAGTTTGTGAGGACTCTGCTCCTTCCATATTAACCGTTAAAAGTGGGCGAGTAAAGGTGAGTGAGATGGCTGAGGCTGTGGGGATATCGGAAGAAAGGGTACGAAACATCTTGCACAAAGAATTAGGAATGCGAAAGCTCTGCGGAAGATGAATGCCGCATTTGCTGAATGCCGATCAAAAGCATATGCGCAAACGATTTTCGCAGCAATCTTTGGACCAATTCAATAGCGATTCAACCGATTTGTGCTACGATTTGTCACCATGGAGACATGGGTCAACCACTACACGCCTCTACAAATGCACTTTACATTAATATTAGGTTTATTGACTTATTTATAAGGGTTTTGAGGTTACTGACATGGAAATGGTATTTTCAAAGAAATCGCAAATAGTGGGATTTTTACAAAATGCCAAATTTTTGAAATATGCGCTTTTAGTACAGTCTTTAGTAAAGAATAACGTATTTAAATTTTAATTTAAAAAAAAAACTCAATACCGTATAGGGTATTTCATAATTTAATTCCGAATTATCATATCTTCAAACAAGCGGAACTCAATATTTTTAATGAAATGCCCCTTTTTTGTGTCGGAACTCGATTCGGATTTAAATTCTTTATCAAAATGATATAAGGTTTGTGTATCATAAAATTAACTGCAAGTGAGTTATTTTGAAAATTGTCGAAAAATTTGTAGGAACTCGTGTTATAATAATGCAAGTTTCTAGGAGGCTGTAGTGTATGAAAATTTAAAACAAACTTTTTTATTCTGATTTTCAGCAAACTGTGCATATTGTCCTATTGTAATTTTAACGTAAATTCCGTGTATTATACTATAAATGATATCAAAATTTATGTAATGGCTTTAATCAAAGTATGAGGTGCCTGTGAACATTGTTTCCAAATAAAAAACAAACCCAATAAAAGGTCCCTTGAAAATCTTAATGAAAGGTTTGAACGAACAGGAAGTGTACTGTTCTACAAAAATATCAGAAGCAATATAGTTCTAAGCGAAGAAAATCAGCTTGCGGTTACCTTATAGGTAGTAGAAAATCCAAACGTTAGCATTAGAGAAATTACAGTTTAAATGTTAAGAAATCTTCTCTTGATGTGTTTAAATGCTAATAAGTTCCATCCCTACCACGTTAAACTGCATCAATAATTTTTGAAATGGATTATGTAAGGCGACTGATTTCCATGCGAATGGGCTGACAATAAAATTAGAGAAAATGGTGATTTTTTAACGACTGACGAATCTACAGTCCACAGAAGTGGCTTTGTGAATAGTTATAATTTTCATTATTAGAACACCCAAGATTCGAAAGTTCTTTATTTTGCAAACTGTCTACATAAATGGACTTTGAATGTATGGGATGGAATAATAGATAGTTAGACAACACCTGGAAAAACGTTTTCCTGAAAAATGGATAGAACAGGGTGCAGTAACTTTTAGGCCAGCAAGATCCCCTGACTTTACCACTACGGATTTTTTGTGGGGAAATGTTAAATATCAAGTGTATCGAGAGGTTATAACAAGACAACACATGATGCATAATGCAATATTAGTACACAAATGCTACAAGGTGTTAGAAGGTCGTCCCGTGCTCGCATAACAAAATGGGAGACATTTCGAGAATTTAATTTAATCATTTTTCTCATCAAATATTCTGTGGGTGTGTGCGTGCGCGTCTTTGCGCACGCGTGCGTGTGTGTGCGTATTGCAATGGGCGTAAACATAGACCTATTCCTGTTGTTTGTTTACGCTCACCATAAAAGAATTAATTTTAGTGTTCTTTTACAATGTTTAATAATTTCAAAACCCTTTAATAAAAATTTGTATTGTTTTTGTGAGAAATTAAAATGGTTACCTTTTATGTGAAAATTTAAGCTTTCACCATTATCACACATAATAAAATACTTATCTTTTTTGAGTTTTTTAATGGTGTATTTCAAATTATACAATCTAAACGATTCGATAACACTTACAGTTACCTTCGTCAGTAGTAATATCTATTAAAATTGTAATAGATATTACTACTGACGAAGATAACAGTATGTGTTATCGAAACGCTTGGATTAAAATTTAATAGATATTACTACTGACGAAGATAACTGTAAGTGTTATCGAAACGTTTAGATTGTATAATTTAAAAAAACTCATAAAAGATAAATATTTTATTATGGTTACCTTTTAATTTAATTTGAGTAGTTTTAATTTGTAAAGATATCATTCATTAATTAAAATTTAATTTGCTTGCTATCAGGTTTCTGTTTGAGTAAATGAACGTTTGCTCCACCAAATGCCTCTTTTATCAGTTGCACCGGCTAGCTCGAGTATTAAAAGAAATGATTATTGTTATAAAAATTATATTCAATTTGATTTGCTTAATGTATAGGTAATTTGGAACTTTATTGAATTTACTTCGTTCAGGATGAAAACTTTTAATACTCGTAATAAATAATAATAAAAATAAATCAAACGTTACAATCATTTAATTAAACTAATCTCCAAATGCAGAAACGGTTCGTTTACAATCTCACGTTAAAAAAATCAATCCTAGTATTATATTTGTATCCTTAATAGCTAACATGCATAAATAATTTCTATATCAACAGTGAAAGGAATTGGTTTCATTCTGTGTTGATATTTAACACAGATTTAAAGGAAAATAAAATACATATATGTTTCTTATATTACACAGTTGTCAATCTTACTTGTCACTTGTTGACTTGTTTGACCACTTCGTTACTATGCCGCAGCTCTGGAGTCGTATTCCTTTGTACCCCCAATATCCTATTTAGACCTTTGTTGCGGATTAACACAATTCTAATTTCCGCCTATCTATTTGATTAATGTCCTCTGGATGAATTATTTTGTCAGATTTAATTATCACTTCAAATTGTTACTGTTCCACCACAAACTGCCAGCAAATTACCAACAGCAGTGCTTCTACTTCCTAGTTATTGTTCTATACATATATTGATATATTGCACTGGATCGATTATCGCAATTTGTATTTATCGTTCAATAATTAAACACAATCGGTGACTACTTCTGATACGTACAAATACGTTATTTTAAATTATTACGTCACTTTTCTTGTTATCACCAATTTGACAATATTCGCACTTTTATTCACTTTAATCTTTTATCTTTTAATAAGGAAAGTATTCTTTTTACTTCCTTATTACAATACTAACTAATTTAGGCTTTATATTTTCTCAATTTAGAGGGCAACGTGACTATTACTTTGTCACTTGTGCGGCGTAACTACAACTCCTTAAGGTTAATTTCAACCAACTCTAAACTTATCTGCAAGTCATGTTAACAACGGATTCCCCTCCTACAATTCATTTATACATTTGCAGATTGCCGCGTTTAATTTAAATGCTTTCTAATTAATTACATACATTACTTATTGAAGTAAATTCAAGCTTTTCTTATCAATATTAAATAAACTTATATATCAACGACAAACAATCATTTCTTAATCTACGAAATAACACATAACTATAAAATAAATTTTAATTTCTCAGACACCCGCTACAGTGTGCGTCCGTAAACGCGCGTGTGGGTGTGTGTGTTTGTGCGCGTGCGTGTGTAGCTTTTTTGTGTTAAGGAATATTGAAAATCTGACTTCAGATTCATAAAAGGATCAAAAAATAGTAGGGGTCACCATTTGTTTGAACTTTGTATCTCATCGGAAACATGATCCAACCGGGGGTCAAAATATAATAACGTTTAAAATTATTAGTTTGTATTTGCGCTACAATGTTGTTCGATCAGGCAATGCTAGACGTATTTTATGCTGTCTACTTAATGCTGATTCCAATACGCTCATTTCTGAAACCCCGTCATATGTATTTTGTAATAATTTTACATGGTCTGTTCTATAAAAAATTTAATTGAAATAGGGTTAAAATTAGGCAGTTATTAAACATTTTGTGAAATTAAATAAAAAAATTGGTATCATTTGCGTGAAATTGAGAGAGTAGCTTCATAATGTGTTAAAAATTAATTGTACCTTCAATTACGTTGGACATTTAAAAAGTGCTAATATGATTATAATTTATACTAAGATATAACGTACACTGAATTAATGTAGATAATGTTTTAAAATACAATACACAGTTTCCAGTGAGCATAAAACTTTGAGGATGAGGTTGCAAACCACTGCAGTAGACATTTTGGCTTCATTGACATGATCATACTTTTTTTGTTCATAAACAACACGTAAATATTATGAAGATTTGCAACAAAATAGTAACGTAATTGAACATCTTTGTGTTAATAGGTTTCAAATAAATTACTTACGTCAAATTTGAAAATGAAAACTTTCACTAGAGTCCATTATAATTTTTTGTTTTGTTGACAGCATTTATAAAAAAATCTTACTTAAGAAGACAACTGCAATTGCTGTTGAACCGTTAAATACTAGTAAATGTTTATAAAAATACATAATTAAACCCTAACTTACATAAAATTTGCACGCAGTTGTCAATACAGATTAAAGATCACAAGTTCAAATATATTTTTAAAACTTATTTTTATTTGTTAATTTACTTACATCTTAACTATACAAAACTGTTTGGTTTATGCATGCAATTAAAAGTAATTCATATAATTAGAAGAAACAGTTTAAGCATATCCGCACTTTGCTCAATATTTCTTCATTTTTCTATTTTTGGCAACATTATCTGTATTTCTTGGTCATTTGATCGATTTCTTACGAAAGTACATGCGATAAAACACTGGATTTTGCGCATTTGTACGCATTTCTTGTTTTTATTATGGAGTGTATATTGAGCTTTTGCATTTAAAATTCTCTATAGATAGTACTTTTCAAAAAGTAAGTTTTTATTGAAATACGTTCAAATATGGAGAATAAAAAATTATAATTCCATCAATATTTTATAAATAAATACACATGCAATGCAAACTTGTGTTTATAAAAGAATTCTTATTTTTAAAATATCACGATTTTTTACTCTTATATGAAAAACATTATCAGTAGTAATATCACAAGAGAGTGAGAATAAATTGAAAATCATTTGCAGATTTTCGAAAACCTGTTGCTAGGCAATTCTTTTCTAATTTATCGAACACTCGTGTAGCATTGGTTTGATTATTTTTGACGTTACAATAAGGAACACGTTTTCAATATTATATTTTTATTTTAACAAATTCAAGGTTTTTGAACTTGCAAATTGATGGACAAGTCGAATAAAAAAATACGTTGTCATTCAACAAAAACAAAATTATTCTTGTGATAATAATGTAGGTAGATTATTCCCACTATAATAATGTTTTGATTGTCTAAAACGTACGCACATGACTGAAATTGACTATTGGTTCTTAGAAACGTCAAACAATAATCATAAGTTATATCCCAAGACCTATGAATTTTGCCGGTTAAAGCTTTTTTTTTTTAATTTGTTTAGAAAATATTTGAGACTTAATAATTCGAATTAACGAGCCCGAGACCGTAGGTCGAGGACTTTTTGTGAATTATTAAGTCGAGAATATTTGCTAAAAACACATTCAGAAAATTGAATCTTTTCTAACTCGAGCTCAAAATTTGAGCAAAACTTGAAAAAAACGTTATACACATAATTAATATCTAAAACTGCATTTAAATTTTAAAACCATTTAAAAGTGAATGTACTTAACTCTGTAACTAAATCAGTTATTGTGCTTAGGCTGGTCATCGTGTAACAAGTTTACTAATATTTAATGACAACCGTATTGTTGACGGAATAAGTTCAAATTACTTATGGCACCTCAAAGTGAGTCACGTAACGTTTTTAGATTATGTAAATTATATATCTTTTGATTGACTTAGTTCCATGATTGTTGAAAAATTAAACGCAAAATGACTATCAAAATAAGTGAGTTCAATAACCATCAATCTAAACCATTCCCGATAGATAAGTGATATTTTAATTAGCGTATAGCTGACATTGATTTTGATTGCCACCATCAGGTAAAGTGTTGAAAATGGTACTCAATTAATATTAAAAGCCAAAAGGCTTCAGTAATGAAAATCTTAAAATTATAATGAAAATGTAAATAAGGACTGATGATCCAACGATTACAAGTAATAAGGTAATTATAGACAAAAACGGGCCACCCTCCGATGCCGTAGACATAGTGTCAAGGTCATGACCCTGAACAACATCTCGAAGATTTTAGCGTCAGTCGTTGTGTCCAAACTAGTTTAGATTAGATAAACAAAACTACTGTAACCTAACAATTTTTTTAATTTCAAAAAAATTGTAAATATATGACAGGGTCATCGGAGGGTGGTCCGTTTTTGTAAATAATTATCAATTACAAATTTACATTAGCAATAATAATGCTTTATTAGAATTTAAAAGTTTAAATTCTAAAAAATCACTATTTCTTTATTAATTACTCTCATTCCACAATCTTTAACCCATGGATCAGAAGATTTTATAATTTTACGCTTTCCTTTGAGGTGTTATTTGTAATCGTTCGATCACCATGTTTTTATTTATTTATTATAAGTTTTGTTATGAACGAATAAGTTCAAAGGTAAATATGTAATTAAAAATTATTATTAATTTTATTAAATACATAAATAAAAAGTTTACCTTGAGTAGGATTTGAACCTACGACCTGTAATTTGCAAAGTACGGATCGTAGGTTCAAATCCTACTGGAGGTAAACTGTTTATTTATGTATTTAATAAAATTAATAATAATTAATTTTTTATTATATTTTTATTTGCTTTTTAAGAATTTCCATTACTGAAGTCATTTTGATTTTAATATTAACTGCGTAAGTAGGCAAAGAATGGGTTTCCAAACGCCGATCTGAACTTTTGATCTTTTAGCCTAGGTTATATAGCGGGAAATATGTCCATCTGACCTGTTGCCCTACATTATATAGTGCATTTTATTAACCGGCATTAAGTGTTGAGATTCATTACTCCAGCCTCGCCAACTTATGGACATTAGAGTTTTATTTCCAGCGTAACGTGTTACCCAACATTATATATGCATTCTATTGACCTGCATTAAGTGTTGAAATTACTCCAGCCTGACCCACTAATGGGCATGAGAGTTTTATCTCCAGCGAAACCCTGTAGACCTCCATTATAAGGAGAGAACTGACTCTAGCCTGGTCTAATCTTTTTTTGACCTGCATTCTATACATTTATATTAAATTTTCAGTTTAAAAAATATATGTACATATTTTCTTATAAAATTAATTGTTATTCGGATATTGAAACAATTTGAACCAACACTTAAATTCTACGTGGTAGGTACAGTATTTAATATCCCTAGCATAGAATACAACATTATTTTTCAACATAAGCCCTTGAACTTGAAGACACTTATTCCACCTATGTTCAAGCATAGCAACACCTTTCTTGATCACAGACGTCCTGCACTGCTGCCATAACTGCGTCATCGCTCTCAAGTTTGCCCCCGAAGACTTTCTTTTAGCTTTGGAAATAAATAAAAATCACTGGGAGCTAAGCCAGGGGAGTAGGATGAATGCACCATAACTTCAAGCTTAGCGTCAAGAGTTGCATTAATAAAATAAGGCTCTTATGAACTGGGGCGTTGTCTTGATAAAAGAGAATTCCGCGTGACAGTTTTCCTCTTCTTTTTTCTTTAATACAATAACGAAGTTTTGTAACTGATGCTGCATAATATTGACCAGTGATTGTGTAGCCACCCCAAAAAACTGTAGCCATTATCTTGTCGGCTGAAGCCTGCACACGAAATTTGCGTGGAAAGGGAGATCCTCCATACTTTGTTGTTTGTACTCTGGATCAAAGTGATGAACCCAAGTTTCATCAACCGTAACATAGCGATGGAGGAAACATTTAAGATTACGGTTAAACAAGGCTAAATTAGATATTGAAGAAGTGACTCTCAAACGCTTTTGTTCGGGCGTCAACATTCGGGGTAACCATCTTGCTGACACCTTATGAAGCCCTAGTCATTTATTATGATTTCAATCGTACCATTTGAAAGACCTGTTATCTTCGCTACACGTCTTGTTGTCAATCGACGATCTTCTCTGATCATGTCATTCACAAGATCAATGTTTTCTTGAGTACACGGCCGACCAGTACCTTTTGCATGTTCGCAGGTTGTTCTGCCACATTTGAACGCTCGAAACCAATTTTTTACTACTTGATAGAAAGGAGCAGAATCTCCAAGCACGCCAACCATATCTTATGAATTTCTTTAGGTGTTAAACCTTTCTTTTGTAGGTACTTGATGACAGCATGAAGCTCACTTTTTTCCATTTCCCAAAATCTTCGTGCAACCACTACTTTCAAGCTATGAAAGCTCGACCAACCAAATTTGGCAGTTTGTTTGTCAATAAAATAACAAAACAAGTGCGGTTACTAAGGGCAACATATTTCAAACTCATCTATGCCAGGGACAACAAATAATGTACATCCCTCGTACCAGTGGTGAAGCGTGGCATTTTTTAATGGGTAGATACAAATTATGACGAATGTAATAAAATAACTTTTAGAATCATGTAGGATTAAAATTAAAACACAGAAGACTTATAAAATGTTTTTAAAAAATAAAATGTAAATAATTAAGGAACACAATGGGATCTTCAATCTCCTCATAATTTTAATTTAAACTGAACTATTTCTCTGAATAAATTTGGCGATCTCAAGCAAAAGTAAACGAAAAGTAACTGACTAAATTAAAAAAAATTCAGAATAATCTTGTTTCTTGCTTTCAGCTTTGCTTCCTAGAATTATTGAAATAGTGACCCAGCCCCGAGTTCATCATGATGGCCGGACGGTGACGATTCATAACTTAGTTGATCGACTATATGAGACAAATTCGAATTTGTCTTTTATGCCGATATCCGAAGCCTGCGTGCAATGTAAGATTGTATCAATCGGGTCACGTTCGAGGGTATCGCCAACGTAAACTTTTATCGAGCTAATCAAATTCAGACTTGTGTACCGCGGTAAAGTATAGATTCTGATGGATTCAGACTGGACTTAACAAATTTTAAGATTGTTAACGAGCTTCCGAATGTAATTTATATGCCTTTTTATTGTATGAGGAATAATCATTCGATATTTTAATTTAAGGAGAAATTTAAAAAAGTTAAAAGAAATGAATGAAAATTTTGGGTAGACAATGTCTACCTTGTCTATCGCCTCGCCACTGCCTCGTAGCTTAGGAATTGTTTTGCTGCTAAATTACGTACCGTATCAAAAATTGCATAGAATATAATTAATCTACATGTTTAAGGCGTATATATTGATATCTTTGAAATATACTATATGAACCTGGTATCGCACATTAAGATAAATTAAAAAACCATTTTTGAGATGGCAGCGTTTGCGCCTTTTTTCGTTTGTGCCTCAAGGAGTAAAAAAATATGAAGGGGGTCCCAAACAACTTGCTCGTCCCTTTACTTTTTTAGCGGCAATCCAAAAAGAATCGTTTGTGTTATTTTTTTCGTTGGTACCTCAAGGGGTAAATAGATTTTGAGGGATGAAAAACATTGACACCGCTCTTACATATTTTTTTAATTTTCCAACTGAATTTAAAAGAGCATCGTTTTTGCCATCATTATTTTTTGCTTGTACCCCAAGGGATAAGTATTATTAGGGGATGAAAAAAAATTATTTGAGAAATATTAAAACCATAAAAAACCCTTAAAAATTTGCACATTTCCGTATATCTGAACGATGCGTAAGGATACATAAGTAATATTTTGATATCAATAATATTAAGGATACATAAGTATGTGATGTGTTTGATATATCAAAATATTAAAATATCAAGTATCAAAATAAAAAAATATAAAATTATTTAATATTATACTTGAAAAAAAAACAATCTTTCTCAATTCTCAGAAGTCGGAATGGAACATAATTTCATTCATCACTTGCTAATGTACATGAACGTACTAATTAATACCTTTAATTTAAATTAATACATGCATGTACATTTGAGCAAGTGATGAATGAAACGATGTTCACTTCCGACTTTTGAGAATCGAGAAAGATTTTTTCTCCCCTGTAATATTAAATAATTGGATATTTTGATATTTGATAATAGATATCTGATATATCAAATTGATATATTTTTTTAATATCAAACTTTGACATCAATTTTGTGATATCGCCCACCCCTATACATAAGGGTGTGTAGTGTGTTGGTATTGGTGAGGGGCGGAGGGTTTGAGGCGGTAGCCCCCCCATATCAGGTTGTGATAGTGATTTCGCTACTAGGCGATAAACGGCGGCCATAAATGCTACACCCCGCATTACAGCATATTTAGTGCCAAAATTAATTTTATTCATTGCCCAAGGTATAGAAAAGAGTGAAACCAAAGTTTTACACCAACTTGCATATCTTGCGGCAATCGCAACATAATTATTTGTAGATATTTTTGCTATCCTTTTTTTGTTTCTTTTTAAACTCGAAACAAACCCTTCCCCTCCACCACCACCATCCAAATCCTACACATTATGCATCTTCCGATATACGGAAATATGCTAATTTTTGTATGGGGTATTTATGAACACGATAATTTTGGATGCCTCCCCAGTCTAATATTTCTCAAATAATATACACATACAAAAAGAACATATGAAACTGCTAAAACAAGGAATTTGACATGGAACCCCTAATGTAAAGTATTACCAAAATATTTAAAGGCGTTGCAAAATTTTTTTCACCTCTCATGTGCATTTACTCCTTGAGGTACAAATGAAAAAAGCCGACACAAACGTTATTCTTTGGAATGTCGGAAAATTAAAAAAATCTTTAAGGTTGATGCCAAATTTTTTTCATCCGTTGATATCTGTAAAGATATGTGTATCTCTAACAGATATATTTGAATTTTTCTATTTTATCTGTTAAGATTTAACTGGTGGTATTAAAGTATTCATTTTTTTTTTATCAAATTCTCATAATAAAATGTTTAAGTTTTGTCCACAACTAATACATCAGAACCATAATATCAAAACGAAGTACTTTTTATGACCTATTTTCTATCATATAAGCCAAAATTATACAAAAGTTAAATTAAAAAAAAATTTATAACTGATTCTGATTAGCACTTACCAACATAATATAGGCAATCCAGCGAAAAAACGATGCACATCATAAATTTATTTAGGTAGTTCCCACAAATTGTTCATGCTACTATTTCGTATGTCCCATGACTCAAAAAGAGATAGAAACCATCTAGAACGTTGGGACTACTTACATAAATTAACGACGTGCATCAATTTTGCTGGATACCTAATATAAAATGGTTTGCAACTCTACCATAATTATAAAATAAACCTTTGCAAATTTTGACTCAACTAGATAAAATATGCTCAAAAATAAAAATAATTTATCTCTAAACAATCACTTTTTATTTTAAGTTGTAAATCATAATAAAACAATATTTTGAAATTTTAGCTTAAATTGGAATAATCTCATACACATTTTCTTTGGTATTTTAAAAATGTGAATAATTGCTACTGATTTAATAGAAATGATGAAATTAACCATGTTTCAATATATAAAAATCACGTTCCTACTAACATTTAACTGATTTCAAATAATATATTCTGCCTTGTTCATAATAATAAACCTACTTTAAGAACTAATTTATAACAACATAAGCTGACAGAGAGCTTTTAGTAAATTATAAACTGTAAACAATTGTAAATGTTTTAAAACAAGATTTACGATTGTCAAAGAATATTTAAATTTTCTAACTAAAAAGGCTAAATTTGTAAAATTATTTTATTGAGTATGGTCTATAAAAAATCACAGAAAATACATAATTCTAACATATAGACTAGTTGGTTAAAGAGGCACTGATTAAACTGCATAAAAAAATAATTCAAAAAAAAATTTTTTTAATATCAGTGATAAGTTTATACGTATTGAATTTCATAATTTACTTACAACTTCTAATGCATAAAGGCATTTGAAAGCAAAATAAAATATAATGAGCAAATTAAGTCAGTGCCTCAGTTTAAACTTAAAATTTACATTAAAACTATTAAAACTATTCCTACAAATTGATCTAAAGCTATACAAAAATATAAGGAATTTTAAATTCTAAAATATTTATTAATTTATTTCTACTTCATCTACAGGAAACACAGCATTGATATATTGACTATAATCAAATGTTATAATCTTCGGTGCTATAAATCCTCCAGAATATTGTCCTCCTTTATGGTAAAGACCAGCACCAGCTAAAGGTATCGGGAATTTTGGCACAACCGGTTGTGCATCCAAAAATGGCACAGTCGTTTGAGCTGCATCTCTATTTAAATCAGTGTGTGTAAAATCAATATATTGATCTGATTTTGAATCTGGTTTAGAGGATATTGGTACACGCGTTGGTATATCAGGATCACGTAAATATACTTGAGTTCTAAAAAAAATAATATATTAGTTCCAATTGATGTCTGGGAGTTATCGTGCAAAATTTGCTTATTACTTACAAACGAATAGGTTTGTATAAGCCTTTTGCACTGTAAAGGGGATATTATTAGTGGGAAGGTAGTTGGTTAGAATGGATACTCACCTCGGATTCTGCAGCGATACATCAGTATTGCTGTTATCTTTCCATATACTGCGATGAATTGGTTCTAATAATTTTCCAGTTTCGAAATCAAATGGAGTTATATATATTTCGAAATTTAGATGTGTTCCAATTTTTTTAAACCGAACACCTGGAAGGGGTCTTAGTATATGTAACTCAAGCTTTTTGTAGTTTACCTGTTAGTAAATGTCTGTCGTCTGCCATTAAATCATCAAGATCAATACTTCTCTGCTCCCAGCTTAAAGTGTGATAATCTTGTCCATTGAAAATATTACGATCTGTTACTCTATAATCCTCCACTGGTACCCATTGAATACTGCTTTGGTCAATTTCACCTTGTGGTAATAGTTTTCCTTCTTGAATTTGAAGGTGGATTATACGATTATGTTTGGTGAATCGTAATCCGGTTACAACTCTAAAGATGGATTTGAGTGTGATCAGTATAAAGGTGGTATACATACTTATTGTTTTCTATGTCCGATTACAGATCGCATGTTAAAGTAGCGATCTGAATAGACACCCTGTTCGTCACAGAGGCAGAAACAGTATGAGCAATGCCAGAAGAGCCATCTCCACCAGCTGTCTACCTTAATCGTGCCACGTTGGCAGCTTTGTTTCCGACCAAGAATTCGACCATTTTCATACTCAATGTATTCATAACGTCTTTTGGTGGCATCTGTCTATAACAATCTCAAATTATGATGTGGTTAACCTATTTAGAATACATACTGCTGGACAGACCCACATGTCGGAGTCAATATATCGGCAATTAATAATTTTTCCATTACATCTACGTTGCTGTCTGCAGTACAGGTTCTTAAAGCAACTGTGGCTTTTTGTGTAGGTGTATTCTGCACATGTTTCACTGCAAGTTCCTTTTGGGTTTAAATCAACCTCATTTTGTACGTAACCTTGTATCAATTGGGTTATTTCCAGATATGTAGTATCTATAATTTTGCATTGTTATGTGGATTATTATTAACAAGAGTATATGCTTGCCTGGTATATGTTTGGAAGGGTCACACCTCCATAATTCTCTTGAACTTGTTGAGAATACTTTTTTAATAGCTTCGAGTGATTGTAAGGTACGTTCTTCATAACGGTCTCGCATTAACTGTGCTTCCTTTGTGTAATTACCTACAAATTGATATTAGTATATCTTACAACTTTCACACCAGACTTGCTTTATTGCACACTCTTAGTAATTTGTTTTGCAGTTATAAGTTTTGGTACATGCCCCCCGACATCTCAACTCATGGTTTGTAAAATAAGATCCTGAATTTCAAGGTCATGCTGCTGTATTTTGGAAATAATGTTAATAGAGATATTGAATTTTTTCTTATAATTTTAACGTAAATAGTAGTATGCCATGGCATAAATTTACAATTAATTATTTATAATTTTATAACAATGCAAAATAATTTGTGATTATTAACGTTGTTATTATTTACACACTATTAAATTTCGTTGTCAATTTTTAACACTATGAAAACACAATTAACTTTTTAATAAATATTTAGTTTATAGGTAAGTTGATTATTCCAATATCACGTGTAACAGTACACTCTAAAAAAGGATTTTAACACATTTACGTTTGATAACGTTAAATAATGATAATTTTTGTTTGATCAATATGTCTATCCCGTGTCTAGTACAAGTAGTTAGTAGCCTTAATTTGTGTCATGGACTTAATTACCAAACTTTCTTTTATCACATAACTGATTCATACTAGTGTTATTAAAAAAATTTGAGATTAACAGAAATTTAAAAATAAATTGATCCGTGTGACGCATTATGTTAAAAATTAACAGTACTATTTTAATCAAAACATTTCAGTTCTTTAAACTAAATGGATCTTTTCAGAACAAGATGCTTTTTCTTTCATGATTAGTAAAGGCCCAATTTTCATTACAATAGGCACTGCGTATGGGAGTAATTTTATTTAGAAACTTACCTTTTTTATACAATTTTAATAACATATAGCTAAACTGCATCATCATGTATCCTTTTAGTTCTGTTAGCTCAATGGTGTTATATAAATTATACAAAATCTGCTGAGCGGACTGATTATTACTGCATAACATATCTCCTTCCGTTTCCTGTAATTTATTTAAAAATGTTATAACAAACAGTGTAATTATAAAATGTACCTTAAGAACATCCTCATAAAGGTGTTCCTTTGTTATAAACTGAGTTATGGAGTCCTGAGCTTGCATAATAGAAGATTTACCACTTTGCAATAACGTTTGTGTTAAATCAAGCCATGCTTGCTCAGGTGATGGAACTCTACCTGGAGTAGTTTGCAAATTTTGAAACCTTCGAAAACTTTCATACATTGCATAAACACCACGTAACTCAGCATATGCTTTTGCCCAAACGTAAACACTTTCAATAGTCTCTAACCCATACACTAAATCATGAGGAAAATCCTTGAAACATAATTTTTATTAATCTGGACTAAATCGTGCGTAAAACTACCTGTTGTAATTGATCTCCAAAAACTTGAAATTGAGATATCAATTTAACTTCAGGACCTTCATTTAGATTAGGTGGTTTAACAAGATTATCTGTGTAATCGAAAATTGAATCCCATAATGTTTCTTCTAAACGTAAAAATTCAAGACGGCGTGCATCAATTTTACATAATGAGGCCGTTTGAAAGTAACTGTGCGTTGTACTTGCAAGTATAAGCACAAAGAGGATTTCAAAATGCATCTTGTTCGGATTTATTAATTTACATTTCATTTCTGCACAAAAAATAAAACTGTAAGTAAAAAGTTCAAGGTTTTATATATTAATGCAATATTTAGTCATGCAATAATGTTTGTTTGATCATAATCTTATGTTTAACTCTTATTGTGTGTAAAAATTGATAAGATAAAATTTTGAAAAATTGTACGATTGTGCGCAAGTTTTTTAATAAACATAGATGGGAATTTCCCACAAATTTTAAATGTGATATAAATGTCGACATCGGGCTTTCTCTACATTGTTAATTGCTGTAAGTTTATAATTCTTATTATAACTTTCAAATTTATAGCGGTACGAAACACAAAATATCAAGTAAAACTGAGTGTTTTTAGAACGTATTATATAGATGTAAATATTTACTGAAAGATAATTAAAAAAATGTTAATATTTTTATTAAGATAAGCAATATTTTAAACCGAAGTAAACAAAAAGAAATAGCTTACGTCAAATTAGCGATCGTACGCCAATTACAACGATAAATAGATCAAAGAGCAAAAGGTCAAATGCTTTTACGCGTAAAAAACCTCATCACAATGTTTTTGACACTTTCACCGCCACTTATTTATCAGCTGTTTTTGATAAACACTAATTTAATTACTCTAAGAAAATTGAGACGAGGTACACTGATACAAACACAGACAAAAATTGATGCAAGGCTTGCGCACTCTATCTTTAATTAATTGAATTTGTGTTGAAAGAAGTAGGGGTTTGACCAATAACAAAGACAGGAAAAAGGCCATTGTTATGACGTTCGAATTTTTATTCTTTTTACTCCTAAATTAATTACCTGGAATTATAGGTAATCTAATATACGAGGGCTTAACAACAAATTATTTAAGCATTTGTTATTTAAAAACAGGTACAACAACCTCTTCGTCTTGTTTTTTAAACAGGTTACGCTCTGAATTTTAATTCTTTTCTTTCCTTGAAATTTTTATACAAATTTGTGCACCGAACTTATTTATTTTCGAGGCCACACAAAGGTTGCTTTTTTAATTTTTTTTAAGCTAAGCATTCGTAAAATTTACGACTTTAACTTAATAAGCCAAAAAAAATTTTAAGATATAAATTGTAATTAATATAACATTTAAATATGCTAAAATATTCTTTATTAAATATAGTTTTAAGGTAAATACATTTTTTATTTAAATCTTTGTTCACACGTTGTACGGGGTGGCCACTTAAGAATGCGAGGTACTGTATCTGGGAAACTATACATCGTAGAGGCTTGCAAAAAAAAAAGTTATTACTAAAACGGTCAATACAAAAATCTGGAAAATATTTTCATGTTTCTGAAATGGCCGCTAGGGGCGTAACTGCAATGTTGAATCTAAAAAAGTGATGTTTCTGTGAATTCTGCTATATTAACCTAATAAAAAAATAACTGATCTTTGAAGTCGAGGATAATCTGAACTTTTTTTGTTTGACAGTTTTTGACGTATCTATAAAAGTAAAGTGTTGGGGGGTATTCAAAGGCTTTTCTTGGGCTACAAATGTTGAAAAAAGTTTCACATGTCGTCGCTAGAGGGCTTTGTTCGACATTCCGACAGAAACGGTTAATTTTCGCAAAAAAAAATAAATACATTGGTATGACTTTTTCATGAACAAGTAGCTAAAAAGGACCAATTTGAAGGAGGAAGGTTTTTAATGCCCCGTAAATGCTCGAAATGCTGACCATCACTGTGTGCATTGCTGAGGCCTCTTATGGGTAGACAAAACTGCAGCTTCAATTTCGGTTACCTAGAAATTGCGATTTTAAAGGTTTGTAAATTTATTCACCAGAATAAAACCAGCCTTTTGAAATTACTAGAAATTGCGATTTAATTTTTGTAAATTTATACACTTGAATAAAATAACCCTTTTTGAAATTACTACGACAAGTAAGCAATGCTAAAATTTATACAAAAGGCCTATTTTTTGTTTGTTTAAATGCATATTCACTATGGATATATATGAAAAATACAATTAATAGAAGCAGGCAATGGAAACAGATACCTAAACAAAACATACATAATCCTCAAATTGTCAATACTTTCGCGTTACTTTGAGCAATTTTTGTGCTTTCAAAATGCGTTTTACGAATAATGAAGCTGTTGATATGCTTGCGGTTTATTTTGAATGTCTTCAGAATGCCGCAGTAGCTAAAAGAGTTTACGCGGTCTCGATCCTCCTTGCGATGTAAGAGTTTTTCCCCGATTAGTGGCGAGCTTACGAGCCAATGGTAGTTTTCGGCCTACGTTTCAACGGCAAAGAAATGGGAAGAAACCAAGAAAATATTAACCGTGTACTGGGCTATATTGAAGGAAATCCTCATGTTAGCACAAGAGCATTATCCACTGAGTTAGGCATATCACGGACAACGGTTCAAAATATTTTGAAGGACCATAGGTAAGTTCTAATGGCCATCAAAATATATAGGTATTCGTTTAAACTTTTTTTAATTACTTTAAGAATGCACCCATATCATGTCGTTTTGCATCAGGCCTTGAAAGTGGAAGATTTTGATCGAAGGTTAGACTATTGCCATTGGATGTTAGGCATGATACGCGAAAATAGAGAATTTTTATTTTCCATTTTTTGGACCGATGAAGCCACCTTCAGTAGTGACGGGAGAGTCAATCTGCACAATATGCATTATTGGTCTGCAGAAAATCCTCATTGGTTGAGTGAAGTTCAGCGCCAAGGACGGTGGAGTTTAAATGTATGGTGTGACATACTGGGAGGCAGAATTATTGGGCCATATTTTTTCGAGCAACCCCTAAATGGCAATGTATTTCTTGACTTTTTGGCCAATCAATTACCGTTGTTGTTGGAAGATGTGCCTCTGGAAACAAGGCAAAAATTGTTTTTGCAGTTGGATGGTTGCCCAGCACATTTTGCTATTAATGTGCGAGAGCATATTAATGCAGTATTTCAACAGCGGTGGATTGGAAGAGGCAGTCTGTTTCCACGGCCTCCGCGATCGCCAGAGTTAACTTTCCTCGATTTTTATTTATGGGGCGCTTAAAGGACATCGTGTTTCGGACTCAACCTATTACTAGAGAAGATATTAAAACCGGATTCGTAACGCAATACGTAACATACCGAGAGCTGAAATTGAAGCTGCAGTTTTGTCTAATCATGAGAGGCTTCAGCAATGCATAGAGCGTGATGGTCAGCATTTACGGGGCATTAAAACCTTCCTCCTTTAAATCGGTCCTTTTTAGGGCCACAACTTACATAATAGAAACAATTCCAGAAAAATATAGTTAAAAAAATAAAAATTTAAGGGATTTTCGTATAAAGTTTTCTTTGGCCGATATTTTAGGTTAGGAACAAGATATCGAGATGCGGTTTTCGCGAGCTTGTTTAGGCATCATTTAACTACTTGTTCATGAAAAAAGTCATACCAATGCATTTAATTTTTTTGCGAAAATTAACCGTTTCTGTCGAAATTTCGAACAAAGCCCTCTAGCAACGACATGTAAAAATAACAAAACTTTAAATATTATAACATTTGTAGCCCAAGAATAGCTCATTTCAACGCGCCCAAGTTTGTTAAAATCGGCTTAGCCGTTTCGAAGATACAGGGGGTTATTTAAGGAAACCTTTGAATACCCCCCACCACTTTATTTTTAGACATACGTCAAAAAGTGCCAAACAAAAAGTTCAGATTATCCTCGACTTTAAAGATCAGTTATTTTTTTATTAGGTTAATATAGCAGAATTCACAGAAACATCACTTTTTTAGATTCAAGATTGCAGTTACGCCCCCTAGCGGCCATTTCAGAAACTTGAAAATATTTTCCAGGTTTTTGTATTGGCCGTTTTAGTAATAACTTTTTTTGCGCAAGCCTCTACGATGGATAGTTTCCCAGATACAGTACCTCGCATTCTTAGTTGGCCACCCTGTACAAAACTTGGCGCGGTGTTCCATGCAGAATGCCTTTTTGCAGAAGTTGCATAAGTTGGTGGTCATTCTTCTTTTTTTAGCAGGGCATGTGTTACAAATGGTTCTGTAGGACACATTAGGTACCGGAGCTTCGGTTGTTACTGTTTCCTAACATAGTTCCAATACAGTCACGGATCGAACGTTGCAAAGTTGGTGTATTTTTTCTTGTGTTTATCCATGGCTTGATAATGGCTTCTTGAATTGAAAACATGTATTCTTTTCTATTGGCCATTTTTAAGCCTTTTTTATCCCTATGATGGTTATAAATAATCAATGAGTTAATACATGCAGCATTTAACGTGCTATAAAACACATAAAGTGGCCATCTTCTTGTTTTTGAAGTAGACATTCTAGAACACATTTGGTCAAATGTATCTACTGCGCCTTTTGTCTGGTTGTACGTTTCAATAATTTCGGGTTTTTCGGAATTCTTGTTAATACTTTCTCCTTCATGCATAGTTGAAAGCAACAATACATTTTTGTTTTTAGCTTTATACGAAACCAGTACTTTTTCTTTGTCAAAGTAAAATTTTGAGCTGCCAACTTTTTTTTTATATCTAACATTTCTGCAGGAATCTCACGCTTGTTTTTCGAATAGTTCCCACCATAGTGGTTTTATATGGGTCTTTTAGCAGATCGACAGCTAACGGTACGGAGGTAAACCAATTATCCATCGTCAAATTTCGAAATGATCCCTGGAATGGCTGCAATAGGGTTTTCACAAAATATTCCGCTGAAGGTAAGCCTTCTGTACTAGTTTTCTTCCCAATATATGGAACTGCATTAAGCATGTACTTGGAAGCTGCATCGCAAACCATTACGATTTTTATACCATACTTTGATGGTTTATTGGGAATGTACATACGAAACGGGCACTTTCCGCGAAAGCCTAGCAACTGTTCGTCTATTGTCATGTAACTGCTAGGGACATAAGTAGTTTTACATGCATTTATGAAAATGTCCCATATTTCCCTAATTGCAGCAAAGGGATCTTTCGCTTTTCTTTCATCTCTGGTGGTTTTGTCATCAAATCTTAAGCTCTCTAATAAAAACTTAAAGCGTTCTCTGCTCATGGTTGCTCAATATGTAATCCCATCCATTTTGTCATCGAAAAGAATTAACGATGACAAATGATTATTTTTCATAACAGTAGAATATATTAACAGTCCAACTAGAACTAACAATTTATCCTTAGTGACTGGAGAAATGGTAGCGGATTTTACTTTATATTTAGCAGCTCGTACAGTTATCGTATGATTTGTATATTCTAAAATTATATCAATCCGAAAAAACCGTTTTAAATGCACCCATTGGAGACAAATTATCCATGTTTACATGGTTGGGCCTTGGAAATATGTGAACTAAGTTGCTCTTCGAAGTTCTTGCCGATTTCTTCTTTGCAAATATGCTCCAGCGATGACCATTTTCCCTTTTAGGCTAGTTTCTGATCTGGTGAATTCAACGTTTGAATCACAGTCCACTTCACCTTCTAAAACTTCATTTTCTTGTATTCCTTGTTCACTAGATATGTCGAACTGACCACTACACTCTCCAGAATTTTGATTATTACAAGTGGGGGTCAATGGAATCGCACTTTCTTTTGAATTAATTTTGTGATCTTTTTTTTTTGGTAAAAAGCTCCTCTTTCTCACTGTCGTCACTCTCGCTCCCATACGGGAAGAACTCACTTCCAGAATCTACAAATGGTTCTTCCTCTAGGTGATCATCTTCACTACTCTCGTTACAACTTTCGTCACTATAATTGACATAATCGTCTTCATCAAGGAATTTAAAATCGGCTGCTAACTCTTTCAGTTCGTTAGGCCGAAATGGCCTGGTATCTTCCCACTTTCGTGACATATTTTAATACTTATAAGTAAAAAAACTGTTGTAAAAACCAAAAAATCAAAACAAACAAACTTTTAAAAGTTACGTTAAAGCTAAGCTTTCGTAAATTTTACGACGGAGCTCCTATAAATCACACGTGCGCGAACCGATGTACGTGACAATGCTAACTGACCAATCGAGACCACCCAGTTTGAGATTAAATGGACAATGTAACTGACCAATCAGACCCAGTTTGAGATTAAATCTCAAATCCAACTTCGCGTATCCAACATACAGCGAAATATGAAGTGGGGCGTCGTAAAAATTACGATGCTTAGCTTTCTAGGATTAATTGAAGAAATTTTACAAGTGTTTATACGAGTAATAGTTTATTCCCGTGCTACGAAAGTACGACCAATTAAATTTGCTCAAAACGTTTCAAAATTGTAATTTCCTTATTGAACTTGTGTAGAAAATAGATAATTATGACGAAGAAGCGATCAGCGTTAACGTATTAAAATTTAATACAGTTATTTAGACATAACTTTGTATAGTCCGCACAATAATTGTCTTTTTTAATACCTATTAATAGTAGATTATTATGTAAGACATGTAAGTTGGTTATTATCGAGCTTTTGCGAAATATTGATCAACTTATACGTCGAACGCAATATACTATTTTATGTTCAAGCGTCAAGATAAGTCTCCTTCGGAGTGATAACTGATGACAAATGTGCGTTATTCTGACAGATTGTTTTTATCTGAAATTTTCTATCAAAATCACATTGTCCTAGCTCCATTATTAGCTTCAACTTTACCCTCACTATTAGGTTTAAATGAATAACGGCGCAAGGCATACCTTTGTATGGTAGTTATGGAGGTTTAACAAATTTTTTGTGTGCGATTAATAATAATAGGTCTTTATTATATTACCATAATTTGTACAGGTAATGAAATCCTAACACAACGCCTAACTGTGTTCTACTCAACCAATGCTATAAGTATATATGTAAAAAATAACTTAGAAGCAACAGAAATGCGGAACTTTGCTCGTCAATTTGAGATTTTTCTGTTTGTTGTTTAAGTTTACTTTTAAACATTACCATGTTTAGTAGTCGAACGTTCAAAAAAGTAATTGGTTATAATATTGTACTATTTTATAGCAAAATCAAAGCAATACCATGTAATGGGGGAGTTAACAGGTCTTTAAATATTAAATTCAATGTATGAACATCTGTACGAAATGTTAGTTTGTTGTATAAGTATTTAGGAAATTTACTATAATGTAATTAACATTCGATGGAAGCGTTAAGGAGATATCGCAATGCTATCTAAAGGCGATAACAACTTACCAATGTCATTAATAGTACGTCCAGATCCGACTGCTATGGAAGAGCAACGCTGTTATCTTACACCCGTGTACTGCCATCTGAATGTGAATTCCAATATAATCAACAAAGAAGGGTACTACAAACAGAATGTAATAAACGTTTATTTTTCATATTTAACAAACCGAGCTCATACAGTTTATGCGAAATTCTTTCACTCCTTCGAATACTAAAAATTAATCTTAAGCATGAATACTGGAGTTTTTAAATCCGTTTTGTATTATTGACAGGTAAGCAGGGGCCGTAAACATACCGCAATGATTTACTGTTGAGAGAACAAGTAAGGATTCAGTGTCTTTATCATCTTTCTGTATATTGTTGTATATGACTTTAAACAGCAATATGAATTTTTGATGCATTAGATCTTTGTTGGGGAAAAGGATGGATAGCTACAGATTTATTAGGGTTTAGTTGTAATCCGTTATTTTTTTGCAAAAACAGTCCTTTGAGGTCGTTATTAATTGCATCACATGCCCTACCTGTGAGTTTTCTTTGAAAAGAATGGTACAACGGTGTGTCATCGGCGTAAAAATGAAATATACAAGTTTGTAAACAATTACTAAAGCTACTGATATAAATGATGAACAGAACAACAAAGGATCCAGTACAATACCCTGGGGAACACCTTTAGTAACCAGGAAATTTGATTATTCAAGGTAACTGCTTGTGATCTGATTCTGAAGGTAATTTTGAAAGAAGCAACAAGCACTTGGCTTAGAACCGATATACTGCAATATTGCTAACAGTAAACTATAGTATAAAAAGCTTTCGTAAAGCCAAGCAATACTAGTATCGCCATGGTCCAATGCTCGTATTATGTTGCCTAACGCGGTAAAACATCCGTATCCCACTCTGAAACCCCATTGACACTCGGGAACGATACGATTTGCATTCAAATACGTACGGATTCTTGAGGTCACTAGTACAGAAGTTGATTATATGCCTGATAATATAAAGAAAAGTAGGTACACAAAGTTGTGTTTTAAAAATGTCGGTCTCTTTAGAAATGTCTAAAGTAAAACTCGGGGGCAATGAATTGTAAGTACTGTTGTTATAATGGTTAGCCAAGATGTTGTGAATGACGTTATTAGGAATGGAGTTAATAAGTCATTTGTATTATCTACAGAATGGCTAGAATAGAATGCTGCTTGTTAGGTAAGATATTACAGCGTTTAAGGTCAGACCTTTAGCAGCATTTTTGAATTTATCTTTATAAAAGGTTCGTTTTCCATTCCTGACCACTGATGTAGTAAAGTTTCTTAGAACCCTATAAACATCTCAGTCTATGGAAAGTCGAGTATTTTTAAATTTTGATAGAGCATTAAGCGTTATTACTTAGCCAGGGAGCAGGTGGTTTGGTAAATCGACGCGTGATAATAGGTGCATCGATGTCCAACAAGGTTTGAATATTATCGTTAAAGAAGATGATTATCGTCAATATTTTTCCAAGGATATGTTCTTGTATTGTTTGGTTCTGATGTCTTTATGTTAAGTTGACAGAATACTAAATGAACTGAAATGATGGGAATATGGTTAGGTACTATTTATTATTCGGTCGATAAGAGACAGACAAGTTAATGATATTCTGGGTGTAAAAATGTTTAGCAATTATAGAGTTTACATTCAGTAAATCAAAGTTAAAGTCTCCAAAGTATAACAATTCATTGCTAATAGGGTAGATGGTGGATAATGCGTTTTCAAACGAACCTAGGAAGCAAATAACTCATACATGGAGGCCACGGTAGTAATGATAATATTGATATACCCTTAAACCAAGGTTGTTCAATGTTTCCAGCGGTTTTTAAAATGGAATAAGCCAGTTGTGAACGTAAATAAATCCCTACTCCTCATAATCATTATAATCGTATAATCATTACATAACACATGATATCGAAAATCTAAAAAACTAGGGGCAAAGATCTCACATTCAGATGCGCACATTTTGATGGCATGACAAGCTTGTAACTGAAAATAAGAGATATTGATAACTACAAATATGTTGTAATCAAACGTAGGTGCGGCATGAAGCTAAAAAATTTATTTGGTGGATAAGTAGTGGGAATGCTCACATACACGAGTAAATTACCAATACCCCGTATGTAATAATATTGAAGAGAACTTCGATTTATTTATATTTATCAATAGAAAGTTAGAAACCAAAATAATACGGTCCCTTTCATTCCATTTGCTACGATAATAAATAAATATTTTTGTTGTAGGCTTAAATCTTGGGCGAACTATTATCCTATAGCTACATGAAGAACCTTTCTTTAGAAAACAAAACCTTAGTTTTGTAAATGACAACTTTGATTAGTACCGGTGGGAAAAATGTAGCTGACCAATTCTACGACAACGATCAATGTCACTTTCACAAATGTTTAATCCGGTTTTCGTACTATTTTTTTTTTGTTAGTATGCTTATGGTTAGTATTTACTTATTTTAGCTTATGTTCGTGCACTGTTGGTGCTGCGCTGTTTTGTGCAATTGTATAGTTAACAATCATGGGTTGTGGTTATTTTTGATGTTAAGAAAAAAATGATTTTATGTGATAATTATATTAATCGGTTTGTGTTGTTTAGCTGGGTCTAGCATGCTGCGTGTGGTTAATCCAATTCGTTGGCCGGTATCTTCCGAGGTCGTCTTCGAATAGGTTGCGGAGGGCATATGGGGTGTTATCTAGGGATTCTTTTATCTCCTCGTGGCGGATTTTTTCGTATTAACAATTTATATTATTTTATCTTCTATTCCCCACATTGACTTTCTTCGATACCTCAAATGCGAAGATTGGTGCGTCTTGAATATTGGTTCAATTCTTCGAGTTCATTGTATAATTTTACTTTCCCATTTAATTAACCCAGTAACCTTTTTTTCAGTAATATCAACAAAATGTAAGGCAACCCAAAGAATAAGCATGTTATAATAATTCTGTGATTTAAAGGCATACCATTGAATGTTATATTTAGTAGTGATTAATAACTAAACCTTATAGATTAAATATTATCAAAGCGCCTTGAAAGGAACATTCCAGAAAACTGCTATGAACGAAAGCTAACAATAAAACGGTCAGTAATGAAAACACTAATGTATCAAAGTTTAATCGCATAATTTCGATGGAATGTTGTGAAAAATTTCGGTGGAACGTTGTGATAAATTCAAATGAAAGTTGTAAAAACATTTACAACTAAAAACCTAAATAACTGGCTCTAATATAACCCATCAAAACTTGGACAAAATCTAAGGATGGGTTATATTAGAGCCAGTTTGGGAGTTTTTTACAAAAAAAAAAAAAAAACATTATGACCGACTTCCGGTTCCACCGGAAATGACAAAATCTGAAAATTTTAATGGGACAACTTGTATATTTTTACATCTACTAAGGAAATTACTATGCATGTCATTTTACTAGCACTTGAAAGAGCTATTTAATATACAGGGTGGTCCATGTATGTTTCTATTGGGAACAGTGAGTTTTAGTTAAAAAACCGTAATTTTAAATTTCACAAAAATTAATTATTAGGAAAAAGAATATTATGGGCGTAATTGTACGTCAATTATCTATAATTTAGATGACGTCATAATGATGTAAATTTGAAAAAATATTTTTAAAAAAGTAAAATTAAAATGGCGCCTGAGTTGACATTTAACAGATGAACGGGATGTATTTAAAGCCCTAGAATCCAAATATTTAAAAATATACAGGGTGTTCCATTTAAATTTTCAGCTTTTGCGTCATTTCCGGTGAAACCGGAAGTTGGCTATATTGTTTTTATATAAAAAATACCAAACTGGCAGTAATATAACCTACCAAACTTTGAACAAAATCTAACGGCCCGTTCAAAAGTTACATTTGATGTAAAAAGGTTACAAATTTTAATAAATGAACAAAACCTTTATTTAATTAATTAATAATTTAAATTTAAAAACGCCAATAATTTTTAATTACTAAGCATGTAACAAAATTTAGAAAAGTAACAATACTTGCGTCCAAATAAATGCCTGATTTTTCACTGTATTCTTCAGAACACTCTTTTCAAATTGCGATCGATGGTTTCTCACGAAAGTTTACGAAATTGTTTCATTTTTACAATAAACTTAACTTAAATTTTTTAGCGTGGCTGTCATAATTAGACAAATGCGTCTTTCTCATGACAAGAATAGCTCTGTTACATGTTTTTTTAGTATGTCATTTCAGTTGAATTACCGCTGTAATTCATAACGTACAATGGGATTATCCTATAATCCTAACGACATTGCATTGCTCTATGTAACTATTTCCAATCAATGCCAATTTCACTTTACGACCACTTATTGCAATCTAATACCACTAACTCCACATTAATTGCTTCCTAATACCATTAATTCCATGTAAAAACACTAATTCTAGTGTAATACAAGTAAATTCTCTTACCGTGGTGCTACTTATGTTAATGTTACCGTTATAAATTCCATTATATTTGCTACTAATAATTTCATTTCCATATATTAATTTTTTAATGGTGTAATTAGAAACATTTGTTTGGAGGATGGTAATGGTAATGGAACCCATTATCTCCCGAATTCTACGTAGTGTGTAGCTGGCTGATAAAATATAGTTTATCGTTATAAGATACACTATATCATAGAGGGTTTAGCTTATCATAAGATTTGCGCACGGTGGGTACTAAACTGTTTAACCGATATTCACAAAACTCATAGAATGAGCTCGGCCTTGACATTTTTTCAGCGCTACTATGAAAAGGAGTGGAATTTCGGAACAGAATATTTTACTGAGAACGAGACGAGGTCGTATTCATTCTCCCCGTAAGCCCCAAAAAATTCAAGCAGGCGTTGTCAAACCGGAAAATGTACATCCTCTATATACTTCTGACTTAGCACCGAGCGACATGCATATCTTCCCCAAGGTGAAGGCCAGCCGTTCGAGACCAACAATGAGCTCAAGAATCGTGTCAATAATTGGCTGAAGCAGCAGGCGGCAATATTTTCTGATGAAGAGATAAAAAAAGCTGGTGTGGCAGTACGGCAAATGTTTGAATTTTAGTAGTCTTCCTAAATTAAGGCTAATAATGTAATAAATAATGTTGGATGACATCTACATGTTTGATTGTATGCAATATTCAATGAAAAAAACATTAATTTGGGTATAAAACCGTGACGCTATGCAACGCTAGAAGGTTCCATATAAAGAGGTAGGTTAAGTTAGGGTAATGTGACGACATTATACGAATAAACTAATGGTGAGAATAGGGATTTTCCTTTCTGCTTATTCTCTCTTTAATGGGAACGATGACTAGGTATGTAACCTAAATTGGATTATGTACCTTAATCTCATAAAAAAATTGTTTTAGGGGTAGAATAATTAAGGTATGGTGATACTGTAAGGTTTCCTTATAACATTTTCTGTTTTGAGCGGTGATGTATTCGTCTATCTGTCTAGCCTAGAAATTACTTCTAAATATAGTATCTATTGTCAAAAACGAATGTATAATTAGTCTCAGATGCTTTATACACTCCACCCATGTGGCCGGTACGTCCCAAACCGCCTACATATATGGACTTAGCATCGCATCATATTCAAAGTTTTGAAAAGCAATTGCAAGTAATTTCACATAAGTAGGTATTTAAGGCCTACATTTCTAGACCCCTGTAATTTTTGGGGTGGATCTGCGGAGTAAGGTGTGAGGGGGGGGGGTGATTTTCTTTCGGTTGAAACAACTAAAAAATTTCAAAAGCTATTGTATTCAAATTTGACATAGAGTTTTAACAACTAAGTAGCTAAACCCCAGTAATTTTTGTTATGGTGGATTTGCAGGGTAAGTAAGGAGTACGAGGGTTAATATGATTTTTGTTTTGTTTTCCGTAACTTAAAAATTGTAATCAAAGTTGACAGAAGTGTTTTAACACCTAAATGTCTAGGTCCAAGTGGTTGTTGACGATAGTGAAATTGTGGCGTAAGCAGTAAGAGGGGTAGATTTGATTGCAATAAAATTTCAATAACGCTTGCGTTCAAATCTTATATAGATGTTAAAGAGCTAAACCTCTAGACTCCAGCGAAATTTAGTGGAGATGTGTGAAGTGGGGCAAAGGATTAGAGTGGTTCAAATCTGGAGCAGAGGAAGCGTTTTTAATTCAACCATCGTTTGTAGTTACGAAAATTCGATGATTCAATTGCATATATGTTGTAATTTAAATTTAATAAACCTATAAATGTTTTTCATATTTCACTTTTTATTTCTAAGTAATTTACGTCCGTTTTCTGATTTAATTGCAATAGATTTCTTCATAAAGTTTTACATAAAAAAGTTAAAATGCACTTATTTGCTGGTTCTTATACTATTTTACTAATGTTCTAAGAATACATAAAACATGAGCTTGCTATTAGTAATTTGATCTAAATGAGAAAGTAATAAGTATTAAAAAAAATAAACAGGTTTTTAAATATTTTTCAATTTTTAATTTAAATAAAATTGATTTTCTATTAATCCTGTTTTATATCGTTCATAGAACATTAGTAAAATACTCATAAAAAACAGCAATAAATGCATTTTAATTATTAAATCAGAAACCGTTCTTCAGACTAAAAAATTGAAAGGACGATTTTTATAAAAGGATAATTGGCAAGTAGAAAAATAATACTAATTTCGAATTAAAGAAACGGCGTATTATTTTGTTGATCAAAAATGTTACTGGGCGTGACACCATTGGTAAAATAAAATAATTTTTTAGGGGCTGTAGACTGTTACAATTGTTTCTGGGCCGTAGCGGTCCATCAAAAATTACAGTTTCTCTAATCAAAATGAGACTTTTCATATTGTATTTCGGCTTATGACAGTTTCTTTATATTAGACACACTTTTAGGTTATGATTTTTGTCTTTGGTAACGTTGCGTTGTTGCCTATTTGGAAATTTGTAGTGTTTGGTTCTCATAAGGGTTAAAAAATGTTTAAAACGCGCCACAGTCATGAATATTTATTAAAAACGTCAATGCACGGTTGGACAACTTGAAGAAACCACATCATGGTGACTGGGATCTAGAAAGAATTGGTATGGATAATATATTTAGGCTTAGTACAATGCAATAAAATGGTATAATTACAAGTAATAAATTTTTTTGAGAATACAAAATCGGTTCTTACATCGAAAACATCACTGCGCATAGAGTATTTGTACTAGAATTATTTACGGCTATATTGGGGGCGAAGGCGCTGCTTTCAAAAAATGTCTGGAAGTTGTACTTTTATAATTATAATAGAATTATCATTATGTTAACTTACGTCATTAACGTATGGAATGAAAAATACTTTACAACATTATGGATGAAGTAAACAATCTTGTGAATCCGGAAAACTCATTTAATAAGTCTATAATTGATTTTAACGATGTCTACTTGACTGTAAACAATCTTCTCTGATCAACCGTGATTTTGTCCGATTAAGTATTTTGTTTCTTGTTTTTGAAAACAACGATATATCCGCTCACATTTGATAACAATAGTCTAATTTTTATACTTAAACCTTCAAGGAAACGGATATTGTGGCATATCATTAGCTACTTACTCATTAATCAGGAAATTATGAGGAACAGAAGAATATAATCTACCTGACCATGAAAATAAATAAAACAGTGAAGTGAATGTCATTGTATCCTGATATGTACATTTGAATTTCTGCGCAATTACGATTTACATAAAGTATTTTATTATGTAAACGATTACATGCAGTCGATGTAAAATTAGCAAAACAAATAATGTGTCTGAAATAAGTATTCCTATCCATTACGTAGCGGAAATGTCGCCCAACAAGGTTTCATAAGTTTTCATTCTTGTGCGGAAATATGTTTTGTGTGGGTTTATAACAAGAAGGTGTAGACAAGATGTTCTCAGGCATAGGTATTTTTGTAACCAAGAATGTCAAAACTGCAGATCTGAGTTATACCATACTTAAGAGTGGGTACCTCGTTTCCGAACTAAGTAATTTACACATTTTATGTAAGAAATACTGTCATTTTTGGGCAGACCTATTTACCATTTAAGCTTGAGAAAAATGCCATCTCTATTGGAACAAAAACTGGGGTTGGCAGAGTTTATATTTTGCGAGCGTACTTATTAATTAAAGAGGCCATATCGTGATGATAAAAAAACCAAATTTTTAAAATTTTGATGAAGTCAAACTACATCATGGACGAACATCAATGTATTGAATGATTTTTTTATTTGGATGTAAAGTACCTCTCTGACATAAAACTTTAAATGAATCAACACATTTTTCTAAAATTAGTTGATTAATTGTTGCCTGTAACAACCTTGACCATTTCCTGGAATTTCCATATTTTCTACTATAATGATACTGTGTTAATTAGTAAATTAAAACATTTTTATAATTGTAGATGATTTTTTGTGTGTTAATTTGCAAACAATCTTCTTTTGTCAATTTGATCAGGACTCTAAAATGTGGTTCTATTTATTTTCTGATTAATTATATTAGTTTTTAACAGTTGGAATAGTTACGAGCTACCTTAAAAGGCAATCTGAATTCAAGGTGAAATTGAAGAGAAAGTCTTTAACAGTAAAGTAAATTTGTACGTAACTATTCTTTAGCCCTCCCACACGCACACAATGCCTATTATTATTTCACACCCTTTAGCATTTTGCTCATGAGTGAAAATAAAAATTCTGCCTTTTGAGTTTCCTTTGGGGTGCATGGCAAAAAATATCAAACGTTATTTACGAACATCGCTATTGTTGAACACGAAAGAATGTTTGAAATTTTGTTTAGTGCCATAATGTAATAATTTGTGCAGAAGCTTGGAATATTTAATACGCAAACCACATTTTGGAAGCTCGCTGGGAATCTTTCTTCCATATTTTTTGGTACTGTGGATTTACATCTCACACATTTAATAAATTCAGGAAAAATTTGCATCCTGAATGAAATATATTTTAGAAACGAACCGTCTTTGGAATTTTTTTCCTGATTTTATAATTGGCAGTAGCTGGTCTATTAATAATATGTATGCAGTGTTAAGTAACAGCAAGAGACACTAATAAACTTTAATGATTTTTTTTGTCAGATAAAAATACATAACGCAAAGAACACCCCGTATTCTGTATACCAAATTTCATTAAAATTGGTTCGGTCATTTCTGGGTTTATTTCCCCCCCCCCCTCCTTTTCAGATAAAAAGAAATAGATAACGCAAAATCACTTCTCGTGCCCAGTAGCCCCGATGTACCAAATTTAATTAAAACCGGTTCAGCTGTTTCCGATTTTATCGATCGCCCCCCCTCCTACATTTTTTCAGATAAAGATAGATATCAGAAAAACACTTCTCGTTCCTATGTAATTAAATTTGGTTCAGCCGAGTTTTTCGATTACGCACAGATTTATAATGTCGGTCAAAGATCAGGATATACAGCAGAGATCTTGGAAACCGTAAGGGGTCGAATATGGGCTTTGCCAATCAAAAGTTGCATTTATGTTGGCTAACTAACCATGGCGTCTACAAACTTAAAATATCTTTATTGGTTTGATGATATTAAAGAAAAAGTGAATTTTAACAATTTCGATTCTTTCTTTTTTTTTCTAAAGGTATTTTAATACAACCACTTTGTCATATCTACTTTGAATACTTTGTCAGATTACTTTCAATCTGCATTTCTTCGTACAAAACCGGCAATGTGCCATAATTGACATTTTCTTATGTTTTAATCCTTATATTCCCTAAATCGTTATAAGCTATGGTTAAGGCAGCATTTCCCTAGATAAAATGAAAATATTCCCTGATGTAACACACCATTAGATTTTTGTTGTATGAGGTTATGTTAAACATAATGTTTATAATCGACATTTTAAAAATGAAGAGCAATTATTAAATAGGCGTAGCAGCGTTCAACACAATAGCCCTGAAAGTGAACGCGTATTCTAAATTCGACTGTAAAACACGCTTACTTGTGTTTAGTAAATAACGAACGTTTATTCGAACATATGTTACAGTAAGTTATATAATCTGTAACTGTTATTTAGTTAGTTTACTTTCATATTCGAACGCTGCCTTAACACAATACCTTAGAACTTATTTATTAATAAAGTTATAAAAACATAGGAAAATCGCACATTTCCAGCTTGGTAAAGAGAAATATAGTCTGAGTGCTCTTCAATTTTTTTTGGCGTATTTAAAAAAAAATTAACGACGGTTGCTCGAAGAAGAAACGTCATCCCAAAATGATCTTAAAAAATATTTAGAGTTTAATGGACCAAGGACTATAAGGTGCCATTCTGATGTAGGGTAACCTACATGAATGAATAATTAATTTACCAATGTTGGGAAGCCGCTTGAACAATGCTCCATATGCAGGGTGTTTTATTGGTAGATGTGTATACGGTAAATGAAGATATGATTTTACCAGGTGAGTTTAAAAATGGGTCTCGCCACCTTTATAACCAATACACAGGGTGTTTTATCTATATTGTTAATATTTTTGTAGTCATAACTTATGATGCACTCAGTATAATTGATCAGGTTTAGACCCTGTATTTCACTTATACCGGCCATAGATTAATCTGTAAACTTGTGTTAAAATCCAGGTCCGTATTTTCAAAAAATTAAGAGATCTGGTAACACGAGATTCAATACTTTGTATATCAAAATTTTGCAATTTGGTTATTTAAAAAGGTCGGAAAGTTTTGAATAGAAGACACCTTACGTCGTCCCGCGCGTCATCCTCTCACTTAAATAAGTGATGAATAATCTAACTTTGAGAAATTCTAACAATTCTAGAAAATTGTCTGTTTAAATAAGATTAATAGACCGGCCTGTACAAATGAAACATACGTTTTAAATATGATACAATTATACTTGGTGTTCGATAAGTTATGGTTCAATCAAAATATTGGCCAAATAGATACACCATTCTGTATCTCGATTATTATGGTGATGAGACATATGTGCTTTTGAATTCGCCTAGAGAAGCCGTATCTCCCGTTAACATAAGTACGTTTACCAATGAAACATGCTGTATAATAGTGCTAAACAACGACCTTTATGGTTTAGTATAGTGGGCATTGGGCATGTATCGTTTTGGAAAGTTTTGATCAGAAAAAAATTATCATTTTTGGTTTGAATTTTTAACATAACCCACACATTTTTTCATAGACCGGAAGCGTGAAGCCATTATTTTAGGATACAAAAACTACAAACATTTTGCAGGTGAAAACGAAGTGTCCAGTTTGTCAATGACGTTCATATTAATATAAATATAAATGTAGCTTCTTTTATATGTAGGAATTTTTGCTGTTATCCCTTTCAAAAGTATGTCCGATTTAATTAATTTTAACTGGCTTATTTGTTTTCCCTGTACATTCAAACAATAATCTTTTAACTAATAAACGGAAGGGTAAGTTAGCTGGTCGGACTGCTCCTCAGCGTACGGGGCCAGCCGACATTTGATCGAGTCCATCGGATATCGGCTTCTGCCCGGAAATGGTGGCCTCGGGCTGGCTGTAATACAAAATTATTATATACTCTGAACTGCCCCGGGTCGGGCTTCAATAATTCCAATTTAGATAAAGCTGCAATCGATACTTTAATAACGTATGAAAATGATCACATCCCGTACTTAGCGCAGGGTTTTTGTAATTTAACACTTTGTGTATTATTCATATTTATAAAAATTTTGTCTACAAGAAGCTTAGGTGTTAGGGTTCGTACTCAAATTTTCGTTGTCGAATTTTGAGAATTTTTGTAATTAAAATTAAAACGATGTATACGTTCAGTTTTTGATGTATCATAACAATTGTCCTGTTTTAGTGGTAACACAATTTTAAATACCATTGGTTGGGTCAGATACAATTTTTACATTTAGATTTCATAGAGTGGACTTATATGTAATTCTGGCGTGGACTTATGTTTTGTATGTTCGCATATTGTTGTTGTTTTGACATAAACTTATAAATGTTGCATATATTTATTTCGATGCGCGATTGCATCCGATAGAAGCTAATTATTTTTAATTATATTTGATAAAAATGCTTTTGTAATTTGCTTCCATTTTAATTCTTATTAAGAAACGTGACGTCATCATCTCCGATGTCATTATAGCCATCAATTCACGGAACATTTTATAAAAAATTTTAGGTTGGCAAAGCTTGATCCGGAATTATGCGATGCATGTCACTGTTACAAAATGTGTTAAAAACAAGATGCGTCCAGTGGGCGTACATGCAAAGATTATCATGCATTTTTGTGTTTTGTGACAGAATTTGTGTAAAACACAAGGGGACAAGATCAAATTACCAACCGCCACAAAAATCTTTAAATCAACTAAAGTAAAAATTTTTGTTTAAAAGGGCAAATTACAAAAAATGTGATTTATAAGACCTTGAAGACTGGTCTTATGAAACTCGTTTTTTAATGTACTTATAATATTGAATTCTGGTGTCCTAAAATTATTGTATTAATTAGTGAAATAAATAGTGTGGCGATGGTCAGTCACACAAGGAGGTCTTTTGCACCTACACTTATTGGAATTCTGGTTACATGAAGTCACATACAATCTTAAAGTAATAATTAGCATTTAGTGCTGCGTTTGCAAACAAGTGAAATCATAAAGTTGTCTCCCAAAGTGACGAAAGCAATTTGAATTAACGGAAACCGCATTTCGTACACGTATCTGTGATTACGTCTGAACGAACGAAGAGCATAATCTAATGTTGCCTCTTAATGTCGAGATTTGGAATATTAGGGCTATAAGCTTTTTCGAAACATAAATTTAGCATTTTTTTGGTACATCAATAAATGAGAAATGTACCGAACTTGTGTAATTTTTTGGACTTTAAAGCATACATTTACTGAATCCTTTTTTTAAACTTTTGTGAAGCAACATATGCTGGTGACGATCCATTTAATTTGTTATTTATGACAAGAGAAATAATATAGTGGCTCTTCTATTGTGCTGCTATAAGTAATCTACTTTTCAAAAATATATTTAAGTATACAGGAAGTTCCGAAGACGTATGGCGCAGTTAAGTTAATGTTTTCGCCATTCAAAGACGCAGTGCTTTTCTTTTATGTCCGCCCTCCTTCTATTTTTTGAACGGTTCAAATTAGAGTTTTGAAATTGGGTACAGAGTAATGGGTACTTGCAGCGTTTTAGAGTAAAATTGACAATTCATAAACTTCAAGGTGGCGGTTAGGCGTCATTTTGAGTTAAAAATTTAAATGCGAAAGGAGGGTTGCGATACCTCACTTTGAACCTCTAAGTGAGTACTTTATAACAATATAATATTAAGACAATATCTTTACAAAATACAAATGGCGGCATTTTTAATGCTATGAAACAAAAACAATTAAAATTTTCACATTGATATCAAAAAGACACTGGAAGTGAATTTGACAAACATGTATTCATTGTACATTTCATCATGTCGGTATTATTTTCGTTAAATTTTTGGTCCTAAGTAGTGTTTTTTATTTTAATTAGTGTTAGTAAAATGGTTAATTCTGGTGCATTAGAAGAGAAGATTTTCAAAGGCCGCTTTCCAGATCGCCCTATTTGTAGAAAATACCTTAGGAAACTGATAGCCACCAGGTCGTAAAGTAGAATTTTGCCAAAATATGACAGAAAGAATTGTAAGATACCTATCCTACCTACCTTCACAATATCCGTCTTAGCGACGAATGTACATTTTGTGAAATGGTAATGTCCAATAGACAAAATGGTCCCACGGAATGGCCTGCTCGGTCACCTGATTTGACCCCTTTGGACTTTTTTTGTGACGCTATTCCAAACAAAAGGTGTCTAAGACCGAACCTGCTTCTATTTTGGAACTACGTCAGAGGATAACAAATGTTTGTCGAATTATTGACGTTAGTGTATTTGAAAATATTCCACAAGAAACTTCAGGCAGGTTTTTTTGTGTAAATTTTAAGTTTTTATTTCATAGCATTAAAAATTCTGCCGTTTTGTGTTTTGTAAAGATGTTGACTTAATATTTTAGAGTTATAAAGTACTCACTTAGAGATTCAATATGATCGCAAGCCTTCCATTTCTATTTATGTTTTTAATTCAAAATGGCGCCTAGGTGTCATGTTGAAATTTTCAGCTGTTAATTTTACACTAAAACATAGTGTTTATGTACCATTATCATATACCAAGCCTCAATTTCCTAATTTGATCCATTCAAAAAGGGAAGAAGGGGGGCATTAAAGAAAAGCACTGTATATAACTTTATCGTTTGCAAATTCCCTATATGATATAACATATTTTCAAAGAAATCATCAACTAGACCAGTCTCAGCTGATAAAATGTAAGAATTGATTCCTAAACGTGTTCAGTAATTAGAGTTAACATTAGCGTTAACCTTTTTAGCAACACGTTTTTCCAAAAACCGGAATAAAACAAGAACTTTGCCTTCAAATATCAATATTGTATTAGGTTTATAAACAGGGCGAAAGCACAAATAGGAACTGATACCATTCACATAAATTAAATTGCGTCACTCCATTCGCAACATCCCTGTACATAGAATCGAATGTTTTTCGAAAAGTGAATTAATTGGTAGTAAAGGTCTGCATTTAACCGCAAGTTATTATCTTACATAGTAGAAGAGCTAGCGAATTACGAACGCACTATTGAGTTACCCTGTATGCATGAGTTTAATGTATTGGTCGAGACATTTACGAAAGTGATTATTATAATAGATAGTATAGTTAAATGTGAAAGGTATCATTACCAAATCAATAAATCAAAACATTTGATAATACATACATGAATAGGGGTGATCTGCAAATGGTTTCATTACATATTAACGTAATTTATCGACTATCCCCCGTAGCTCTGACATAAAACATTTACCTGAATGATCGTTTTCCAAAAAATTTGAGCTTAATCATTACTTGTTTAGCAAAACCTTGACTATTTCGTAGTATAGCCACATTCTTTATTATCATAATAACAAAACCGTGTGATTAGTAATTTAATTCATAGTAATTACCGATTGTACTTTTTTTCCTCGAGCACGATCACTACTCCAAATATAGTTCTAATTTCTACGATTTACCTGTAATGATTCTGCGATTAAATCAAGAATTCCATTATCAGTAATGTCTCGGTTAGGAGATATGATGAAGGCGCTTATTCTTTCTAAAATGCTCTGGATTGATCCACTATCATGAGATGTAACTTTTTCGGCAAAATCTTCAAGAGTTGACTTCTCGATGTTGCTATCATTGACATAATTTCCCATACGGCGGTAGAATACATTCACCCTTGTGATGTAATCCAATAAAGAATGTAATCGTAATTGTAACTTTATTTGGTTTGAGGTGAAGCGTATTACGCTCGTTATAATTTTCTCTCCCACGAAATTAACTTCGGAATTAATTTCATTTACACTATTTTGTATTAAATTTATTTTTTGAAATAATTTTTTTTCTGTTTGACGTACTAAGGGTATCGAGATATCTGCACTTTCCAAGCATTCGTCAATAATATCTGCTGCTTTAATTAATGCAGTTATGACGCCTTTACCTACTTCAATAACTTCAAGTATTGCTATTGATTTAACTGAAGCAAGTGATAAAACTATTATCAATGTAATTTTGAAACGAGTTTGCATTTTTTATTTGCCGGAAGTACACACCTTTCAACCGTCAACAAGACTAATTTGCTTTAGTAGAGCAACTGAGCAACTCGTATACGATTTGGCTTGTTCCCCACTACTAAACTAGTGGTTGTCTCGTTTCCGCATTCTCATTCGAGTATCAGTTCGTTAATCTTAAGATTTGGATGACTGTTTTGGGTGTAGAGTTCACGGTCATGACGATTTCACTTTATGTTGGACATTTTGTAGTAAGTAATAATCATTGCTGTGGAGTTAGTCAAAACAATTGTTAACAATCTGAACTCCGTTAAACAAACTTTTGCTGAGAGCCAATCTTGAAAACCGTACACAGTCGATACAGTTAACTATTTAGCATAAGCATTATACGTAATTCCGTAAAAAATGTCGTTCGTTATTAAACCGTAGATCGGAGGAGTGATAAATTCATAACGATATGTTAAATAGAAGTAAATAATCAGGTAAGCAAGTAATGAAATACAGACTATTTCGGTGGAATGTATCATTACTACTCACGCTAACTACTCATGGTAGAGCTAGGGGTATCTAATCAGAATTACACGTCTCTATTCTACGACACGGCACCAAACAGGCATCTAGACTCAATAACGCAACACAATACTGATAGATCGTAGCAGGGAAGCTGTATCTGTTTAATTCAATTTATCAAATAGTTTTTTTTTTGCGACAATTTAAACCAAACAAGTATAGTTCAATTTAAAATAGATAATTTTGAAGTTTGAGCAGTGGTGAAATATTTGTTAAAACATATACTGGATGCCCCACTGAGACCGACCAGCGGCCGTATCTTAGCAATAGAATATTTGCAGAGCCAAAAATATAATAAAGCTGCACTTGAGAAAATATTGTACGGCTTTGTATGGTAGCCGTAAGGGGACGTAAATTTTGTTTAAGACTCATTAGTCTACTTGTTCAAATAAAATGCTGAGGGAGGCGTGAACTTTTTTGAAAAAATTCATTCAAATTACTTTAACTATTCTTCCGTACTTCTCATAGTAGTGGATAGAGAGGTTTTCTTGAAATTTTCAAATGGAATTGGAGTATATTTTTGACATTGGCCAAAAGATGACTAACCACTAAATACTTTGGTGAAATCCGCAAATCTATATTTTTTCAAACTATAGATATTTATGAAGGATTGTGATGGAAAGCTTACTTTGCAAACAGTTGCAACCGTTCACAAGTTTTTCAACAATGGTAAATTGAGAAACAATAACAGCAAGCGAAAAAACAAATTTTACAAATAGTTATTAACCTTAGAACCACTTGGTGGAATGACTGGAACAATTTTAACAAGGTGTCAAAAATTAAAAAAAGAGTTGAGATTGGAAAAATGTTATTGTCTATGATTTACAGTCTTCACAGATGCTAAATTGATATTCGACACACATATTTTTTGCACAGTGAACACACACATGGCGGCCACCTTTTCTATCACGAAGTCTTGGACAGAAATCACATCGGCGAGTCCCTTTCTGAAGATTTACAACAGGTTGTTGTTCGTCTGGATATCCCAGGTAATTCGGAATTGATTGCCTTAACTTTTTCGGTAATTTGGACCTATCCAGAATTATTGTATTTACTCCGTCTAACATACCATAAAAAAATCTCAGTGGCCATCTTCTTGTTTTTCTAGCGACGGTTTTTGAGTGGCAAAGCTGGTCGAAGTTATCAACACCCCCTTTTGTACTGTTATAAAATAAGATAATTTCTGGTTTACCACCAGCAGCTTCGTCAACTTCATCTTGATAATGCATCGAACTTATTAAAAGAACGCATTTGATTCATTTTGGAACATGAAACAAGGGTCAACTTTTGAGTAAATGCAAAAGCTGAAGAGGGAATTTGTGAGCGCTTCATTTCCAAATATTGAACTGGTATTTCCATTTTATTTTTTCGGAGGGTTCCAACCATTGTTAGACCTTTTTCTAACAGTTTTTCGGCCAACTTACACGAGGAAAACCAATTGTCCATGGTTATATTGCGATTGGTACCCTGAATGTTTTCAGTTAGCTTTAAAACATATTGGGTTGGAATTGACCCTTTTTGCGGATCTCGCTCCTTTTTTCCAATATATGACGCAGCAGAGGACATATACACTGTTTTAGCATCACACATCATTACTTCTTTCATACTGCACTTATCGGGCTTGCTGGGAATATACATTTTGAGGAGGCGTTTTCCTCTAAAGCCCAACAGTTGCTCATCTATGGTTAGATATTCTCAACGAGTATAATTATTTTAACAACCCTGAATAAATATATCCCATATTCCTCTTATAGGGGCAAATTTATCCAAGGCTTCACGTTCTGGACAAGTGACTTTATCATCGAAATGCGACACGTTATCAGAAACGGTTTTTTGTCATGGTGCGTCTAAATATGGGAACCCCGAATTTTTCAGACCACATATCTGTTAGTGAAAGATGGGAGTGTTTTAAAACGCCAGCAAAGTAGAGTAATCCAAAAAAAAGGCTAGGAGCCTACTTCTATTTGTTTTTTCAATAAAATATTGTTTGGTGGTGAACTTTGCCGTAAGAACCTCGTTTTCTTTATTTGTGTTGATTAAAATTATTTCGATTAGTTCGTCAGTAAGAAAAAAGGTGCCATTGTTCTTTGATGCTATTCTTGGCTTCTCCCTTTGGACCATGTAGATGAAGAACGATATTCTTTTTTGAAGTTCTTGTCCGCTTACTAATCAAAGGTTGAGTGAACCAAACATGATTAGCCCGGCCAAATAGTTCGGGATGGTTGTGTTTTTCTACATCTTGTTCCATGGAATTTTGATCAGTATCTACATTATTATGTGCGTCAACTTTGCACTTCTCTCGGATCAAAGTTGGCTTCAATATGATCGTCTGGTAGTAAACAGCCTTTATCTTCACTTTCACTTTAACTATACAATTTTCTACTCTGTCATTACCATCACTTTCAAAAAGGGATTTCCGAAGTTCTTAATTGCTTAGAGGCATCCATATTGTTAATGTAATTAACAAAATATTTAGGACAACTTACCTATATAAAACTTATGTTAATCACAAGGTGGGGTCAAAATCCAGAAATACACTTGTAAACACGACTAAGACTGTAAACACGACTAAGACTGGAGTAATATAGAAATGCACACGTACACTATTGAATACCAATGAGTACTGAAGGTAGGCGGACGGACGACCCTACAGTTTGAAAACAGTCGCGCGCACGCCCAAAGATTAGTGTGGTAGGGTCACCGGCGACTCCACCTTGTGGTTCTAGGGTTAATGATATGCATCCAAAATGCTGCCCATTACTGGCCAGCAAATAATCCACATTGGATGCTCTATGTTGATCATAGAATAGTAGTGTACAGGGTGACCAGATTTCGATTGAATTGCAGGCAAAGTATATGAAGGAGTAGAGATATAGATGCCATGGGTCGAATTTGATAGGGTACTTTCTGTACCTTATTAATTGTTTTCATTCGGTTCACTGTCCCTCATTTGTAATTTTTTGCCTATTTCTAAAAATTGTTATAACTCGTTTATTTGAACAGATAGAGAAATAATACGTAGATTACGATGGTGTGGTCAATAATAAAATTTAGTGCAAGATGTTTGACTTACGGCATAAACTAGTTTTTTTTTAATAAGTAGCTGTTTACTAAAAACGAATAGCTGTTTACCTCAAACTCGCTACCCTAAACAAGTTTGCCCTAAACGGTTTAATTATTTATCATAAACACATAGCTGTCCTAAATAAATAGATGTGAACACTATGTAGCACGAGCATTAATTTACAAGCTTAGAATGTTGCACATTTGCCCACTTGAATGTAACAATTAACATTTATTTAACCTTGAACAGATTTCATGATAACCAACTTGAAAGTAATTCTTAAATCTAAGCGTGTTAACCTGTAATTAGTTTTCAAAGTCACCACCAGAAAGACTGCATGCTTGAGTTCTATTTTTAGATAACACCCAAGTTAGATGGAAGTAAAATTTAGGGAATAGGGTTTATGCTTATATAATCATTCAGGTCTCATTGCCGAGTATCTGTGCATTTCCTTGACGCAAATAGTTTTTTCTTCGCAAGCCAGCGAATTTTTAGCTTATTTGTTTTTTAATTTTAAAAATGAAGTTGGTTCACCTGCCATTCTTCATTTCTAACGAATCCAACTTCTCTTGAGATAATTGTATTACAAAGCCGAAACTTTTTGCCATACATATTTATACATACTTTGATTATGTGCGAGACGTTATTAAAGTATTTTAATGAGCGGAAACTAGATTTTATGGTTTGTTTGTATTGGTGTCCTTTAGGACATGTGGGCAAATTATATATATATATATATATATATATATATATATATATATATATATATATATATATATATATATATATATATATATATATACCAGTTGCGTTGGGGAAACGTGTAACAAACTTCGAACGTGTTGTTAATAGTTCACCTCTTTGTAGGCAATTTACGTGCATTTCGTGCAGTGTATTGCATATCTAGTTGCATAAAAACATGAATTTAATTATTTTAGTTAAAACTCGTACGCATATCGTTCGCATATTCGAGTTTCAGACATGTTCATGCCCAAAGACTTTAGCGTCGTTGTGGTCGAGTTAAGAAGATGGATGTAGCAACCATTATTGCTTGTTAAATTAAATAAAAAAGTGCTATAAATTTTATGGTGAGTTATAAAAAACTATTATATTAAAGTGTGAGACCTTTACTTTTCTTTCAGGCACTTTTACTTTTTTATTTATTTATTTTTTTTTTTACTTTCACGTTTACGTTTTATTTTTACTCTAACTTCACCTTTACTGTTACTGTTCACACGTATACACATCTACGAAATTAATTATTTTACGGTTAAACCAATTTACGGTATTAGTACGCTTAATCAAGAGTGTAATTTATTCATCTGGGAATTATTAAGCATCAAATCCAGATTTATTTCAACCTGAAGTAATATTACGCATCAATTTTCCAAAGCGATGACTCAGCATGCAACATTTCGTTATCTATAGTGTGACCAAAAAAGGTATTCTGATTCCATTAATTACTCACAACATTAATTAATTATTAGGTTATAACGTTACTAACATTAGCATTAAGTATTTCTGTTTATAATTAAATATAGGTCGTGTAAATAAACTTTGTTCTTGTAGAAATTTTCTTTTAACGTTATTGTATAATGGTTTACTTTTTTATTCCATATTTAAAAACAAGTTGGCGTCCGAGTATTTAACTATTAGTTTGAGGAAGGATTTTAAAGCGAACATATTTAGGTACTTATATAAATTTTTGGGTTAGTAAGGCAAATCGATAATGTTAAGAACCTGGCCCACTTTAATCCACGACTGAGCATAAGGCACCAAATCTTCTTGTTATTACCTAAACTGTTAAGTAGCTAAAATTTGTAGCCATGGGTGTAGAAGTATACGTATAGAACAGAATCTGTACACTGACTTGAAAGGCTTTACAAACGGCCAAACGTACTATCTCGATGAGAAATAACAAAATGTTATATTTTTAAGGTTTGGTGATTCATAGGAGACCAATGATGTCTCTGCATAAGTTTTATGCTCAGTTTTAATGGTTTTACCCAATTGGTCAGTCGCAGGTTATTATTTTGCCTTTTTCGAAATAACTAATGACCAGAATCCCTTTTGCACAGTGGCGGATATTTAATGAGAGCAAGTGAACAATTGCACCCCCTGGAATTTTTAAACAAAACAAACCAAGCGGCGGCCAACTGTGGAAGTATTTAGTTATTACGTATTCATGGTTTGCGGGCCGTGCGATTGACCAACGCAACGTGGCAACACGCGCGTCACCGGTCCCCACAGCTGAGATGAGCGAAGCCCGACTGGTGCTCCGTTCAGCCGTTAACATTACATTGGAGGCGGGGATAGCTGTATTTCGCGCATCCTCAATTCTGCATGATACGTAGCGGGTGAGCAAGTGTTTAGTTTGCTCACGGCCAGCGGTCTGTATACTTATCGGAATCTCCTGTTAGTTGTCTGTTGTAAATAATAATAATAAAACAATGTAACTTTATTTTAAAAAATATAATCACAAAACTCGGAACAAACTAACCAGTGATATCAAAGCTTTACTTCATACAGACGGAAAAAATTATATATGAAAAATTGTAAACTTAAATTCTAAACTAAACACTCTAACATAAAAACTACAGACATGTTTATGGCGAAATCGATACATACATAATTATACAGAAAATATCGACCCTGACCGCATAACAAAAATAACTATGCATTTCCCTTTGTAAGAGGATAATAACAATGGATAATAAAAAAAAATCGAAAAACCTACCTATTTATAAATCAAAATGTATTTAAAGAAACGTTCGTTACTAAAATGGGTCTAAATGTTTTATTAAATCTTTTTTATTAAAAACTTTATATTCAATTATTCACATAAAGCACATTTTTATTTACCTATTTGTTTGGTTTTGATTTGAGTTTCAAGGCTAGGGTTTAGATCATGCAGTCTTTTAAACTATATTTGTGAATAATGGTTTTATCACAAATGCGGCATTGAATATTATTGTCTGTATTAGAGGTACATTTTTTATATCGCAAACGTGCCAATGTTGTTACATCCTTGGTTTAGAAAGCTTACTGTAAAATGTTTCACATTCGGCACACTGGTATTTCATTTTACACAATTTACTTAATAAATGTTTGGTTAAAAAACGATATTAATTTTAATTCTATCACATCACTAAAATAAACACGGACAAGATGCATGAAATGAAAATGAAGATGTCAGTATACCGGTGATTACTACAATATAATCACTTCGGTATGGGAGCCAAGTTCAACATCCGGCCTGACGCTAGTGTGATAGTGGCAAATCGTCGCGCGTGGCAAAATGAATTCCGTCGCTGTTTTACTGGACAATGCGTTTTCGCGGTTAACGTAGAATGAGAAAAATAAAGTAAAGGTAAAGACGTTATAAGAAAATTCAAACTGGATATTTATCAGAAAAATGACTGGATTTGTGGGTGTGAAATTAAAAATACTTTATTTTTTTTGTTTGTTTTCCGTATCTTTTGTTTGGTGGTGAACCGTCTTGGTCAAAGAACGGAATAAGAGACTTAATTCATCTTAGTGCTAAAATTACTAAATATGAAAATTCCGAAGGGCATTTGAAAAATATATTTAGTCTAAGAATGTTAGGAAAAAATAACATTCAGAATGTTTTAGATTCATCATATAGAAAAGCAATTCAAAAACACAATGAAGAGGTAAAAAAAAAATAGGCATGTGTTAAATTTAATAATAAATTGCATTAGATTTTGTGCTGCGTTTGAACTGGCACTTCTGGGTAATGATGAACGGCAAACGTCAAACAACGAGGGCATTTTTCGGGAATTGATAAACTTTACGGCAGAATTGGATAAATCGCTCTGAGATCGCATCGAAGCAGCACCGGTTTTTAAGGGATTCTCAAAAACGATACAGAATGAGCTACCTGATGCAATGTTGAACGTGTATCATGAACAAGTTGCTAGTGAAATTAAAGCAACCGACTTCATATCTGTGATAGCTGATAAAACCACATATGTGTCCAATCAGTTTCAGTTGGTGGTTGTTTTAAGATATATTGTGAACGTGAGACCGGTCGAAAGATTTTGGACATTTCTTCTGCTTCATGGACATGATGCTAATTCTTTATCTGCCTCCATCCTTAACGAAATTAGTTTGCTTGTTGATGACCCAGAAAAACTGATTGCACAGAGCTATGATGGGGCAGCAGTCATGAGTGGTGCTATTAACGGCGTGCACAGACATGCCCAGGACCAGTATCCAAGGGCTAATTTTGTACATTGTTATGTACATCAGACAAATCTAATTATGACACATGCTACATCGAGCAATAGTAACTGCAGAATTTTTTGCCAATCCGACGGTATTATGTACGTTTTTCTCCACTTCACCACAACGAGCTGCACGATTGAAAGAATTCCTTTAGAGAAAAAGCTTACCTCGTTCTTCAAAAATAAGATGGAACTTCAATTCTAGGGCAGTGAATACAATATGTGAGCACAGAGAAGAAATAATTGAAGCTCTAGAACAAATCAAAAGAGAGGCTAATTTACAAACTACCATTTAACAAGCTGGTGCCAATTTGCGAATTTTAGAGGAGGAAAATTTCATCTATTGGTTGCCTTTCTTTCATAAAATTATGCCACATGTGGACATATTGTTTAATTAATTACAAAATGTCAATACAGATGCATTAAAAATCAAGAATAATTTAGATAATTTTGATCGCGCTATTGGAAAAATTCAAACCGAAATCGCTGACAGTGCTGACAAAGATAATCAGTTGGTTAAACAAAATGACTTAGAACTGACTCCTCAACCATCAAAGCTGCGAAGAGTAACTGATGGTCGCCAAAGAAGGAGAGAAGCTATTGAAGTGTGCGATATTATTTTGCTAGAAATAAAAACTAGACTTCGGTTTACAGGACACTTAATATTAGCAGACTTAATTTCTTTTAAACAGTTCTCCTCTTTTGAAAAAATAATTTCCAGAAGATTCCATTAAAGAAGCAGTAAAATTTTATCCATGCCTCAATGAAAGCAGATTACGAACTGAATTAAACGTTCTATATTCTAGAGAAAAATTTAGGCAAAATATAGAAGTCAGTGCTGTAGGTCTTCTAGGACTTCTGCTGGATGGATTAAGCGACACCTTTAATGAAGTTGTTAAGCTTTTAAAAATTGTCATTACAATCCCAATGACAACGTCCGTAGGGAACGCCAGTTTTCACGGCTGAAGAGAATAAAAACTTTCCTGAGAAATACAATGAAAGAAGATAGATTATATGCCCTTACTATGTTATCTTGTGAAAAAGAATTTATAAATGCTTTCCCAAACTTTAATGAAAAAGTGATAGAATGCTCTGCAAGTCAAAGACACGTAAAAGGGACTTCGTTTGTCGTCAGGTGTAATTAAACTGTGTAGTGTAATATTTACTATTTGCTCAAAACAAACTGTACAGTGAACGGTACCTACCTAGAACAGTATGTCGATGAAACTTATAAGGATTGGGTAAGCGTTTTTGTATTATACTTTTTAATTTTGAAATTATGCACCCCCTATGTGAACCACCCCGAGTCGCCACTGCTTTTGCATTCTAACAAACGCAGACTAAGACGTTTTTGATCAGTATTGAACAAATGCGGCACTAAGCTCGTTATATCCAATACCATATTTTCTACTCTCTCGAGATTTTCATGTGCAGTGACTGCTTTTGGTCTACCTCACGTGCATCATTACTGATAGAAGAAAACCGTTTGACAAACGCATGTTATTGCAACTCATGTACCAACATAACAAAAACCAAATTTTATGTTTAGGACGCCATCTCAGTACTATGCTCGCATATCCTTAATAAAATAAGTGGATTCGGGCTTAACTTGCTGAAGATTGGATGGGATTCGTAGTAAATGGCTTCAAAATTCAAACTTACTCCTAAATAAAACTCAAATTCAATAATATTAGTCACTGCGCCACTGCGATCGATTTTTGAGATGTTATGAATCCTAACTGATTATATAAAACAAGATAAAGGCCCACTCGGTGAATAACTAACTTAAGTTCTAACATAACTTCTTAAAATCCACTTTGAATTTATAAAATCTAACAATTGATTGAATTCGATTGAGTTTCATAAGTTTAATTAATATCAAAATAATGAATAAGCAATACTTATATAAAATTTTGAAAACGCAAAAATTTAAAGTTATCAGCGCTAGCTAATAGTTGCACGCAGTATAAATATTTGACTGGGTCACCACTTTCACTCTTTCATTACTTCTATTACTATTTGCTTTAAATACCAACAGTACACTTAAATTTGTATGCATAAGCTCATTAAATTTAATGAAGTTCAAAATAATCAACAACTAATCGTTAATATATGCTTGATATAAACACTCGTCATTACTCAATAAGCGATGAAAGTCAAATCACATTGACCCAATTTCAAAACTGTGTTTCAAACATCTAAACTAAGCTGTATTATTAATATTAATTAATATATGAAACAAGCTTTACATTCATTGGCTCGAAATATATGTACTTAACGTGATATTTACTGACGTTGTTTCAGAAGCATTAAATGATTTAAAATCCTTCTGTATACTTTTTACTATATGCGTAGGTTCCTGTTAATTGAGGACGATATTAAGTTTACTGAATATTTATCAATAAATTTTTACTTACATTAAACGTTTATCTTTAAGGCCAGCAAACTATAAAACACAAAAAGAATTTTGATGGGTAACTCATCTGAATTTATACTTCGAATCGGCCTTTATTCCAAATGTGCGTAAATTGAATTCTACACTGAAAATATTTTTCTAACATTTAGGATGAATTCTCATAAATGAATTACGTTAACGAGGTAATTTTTGTAGTAAGAAAAATATCTGAGTACTTAAAGAATGTATGTCGAATATTTTCACAAATGGCGATCTCTACAATTTTTCTACACAGGTACGAGAGATGTACAGTATTGTTTGTCCCTAGCATAAATGGGTTTGAAATATGTTGCCCTAGTAACCGCACTTGTTTTGTTATTTTATTGAAGAACAAACTGCCAAATTTGGTTAGTCGAGCTTTAATAGTGTCAAAGTTGTAACAAGTTGAATGCAGTTGTCATTAAGTACCTACAAAAGAATGGTTTAACACCTATAGAAATTCATACAGATGTGGGTGGCGTGCTTGGAGTTTCTACTCCTTCCTGTCAAGTAGTAAAAAATTGGTCACGAGCGTCCAAATGTGGCAGAACAACCTGCGCACAAGCAAACGGTGCTTGTCGGTCGCATTCTGCGTGTACTCGAGAAAACATTGATCTTGTGAATGGCATGATCAGAGAAGATCATCGATTGACAACAAGACGTGTAGCGGAGATAGCAGACCTTTCAAATGGTACAATTGGAACCATAATAAATGACTTTAGGGCTTCATAAGGTGTCAGCAAGATGGGTACCCCGAATGTTGACGCCCGAACAAAACCGTTTGAGAGTCAGTTCTTCAATAGCCAATTTAGCCTTGTTTAACTGTAATCCCAAATGTTTTCTCGAACGCTATGTTACGGTTGATAAAACTTGGGTTCATCACTTCGATCCCGAGTGCAAACAACAAAGTATGGAGTGGCGTCATCCAGGATCTCCCCCACCACGCAAATTTCGTGTGCAGGCTTCAGCGAGCAAGATAATGGCTACAGTTCTTTGGGATGCCGAAGGAATTTTACTGGTAGATTTTTTGGAACGTGGCCACACAATCACTGGTCAATATTATGCAGCATTCATTACGAAACTTCGTTATATAACTGTTATAACTTAAAAAACTGTTACGCGGAATTCTCTTTCATCAAGACAACGCCCCAGTTCATAAGAGCCTTATTTCTATGAATGCAATTCATGACGATGGGTTTAAAGTTATGGATCATCCACCCTACTCCTCTGACTTAACTCCCAGTGATTTTTGTTTATTTCGAAAGCTAAAAGAGAATTTGGGGAACAAAATTTGAGAGCGATGACACAGTTATGGCAGCAGTGCAGGACTTCTTCTGTGTTCAAGACTCCGAGTTCTTAATCACGATATAATGAACCTTTTAAACGTTATTCATATTTCGCTTCACTCAAGTTCTTTTGCGGTCGCTTTTATTTCAAACTGTCTAATTATAAAAATTGAAATGTTTTAATGAAATTACTTAAATCAATTTCGTCATCAACTAATTATCGCGTAATATCTAAAATTGTAAAGCCGTCAAACAATACGTTCCAAAACACTGAGTGTCTGTTTTACGTGAAAAATAGCAAAACCCTAATTAGACATTGTAAGATGTTTTTACTAGTGGGCGATTAAATTTTGCACAAGAATTGTTAAATTATACGTATTAGACTTTCATTTCTTATCGTAAATATTCCACTTTAGATGCATAATGTTGTGTACAAGAACTGATTTAGTAAATTACCTTGCGTTACAACGTACTCACTCGCATTAATTTGTAGAGCTGCTTCTGTTTTTTTTTTTTGCTTTCCCACACAGTAGCAGAACGGTAAGAGTCGGTGTCGCGCGTATTAATTTTTCATTCAAAAATACTCTTTTAAAGGTCATATATTTATAGCCTAGGGTTAAATATCCTTATTAATAACATTTTACGATACGTCAAAAATAACAGCGGCGTCACATTATGTACGTTTCGAAAAAACATTAAAAAATCTAAACTCTTACACGACCGAGAAGTTATTTGCAGGATATGGTATGAAATAACCCGAAATATACCTAATGGTCCAAAATATTCACAACTTTTCAGATTACCCTCTTATATACAGTCGTTATTTTGCGAATGAAATTTTGTTTATTGTAGGGCGCCACTCACTCTGTAATAATATACTTATTTGCTCAAAATTAATAATTTAGTCGTGGGTTTTTTTTTTGGTAGGTAGGTCTATCGATTATTTTTAAATTAATTTTCCACTAAAAGAATGTTTCAAATTCTTACCCGACCGAAGAGTTGTTTGTAGGATATGTTACGAAATAGTACGAAATATGCCTAATAGTTCAAAACATTCGCAACTATTTTACTGTACCCTCGTATGTACAGGTGTTGTTTAATTATTGAAATTTTATTTATTGTAAGGCGCCACTCATTTTGTAATAATCTCATTTGCACAAAATTAATAATACAGTCATTGTGGGTTTTTGTGTAGGTAGAATCTATCGATTATTTTTAAATTAATTTTGTACTAAAGAAATGTTTTTGTAAATCTGTTTTCGATTAGTTCGTACATGTCAAGATTCATTTTAAATGATGATTATTTGCTTCGTTAGTTTTTTACTCCATTTCAAACTTTTTAACACAAGGAATATAAATATTTTTTTCCATTTTAAAATCTCATTTTACACAGTAAAATGTAAGAAGTGAAATTTTTGGATTATCATCATTTAAGTAGAGTAAAGAAGATAATTTCCGTAAAGAGGAAATTATTCACAAATAAATTTTAAGTTCCGATAGAATGTAATATGCATTCGTTTCGTAGAATGGTTCTTTATTTCGTAATTGGGTCCAGGCGCTAATTTACTATTTAACAGGTTGAACACTTCCGTTATTGATGTATAGCAGGAGTGAAGAAAATAGAACTGAGCATGTTGCTCTTAATGAGCAATCCGTATTTATACTCATTTCAGGACAATTTCCTAACTTGTGTTTACTAACTTCTGAAATGAGGAAAAATAATATTTTCAAACTACCACTCACCTTGTAGTATCCCCCAGGTACCCCATCTTAGAAAGTGTAATTTGAACTTATTTGCAATAATGCAAATTCAAGAACAAAACAATCGCTAAGTGATTTATCTTGACTTGACTGACAATAATGTTACTATTACTCAAATTAATTGCTTGCCTTACATTGACTTTCCTGGCAATAATTAAAACGTTAGAATTTATTTACAAGTCTGATATTTAATTACTCGCAAACCTCAAATCTGATCAAAAGAATTGGCCGTTTAGTGGTAGGTACGTTGTGCTATTTGAATTAGACAGGCGGGATGAGGTTAAGTGTTGCATCATGTGAGGCAAGTAAACAATGAAACTATTCAAATTAAAATTAACGAGCTTTACGCAAGGATGGTTCAACCCATTAATGTACTATTGGGGGGGAAAGAACCACCCAGAAAACCCACTTTATTCATAAATAAGTAATTGCACAAGTACATTAATAAATCAAATAACACAAAAAACAATCAAAGGGTTAAATATATAACAAAACACCATTAAATCAGGTTAAAGTGCGTACAACATTATAACATTAAGAGAAATATAAATAACAAGCAGTTTAGCTACACATAAATCATAATAAAAATTGCAATACCAAACATGTGGCCCTATATAACCAATCATGACGGTCTTTAAGTAAATAAAACAATAAGAGACGGAGCCCTGTACTGCCTTTTATTTCAGCAGATTTCAGCGTAATGAGCCCGCGTGCGAATGAGATACCTTTGCAAGGCAATGCTCGATTTTTAATGAGTTAAATAAGCTTGTAGAATTATTCGGTACAAGCTTTCATTTATATAAAAGTCCTACTTACACTTGAATATATTCCCTTTTGTTATGCACTTTACCACAACACGAAGAGTTAAGGTACGCGGTTTAAACTCGAGGCAACGACTATTAACTTAATTTTTCGAAAAACCTACACAAAAAGAAAAGATCGAATTAGCGTTTTAGTTTTTCTAAATGGTACACGACAAATATTTATAGATCGAACGGTTTACAATGGGAGTTCCTAATTAATAACAATCAAAGCAATCCGGCTCTATCAAACCTTCAACCGCAACTGGCCTTTCCCTCCGATTTTAAACTAACTATATCTACTCCCGAAAAACCACCCCCGTTTTTCAAAAGTAATAAAAAAAAACAAGAAACATTACGTCGGAACCGTTTTATATTAATTATTTAACGAAATCTTAATTTTAAAAATATGCATTTGTCCGTAATAAGTCATACGTTTAGGTCTCGAGTTTCAACGTACGAAACAACGATCCCTTTGGATTGGCACTATGTTCCCACGTAATTAATTATTACATTTATGACGTTTTTACCACAAGGATGTGCATACAGCAACTTTCAAAGATTCGTTACGGTCGCTGGCAATAAAGTAGTGTCGAGCGTACACCTGCTTGTTTCTAACATGTGTTTTTCAGCCCTTAGCCACTATTAGTTACAAAGATAAAATATCCCGAAAACCATTCTCACATTACGACTTCATATATAATAAAATATATCAAACCCCATTAATTAACTCTTCTATCGCGGTAATAATTGCGATTTGAACATGTTTATTATAAACCTTATGCTCTAATGTATGGGATTGTCCACGATTCTGTTTACGTAATTTGTTTAATAAATCATTATTTTATTTAATTATGAAAATAAGACGTTTGATACATATTTACACATATTGTATAAAGTGTTGTAACCTGATACTAATTAGCAAAAATTGTTTAAGGTTGCATTTTACGAAATTCTAAATGGTTTATGGGTAAGAAACGGATTGCAAATTAAAGGTCAGGCAATGACGTACATACAATGCAATTTTGCAATTCTATGGTTGATGCTGATCTTTATTTACTACAAATATGCTCTACCAGAATACCGGCGGACTCATTTCTTAACATTGTCATTGATAAGTAAGTGTGCTAGGAAAAAAAAAGTTGTGATAACATTTCCGTTTAACAGATTTCACATTAAGGAATGGATGAGCCTTACACCTTACCATGCACCTCAAAATGCATACTTGGATGGAGAACATGACACCCCAATGCTTGAAAGTTTTCTCACATTTCTTGTAACTCTAGTCAGCGTTAGAACTAATTTAGGTAATATAAATCTAGAATTGACTGTCAACACATCTTTCTTATAAACTGTCTTAACCATTTTGGAAAAGTAAGGATTTATTGTTAATTTAATGTGGAAAATAGATGCATACACAGGGAAATCCTTATTGTGTCCAGAAGCTTATTTATTTATAGATCTACATTGTTACCATTTTTACAATATTGTTATAGGTCTTTCTGAGACAGCTTTAAATAGGTTAGAAATGATAACACTTTTATGTATGGGTGATAAAACCCATTCACAATTAATGGAATTAATGCCTGAACGCTGTGGTACTTCACAAAGTCGAGATTTTGAATCTCTTCTTGCTGAAGTAGCTGATTATAGAGCACCAGCTTTAGAGGCAACAGGTAATATGCAGCAAGGAATGTATGTACCGAAAGCACAAGTTTGGGAAAAACAATACGATCCCATCCATGTACTGTTACGAGCTGTTCATAGGAGAGATTTTCAAACATCAATGGATCGATATACAGAATAGTAAGGTAACATTTTTATTAATGAAATTTAATTTTGATTTTTTAGTGCACGGCATGCAAATAAATTACGACCTGGCACTAGCCCGTGGCCTCCTTTTCGTGTTCCGGCAGATTGCGGTGAAGCATACACTGATCCAAGGAGTATTCTTCAGTCGAGGGTATTTCATGCTGTTGCTTTGGTTGTTTTGTATAAGGCAGTACGCGGACATGTGTCAGAACATGTAATGGCCCTTGTAATATTTTTATTAGAAATGGCTGTTGTTACTTGTGATAATAACACTGACGATGAGGTTTGTGGTTTAACTTAAGTGATTTTCTGTCTTAATTCTCATTTCAGAGCTCAAAAATGTGTGCGACAAGTACTCAGTCTCAGCGAATTTTGAATGATATGGATTTAGCTTCATGGTTTATTTCAGACTCGCTCACAGAAAATTTGCGTGGAGTTATTAATAAAGTCGTTTTAACTCCAGAACCAGAAGTTTCACCTCTTACATACAGTTCGGATAGTAAGTATGTTTGCTGGCTGAACTCGGTAAAAAACACTTGATTTAGGTGATGTTGAGTGGGAGGGATCAGAAGTGGATAACGAAATGTCTGATTTATCTGCAGAGGGTCCAAATATTGCGCTAATGCTTGAAGATACGGAGTGGACATCTCAACCGGAAGCAATGGTATTAGTTCCACATATGATGAATCATATTGAGTATGGAGGAGAATTGGCTTTACCTGATACGGTCTCTTCCCATGGTACAAGTCAAACTGTATTAGCACTGCCCCCTGCTACAAATAATACGACTGATGGTGCGAGTAGTACTGAATCAATGGCTGTTGCAGTGCCACATAGAAGAGCGTTAGTTTTATCTGATGCTGGTTAGTGTTTGTATTGCCATCTTTTGTTTCTTACCTAGCCTGCATATTTTAAACATCAAAATTGAGTCTAATGTCCATAGCTCTATAAAAAAACTCAACTTGTTTATGCAATGTTTGCCATTATTAAATAAATGCTTTATTAATATATAGGTAAGTAATGTGTGACACCCTTTAGAAAATTTAATCTGGTTAATCCATTGAACTATAAAAACAAATAGAAAAGAGAAATAAGTTTAATGAAGATTTGTTACAAACTTGTAACATTAATAACTTGCATTAAATGTTTATTCAGTATGATTTATGCACATGTGTGGTTTAAATTGGATACTTTTGCAGAGTATCGCGGTAACCCATGTGTTTCAAAAAATCTAATGTACCACTTTTCGAGCAACGTCCAAAAGTGCTGTCAGTCCTTTCTGATTATCTTTTGTTCTAAAATTGGAGGATGTTTTTCAAAAATGACCGATTTCTAAAATGTATGGGAAAGTGGTAAATAACCTTTTTACATAGAGTTTTATCTAGAACCCCGTAGCATGCTCTAACTTGGACTTATTATAATTGCTAAGACCAACGTTGTGTTTTCTCAAATAGGAACATTTTCATTTTTTCCATTTTCCGTATCTGCAGAACATTCTCGTTTTAATGATATATAACACTTATTTTGCTTTGAAAAAATCTGAGAAATAAAAAAATACATATTCGCTTACATTTACGGTAGGCGTAAAAATTAAATTCAATAGTTGATAATTATACAAATATTTTATACAGTATCCAAAAATACAATTATTGTATACATAAACAAAACAAAAGAAATCATTTATTTTGGTGCCCACAGGTTCAACAATTTGAATAAGATGTGGTTGATGATTGAGTGCGAGATTGGCCAAAATGTTAGAAAAAATTTGCATACTGTATCATAGCCAAACTTTAATTGCTTTGATTGTATGTAAAAGGAATAGAATGTTTTACTCAAGTTAAGTTTCTCTCTCACAAAAATGAATGCGTATCACTAATTGTAGTTATTGTGAGTCATCATTTGGAAATACAGTTAAACATAAAAAGTTCACAACTGGCAACTTTTATAATTATCTGATTTCCTCAACAACACCTCAAAGATCAGTTGTCTAATATATCGAGAATTAATAATCGAAAAATAATCACGATTTTTTAATAAATTAACGTAATCATCCAATAGTAGCACCCGACGAGAGCTGCTGGACAATGCCTCCAACTTAGAATATTGAGAGCCGCTTTCAATGATGAATCAATCAGTGTGACAACACTAGAGTATGATCTTTCTGTCTATCTTTTAAGTAGTTTTTGGCCAAAAGCCAGTAAATTAAAAAATATACACAAAGAAGTAGATGAACCAAGTGGAAATGTAACTGAATGAAGTACAATCCGCGTTTAGACTAGGCAAACAAACACAAGATAATATACAGGGTGTTCCTTAATGATATGCCAATACTGAAAGAATATGACTTTTTTTCCTGTAAACATATCTCCTAAAACGTACTGTTTTTGAGATACAGGGTGTTAAAGTTTAATTTTTTTTTCGTTTTTGTCAATATCTCGAAAACAGTTTGAGGTACAGCGGTAAGCTTTTACCCACGTTTTGTACTTGAAAATACCCTTATTTGGATTACAATTTAAAAGTATTTGAAAAATTTAGTGGCGTAGATTTTAGGTAGATTGTGAGTTTTAATCCCCCTTACTTCTAAGCCACTTAAACAAATCAGATTTTGACATGCATATTTGAACCGCCAAAAAACGTACTCTTGGTTAACCGTTCTGGAGAAAAATGACCATTTAAGAAAAGAAAACAATGGTTTTTTAGAATGTTCTATTAAGATGACAGTTAATATAAAAATTTTAACAAAACCTAGATTGTGTAAGTATTAAACAAAAAAAAAACGGTACAGTAAATGACCATTTTTCTCAAAAACGGTTAACTTTAACCCTTTTAACCAAGAGTACCTTTTTTGTGTAGAAAACATTAGCGGTTCAAATATACATGTCAAAATCTGATTTGTTTTAGTGGCTTAGAAGTTAGACCGATTAAAACTCACAATCTACCTAAAAGCTACGCCACTGAATTTTTCAAATACTTTTAAATTGTAATCAAAATAAGGGTATTTTAAAGTAAAAATCGTGGGTAAAAGCCTGGCGCTGTATCTCAAACTGTTTTCTGTTCTGTTATCTCAAAAATGGTGCGTTTGAGGAGATATGTTTATAAGAAAAAATGTCTTTTTTTATGTGGAATCAACTCCTTCAGTATCAGCATATCATTAAGGAACACCCTGTATACATTTAAGAATAATAATAGAAAAGAGGGGAAAAATACATATAGATACACAAGCAGCATTTGATAGCATCTCAAGAATACAAATTGAGAAAATCTTGGAAAATTATAAAATAGTCAGCTTGTAGAAGCAATAAATGTAGAAGGCAGGGTCAGGGTTAAGGGAATCAATACTATACCAATTTTCACGAGTCAGAGCAGTTGCGTCATAACTAACTTTGTTTCATTACCACCTTTAGAGCCCACCTATTGTGCACGAGAGGATGCAGTTAGAACTGATTTAGGTTGGCAATTCTGTCCAGTGTTGTCAAGCATTTCTGACATTAACATTTAACATAACATAACTTGAATTTTATTCTTGTGATAAAATAAATATAAGCTCCTGAAGGTGAGATTTAACAGTTGTCAAAGTGTTATTTTTCGCAATCTGACAACATCGGCGCCCTCTGAGAGTATTAATATTAGTGACGCAATTGAAAATTACTATCTCAGAAAGATTTAAGATCAATAGAGGAGTGAAACAGACGGATAACCTGAGCCCACTGCTATTTATCATAGCAATGAGGTTATGGAAAAAACTAACAAGAGAATAAAACTTACTAAAATAAGATACTGACAAATGCAACCAATACATTTACAACAACTATTGTATGCAGATGATATAATAATGGCAGAAAATGATAGAGAGTTATAACAAGAATTAAATGTATGATTGGAAGAAGTAGAGAAAATAAAACTAATAGTAAATGTAGAAAAAAGTAAAATAGTGTGCATAAGCAAAAGTTAAGTACGGAAGATATCAAAATAAATAAAGGAGTAGTAGAAGAATATAACTATTTAGGAAAGCATTAGACATTACCTGCGATAATATTTGATCTTAAAACGGTGTTAAAAGTGTTGAAGGACATGAGGTCAAAAAAATTTCAGTTTAATTTTTGCATTTTATTGTTATTATATAAATCTGCTAGTATTTATATCATATATATGTATGTATATGGGAATGTTGAGTGGAAACACTCCAGATTTTTTTCTGCAAAATATCAAATAATATTTCAGGCATCGGAAGAATCGCTGCAAATAGATTTATTAGAAATTTGAAGTGAAATTCTTGTAGAGCTGTTTGGGACAAATTTGTGTTTCCCATCCCATTCTGTAACTTATTCTTCGAAATTGCTTTAAATAGATATGGAAATCTGAGCGAACAAATAAAAAACAATTTCGATTAACCTACTGGAATAGATCCATATTGTTGGTGTTACAGTAGACAAATGGCTCTAGATCAATGCATCAAGAGCAGGCAACCATTTTGAAGACTTTGAGGCCTGTCAGTGTTTTAAAAAATATTGTTTGTTCACTGTTTAATTTTTTCTACAGACTGTTGCAGAGCCAAATGGTCTTGACAGCAGCATCGTCACAAATTTGTAACATTAACTATTCTTCACAGTCAAATTGTTCCAACACATCAAAGAGATGTTTCGATACAAAAACGATGTTTGCTAACATTAACAAATTTAATGAATCTTTCTTGAATTTGCTAAAGTACATTCTGTAGATACAGTGATTAATTGTTTGGTTGTTATATAAATAAATAGTCTCGTCAATTTTATTTTAATAAAGGGTGTCATTAAAATTATATCTTAATTTTCTTATTCTAAGTCGCAGTTAACATAAACATAGTAAGTAAAGGTTAACATAAACATGGTAGCAGAGCGTGGTTCCCGTTGTTGAGGAATTAAAGATACTAAGAGTTGAGGTACAATTACAAATAGCCATCTGAAAACTTTGAAGGTATGGATCCGATCAAAATTCAAATAGGGCTACTAGAAGGAAAAACTAATTGGTTTACGTGGAAGATGCTACAGCAGCGCAAAAAATGACATATGAAAGTAGTTTGGCCACTTATAATGCAGTAGCACTTCTTGCTCTTACAATAAATATGACACAAGAAAGTCTCCTGAACATAATGAGGTTTTCTACAGCCCGAGAAGTGTGTGTTGAGTTACACAGATTATTTGATGGGAATATCCAAGACAAGACCTATGGTATATGTTTACATTGCAACACACATCTACACTAAAGAATCTCTGGAATTAACTAAAGAGAAAATTACAGCAGGTAATAAATGCACTTGTGATTTACCAGATTTATTGCAATATATTAGGAACTCTACCTGAAGTGTACTTCTCTTTTAAGTCTAGCTGGATGTTAGTATTAAAATCCAACAGGACTATTGATAATTTGACTACTCAGCATTGCTCGTACAAAAAAGAATTATCAAGTAAAAGTAATGTAAGTAGTCAGGTCTTATATGCAGAAAATAAACAGAGTAATGCAAAAGTTAGAAGAAGCTAATATGTAACTACTGTAACAGAGAAGGCCATAAAGTAAAGCAATGTTCAAAGTGGAAAGTAGATGGTAGACTCTCAAAACCAGAGAATTCAAACAGTGATAAAACTCACAGGAGTAATATAAGACTGTAGTAGCTCTAACTAGTTGTGTTTTATTGAGTGAGTGCGATGAAGAGAACTGGTTTGTGGACAACGGTGCTACAAGTCACATCACTAGTCAAGCTGATGTCTTTGAAACATTTGAATACTTTGAAGATTCTCATACCATTACGACAGCGAATGGTGATACAGTAGCCGCAGTTGGAAAAGGCGCGATTTTGGTACAATCAAAAGATCAAGACAACAAAGATATTTTACGATTATCATATGTATGGTATGTACCTCAAATCAAAAAGAATTTATTTTCTGTTTTGCATCCCCAAGACAAACAGCCTGCAAGTAAATTTGCTTCAAGTACAGAAAAATGAAGTTTTATAGTTGATGGTAAAGCAGTATTAACAGGAAAGAGAAGTAGATATGGAGGATTGTATAAACTTGCATTACAAATTATTAAACCAGAGGTAACAGCTCAAATAAATACATTTTCTATTGATAATTGATTGCAAATTTACTATGAACGTTTTGGCCATCAAAATAAACGGCACATCAGAGATAATTTAAAACGTGAGCTAGATCTAAAAGTAAACTTAGATAGTGAGCTTTGTGTAGGATGTGTTTATGGGAAAATGAACAGAAGACCATTTGGAATGAGGGAAAGATCTAAAATACCAGGAGAATTAATACATTGGACCTTTCGAGAAATCCCAGAATGGTTTTCGTTACTTTGTTCTTTTTAAAGATGATTTTAGTCATTATCATTTTGTCTAGTTTATGAAGGAAAAATTGGTAGTAGCTGATAAACTGAAAATTATGCTACCTGGATTAAAAACAACAGGTCATGATGCAAAAGAGTTAATTATAGATAACGGTGGCGAATTTGACAATGGCCAGCTAAAAACGATTCTCCAAGAAAACGGAATTCAACAAAGATTGGTCATGCCGTGTACACCGAACAAAATGGTTGTGTGGAAAGGGATAATTGTATCATTGTAGAGACTGCTAGATCCATTATGCATGCACATAAAGGCCTACCACAGTATTTATGGGCAGAAATGATAAATACTGCTGCGTACATACTAACAGAATCTGTGTTTCAAGTATCAAGGAAAAATCTCCATTTGAACTTTGGTTCAATAAGAAGGCTTTTTTGAAACTCATGAAGATCATTGAAAGTTCTTGTTACATGCATGTTCCAAAACAAGGTTGAAAGAAAATGGACGAAAAGGCAGTAAGAGGTATTTTAATGGGGTAAGATAATGATGATGGTTATTGTGTTAGATGTCAGTCAACCATAAAGCTTCTTAGATCAAGGGATGTGATATGTGATGTAAAATTAGTCACTTCGATATTGACTTTGGTTTTAACAGTAACAGGATCGGGAAAGGCTGATAAGATTGATGCTTCTAATGAAAGTACTGGCACAAAATCAACTTCAGAAAACAAAGAAAAGGATTTCATAGAGAGTCAAAGTTCACCAGATGTTATAGAAGAAATACACTAACAGAAGAACCATCAACAAGTAGCCAACTGAGGGATTGTATCCAGATACACAAACCATCTAAATTTGAAGATTTTGCTATGATGGTGGCTGCCAACGTACTGGATATAAAAGAACCGACAACTTATAATGAAGCAATGAAAGATAGTCAAATTAATGATTGAAAAATGGCAATGGAATCTTTGAGAGAGAATACATGGTGTTTAACAAAGTTACCTATTGACAAGAAAGCAATCCCTTTCAAGTGGGTTTACAAGTTAAAAACGAACCCAAATGGATCAATCGAGAAATTTAAAGCGAGATTAGTACCCAGTTTGATGTATGTACTGCATTTTTATATGGAGCGTTACAAGAAAATGTTTATATGCAACAGCCGGAAGGTTTCACAAATGGCACAGATCATGTATGTCATCTTAAGAAGAGTTTATATGGACTGGAACAACCGCCTAGGTGTTGGAACAAAAGAATTAGAAATTTCTTACTTAGCAGAGCAATGCAGATCCATGTCTTTGTTAATAAAAATTAAATAGGCACGTCTACGTCTACATACAACACCAGTATCAGAAGGTACTGGTGTTGTACGCTGACGATGAACTTTTGGCATCAAGGTTTAAGGTCACAATAAAGCCAGCATTATGTTTCTTGTGTTTAGAGTTAAATAAACCAGAAGATGGTTCAGTTAACTTAAAGCAAACTGCATATGCTAAGAAACTGTTAGAAAGATTTGGAATGAAGTATTGCAAACCTGTTAAAACTCCAATTGTTAAAGAAAATTCCAATTTAGAAAATCCACGTCACAAAGATTTTGTCCAAGTTAAGCGAATAATATATAATCAAGAAACTTTGGATTATGGTATTATCTATAAACCTAGAACAAGAAGAGGCTACTTGGAAGGGTTTAGTGATGCCGATCATGCTGGAGATTCAGTAACATGACGTTCAACGACAGGTGTTTCAACTACTGAAGCTGAACTCATAGCTGCAAGTGAGACATCAAAGGAACTTGTTTGGTTAAAACGATTATTTGAAGAAATAATACAAGGAGTGTATAGCCTTGGAGTTGAAGCCGCCCTATATTCGGCGTTTTGATTTCATTACCCTTACTGTATTCTGCCGTTCTAATATTTCATCTACTTCGTCATTTGTTAATCTTCCGTATTGTTCTTCATTTATCTTATATCCCCCATATATCTTCTTTATTATCTTTCTTTCGAGAATTTTAAATTTTTCTTCATCTCTCTTTGTCAGGCACATATTTTCTCCTGCATATGTTACTACCGGTCGTATTGCCACTTTGTATAGTCTTAGTTTCGTTGTTTTGCTTATTGTTTTACTGTTCATTATCATCTTATAACTATGGTATACCTTATATCCGTTTTGTACCTTTTGATCTATCTCTTCCCTTCTATCATTTCTATTATTTATTATCAGATTTGAAGTTATCTACTTCTTCCATTCTGTAGTTTCCTATTTCTATGTCTCTTGCTTTTTCTCTTCTCTATTTCCTTGTTACTTTCATATATTTGGTTTTCCTTTGATTTATCTCCAGTCCTCGTTTTTGTGCTTCTCTTTCAATGATCTGTATTGTTTCTCTTAAGCTTTTCCTATCTCTTGCTATTACCGTAACGTCGTCTGCATAAGCTATTACTCGTACGGACTTTTCGATTATCGTTCCTTTAGCGTTGGATTTTCTAATAATTCCCGCTATCGCAATGTTAAATAGTGTAGTTGACTATTTTTCTCCCTGTCGAACACCTGTTTCTTATATCTATTTCTTGCGTTAGTCCTTCATGCGTCATCACAGCAGCTTTTGAGCCTTCCATCGTCATTCCAATCAGCTTCATCAGTTTTTCAGGTATTCCCAAGTTCCTTACGTCTGCCTTCATCATATTTCTACTAAGTGTGTCGAAATCCTGTTGAAAATCTATAAATACTATTTCTGTATTCTGTTCATAACACTTCTCTACTATTTACTTCATCACATGTATTGCGTCCATTGTCGACTTCCCCTGTCTATATTAATTCTGGTATTGTCCAATTGTTTCCTCCGTTACAGCTTTTATTCTTTCTAGAATTAATGCTGTCAGTATCTTGTATGCTGTATTCAGCAAAGTTATCTTCCTATAGTTTTCGCATATCCTTAGATTACCTTTCTTCGGTATCAGCACTATTATTCCTACTCTCCATTCCTCTGGCATGGCTTCCTTTTCCCATATTTATTTCATTAGTTCAAAAATTCTTTTCTCAAGTTCCTTCCTCCGCTTTTTATCAGTTCACTGCATATATTATCTGGCCCTGCTGCTTTTCCTTGTTTTAGCTCTTGAATTATGATATGCATTTCTTCCTCTGCTGGCTTTTCTATTTCTTCGTTATTTCCCTCGCTTTCACTCTCTTCGTTTACTTCTATTCTTGTCATTTCCCGTGTTATCCTATCTATGTTTGTTAGATTATTTGTTCTTCTTTTTTGTTTCTTTATTCTCTGGTATAGTTTTGTATTATTCCTGTTGTCATTTTCTATTTCGTTCATCATTTCATCTAGCCACTTCTGTTTTTTCCCTTTTATTAGTTTTGTCGCTTCTTTTCTTCTTTGTTTGTATTCACTATAGTCATTTTCATTACTTGTTTGTAGCCATTGAAGTCTTGCTTCCCTCTTTTTCTTTATTGCCATCTCACGAAGAGCATCAAACCATTCTTTCCTTTCTTTCCCCTTATGTCTTCCTATTTTTTCTTCTGCTGCTTTTGTTATACTATTTTTAATGTTATTCCATTCCGCCTTTATATTACTGTCTTGCTTTTTTGTCTTTAGCTCTTTTTCTACTTCGTCTTCATAGTCTCCTTTCCTTTCTTCTTTCCTTAGTTCTTCTGTGTTCCATTTTCTTTCCATTCTACTTTCTTTATTCTTCTGTTTTCTGCTATTACCAACCGATGGTCTGTGTCTATACTTGTTCCCCGGTAAGACCTTACATCTTGTATCATTCCCTGCCTATCCTTTTTAATTATTATATGATCGATTTGATTTCCTTCCGTCTTACCCGGTATCATCCATGTTATTTTATGCTCTTTCTTGTGCTGGAACATTTGTACTTGCTATGACCATATTCATTTGTGTTGCCATGTTGCATAGTCTTTTTCCATTGTCTGTCGTTACTTCGTGGATTGTGTATTTCCCTGCTACATTACTTATATATTCCTCCTTCCCTATTTTGGCAATGCTTTCACAGACCTCCTCTAGTTTTTCGTAAAATTTCTCCTTTTCTTCATCCAGTGCTAAATCTGTAGGTGCATATATATGTTTATAAATGTTATATTTGCTACCCATTTTTTATTCTCAGGCATGATATTCTACCATTTATCCTCTTAAATTCTCTGTTCTATACTATCATTTAGGCAATTGAATAATGTAACCAAATAAAAAAAAAGCGGATTGTGATTTAAAAATATTGATGATGTCAGTACTTAAAAACAAATGAATATCAGAAAATTATTTTAACATAGTTTCAACATTTATTTCAGTTTTATTTGCTATAATCCATACCTTTTCTAACTCAATGTAGATGTTCTGACAGGATGAATCTAAAAGAAAGATTCATTCATAGTACAATCCTGTAAAGTAATCCTATTCATCTGAAAAAATAATTTTTCCCTTGAAAATAGATTAAGTAATTTTTTATTTTTAGAACAAATTCCAACAGAGAGGCAAAATCCAGCGTTGCCTTCCACAGTAACACATCCAGCTGTCTTAGCAGGGAATGAAGTTGGACGGATATCAAATAGACCAATAAATAGATGTACATTGACTCGACAGTGGCCACCTAGTAGCAACGAGGTAGGTCGACCTTCAAATTGGTCATCAAGCACAAATCCTAATGCATCCTACAGTCTTGTTATGCCTTCTACTTCTACATTACGTAAAACATACATATATAAACGAAGACCTGTTGAGGTAAATTAATTATATGCGTAATCACGTATGTAACTTTAATCATTTAGGGGTCCTCGACAAGTCCACCTACAGTAAAAGTAAATGAAAGCATAATTTCGTTACTTCTTAAACTTCATTCACATTTAACTGGTGTACCTGATAGTTATAATCCGGATGAGTGTAAGTCAAGCACTAGTAGTGAAGATGAGAGCATAGTTGGAGATGGGCCATTCTTTATTGGAAAACTGTTACAAAAAATTGCTGCTTTAGATACAGCTTGTAAAGATTTTATAAATGAGACTCGTAAAAAAATTTGGCCACCGCAACCTGAATGTGAGGAGGAGCAGAAGAAACGTGAAAATAAAGAACGAGAGGAACGTAGGCGACGTGCTAAGGAGCGACAACAAAAATTAATGGCTGAATTTGCTTCGAAACAGAAACAGTTTATGGAACGGATGGAAACTGACGAAGGTACCAGTGGTAAGTGGAACGAATATTTTGAATTATTTCAAATAGTTGTTAAAATTTTCTAGATATGGAGTGGGCTAATGAGGAAGTGCTTGTGAGTAAGCAAGAATATGATTGTGTTATTTGTAATCAAAGTACCGCAAGTACTGAGGATAAACCAATGGGCTTGGTTGTTCTAGTACAGGCTACAAGTGTTGTTGGGCACAGAAGACGGCAAGGTTACGGAGACCGAGTAGTATTACCAACATGTGATGAGGAACGGGAAATATTTAGGAAAGATGATACTTTAGCATCTGAATTTGATAGAAGAGTTGAAGAAATGGATAGGCACTTTGATTTACAATCATGGTTACTGTCCATTAATTTAGGTTGGGAAGGAGGTGTACATGTTCAAACATGTGGGCATCATCTCCATCTAGATTGTTTAAAAGCCTATTTACAATCATTAAGATCTCAGCAAAGTACACGACAACAAAGCTTAGCACCTGATAAGTATGTTCTTCAAATAAAATATCAAAATTGTAATTAATTTTGTGTAGGGGTGAATATCTTTGTCCACTCTGTCGACAATTAGCAAATTCAGTTTTACCATTATCACCACAATTAGGTGATTGTGCACAAATAGTTAGATCCCGTCCAGCCAATATGTCGGATATTTTACATGAGCTTAATGATTTTTTGAAGGAGAATAAACAAGCACCGGTAAGAACGATAAAAGATTTACTGTTTCTAATGTTTGATGTTGTAGAGCACTTCAAGCTTATCAGAAGCAATGGGTAAGGCAATGGAAGACATGACTAGCAGTACACAATTGAAACCGATTTTTAAGCCAAAAAGCGATAAACCTAGTTGTCAAACTTTGTTTTTGTTTGTGACTTCTATTGCTCGTACTAATTTAGAGGTTGAGTTAGTGCAGAGAGGTGGAAGTTTAGTTTCCAACACTAATGAACCACCTAATCCACTTTTGCCAAAACGTGACTGTATAGTTCCACTTTTACATGTACTTGCTGTACACGCTCGTGTGTTAGCACTTTGGCCAGCTGGTGTTACTTTTCAACAACTTTGCGGCCTACCTGCTTCACCTCCTGCAGCAAATGCTCTGGCAGCTATCGAAGAAGAAGTTCCTTTACTATTAAGAGATCCTATTGCACTTTTACTACAATTCGTTCTTCTTCTACCACTTCACTTAGATCAAAGTAAGTATATTTTTGTAACAAATACGTAAATAATTAAAAAATTGCAGCTTATTTCACAACAGTTGTAAAAATGATGTATAATCTGCTATACTACCAAGTAGTGGCACAAGTCTCCTGTGGTTTAACTGGAGCAGAACGTGTTAATGTATGCCAAGGAATTAAAATAGGCCAAGTTGATTCTCTTGCTGGTGCATTGGCACTTATAAATGAATCTTTAGGAAATACTGATCTTTATATGGAAGATGATGGTGCTGGTTGTAGTCAGACGACTCAATTAAATATGGTGGCACTTGAACAACAAGTGCAGAAGCTCTGTTTACCATTTTTACGAATTTCCGCTCTTTTACGACACCATATATACAATCAGCCTCTTCCCGACATAAGAATACCTCAAAGCGAATTTGTACGATTAGTTTATTATTTAGAGCTTGTAACGGAAGGGATGGATTGGGATTGCTTTAATGCAGCTGTAGCTTTAAATTGGCCATCAGAAATGAACATGACTGTTATATCACCTCAAACATGGTGTTCGCAATTGGCCGCCTTTGTTTGTAAAAGTCAAATTGCTGCAAGATCATTTTTAGTTGATCAACATATTACATGGCATCCTCCAAAATTATTAGAATTACCTAGGGAATATGAAAAAATATTTACGGTAAGTTGTATTGTTTGGTTGTATGTAGTGTGTTCAAATTCACTGACATGTAAAGACAGATTTTAAAGAATAACACACTAAAAAAATATAGAATTTTCAACCATTTTATAAAATGTCACTTTCATATTATCATACCTTTAGAACCTAGAAGGCACCATCATTGATATTAACCATGAACTAGATGAACCATAGCATTCACATGAGTAAATTTAATAAATTCATATATCCGTAAACGAAAATATCTGGTGTAGAACAACACACGACCTTCAAACTTACAAAGATTAAAAAAAATTGAAGGGAAAGAAATAATTTTTTTCGTAATGAAAATAGGCAACATCGTAAAAACAAAAACTATACTCTATGTCACATGGATGTTTAACCTTCATGTCGGATCTTCTTCTGGCCATTCCAGCTATCGAGAAATAGCATTTTTTTCCTTTGAAGGGATACTCTGTAAACTAATATTCTGATCGAAATGATCATCTCCTCCCATATTCATGTTATACAAATAAATAAGATTTACACAATATCCTACCAAGGTAAGATAAGATGTCACCTGAATAATTATTTTTTTATTCTCATATTATCGTGAACTCCATGTTTTTGTTTTTTTCATTACTTTTGAGCCAACAAAAGTACATCCTGATAGACCATCTGCTTTACAGTTCTAGTTGTGTGCAACTCTCTGTAAGATAGCTCCTGCATCAACGTGGTCAATGTAAAAATTTTTCAAAAAACAAATGGAATCTCGTCTGTGATTATGTATTGTACAAAATATCCGCATATTGAAAAACTAACTACCCCAGCACCTATACCATATTCTTCATGTGTTTTATTGATTTTTGTGGCAGCACCTTGATATGTCTCAAACCAATTTATGTTGCTTAGCCTAGTAGTACCAACCCAGAACTTATATCCATATCGAATCAGTTTGCCATTGATATACTGTTTTCCTCCATCGTGCCCGTAGTATAGCCTCATTACTTCATCTAGTGAATGATTTCCTTTCTCCAACGCCTGAAATCAATCATATTTTAACATATTTATTGTCTTTATATCTAAATTTTCATTAGTTGCTTTATGGAATAGGATAATAAATATCTTGGATAATAGCATTAAATACAAGTTCCTTATGAGTCTTTTACTCTTTCCCAAAATAATCTTCGTTGTGGAACTGGTAAGTAACAACTCATCAACAGTACACCATCTCCAAACTTGTAATTTTATTAAAAACTGCTTTCAATTTTATTAAGTACATAAAAAAAAGTTTGCCTCAAGTAGGATTTGAACCTATGACATATACTTTGCTAGAGTGCATGTTGTATGTTCAAATCCTTGACGTAAACTTTTCATTTATGTATTTAATAAAATTAATAATTTTTAGTTCCATATTTACTTTTGAACTTATTCGTTCATAATAAAACTTATTATAATTGTAGTTTTATGTTTTTGATTTTTTTGTTGAGCGTCTCGCATACTTTCGTTGACGATGTTTTTAATTAGCTCGTCAAAAAAATTTAGAAAACAAAATTAAAGAGCTTTCTTCACTTCAATGCAATATCAATTGCATAAAGAATGCAAGTCAATGATTCATTAAAGCCCCAGATGATAGGAAAATACAGGTTAACGCCCATAATAGCTGTATTTTATCTAGTACAATAGGCACATCTAATTAAAAGTTAAAATTTGAATTTAATAAAGGTTCAGGCACTAACAACAACTCACAGAACTGTTATAATCGAAATAACTATAGTGTTAATACAAAGCGTCATTCATCGAAAAATGATCAACGTTCACCAAAATATTCACTCTTTGAAAAACTCTTGGGACCAGATTTTCATTAAATAAACGTTTATTTAAAAAAAACATTCATATAAATCTGATACTAGCAATGAACAAATAGGGAACATTTTGTGTTAAAAGAATAATAACTATCAACACAATAATTAGAACAATAAGATGTATTATATTAAATTCGATCACAAATAATAAAAGAAAAATATAAAGTTAGCAAAAAAATTGGTAATTAAATATATATTGGATGAGAGGTGTAGGACCCAGAATGTCAATGTCATCTGTTTATCGCCGGATAAGGTCTTATGGGCTGCGTTCATATCGTCCATTTTTATGTCTTCCTCTTACATCACTCCACCGTCTACGCAGGCTAGAATGGAGCAACGAAAGAGCGAATTGGGCGCAAGAATGGCATCGAATTGTGTTTAGTGACGAGTCCCGATTTTCCTTATGTGTCCACGATGGACGTAGGAGGGTCAGACGGATGCGTGGAGAACGTAAAAATCCAACGCAACACAACTCTCACACATGGGGCTATGATATGGGGTGCAATATGTTACGGTAGCAGATTACCCTTGGTCTTCATTGGTGGCAACTTAAACGCCGCTGGTTATATTGCCAATGTGCTAGAACCCGTTGCGCTTCCATATCTTCAGGGGCTGGAAAATCCCATTTTCCAACAGGATAATGCGCGCCCTCATACGGCAAGGGCTACAACACGTTTTTTGGAAGAAGCTAACATTGCCGGCCTCCCATGGCCTGCTCGGTCGCCTGATTTGTCGCCCATTGAACATGTATGGGATGAGGTCAGTAGGCGACTGGGTAATTTACCACGCCCTCCAGATAACTTACACGATCTCCAGCTACGGATTCAAGAAGCATGGGTTGATATACCACAGGCAGCTATAGATCGCTTGATTGATAGCATGCCACGCCGTCTAAATGAGTGCATTACAAATCGTGGCGGAGCTACTCATCATTGAAAAAAATGTTTTTAGTTTTTGTTGTTTTCTTTTCAAATTTAATCGTTTGTTAACTCGTTAACTTGTAAACTCCTTAAGTCTTAAAACAAACTAACCTCAAATAAAAATTTTAATTTTGAGTACAATATTAAAGTTCTACAGGTTTTTGTATTATTTCCTAATAATGGGATAAGCAAACATAAACAAGTAATAATAAACACTGCTTTTACTTAATTTCACTTAGTGAGCAAAGTCCACAGTTAGTCCAAATAATGCTCAGCTTCTCTAGCCACTAGCTTGTATTTTTAAGAAGTCATACACAATTTTAAAATTTTTAACTAATACTTTTAGTTAGTCGCCAATAACAAAAGATGTCTAGCACATTTCTGAAAATGCTAGCACGTCTATTAATCCTAATGTACTTTCTCGAGCAACTCTTCGTCTAAATTTACTCTTTTTTCGGTACTTTGCTACATAACTTTTACGGTGCTATGATAGAGTATTACGGTAATCAACTGCAATAGCTAAGCACTCTAAGCTCACCACAACGGTCCTTCCTCGGGCGGCATCTATGCAAAACGGCATAGATCCAAACTGGAATCTCCGTAAATCCACTTGCAGAAACGATAAACAATGTTACCTTAGAAGATAAATTTTATAATAGTGCTGCCTGCGCGAAACACTAAATTATGTAGCCTGTATCTATTTACTTTACTTTTTTAACGAACACAACACCGACACGTGGTGTCTCCGCCTACATTGACCCCTTCTCGCCACTCTTAACTACACCATTTCATTTTGAGATCTCGAGAGATTAATAAAAGCCCTCACTGCCCCTTTCCTATCATTTGCTAAATCCGTTATATAATCAACCAATAAAAAAAAAATGCATTTTAATGAGCTGAAATGTCAAATTCTTTTAGAATATCCATACGACAATATGACGCCGCTTCAAACAAACCGCCACTTCAACAACATCCTCGCTTTATTACAATAACTTGATTTACGTAGATAGGATTTGAAAATCAGCAATTACATTGGTACATAAGTACTCTTATCTCTAAATTAAGTGGAATTTCACTACACACCCTGCACATGAAACATCATGTCTACCAATAGATAATAGTATATTACATAATAAGGGTGGTAAGTAGCCTATAACACATGAATGCATTATTATGATCACGAGCGAGAGAGTGACGTAATATAAATGAGTGACATTACCACCTGAGTTGTGTACTATGCTTTTTCTACTATTATATCGTAGAAGACGAGTGACCTATGAGTAATGCGGAACTACCACTTAATAAGTTTTTTTATTACCTTTGTAATTTTGTAATGAACGATCTTATAAAAAAATAAATAATTTCCAAATTTAAAAAATTAGAACTAGTGACGCCATTAGTTATCTTGAAATTAAACAAATTAACCCCACTTTATTTATGGTTAATAATGACATGAAAGTATTTTATTAACAGAGGTTGTTGTTCGAAAGTAATGTTACACTTAAATACAGTACTAACTAATAGTATCTGTGAGTTAAAGGCAGTAGTGATATATTCTTGTATTTCAAACTTTTGAAACCAATTGCAAAAAGTTCTGTAGTTTCGATAATGGGCTATGTTTTATGACCCACATGTAATTTAAAGGCAGCAGATCACTTAACTGCATCGATTAGAATGGTGGCAGAAGTAATACCGCAAGTTAAAATAACCTAAATGTAATGAATATCTTGTTACATTACAATTAAAGAATGTTACCTACTTCATTTATGAAATTATTATAAAGTTAGTTTTATTTCAATTAATAAAACAAAAAATTGCAGAAACAATATATAATGAATAACATAGATAATAATTAATGCATCCATGTAGAATATACTATTTTCATCTTTTCAAAATAACTAAAGTCATAAGCTAAATGAACTTGTTGCAATGCATTGATAGATTAGATCATATCTAAAGTTATTATCCAAATAACCCACTAAATCAACTGCTACAAAAAACTCAGAATGCATTATCAAATATAATGTTTCATGTAGAATTTACATAATTTCAAAACAAGTCATTTCGATAAGTATAGAAGTAATCGCAGACACCATTGATAACTGGTATTTCCAAAGTTATTTCATTTATTTTTCTAAAATGAAAATTACAAATTAATGCAGAAAGTTCTTACATAGTGTTTAAAAGTTTCTTTAAATAACAATAGCAATATTTATTTACGTGCTACATTACAGGTGAAAGCCAAATTTCAAAGCAGCAGCATTAAGTATTAAATAGTACTAAGTATTAAGCACCAAGTACAACTTTTTAAACTCCAACAAAAAGAGAAAAAAAAATTATACAAATTCAAACCCCGATTTGGTTAACTTAAACTAAAGAAATTACACAAATAATGCGAATACTAATCTATTTACCAAACCCTTATTTATTTACTACAGTACTAAGCTACTGATGTACAAATATTACACTTAGTTTAGGCTGTGTGTATTTCAATACAAAAGATTGTAAATTATCATTAAAAATATATGTCAGTTGATGATTCATTATTCAGGCGTAACATGAGAAATCACACGAGAACAACAGAAATAGGTTTGCACGGCAATGCCAATTTGATTTAACAATTCTACGCAGTCAATATCACCATGAAAAACTTTGTAAAGAAATTTTAACAGAGCCAATAACTGTGAGGTAGGAATTCAGTTCGACTAATGTCATTTTGTTTTATAAAATAAATATCTTAGAAATCTATTTTGTACTTTTTCAAAATTATTGTTATGTACTTTGGAAAATGGACTTCAAATGACAGAATCATATTATAAATTGGACCTAACCAGAGAAGCATATAGCAATGTCCAGGTGGATATGGATTTCCTTGCTTAATCAAAAATCCTAAATTACGATGAGCTTTACTTGCCACCAATGTGAAGTTATTCACCATTAAAAATTACAGGTCCTAACATAGAACCTTGGGGTACCTGAACTTAACGTAATATTCTTTCGACGCATTATCTTCATACCAAACGTACTGACGCCGACTGGACAGGTACAATTTTGCTAACTGTATAATGTTATGAGGTATTCCATAATACCTTAAGTTTGATAAAATTATGGAATGGTCCACTCCATCTCCATCAAATGCTTTTGAAAGGTCAGTAAATATAGCATCCACTTGATAACAGCATCCCAGCTGTGTGTAATACTGGTTAAATTAGTAATAGTTGACATTCCAGCAATGAAACCATGTTGCTTAGGTGAAAGATGTGATGTGAGTTTTTAGAAACGTTTTTATCTAATATAAGGAATTGTTTTGCTCCAACATAACACATGGACAAAGGGTTAAAGGGACGGGAGCTCTCTGGCAGGGACAAGTTGTAGTAAAATGTAAAACAGTATTGCGCTTCAGGTTAATAAGCTTGTCCACACTAGTGCCCTGGTATGGTATTTCAAGCATTTCCACAAAAAACCATTGCTTAAAACTCTATTTGTTGTGGTGGGGGGTTTTTTGGTGTTTAGAGATTTGAATGTACTTTATATTCAAAGGTTTAGATGTAGAAAAATGGGCCAGGTTTATTTTTCCAGATACCCAACAATCCTTACACTACAAAGTAATAATATGTACCTGGCGGTACTCGCCTAACACCAGCTATATATAAATTAAATTTATAATTCTAAAATCGGAAAAATAAATGCTCTTAAGGCTGTCGATATCAAGAGAAAATGGCATTAGCCGCATAAGCAAAACAGGAAACTTCAAATCCTACTTTAAACCCGGTTGTTGCACATCACTTGCTTAACTTACATAACTTAAATACCACAAAGGCACAAAATTATAATAAAATTTAACCACTGTAGGTAATCGTTTGTATTAAGAACATACATTTCAAATTGTGCTGCTATCGAAATTTATTGATTTCTAAACAGAATAGTTTTTGTTAAAATGCTTCTAATCCTACCTTTAAGTGATTGTTCAGGTTTTTTTGACGTTTCATAGTGAACTTGTATATTAAAATATGTTTGTAACATTAATTTTATTAAATTTGATATATGACCACCTACCAGGTCATCTTGATATAAATGTTCACCAAAGTATTCATAAATTGTAACTGGTCGCAGGTTTACAGTATTGTTGACTAAAGTTTTGGTATTAACGGACATTTAGGTGTGAAAGTAATTGCTTCGATGAAGATTGAATGATTGTTTTCGAGGATGAACAAATATTTTCTAATTTTTGCTTATTAGGAGTCTTTGCAAATAATTAATGTTACGTCTATGGTTTGTTTAAATAGTTCATTTTTCTACATACTACGCATTGTCTCACCATTATAAAACTTCAGTTATACTTACTAAACACTGCAATAATAATCAGTGAACAATCGTCAGAATAATGTGGTGGCAGCCATCTTCTGGCATTTTGCAATTATGTTGGGACATATACAATAGTGAACAAATGGTGTATTCTTGGTTTATCGTTATTGAAAATTAATTCAAATTTTTAGCTGGTGTGGTACAGCTAATACTTCCATATACCTGTTAAACAAATACCGAGGTAACAAATCAGTCCAGTCGGTGTTTTAGATTTTAAAAGTTGTATGGCTTATTAAACATCGACCACTTCTATTTGCTCTAGGTTTAGGTCTATATTCTTTCTTTTCCCGTTTATCCCTTGTACCCTTTATTTATATTCAAAGAGTCAAATTGACATAAAGTAGGCAAATATACAGACTCAAAAAATTCAGCAAACTTATTAGGTATCTCATAGTTGGATTCAAGCACTACACCCCCATGTAACATGGTATCCTCCGCATTATTACATTCTCTAGCATTATTTATGAATGACCAAAATTTTTTAGATATTATCTTCTGTTTGTGCAATATAGTATTATACGCCAAGGAGATTTTCTTTCTGATATCGGCTCTCACAATACCAAACGCTTTATACATTTCCAAACTTTTAAGATCATGTACTAATTGTAAATGTTCAAATTTCTTAAATGTATTTATTCTTAATACATTTTATAATTTCGGAAGTGTACCAAGCTGGGTATGACAAGCTAGAGTAAAGTCAACATCGGAAGACACCAAGCTGCGCAAAAAAAGTGACGTCAGAGTGTAAAGCTCAACAAAAAAATATACGTTTGAAGAAATAAAAGTTTAGGTTATGTTACTTCGCGTTTGTTGTCCAAGAATACAATTTTAGATGTAAAATTTTTGAAATAATCATAAAGTAAAATCATATTTTATTGTCATAGTTACAAAATCTAGTTTTTTTAAAATACATTTGCTAATAACATTTTTTTAGTTACGAAGGCTGTCAAAGTTACTTTCACATCGTCTTAAACTTTATTGTCAATTAATTACTGAAAAGAAACAGTTTATCAATTTAATCTTCTGAATATCATCAGAGGAATCACTGTTCACTTGAATTATGAGTTTGTCACAAATGTTGTCCATTATGTGTTCCTTATTTATGTAATCCTCTTCAACTTCCTTCACATGACAACATACTTCCGCCCATTCCTTCTCACCAACACTTTGAAACTTTTCTCTAGCTAGTTCGGCAACATCATTAAGATTGAAAGTGGTATTTCTCATTGCCACCCAATGTTTTACAATCGCCCAAATCTTCTCAATGGGGTTTAATTCCGGGTGGTATGGCGGCATACAGAATGACCAAATTTTGCAAACACCTCATCGATAGAATACTGTGTGTATCTCGGCTTGTTCAATTTTATGAGTTCATATAACTCAGCTTTTGTAGAGTTATGATCATAAGCAAGTTCACGTTCACTTAACCACGTTGTAATTTAATTTTATTTGGTGGTGGAAATACGATGCTTTATAGCTAAAACGTTATGATAATTGGCATTATCAACTACGATAACAGATTTTGGTAGTAAATTTGGTATGAACTGCTGTTCAATCCATCGTTTATAATTTATAAAATTCATGTCTTCATGATAATCTCCTGATTTTTGGCCAAATTTAAATATTAGCAGAGCATTATTTATAAAGCCCATTTCACCACCTAAAATAATGATAAATAGCAACATATTTACATTATAAAATAAAATAAACATACCAGCATGTACGATTATAAGGCGATTTCCTTTTCCAATAGGAGATTTAAGACCTGCGTTTGTCCCATCTGTCCACGAATAATGGTGTCGTATGAGACAAATGTATGTATGTTTCATCTAAAATTTACATAAGATTATGCAGTAGAATGTACAGTTTATAATCTTCAAAACTAACCTGTGTATATAATTGGTCGTCCCGCTTTCCGATAATTAGTGATCGAACGTATATATGCACAACGCAAAGAACGTATTTCATGTCGTTCTATTATAATCTTACGATGATCAGATGTTTGTTTCCACCTACATAAAACCCAAGATAAGATATGATTCAAAATTAATCAATAAACTAACCTGAAGCCCATTTTTAAAAGTAAACTTCTAAATGACGTTTTCTTTCTCGAATATCCAATTGTTTCATAATCTTTAATGAGGTTATAAATTCCTTCGACAGTCGGTTCCTGCTTTTCGGTTATGTGAAAATTATGAATAATACGACGTATGACTTGTTCACCACAGTTATCCACCGAAGATTTAGGAGAAAGTTTAGGTGTTGGGGTTGCATTTGCAAACGTAATTTTCTCTCCACAATCAATGGCTCGACCTTGTTTCAAAATACGAATTACAGTGCTTTTCGATACCCCCGTTGCCTGCACAACTGTGTCCAAAATGTTGTCTATAAGATTGCAAAGAAGTATTACAATATAAAACGTTGTTATCCAACTGCTTTTTACCTGAATTGATACTTTTAAAATATTTGTAATTGTTCCACACAATCTTGCGAGCATCTTCAGATAACACATGGCGTTTTCTTGCTTAAGGTGCTTGAGCGTTATGAGATGTACTTACGTCGCACATTATATAAAGAACTAGATTTGATTACATTAATATAACATGAAATTAATAATTAAAGTAACTTAATTATAAATTCAATACAGGCAGCGGATAGTTTAAAAAAACTCTTTGTAGAATAAGTAATAAACAAATTTGATACGACGGAAAAACAAAGACGTTATAAACAAAAGTTGACAAACGATCAGTGGAAAGTAACGTTTTTAGAGCGCACAGTACTAATATCTGTGTCATTTTCCAATCATTACTGCATCTTTATCTAGTTTGAAAATGCGTTTCTGCGCTGGTGTCTTCCGATGTTGATTTTACTATATTTTTAAAATGTGTTTTAGGACAAAATCGATCTAGTATTTCATAAATAATGCGATAAAACTTTCATAATAAATTACTAAAATTTTTATAACTGAAATGAACATGTCAGTTAATTGTTACATTCTAAATAATGTATAAATTGTATTGATTCACTAAAAATAATTTTTAGTATTACCACGAGCGACCATGTAGTCAGTGTCATTCAGTACCACAAGAAACGACAATATGTTTATTATGCGGCACTATTGTATGTTTAAAACAAAATTGTTGTAAGCAACAGAATGTTTGTGAAGCAGTAGCTCATTCACAAGAATGTGGAGCTGGAACTGGAATATTTTTAGTTGTTACGTCGACTTACATTATTGTGATACGAGGTCGGCGAGCTTGTTTATGGGGCTCACTTTATTTAGATGATTTTGAAGAAGAGGATCGTGATCTTAAGTAAGTATTCATTTTGTTTAATTTACGTGTCTGAATAGTTTGTTTTAGACGTGGAAAACCTCTATACTTAAGTAGGGATAGGTACCAATTATTAGAACAACAATGGCTGGCACACAGGTTTGATCACACTAAAAAAACCTGGGTATGGCATAGAGATGCACTGTGAAATATTACAGTATAGTAGGGATTTCACTGATTTTTTTATTTATTAGATTATCTGTGTTCAAGCAATGTAATAATTACTGATTGTTTTTTCAACTGAATATATGGGCACAGTTCTACTCAACATGTGCTTTTTACGATGTAATTTTAATTATTGAACATTAGTAGATAATTACTAATTTTTAATTTATTTTTGCGAATACACTGTATATTAGATTTTTATTTTTTTATCTCTAGTCAAGAAAAAGATCCAACAAAAAGAAAAAATTATAGATGTTCTGCATTAAGTGATTTTCTTTTAACCTAAATCAAAAGTGCAAGTTTAAACCTGATTAACGTCTGACAAAGTAAGGTTATAGGACAAATTTTTAAGTTATCTTCCAGTTTTACAGTAAATTAATCATATATCTTATATACTTGGTTTTTTTATACAGTGTATTTATTTTTTTGTAATGAAGTAACTTGCAATTTCAAAAAAAAGCAGATAAAAATTTGTTTATAAACCGAAATCGACCAATATTGTGAAAGTATTATAAAAAAGGGTCGATTAAATTAAGGGCTTGTGATAAAACTTAATTTTAATAATTATGTATAAATAATAAGGTTACACTACTTTTTTGAGCCTTCTGCGTGCACTAGAGACTGCTTTACATATCTGAGGTGCATTCAGATTTGCTCACGTTTCGGCCTTAAGTGCATATATTGTTTATTTATTATATTAAACAAAAAAAATTTAGTATATTATATACATGTTTAACATTAATATAGATCAGAATTATTTTTAAATGTTCGGATCTATATGAATTTTATTGATTGTATTTGGAAAATAAATTTAAAATGTTTTATTTCTCTTGATAAATTTGTTTTATTTACCATTAATCCTAAAAGTGGTTATTTATTATAGTGTATTAAGATTATAAATCACAAACCATTCAGTTAAATTTACGTAATTGTGGTGTTAAGACTGCATAGTGGACTGCCTGCAAACACAGTTCCATCGTATCATGCAAATGTTGACAACTTTTAGTTTCCTATGATTGTCATGGAGGAAATACTTCTGTGGTCCATACACGCTGTTGCATTACAAAGTTGAGATGGTCCAGGGAATGTCTGTTGAAGAGACATGAATTATCTCAGGTTATTATATCACATGTGGATGAATTTGACGTAGAACTTTTTTTTAAATATTAATATATTTGGATATTAAATGTAGGATTTTAAATTAATGTTACACCGTGATTTTTGTTTTAAAGTTAATCACTTTTGCTAAAAGGAATTAAATTTCATTATGGTTGAAGAGAGTTTTAGGAAAAATATGTGTCTGCTTAAATATACTTTTGTTATGTCAATAGCTAGAAGGTGTAGTTGTGGGTAAATATTTCTGTGTACTTTCGAGCTCACTAGTTCAGTGTTTTCTTTTCCTTCCCTTGGGTCCATCTACCTAGCTGGTTCTGGAGACACTTCAGCCTGTATGGGTTATTGTGACCTTAACGCCATGTAGCAGAGCATACAGGTCACTCGCGGTATGTGTGTTTGTCTTCCGATTCTATTTTTGAGTACCCGAAAATCCGCTGTCTTCTAACAGCTAGCGAGTCAGGCACATATGATGTGTATAGCTGTGTCTGGCACCTCGCCGCTAAAATGTGGGGTCTCCATTAAATTTCTTGATTTTCCTTAAATGATCCTTAACAGGCGCATGTCCTGTCATGAGGACGGTAAAGATCCTCTTTCTACTTAGCGTGAGCAGCTCTGTGGTTTTTTTTATTAGATACGCCTTCCTCTGTAGGCCCTTCTATTGTTTTCCTGCGCACATTGAAGTATCGCGTATGTTTCCGTTTGGAAAACGGTAGCGTGCCTGCCAAGAAGGATATCTTGTCTTGGCTTCACATCGTATATGAGTGCTCCAGCTCCTGTCGCGGTTTTTGAACCGTCCCTGTACCAGATTAGACTGCGAGGTGGGAATTTGTTTCTCAGTTAATTCCACTCTAATCGATCCTGAATTATTACCTTGAAGAGTGTGGCAACGAGATGTTTCGGCATTATATGGTCCGTTCTCATATCAAGTACGGGGTCCTCAATGCTGTCAATTAACCTCGTATGCTCTGTGTCTGTTCATAAATTGTACTGTGAATTCTGCAATCTGTATAGCAGATTTTGGCCTCCCCCCTAACCATCAAGGGGAGGGAGGTTCAGTAGGGTCCCCATTACAGTGGTAGGCGTGGTTCTCATTGTCCCCGTAATGCCTAAACAGGCAAGTCTTTGTATCTTACCTAGTTTGTTTGGCGGTTTCCTGCTTCACCTTTGGCCACCACACCAAAGCCGCGTAGGTTATTGTAGGTCTGACTAGCCTTGTATATAGCCAGTGCACCATACTTGGTCTCAGACCCCATGTTTTGTCATAAATATGCCAAATTACTGTAAGGGCAATTTCTGCTTTTCTGATAATTCTCTCAATGTTTTGGTACCAAGAAAGCTTGGAGTCTACAATGACTCCCAAATACTTTACCTCTCCCGACATATGTATTACTTCACCGTCAAGAACTTCTAGATTCCTTCTTTGCGTGAAGGGTACTATGGTAGTTTTTTGGGGACTGATTTAGGCCTTCCCTCTCTATCCATCTAGCTGTTACTTTCAGGGCTGTTTGCATGCGCTCTCTGACTACTGGAAAATCTCCCTACTACTAGGATGACTAAGTCATCCGCGTATCCTAGGGGTGAGAATCCTTCGTTACTTAGATCCACTAGCAACCCGTGCATGACAAGGTTCTACAGTAGGGGAGATAAAACTCCGTCCTGCGGGCATCCCCCTGCCACCCGGACTGACAGAGTCTCGTTCATCAGCGTAGTGTACACCATCCTTCCTCTTAACAGCAGTCTATCCACATGCAGCACGTTTCCTCCAGACCTACATTTCTCGTGGCTGTGGAAATCGAGTTGAATGATATATTATCGAAGGCTCTTATGCCCAGGAATGCCCCCAGAAGGATCTTGTTTTCCATCGTTTTTTCCACTCTCCTGATCAGACAGTGGAGGGCTGTTTCTGTTGATGAGCTTGCTCTGAAAGCAAATTGGTCGCAGTGGAGTGGTCGGGTTACCAGCACACCGTCCAGGATATGACTATTGAGCAGTTCTTCCAATATCTTAAGTATAAAGGACATAAGACTAATTAGCATATATGCCTTTGCCTGAGAATAACTGGCCCGACCAGGCTTGGGTATAAAAATCACCCCAGTTGGTCTCCATTTTCTCGGAAGGTATTTTATAGTAGCCAGGCTGGCTCTTAGAATCTTGCAGATTCTTCTGAGCAGAAGGTCCGGTCCCCTTTGCACCATGGCTGGAGTAATTTCATCCATTCCCGGTGATTTATATGGATCAGATGAGTTTACCGCCCATTTGATTTTATCGAATGTAATCACTTTCCTGACTATTACCCAGTCCGCCCTTGATGCTCTGCTTCCAGGGTCGTCGGGCCCTTGGTTTTTCCAGTTAGTCGGTGATTGATCTTATACTTCCGAACTCGGAAACTGTACCCCAAATAATCCGGTTACGGTATTCTTTCCGGTCTTCGTATAATGTCCGGTATCTTTTACCAGATTACTTATTGAGTACTGAGTTTCCTTAGAGAGTATCTTGCGGATCCTGCGACATTCTGGAGTCGTTTCTATTTCCTCACAGTGCTTTCTCCATGACACTTTTAGCTCTTGTCAGTGCTTTGTTTTACTCAGTTAGGGATGTTTTATATTCATCCCAGTCACCTGATGCTTTTGCCCTATTAAATAGTTTTCTATACTAGTTCAGTTATGGATTAAGTTGTTAATGGGGAAATTATATAGATGCTTTCATGTAAGTTCAGTTGCACATCATTAATTTATCTAAGTAGTCCCAACGTTCTAGATTGTTTCTATCTCCTTTTGAGTCATGGGGACATACGAAATAGTAGCGTGAATAATTGGTTGGAACTAGCTAAATAAATGTATGACGTGCATCGGTTTTTTCGTAGAATTGCCTATAGAAGATTTTTTTGGTAGAGTAGGGTTTCTTACGGAAAAACGGGGTTTTGTTTTTCGATTCGTTAGGCTGTGAAGAGAACAGGTTGGAAGCTTGGGGACTAGTGATGTAGCTATTGGGTGTGCAAAGTTTACCTACATTCTATCCGGTGTTACCTGAAGATATCATGAGGGAGTTAACTCTTTTAACTGCTTGTGGATTATAGATCAAATTCAACCACCCCAGGGAAATTTGTGTTTTTCGTCGATTAGTAGTAACATTTTCGTTTCCATTCACATAGTTTTTGTAGTAATTTTACGTTTTAAGCGGATTGAAATAAGTGTACCGTGTATGGTATTTTGCATAAGAAAAGCTGCGCCATATTTATGTCATTCACTCCATTGTACTCACAGCCTGTTCAAAGATAGACAATAAATTGCTGTAAATAAAGTTACTAATATCTTTTGTATAGATAAATGATACTTCCATGTAAATAAGTTAATGATTGTGTTAATAAACCCAGGTGAAGCAGTTAGTTAAAAAGGACGCCTGGATTAGATTTAAACACTTCGCTGTTTATTTGCGATTGTAAAATTAAAAGTTAGTTTATCGGTTGGTGCATTCTGTTCATTACCGGGTTCCGTTAATAAGAAAAATTAATTGAAGATTCGACTGGTATTTTTCCGATTAATTAACGAAGGGTCAATCGTACGAGAATTGCCCCTATCGCTGTGAAATGGAAAGAAAAAGACTGAAAATTTGCAAATTTAAGGTAATTACTTTTCTGTGTTTTGTAATTGCATTAAAAATTGTAGAAGTGTATTTGAAAACGCATATGAACACGCTTTCTTTTGTTGTTTAGCACTGTATATATGCCCTTCAGGCTAACCTATCAATTTCCAAAGCGCGTTTATTCCTCCTTTGTGATCTTGTGCTATTGTGTATTATAATTGCGTTTTTTGCATTGTGCACTGATATTTACATTGCAAAATTTGCCAAATTTATGTGTTGTATGTGTTCAATATTATGATAAAAGCGATAATTAAAATTCAGGTTTAAGAATATTTGGTTCTGGAAATTTCGAACTTGCAAATTTCAACTCATTAATTACATTTATCATTGAAATTTTAAGTAAGAAAGATTGCGCATTACTTCCCTTCGGAAGCGAATCTATTTAGTTGTTTTTTTTAATAATTGTACATTTTACTAGGTGGTTATTATTTTTTTAATATTACAATATATAGTTGTAATAAACATTAAGCGTATTATTTCGTTGTTGTATGTAACAATATGTGATTTTTGCCGTATCTCACAGTTTACGGTTTCTATAAATTAGTAGACAATAATAACTTTGATTACGTTCTGGTAAACAAGTTTTTTCTTGTTTTGAACATTGCTGTGGAGTACTAGCGTTTATTTGTGTGCTAATTAATATTTATTTTAAACAAACTGGCGCCCATTGATTTATGATTCCCTATTGTGACGTATGTTATTCTATACACCATACACGCCAACCCCCGGTGTGTATGTGTGTACATAACGGGTAATTTTAACATAAACCTCCTAGGCCAACAAGAGAATAATGCTCAAGACCTTGTCAACATTGTTAACACCTATAATCAAAAAAATTCTACATAAAAGGCGCAACTAGAGTTACAGATAGTCAACGTTATTATTAGATAATTTTCTAACCAATGACATCGTTTATTAAGGACACATACCACCATATCTGACCATTATACACAAATGTAAACTTCACACCACATTACTAATCAAGATTTCTCAACAAAACACCTAGAAGAGTGTCGTCGAGATATTATCAATGAAAACTGGGAGCGAGTTTATAACAATTAAGATCCTATTTCTGAATACTCTGAATTCATATCAAAACTAAGAAAAAGATCATACAAGTTAATAAAAGGAATTAATAGATAAGTACGGGACTTAGAAAGTCTACGGAAATGAGATGAAAAATGGACTTGTTAAGAAAGAATATTACAAATCCTGCACACGAATATTTAAGGATACAATAGTATTACCATAACAAACTTACTTAATCAATATTTCCGGTTTTTTTTCTGAAAAATTAGGTGATAATATAGAATATGTAGTTAATGCAGCAAATGATTATTTAATGAACATGTGCGAGTCTACTGGCAAAACTTCAATTGTTCCCTCTGTACCTAACGGCTCCACATGCAGATCTCTATTTATTGCTCCTACAACACCTAACGAAGTTCGTTCTAAAATTATGTTGTTAACTAACACAATAAGTAGAGGGTTAGAAAATTCCTACAAAGCTTTTAAAATTTACTGCTTAGAAGATTAGTTTACTACTATCACATATTCTCAACAAATGCAAAGAATATGCTATATATATATATAATAGAGGGGGTAGAGTTTTATCGAGCTCAAATAATATATAGTATGTGAGTTCATATAAAGTCGAAGAAGTTATACACTTTGTTATGAGAAAATATAGTATACGAGTATAAAAATATGATTGTGATACAACAAAACAGGCTTTATGGGGTTTGCACAATGATGTTATATTCATAAAAGCTATAGCAGTAGCATGTAAAAAAGGTCAACACGATACATATTAGTGTGTACGTTCAGTTTCGTTTAAGATAAATAAGAAATTTCACATTTAAATCAATTTAATTAAGAATTTGAACACAACAGATATTGATGACATGAAGTACAATGATTCTAATGTATAGTAATAGGTACAATGCATAAAACTCTGCGAACTATAATAAGGGTTATGGTACGAAGACAGTATATTGGTAATTCACAAGCTAAGTGTTTAAAAAGTGCATAAGAAGTTATAGTGACTTAGAAACTTGGCTAAGAACTTGAACAACATTTGTGCAATGTGATATTTACAATATAAATACAATTTGTGTACAAAAACTTACTCAATATTCTAACATTGTGAAAGTGTTAAAAGACAAAATTAGGAACTATAGAGTACAGAAAAACAATGTTGGTGTTAGAGACATATATAGGAACATATTATATAAACATTACAAGCGACATAAATGTTTAAAAAGCAAGTTAAAATTAAATTATATAAAGTTAGATTAAGTACAATAGTTAAGAATTTTTCAAATTTATAGTTTATATAGCATAAGATAAGTTCAGAATAAATTATAAAAGCATATAATATTAGGTTTCCCTCAGTTTCACATAGAATTTAACATTAAATATGTAATTTACACATAAATTTAGAAAAATTGGGTTATGTACCTAAATTTAAGCTATTGAAGTAGAAAATTTGTTAAAACTATGAAAAATGAGTAGAAATAAGTGTATTCTTATACAGTTTTTTATGCAGAAGCTGAATATGTTTTCAGTTTAGTTGTAAAATATAAAATTTGTTAGATATTAGTAATTTTAGGTAGTAAATTGTCAAAATGTAAATTCGTGAAGCGAAGTATAGCATGTGAGACGTCTATTTATGCAAAATTTTGCCCTGATTCCAAAAATGTATTTGACAAAGTTATGCCATAATTTATGTTTTAGTTAATTTAATTTTTTTGTTTAGACCGATCAAATGCAAGGATCTTTTGTATGTAATGTAAAAAAAATTTAAAGCTACTCTTACTTTTATAATTTTAAATTTGTGTGACTAAAAAGTCATAGTGCTTATAGTTCATTCGTTACATGTAAGTTAAAAATTTTCGTTAATATAACCGCGACCAACGTAGAGTTTGAGATTTCAGAAACAATCGATATAACACATCTTAAAACTTAGGTTACCGGCTATAATTTTCGACATTATTATATTGTTTCAATTCGAAATCTTGTATCAACTTCGGTTGATGTGCATTTTTTTTATGTAAATAAATTTCTTCTGATGTTGTTTATTTTTTTTTCGAAAGTGATGGAGGTAAAATAAAACAAAAGTAACTTCAAAACGGCATCTAAAATAAAAGTGATAGTAAATATAAAACTTTATGAAAGGATAAAAATAATTCTAATCCGATAATTTAATAAACATTTAAATCAAAATTTAAATATTCAAAGCAAATAAAGTGCAACTTCGAAAGTTATTCAGCATATTAACTAAATGCAACGTATTTACCAATAAGAAGATTTATCACAAGTTAGTGCCGCTGGATGAATTTATGGAAATTAAGCAGTACCATTTGCAACAGGAAGGCAGTATCATCGTTAGATGGCAAGAAGTTTACATCAAATAGTAATATGGAATAAGCTTGAGGTGACCATTTATTGGAGATTACAACAACACATGTGAGTTTATTTTGCTATCATAACCCAACATATTGCATTGATAAATAATGTCCTGTATTTATGTTTTGTTTTCTGAATTTGTATATGTTTATTGTGTGACGACGTGTATTAATATCTGGAAAGGTAATGAACAGGTGTAACCATAAATATTATAATTTTAAAATAAAGAAAATCAAAACTGTACTCACTAAGTATTAGATCGTTGGTGAAATTTTTGACAGGCAGCACATATTTTATTTGAGCAATGACGCAACGCGTGCGTACATTTTGCCAATTCTGTAGAAGCCTGTTACACAGTGAAACAAATAATTGCAACTTACTATTAAATTATTAACGTGAACATTTCCGGGTGTGAAATAAAAAAGTTTATGATTTTACGAATACACATTAATTTAATAATAATAATTAAAAAGCTAAATAGTTATATTTTGATTTGCTAACGAAATTCAAAAAATAATCAGAACCCTATCCCCAAGTTACAACAAGAGTTAATACAACACAAAATGGGTTGTTACATGGTTGCTATTGTGGTTTATTTAAATTCTTGTCTCCTCATCCTTCTGCTTCTTTTCTTTCATTAGGGCAGAAAGTGTTTGAACAATTTTGGGTTTTGTTCCCTTTCTTGTTGTTTGTTTAAATATTTTTGTTTGGTTTTCCTGTTTCTGGGTCTCTTTCTAAGCTTTCAGGACAGATAGATCTCATCCGTTTTGAGTTATTTTCTTTGTTGAATCCTGTTAGTTCTACGCTTCCTTTTAGCGCTTGAAGTAACCCTTCCTCGCTCATAATTTTAATTTTCCTGTCTTGTTCCAATGCCTCCGCTCTATTATTTTTCTTAATTTTTTGTACATTATACTTGTTTTGATATTATTTTGCTATCTATTATTAGTTTATCGTATTTGATATAAGCTATTTTGCCCTCTTTCTTGGCTTGTATTAGTTTTGCTTTCAGTTGTTTCCTTTCTTCTAACACCTCCTTTGGGTAGTCTTCCTCTATATATATATATATATATATATATATATATATATATATATATATATATATATATATATATATATATTTGTGTTTTGCAGCTTTCTCCTGTTTGTTATTACTTTAGTTCTGTATGATGTAAAGCCCACCATTAATGGTCCTTTGTTATTGGTTTTGTTTAGTTTTTTAATAAAATCTATTTCTTCTTTTCGTATGTTCAGCTCCATTTTTTCGTTCAGTAGGTTAGCAATTTTTGTTTCTATTTCCCAATACGTTTCATTGTTTTCTAATTTAATTCCGTAAAATACTAGATTTTTCTTTCTCATGTTTCTATCTATCGTTTCTATTATTCTTTCTTGTATGGGTATTCTTCTAAATGCTTTATGAATATTTCCTTGAGTCTTTGCTAGCGTTGTTTCTATGTTATCTGTTATTATTTTAGTTTCTTCTTTGAATATTTTATTGAACATTTTATTGTAACATTGTTTAATATACTTTTATGTATGTTATATTGTGTAGGTTTCGTTCACTTGTATAAATAATGTTTGTTACGGTTTAAATTTGAAATTACACAATTTCTATATACATTTTAAATAAGTTAAAATAAAATAATAATAGATGGCATAAACGTATAATACTTATAATATTTACATTTATATTTTAAATTGGGTAACGCAGGTAAGAATTTTATCACTCACTTGCACTCTGTTCTCGGTACCATATGTATAACTTTACAACCGCCTTGGTGGATTTATTATCGAGTAGCATCAATTTGAGTTTCCTTTAGTCATTAGAAAATTAGTATATTGTATTAGAATACTAAACAGATTTTGAAACTCTTAACAATTTTAATATTGAATTTAATATTGCAAGTTTGTTACAATCGGCCGCCTAACAACTCAGGTAACAATTATTTCTAACTATTCCATTACAAAAAAAAATGTATTTTGTTTCACCTTTTCTTTTCTAATCAATGCATTAATAATTTTAGGCCGTTATGGCTTTGTCACATTACTTTTAAATATAATCGACCCACAATTCGTAAGGTCAAGCGAGGATTTAGAGTTTGAACTGTATACAGCCATCCAGGAAATCATTCATAGGAACGAAAAATAATTAAAGAGGTCAACAAGTCTTCATTTTAAGGTCAGATAAGCTTTATTAATTTAGGGATACAAACATGTATGTATTTATTTTCTTTCATTTCGTTTATAATAATCAATGCTAATAGTATTAAGTAATATTCTGTACTCAGTCTGTAGAAGTACATTAAGTTGAATTTAGTTTCTTGTCAAATCGCAATTACTTTTGTATAGATATTAATACACTCTTATTAACAACGAAGCCTGTAGTTATTTTCGGTAATTGATGTGTTGTAAGGCGAGGAATTTGTACACCCTTATTTTGGGTCAAGTAAGGAACAACGTTTAGTGGTTCAGGTATTAGTTTAGACCCTGGCGCCCTATTATTTATATTTTGCTGTTTAGTAAGTACTACACAATCGAATCTACTACTCCAATATTTTTGTTTTTTTTTTGCGACTGAGCAGCTGCACCACATTTTGGTTATGTGTCCAAACCTGTCACGTAAATACGTAAATAACAATTTAGTTAATACATATAGAGTAACAAATTATTTAGCGTAACATGTTCCTGTGTAATTTTTTTTAGGCTATGACTATCCGCACGCAAAATTAATCTAAATCTGTTTAAAAAAATGGAAATAAAAAGGGAATATAAAATCTACGGTAACGTAGGATCCAAGCTACGTTACGCTACAGTCCATTGAGAGAATCCCAGGTTACCGTAAATTTTTTTTTCCTTTTTATTTCCATCTTTAGACAGATTAAGGTTATAATTTTTGCGTGCGGATAGTCACAGCGTTTTTTTTTAAGTTAATCCAAAATATTTCATATTTGTATAGATTATATTCTATTGTATGTGAAAAACTTCTTGCCAATTTTATAGGTTTTGTTGATTTATTTGTCTTTTCCCTTAGAATATTCTAATTATATTTTAAGGTCTTTTCCCATATTTATAACCTATAACTTTTGTTTAAAATTTGCACTTTTCGGTCTTTTAACTTTAAGATTGTTGTTTGTTGGCTGATTTCTGCTTTTTGAGATCTGGTATTCTGCTTGTTTTTATTCTGAAATTTTATTTCTTCTTCCTGCAGCTTGTTGCTGAGGTTTGTAAATGTACAGTACATATGGACATACATGTACATATGTAATCATTTTTCCATATCGTATTCCAGGTAAATCTGTTCTGAAAAGTCAGAATCTACCTGAAAATGTCATCCTTAATATAGACAATGCCCCATCACACCTGCCCAAGGAAGAATTGAGAACTAAAAATGGGAATGTTTATGTCCCCAAATGTAACTCCCCTTATTCAACTGCTTGACCGAAATGTTTTAAGACTGACTAAGCTCTATTACTGGAGGAGTTTGTTTAGTTCACTTGTTGCCAGCACAGAAAATTTATATATATATATATATATATATATATATATATATATATATATATGGCAATAAATTGAATTAAATAATTATTAATTTTATTATAAAAGTATATACTTGGGGATAGAATTCTATATTTGCTCTCTATATGCTCAGGACTAACTCAATATCTCCTTGGGAATAGGGTTCTAATATTTGAAACTAAATTGGCAAATAAAATAAAAATATATTTTAACTTTTATTATTATTATAAGAATTTAAATCTTTTGGAATCTTTTCCGTGAAATCAAAAGAAGTTTCATTTCACACATGGAAATATTCATATTAATAATTAAATTGTAATTTGTAATTAATAGTTTCAATGTGAAACAGACTTCGTTGGAATTTGCATGCGTTGCGTCATTTCTAACTTAAATAAATGCAGCCTGTCAAAAATTTCACCAAAGGATCTAAAATTAGTGAGTACAATTTTGATTTTCTTCAAAGTAAAATTATTTTTATAATTACACCTGTTCATTGACTTTTCAGTTATTGATACATGTTGTCGCACAAACATTTATACACAATCAAACAAAAAACATAAATACAGGACATAAAAAGAATAATCAATGCAATAGTTGGGTTATGATAGAAAAATTTAACTCACATGTGTTGTTGCAATTTCCAAAGAATGGTCACATTAGGCTTGTTCCATATTAACATTGGATGTAGACTTCATTCCATGTATCGATGATACTGCCTTGCTGTTGAAAATGGTGCTGCTTAATTTCCATAACTTCATCCAAATCCATTAACTTGTGATAAATCTTCCTCGTGGTAAATACAATGCACTTATGTACTATACTCATATACTTTCAGAGCAGCACTTTTATTTTATTTGTATATTTAAATATTGATTTAAATATTTAATAATTTTTCGGGTTTAACTTGTATTTTATTCTTATATAAAATTTTACATTTACTTGCACTTTTATTTTAGATGCCGAAATGAAGTTAAATTTACTTTATAACCTCCATCACTTTCAAAAAAATAAACATCACATCCAAAATAACTGAAGGATGTTATTGACATAAAAAAATGCACATCACCCGATGTTTAAACACGATTTCGAAATGAAACAAATACCATATTATCGACAATTAAAATCGGTAACCTTAGTTTTAAATTTTGTTATTTGTTAAAACAATTGTTTCTGAAATCTCAACTCTACGTTGATCGCGGTTCAAATCCGATAATGTTAACGAAAATTTTAACTTACATGTTAACAAAAGCACTACTAGCACTCTGACTTGTTGGTCACAAAAAATTACAAAAGCAAGAAAGCGAGAAATCAGGAGTAATTCCTTTTATATTTTTCTCATGGATACTAAATTTTCAATTTTTTTTCTACATTGCATACAAAAGATCCTAGCATCTGATTGGTCTAAACAAAAATGTTAAATTAACTAAAACATATATTATGCCATAACTTTTACAAATCAATTCGGATTTGCTTTTTAAATACATTTTTTGAAATCAGGGCAACTTTCTGCATAAAAAGACACCTCACATGCCATACTTCGCTTCGAGAATTTACATTTTGACAAACTAATATCTAAATTTACTAATATCTAACAAATTTTATATTTTACAACTAAACTAATTACATATTCAACTTCTACATAAAAACTGTATAATACACCTATTTCAACCCATTTTACCTAGTTTTAACAAAATTTCTACTTTCATACCTTAATTTTAGGTAGTTAACCCAACTTTTCTAATTTTATGTTTAGATTACATATTTACTGTTAATTTCTTTGAAAATGAGGGAAACCTACTATTATATGCTTTTATAATTTATTCTGTACTTATCCTATAAAGACTATAAATTTGTAAAATTCTTAAATATAGTACTTAACCTAACTTTATATAATTTACCTTTAACTTGCGTTTTAAACGTCTATATCACTGGAAATGTTTATCAAATATGTTTTTATACATGTCTCTAACACAATCACTGTTTATTTGTACTCCATAGTTCATAATTTTGTCTTTTCACACTTCCATATTGTTAACATATTTTGTACTTTTTTGTATACAAATTGTAATTATATATTAAATATCACATTGCACAAATGTTGTTCATGTTCTTAGCTATGTTTCTAAGTTACTACCACTTCCTATGCACTTTTTAAACACTTTGTCTGTGATTTACCAATATACTGTGTTCGTACCATAACCCTTTTTTATAGTTCACAGAGTTTATGCGTTGTACCTATTACTATACATGTTCTACACATTAGAATTATCGTACTTCATGTAATCAATATCTGTCACGTGTTTAAATTGCTAAAATAAATTGATTTAAATGTGAAATTACTTATATATCTTAAACGAAACTAAACATACACACTAATATGAATCGTGTTGACCTTTCTAACATGCTACTGGTATAGCTCATTGCTTTCATGAATATAACAACCTTGCATAACCCACAAAACCTGTTTTGTTACATCAAAACCATATTTTTATACTCGTATACTATTTTTTTCTCGTAACGAACTGTATACTTTTTCAATTTTATTTAAACTTGCATACTATATAGAATTTAAGCTCGACAACTCTAGCCCGTTTATTATGCATATTTCTATCACAATATATATATATATATATATATATATATATATATATTGAGATGATTCAAATTACGTGCAAGTAGCTATTTAAGTTGCATAGTAAAGTTTTACTTTAGTTAGTACAAAATGGTACATTTCATTAAATAATTCTAGATAAGAATGATTAATAAACATTGAGATGTTTGAAAAAGTTAAATATTTCTTAATATAATTTTAATAATGTTAGTATAAGTAATCGACAGCACAGTACATTGAAGTATAGGATATGTTTGTTATCGTTTTGAGTTAATTCAAGTTTTCATTTAATTTTGTAAGTTTATTTTAAACAATATTCCCCGACGACATGTAATACAGGTTGTGGTTGACAGAAATAATGTTAAAACTAGATTTAGGCTGGTATCAATGTCGCAATTCACATGTACGCAGCCAAGATTATTAAAAACATTCGTATTTGTGCGTTAAACTCATATTAGTGCAAAAATTATGAAAAAACAGATTAAGCACATTAGTGAGTAACTATAAAACATAATTCATGCAGCAGCTCTGGGATTATTGTGTTTAATCAACAATTTATGACCTTAAACTAGTGATTGACAACATTCCGACACTAGTCGTAGAAGAACTTATGAACCTACGAAAGTGGTAAAATAAATTAATTTGTGACTTGAACATTAAGTTTAAACACTTACAATAACAGTTATTGTGTTTAAAAGTGTGAAATTTTACATTAAAATTATACAAACAATATGAGGTTATGTTTTATCCTCGCATAAAAATTTTTGTAAAAAGTATTTTAAATTGAGATAATTTGTATAAAATAAATTAGTAGAGGCAAAAATAGTAAGGTAGCCTCAATTTTATGTTATAATTCCTTATATTTATGTCCATTTTTGTTAATTTTAGTTTTTAAGAGTATAGGTAGAATTTAAATAATTTTCCTCTCAAATTGGCCGTAGGCATGTTTAAGATGAATATTTGGGTGTAGTAGCATCCCCTATTCATGTAGAGGTAATTTCCAGGCCTGTAAAATTCATAGAATTAGTGTAAATTCAATAAATAAGTGTAAAAATTAACGTAGTTATTAAGTGTAGGAATTAGCTCGTGTTTGGTTTCAAATTATAGATACAATTATGTAGATTATGGAAATGTTTTTAGTTTTAAGAAATGTTAAAGGGGGCGAAAGTTATAGGGCTTTAAAGAAATATCGTAATGTAAAAATTACAGTAGCCAATCAGAATTCAGGAAATATTCTTCGTAACTATAGAAAACATTCGATGATTTGGTCGTCGACCAAATTCATATAAATACAAGTGCTTTAGATTCACAAGCTCCCTTAATTTTCATCTTTTTCAACAACTTGCCAAAGTAAGCTGTTGCCAAATTTTTTTTTGAAAATAATTTTTAAAACAAATTAACGTCACTTCGGGAAAATAACAAAGTGCGATTTAGTATCGGAAGTGTTAACGAAACAAGTGATAGTCTTTTGTCGGGAAATAATTAAATTAAGGTTAGTTTACCTTTTTAAATTTCAAATCGGAGGTTTTCGATAAGTTATAAAAATATTTCCGCAGCTTCGATTTTGTTTGTTTTTAAATTTATATTGTTTATGTTGGTATGGATATTTAATTGTGTTGTCTTCGTGTTTTTATCATTATACACCTTGTTTATCAAAAGTGTGTTTAATTTACAACAACCTTCAACAACCCATGCTTTTCAAAATTTATTTTGAAGAAGTGATGAGCCTAAAAATAAAGATTCGTCAATATTCTAATAACAATAGTGAAACTTACCGAAGTGAATAAGCTGTTTATTTAAAAGAAAATTTGGATGTTCGAGGAGCAGAGTTGCAGTTCGCAGGAGCTGTTGTCTTCAATCAACTTCAATAGCAGTAACCCACAAAAGGAGGACATTTTATGTGAGTACTTTATTGTTGACATTAATACTTTATTGTTATGTTCATAATTTCAATCCTTTGTAATAATCATCATGTGCAACAACAGGTATGCATGTCCCAAGGAAATGTTATTTGTTCTAAAAATTTAAATGTTTTATATTAATATTGTTTTTTTATTATTCAAACGTAGTTATACTTGCTTGTATGTCGAATTTCACTTTTTGTTGTAGTCAAATCATATGTTTGCATATTCACAACGCATGCCCACGTATACTTTTAAAAGAATTTTGTTATGTACAGGGTGTAACACAGGTATTAATGCGAATTAAAATTTATAATTCAATTTACTTAGTCAATTTAGATACGATAAAAACAATAGGAGATTAACTCAATGTGCTTTAATCATATTAACTATGATTATTGTATTCAAACAATCATTATAATTCAAAATTCATAATCATTTATTTTATAATTTTAAAAGTAGAGTTTCTTCTAAATTTTGATCCCTATCCCCTTTTGATGAGTCTCATAGTTCTACCGACGAATATGTTATCAATATTTAAGAGTTTTAGCCGATAATAGATAAATAATTAATATTAAACAAAATAACTATATAATATTAAAATATAATTATAAATCTAGAATACGTTAATTAAGAGGGGGTTTAAATCAGTACAAAATATATATATATATATATATATATATATATATATATATATATATATATATATATATATATATATATGAATGTATTTCTCACTGTTTTTGCAATAATTCTTTTTGTTACTTTATTGTAGAGATTTATGTTTGCTAGAAATTAATTTTGATTTATTTTAATTTGCTGTGTCTTATTACATACAAATTTGCAATAAAAATCATACTCCTGTTTGTGTGAACATACTCATCAGGTTGAACATATTTTGCATAAATTCATTATTATAATAAGTTCCAAATTCTTGTAAAATGTCATCTCCATTTAAGAGACTACTTATTTCAACAAGTATTCGGTAAAATGCTAGCTTATCTGTTTCTTGTAAAATAGTCCTCAAAGTTTTATATACAATAACCTGAAATAAAAAACAACCACTTACTAGTAGATAATAGAAACACACTTGTTAAAATTGTTTCGCCATCTCGATCAGTGAGTCAGCTACAAAACAACGTAACAGGACAGCACAAATTTAGAGAAATACATATCGAAAAAAAAGATCCTCTTACAAATCTGCTGTTAGAGTCGTTCTTAAGCATAAAATTGGACAAGTTCCCTTAGTTCAAACGAATTTTCTCTCACTGAAATATTATGAACTGCATTTTGAAACTGAAAAATAGATTTACTATTCAACTCCGTTACAGGTGAATTTTTGATTTCCAATTCTTGATAGTCTAGTCCTTCATGAATTAGATAGGAAACTTAAGGTTGTTTTTGTAAATAAAAAGGCCTCTCATACAGACTGCACGAGAACGTACAATCACTTTTGTTCCATTTCGAAAGCATTTTTAAATACTCTTCATCTTCAGAATGAAACTTATTTACATGTTTTTTTAGATAATATAAATAACCAAATTCACTGTTGCAATATTTGCAGCACAATTTGTCAGTGGCACTATCACCGCTTGCAAACATCAAACACTTATACAAACAAATAAAATATAGCCACTAACAACATAACAACAACAAGGGAGAAATCACCTTTCGCAAATGAGTAAGAATACTGTTCTTTAATTTGGTTTCCTGTATATAAGCATCTTATAAATAAGATTGAAGCTGTACAAAGGCTATTTTTGAAATATGTATGCTTTAAGGAGGATGGTGTTTATCCGGTTAGAGGATATTTCTCCATAACCTATTGAATAACAAACTTGACACTCCTAACTTACTACCTTCATTAAGCTTCTCAATTCCCAAATATTACATGCATAGTTTACACTTGTTTTCATAATACAAAACCACGTACAAATGTGTTGTATATGGACGCTATTATAAATTGTTGTAACATTTATAACAAGCATTATGCACATGTTGATTTGTTTCAACTGTCACTTACGTGAATTATTAAATGAAAGTAATTAACACTTAACTTTTTCATTTATTTTTTTTTCTTTTTGTGTATAGCAGCTACCTTTTGTTATTACAATTATTCTGTTGGACAATAAATATTATTATTATTGTGAGTGGCCATCAGATTTTATATTAGAACTTTATACATTGCACATGATCAAGGTAAAAAAGAGTAAAAAAATGGAAATACCTACAATCTACGGTAACCTAGGTTTTCACTTTTTACTCTTTTTACCTTGATCATGCGTAATGCATAAAGTTGGATGGCAAATGAAGGAATCTCGGCAAATGCGCAAGTCTGTTCTAAAATAAAATCCGATGGCTACTCATTTGGTTACATAACCATACTGGTCACATTTGAATTCATAACTAGAAGTGTTTTTTAAGATAAATTTTTACATTATATTTGCAATTTGTCACATAAACACAAAGGTCACATTTGTATTCATAACTTGAAGAATGTTTTTTAAGATGATTTTTAAAATTATCTTTACAATGTGTTGCATAATAACACTGATCACTTATAGCTCATAGCTTAAGAGTGCCTTTTAAGATGAATGTTTAAATTACCTTTGTATTCATAACTCAAAGCGTAACTTTTAAGATGAATTTTCAATTGATTGTTTTGCTGCATAATCAGATTGGTTCCCTTTGTAATTATAATTTGATGCGTTTTTGAGATGAATTTTTCTATTATATTTCATATAAGTCACATTGGACACATTTGAACTCATAACTTAAAGAATGTTTTTGAGATGTTATTAAATTATTTTTGCAATTTGTTGCATAATTACATTGATCGCATTTGTATTCATAACTGGAAGAGTATTTTTTAAAATGAACTTCCAAATCACGTTTCCAATGTGTTGCATAATAACATTGATCACATTTGTATGCATAACATTAAGAATATTTTTTGAAATGAGTTTTTAAATTATCTTTGGGATATGTTGAGTAAACAATTGGTCACATTTATATTCATAATTTGAATTCTTGAGTAGTTTTTTAAAATGAATTTTTAATTTTTTTTTCCAATGTTTTTCATAATTACATTTATATTTATAACTGGAAATGTTTTTTAAAATGAATTTTTAAACTATATTTGCGTGGGTTGCATAATCACATTGGTCACATTTGTATTCGTAAGTTGAAGAGTGATTTTTAAGATGAAATTTCAGTTGACCTTTGTGTTTTGCTGCATAATTACATTGGTTACATTTGTAATCATAAATTGAAGAATGTTTTTTAAGATGAATTTTTAAATTATATTTCTTATATGTCACATAATCACATTGGTCACATTTGAACTTATTACTTGTAGAATGTTTTTTAAGATGAATTTTTAAAATATCTTTGCGATTTGTTGCATAATCACATTGGTCGCATTTGTATTCGTAACTTGAAGAGTGATTTGTAAGATGAAATGTCAGTTGACGTTTGTGTTTTGCTGCATAATCACATTGGTTACATTTGTAATCATAAATTGAAGAATGTTTTTTAACATGTATTTTTAAATTATATTTCTTATGTGTCTCAAAGTCACATTGGTCACATTTGAACTCATAATTTGAAGAATGTTTTTTAAGATGAATGTTTAAAGTATCTTTGCGATTTGTTGCATAATCACATTGGTTACATTTGTAATCATAATTTGAAGAATGTTTTTTAAGATGAAGTTTTAAACTATATTTACGATTTGTTGCATAATCACATTGGTCACATTTGTATTCATAACTTGAAGAGTGATTTTTAAGATGAAATTTCAGATGAACATTGTGTTTTGCTGTATAATCACATTGGTTACATTTGTAATCATAATTTGAAGAATGTTTTTTAAGATGAAGTTTTAAACTATATTTGCGATTTGTTGCATAATCACATTGATCACATTTGTATTCGTAATTTGAAGAGTGATTTTTAAGATGAAATTTCAATTGACCGTTGTGTTTTGCTGCATAATCACATTGGTTACATTTGTAGTCATAATTTGAAGAATGTTTTTTAAGATGAATTTTTAAACTGTATTTGCAATTTGTTGCATGATCACATTGGTCACATTTGTATTCGTAACTTGAAGAATGTTTTTTAAGATGCATTTTTAAACCATTTTTGTAATGTGTTGCATAATCACATTGATCACATTTGTATGCATAACTTAAAGAATGTTTTTGGCGGTGAGTTTTTAAATAATCTTTGCGATATGTTGAATAAACACATTGGTCACATTTGTATTCGTCTTGAAGAGTGTTTTTTAAGATGAATTTTTAAATTATATTTCTTATGTGTTACATAATCACATTGGTCGCATTTGAACTTATAACTTGAAGAATGTTTTTTAAAATGAATTTTTAAATTATCTTTGTGGTGTGTTATATAATTACATTGGTCGCACGAGTTCATAACTTGAAAAATGTTTTTTACCATGAGCTTTTAAATTATATTTGTGATTTGTTGCATAATCACATTTGTATTCATAACTGGAGGAGTGTTTTTTTTTATGAATTGTTAACCGAGCTTTGTGATGTGTTACATAATCACATTGGTCGCATTTGAATTTATAACTTAAAGAATGTTGTTCAAGATGAATTTTTAAATAACTTTTCCAATTTGAAGTACGTTTTAAAGCGTCACGTTTTAAATTTTGCTGCACTGCTGTTGAACTATTTAATTGAATATTTCCACACCGTACGTTTGTAACGTGTTCAACACTACTTTTATTTATAAGTTCTACTTCACTTGAGCTAACAACATTGGGAGCAGAGTTGTCTCCGTTCTTAATATTCACATCTGTAGAAATGTCAAGTTTTGTACTACTAGAATCGCAATCAATTTCTTGTTTTATTAAATCACTATTTACAACAAGATGTTGACTTAGAAGTAAATCTATTCCTTCTTCCTCTTTAGTTTCCACTTTAATAAGTTTCATGTCAATCTCAGACATTTCGATGAATGTGTGTTGCCTAATCATACATGATACATGTTATAATTTTAAATTAAAGCAACTTTGCACTAGACAAGATATTTCGCAATTTTCATGGTGCTACTGCCAACCATACATAAAAAATTTCTGCCAACATTGATAATTTTAGACACAAAACTTACTAAAAATGGAGTACGTTCAAAAATTACACTCAGAGTTACAGCGCCAACAACCAAACATGTCTGTTGGGTTACTGGGTAGAGGAGACGGTAAACAAAGGAACCTAGGATGAAGGATGAAGACGGTGCCGATGTGTGATGTTATCTATTTTAGATAAAAAAAAAACAAAACTACTGTAACATAACATAATAAGATCAGATAAACAAAACTGCAATAACATAACAAAAGTAGACTAGATAAACAAAATTACTGTAATCCAAGAGAAAAAAAAAGTAACGAGCCGGGGGGTTGATCCCGCACCACAAGCTGGAAGACGACACCACCAGAGGTCTAGCGAATTGACATTGAAAGTGATATTTAAACCATTTATAAAAATACATTTTTCTGTGGATAACGCATGCGCAATTTGTCATCGGTAGCACATACTATGTATTCCTTCATGTCCTATGTTTCCTTGTTTACCGCTTCATATTGGGTAGGCGTGTGTGGTGCATAAACCAGTGTTTTGTGGTGTGGTGTCGCTGAATTTTAGAGGCACACTCAGTGTCAATAGCAGTTTGACGGCAAATTTAAACGCGTAACATTAAAATAGCGTCGAGTCATCTTAATGAAAAATTTCAAGTTAATGTTTACAAACACATTTAGTTGGTTTATTTTATAAATACAAAACGTGTACATAATCTACCCGAATCAGCAAATAGTGCAGATAATTGTGGCGTTTGAAGCAGGCTGGTTGTTGCTAAGTATAATAAAAACGGGAATAATAACTGAAAGTTTATTAGAATCATTAAACGTTGATCTATACAGATCACTTGTTTTTACCAAAAATATGTATTATTTGTATTGGCGACGAGGATGAGCGAAACTCATGATGGAGCACGTCCGTAGCAGACTTATTGTAGCAATGGTGAAAATGCTGTTAGATGACCGGAAAATAGCAAGCAAAAAAGTAGGAAGAGAGCAAATAGAATTTGTTAACCCTCCAGAATTTTCTCAATTCTCGTTAGAAAAGGACAAATGGAAGACGACTAAATCAACATATCGAATCTCATAAAGTAACTAGTGACTCAAAGAAAAGATAAGTCCTGTGTTTCTTAGTTTAGTTCGTTTCTTTTTCTCCTTTTTTTTTGTTTTCCTTTTTCGCAAATTTCATATTGGAAATGTTTTCTTTTTTTGTTCTACTGATTCTAAAATAGATTTGATTGGAGTGCTTATTGTAATCTCCGAACCTTGTTTTCTTTTATTTATTAATGACGTTTGTTTCAAAGGTATGGAGGTCAGGTCACGGAAAAGTTGCTTGGTCACTTGTTTGATGGGAGCTGCTACCTTTGAAGGTTCTACTTTTGCGACGTAATTAATTGGAGTTTAAAGACACGGTTCAGTTATTCCAGCAGGTCCTGCTTTAGCTTCATCGTTAATTAGAGTTGTACGACGTGGTTGTTCTTGATTTACGTGAAGTGGTTTTTATTGTTCCACTACATTGTGACTTTCATCCAAATCTATAACTAGCATTGGTTTTATTACAAAGAGAAGCTAGATCATAAGGAGTAATTTTACCGTAATATCTTGTTTTGATAAACAAATCGCATTCTCTATTAAATTCTGACTTTAAAACACTGTAGAAGGATACGTCTAACGGTTGTAGCCTAAGTGAAGTATGTGGTGGAATTGTGACAACTATAAAGTTTTCTCTTCAAAATCATAGATCCGTAGAGATTTATGGCTTTACTAGGCTTGGTGTGCCTTTTAAAATCTCCTAACCAAGAATAAATAATAGTTTGTACAATGAGAGTGGATATGACGTCCATATCGCACAAGGATAAAATTATCCGAGGGTGATATGGATATTTCACTCGAGTTGTACAGTGCATTTTTTCTACGACCACTTAATGAAAAAATGTATACTTTTAAGGAAAGTTTCCATCACTGGAGTTGGTTTCCACCTACCAAAGTTTTTCAGTGTTAAAGTATTGCCACCCGCGTCTGCAAGAATAGTAGGTCCAGAGCGACGAAAGCAATGCCCAGTAAATAATTCAGGATTGGACAATTTTAAAAACTAGGCAATTATTCCTAGGTTGATTACCGATTTTATTAATGCCAACCACTTGCCTAAATCATCTACCTTTTTGGGAATTTACGAAAAATTGGCCCATATCTGGTGGTCTACGTGTAACAACCCATTTTGAGTTGTATTAAAATTTACAGTAATTTAGGTCTTTCATTCATTCAGTTGTAAATATAAGAAAAATTTTATTAATTAATGATTTGTAAATATGTGGTAGGCAACTTAATTTGCATTTCGGTGTAACTTAAGTTGTATATCTTCTTAAGGGTATATATTTCTTAATGGTTTATACTCCCTCTTAAAATTATTTTTCTGCTCAAATACGTTTGCGCAATACGTCATCTTGACTTAATTCATTGCGCGAATCCTCTCGCGCACGACTACATCATCTAACTTCCAAAGCACCCATTTTTTCACTTCCTGATGAAAGTGGTATTGTTAGGAAGCTTTTTTTTTTGGTTTTCCACCTAAATTTAGTGAAAGTGCCATTGATTTGATGGTAAGATATTTTAACGCATTATACTAAAAATTAAAACATTTGCTCTTTTCAGGCACTTTTATTTTATTTTACTTTTATAACTTTTGATTCCACCGCTTTTGATTGCACAATTAATTCTACTGTTACGTACGCTTTCATTTTATGATTGCGTTGTGCTTTTAATACAGAATTTAAAGTTTGATTACATTTATTATATGAACGTTCGAGAAAATGCAATAAATATTGGTTTATTCAATTTCAAGAAGATAAAATTTATATGAAGGAAAATTCCATTGTTGGGTGTGGCTTACAACGTAAAGCATTATTTCAAGATATTACGCAATGTTGTGGCAAGGATGACATCACCTCAGTTAAAATTTCCGTAATCGTTTAGATACCAGAGGTTATTAAAAAAATTGTGTACAAAAATTTTACAAACAGGTATTTATGTAATGATTTTTTTAGTAAGTTAAGGCTAGTTTTAAGATATATTTTATTTAACCCTATCATTAACTGTTAATAAACATATTTGTATATTATTATAAGTTTTTTTTTCTAGCAAAGTACAGGTCGTAGGTTCAAATTCTACTCGAGGTAAACATTTTATTTATGTATTTAATAAAATTAATAATAATTTTTAATTACATATTTGTATATTTTTATTTTTTTACATTTCGATAAAATTTTTATTGTTAACAACCTCGGTTTAGTTATTCCGAGCATTATAAAAAATAACTTGGCGTCCGAGATCATTTTTAATAGTGTTACATTGCAATTTTTTTATATTGATGTTCGGTGGAAGTGAGATAGCAGATTTTGTGGTAATTAAGCAAATCAAAAGATTGAACCTCCCTACATTAAACTACCGACTGGGACAAAGGCATTATTTGTGGTGAATGGTTAGTATCTCGAGTTATTATAACGATTTGTTTCTGGAGAACTTTTACTCTTATTTCTTTATAATATTATTAAAACGCTTTTTATATTTTATACGATTACCATTTACACCACATATATTATATACGCTGCATGTATTTTGTGGACAGCTCGTAAAACATCCCAGCAATTATATCCACCAATTTAACTTGAAGTTCGTTTCATAAATCTCTCACTTTATCTTAAAGTTTTTTAATTATTGGCGACAGGTTCCACCAGATATGCCAAAAATCAATATTACCCGAAGTATTAGAAAATAGTTTTAGATAGATAGGTATAATAAACAAAAATAACTTGAATCTCTATCAGCTGATGTCAAAATCTTTGATGTCTCTGTTTTATAACCGGTCGACGACAGCTTCAAGAAAGACAGCAGTTTACAATATGTCGAAATATCCACATTATTTTTCCTCAACTACCCGCAGCTGTGAATATGTTGTCCACAAGGTCGATGGCTTCATGGTTTTCGAAAGGTTCTTCATACAAGCAGTTAAAACATTTTCTGTGATGCTTTTTATTTGATTTTTTGAGTCCAGTCCATGAATGTCTTATATGACAGTTCGTATTTTGCTTTTGATTTTTGGGCCAATAATGTTTCGTACGTTTCGTTTGCTACCAAACGAGAATCTGGTGGAGGACAGGTCATAGATTCGTCATCAGTAGAACCGCTCATTTTTGTAGCGTTTAACAAAATTTACGACAATAAACTTGATAGCAGTTTGACAGATTACACAGTCTTACTGTGATAACAACATGACCAATGTGCTTCGTGATTGGTTTGTCCCAAAGCCGCACGTGGATGGACATGAAATTACTAACGTTCAATTAACTGAAATTGCGTACATATCCATTCCACGAGCAGTGAAGAAAAGAGAATATTTGTAGTAAGGGAGTAGAAAAATATGTTGTCTGAACATTTATAGGTAGAACCTTCTGGTCCATCTCTAGTCAATAAAGGACTTAATCTCTTGCGCGGATACAGACATAGGCGGAATGTAATTTCCGAAAGCGCTAAATGCACAATTTACCGTGATATTTTTGCCCCATTTCCAACTAATGACACCTCCGACTTGTTTTTGTCCTTTTAGGACAAGTATTCGTCCAGGCTTCTGTACGGCGAAAATTCACAATTATAAACTCTTGAGGCTGGAAAGCTGTACTTCTCAAATACATTTTCAAGATTTTGAAAGAATAGTTTGATTTCGTCCTTGTTAAATACTTCGATCCTTTCGTAGCTTCGGGATTCCTAAGGCTTATTTTCGGATATCTTCTTAGAAAGCTCTCAAGCTAGTCCGTATCAGCTAATTCAGTGGATTTGTTAAACGGACTTTGAATACCATTTTTGTATGCAAATTGAAAAGCAAGTCGACGAAGGTCAATAGGTGTTATACTCTAGAACTTTTTGCCACTAGAAGTACAGGGTGAGCTATTTTTGTTCCATTTCCTGGCTAAATATAGGTTTTCGTCCTAATACATCCTTTTCATTACTATCTTTTTTGGATGATCCCTCAAAGTGGTCCTGCGAATATGCAATCTGTCTGAAACTTTTTGGACAAAGTTAATAGCTGTGTGTAATTACTCAGAGGACCATGTTGCTCTTTCCGTTATCTCAAAGAATGTTAACTTTCTCTTAAAGCACAAACACTTTCGCAAATATGTACAACAGAAAATATCATTAAGTTATCTTGGTGATGCTTTTATTATCATGCATACCAATTAATTTAGAAGTCCAAGAAATTATAAGAATATATGTAAACTAAAAAAGATGTCTGCCGTAACTGAGGGACTCAACGTTTCCCACCTAACCGCCAACTCCAGGACCGCATCACATAGATTAAATACTTCTAGTTGCGTTCAAGGCGATGTGGCGGTGTTGTCCCGTATGGCGATATTCCGTCTTTCTCCTCTAGTTATGGCTTGAGAGCACAACCAGTTAAAACATTCAAGTTTTAGGGAAAAACAAGCAAATACCTGTATATTCCAGCTTCACGAAAGTCAGGTGGCATTGACCGGTTCTCGATATATGAAATAAATTATAGTAAATGGCGTGTCCAAGAATTTTCATTTAGATAGCGCAGCTGCAATTTCTGTAATAGGTATTACAGGTTACAAACAGTTAGGTTCATCTCCTCTAAGACCGGTAACTCAATATCTCAGAGCTTATTATGGTTTACCTATACGTTTAAAGGGTTGGTTCTTGGTTAATGTCAAACTGGGAAAGACGTTTACGACTTTTTGTTGTAAATCAGCAGAATGCTGTCAATGTATTTGGAACAACTGCTTTTGGTCTTAATTTTGAACGTTATGGTTTTCATCAACTGTATTCATTAGATTCGGATTCTAGTATTTAATCTGAACTACAATCAGGATTGGATGCTATTTGTGAGCAGTATAAATTTATTTTCGAGCCCAATCTTGGGAAATACAAGGACAAAGCTAAGTTATATTTGAAGGAAAACGCATATCAAGATTCATTCGTCCCCGACAGCTAGCTCAGGTTCATGTGCAACTTGTTAGGGAAGAATTGGAGCGTCTAACAAAAGTGAGTATTCTTACGCCAATGAACCGAATGAACCGTACTTATAGTGATTATTAGTAAACCTGGTGGTTCCGTAAGAATTTGTGCAAATTTTCGAGTTACAGTGAATTCTCAAATACATGTGAACAGTATCCTATCCCTAGAATAAAGGATTTATTTCATAAATTAAATGGTGACCAAATTTTTTAGAAGGTTAATCTAGCAGATGATTATCTTCAACTGGAACTGGACGAAGATGCAAAAAAATGATAGTAATTAGTACACTCAAGGTTTGTTTCAATATCATCGTCTTGATTTTGATATTGCCAGTGCTACACCTCTATTCCAGCGATGCATCCAGCAATTGTTAAAATGTCAACTGAAATGTTCTTTCTTCAACAAAAAAATTGAATATTTAGGTCGCAAATTGTCTGCGATTGGTATTTCAGCATATTCAGGAATTTAAGCAATTCAAAAGTTACCACGTCCCTTATATCATCAGCAACTGCAGTCTTTTCTAGGTAAAGTAAGTTACCATAATAAATTCCTAATTTTGCACAAATTGCTGCACCAATCAATTTTCTTCGAAAAAAGTTTAAAAGTTTGTGCCTTGGAGATGAGCTAAAGCTGAAGAAGACGCTTTTTGCAAATTTAAATCAAAAATTCTTGAAATAACGAGGCTTGTACACTTTAATCCTGTTTTGCTTCTAATATTAGCAACAGACGCTTCTAGATATGGTCTGCGGCGGTTTTATCACATCAGCTGACAAATGGGGCAGAACAACCAGTAGCATTTGCTTCAAAACCTAAGTGATGTAGCCCCCAAGCTCCGTGCTCTGATTGGATGGTTAGCTTAATCACGGTCTGGTCTGGTGCGAACGTATGCTGATAGGAGGACTTAGGCTAAGTAGAAGTAGATCTCTGTAATTGTTATGGTGGGAAAGTTTGAAATAGTATTCTAATAATGGGTCCGATACCACCTCGTAAGATACCGATAGGGCTCGGGAACTTGTTCACGGGTTCTAGACCATTGCCAGGATCCTAGTTTGTTGTGGACGGTAAACCTTGAAATTTGAAATAGTGTTCTAATAATGATGGTCGTATACCATCTCGTAAGACACCAATAGGGCTCCGGAACTTGTTCTCGCGTCTTAGCCCCTTTACAGGGCTACCATGTCTGTTGTAACGAGAAAACTCAAACTTGGAATAGTATTCTAATAATGGGTGCTGCATAGTCTCATAGGACTGCGCTAGGGCTCTTAAACTTGTCGCAGAGTGTTAGTCCCACTGCAGAGGCATCTTTAGTTGATTGTGGCGCCATCTTGACTTGTCTACACCCTTTTTGATTTTCGGACATCTTGTTTGCGCCATCTTATTTCCGTGGAGCTTTTTTGGATTTCAGCCATCTTGTATGCAACATCTTGTGTGGTTCTACCTAGTGGTATATTTTTAAAGTGGGTGTAGATTTCTGTAACCCACCCACCCTTGTGACGTCATCGATTAAAAGTGGAAAGGGGGAAGCTGGCCCACAAGGTGCAAGATTACAGTTAATTTATTTATTTGATCTTTGTGTTAATAAAAATTATTTCTCATTCGATAATAAGATTTGTCTACAAAAAAAAAGGTTTATCTAATTTCGCCCATTTTAACTAATATTTTTATAGATAATTTAGAAGATCAAATTTTTGAATTAAATGGTTATGTTGATGGTATTTTAACCCTAAGACTTATCGCAAGTCCAAGACCAGCTCCAGCCCCGACCCCAAGACCAGATCCAGGTCCAGCCCCAGCACCAAGACCAGCCCTCACGTGAGCAAGTATAAAAGGCTCTAGTTAGGGTTGACCTCGAAAAGAAATGGTGAAAATACGGTCTCACACGTGAGCGAGTAAAATAGGGTGAAAAACACGTCCTACACGTGGGTGTGTAACAAAAATTAGGAATAAAAAGGGTTGAAAAGGCCTGAAAAGAAACGATAAGGGTGGAAAATACGGCCCCACGTAGGCGTATAAAAAGTGAAAGTGGGCAGGGCTTGTGACGTAAAAAAGTGGAGGGATAGTGTCTCTGTTCTACTGTGGGGTTATAAATTCACATCTGTTTACTTCATTTATTTTTACCGTTTTCGGCTGAATTGCGAATTGTGGATGCTGCGAAGTGCAGGAAAACGAAGATGTGGTCACATTGCCTAAAGATGTGCTTATATCCTTATGTCGAGTGAGAATTTCCAACGTCCCAATCTTCGAGAGATTGAATGTGTTCACGGCGGATTTTACCCGAATCAACGTGTTTTTCGGAAAAATCCATATGATAATTCTAAAGACACAACACCAGTTGAACTATTCTAGAAGTCTTTTGTTGATACAATAGTAAATCTTTTGAGAGAACAATCACACTAATACGCTTTATATTTGAATCACCCAGAGCCAAAAATAAGTATTGCAGAAGTAAAATGTTTTTAGCCATTCTCATTCTCAGTAACGACTTTCCGGGGAAAAGGTTTTATTGGGATGTGACAAGTGATATGAGAAATGTTTATAATTCCATGCGGCGGAATCGTTTTTTGGAGATTTGTCGTTTCATCCATTTCGCTGACAATACACAACCCGATGTGAAAGATAAAATTTGGAAACTGCGACCCACAATGGACAAAGTTAAAAACAACTGCTTGAAATTGTATCAACCTGAAGAATATACTTTGTTATGACGAGATCATGATGAAGTACTACGGGAAGCTAGGGTCCAAGCAGTTTGTTTGGGATAAACCGATCCGCTTCGGGTATAAGATGTGGTGTCTCAACACGACCTCAGGCTATGCTGTCGATTTTGAGCTATACCAGTGTAATAATCCTCGTCTATTTGAAATAAATGAAAAATGATATGCAAAATCGTCTGCCCCATTACTGACAACGTTAAATGAACTAGTAGCTCTAAAAGGATTCCATCCAATTAAACAACTTAATCACTGGAATCACTTTATTGAGATTTCTTCGACCGGAACGGTTAGAGATAACAGAGTGCCTAAAAATTGTCTTCTCCTTACTGAGAAATTAATGGTTGAAAAAACAAGAGGCTCTCGTGAATTCATCATAGACAGAAGTGATGGTATTATAATTGTTAAGTGGGTGGACACCAGTATAGTTACCGTAGCTTCGACTTGTTTCGGCGTTGAACCCATTGCAAGCCTACGTCGCTTTCTCAAGCTAAAAAGAGAAATATACAAGTGCCACGGCCACCTTTTATCTCTAAATACAATAATCATATGGTATGGACAGATCGTTTGGATCAAAATATTGCCCAATATTGTATCGGAATACGAAGTAAGAAATGTTGGTGGTCTCTTCACGTCGATTATTGACGTATGTGTTCATAATGCTTGGCAAATTCACCGACAATCGGGCAGATATATGTCTCAGTTCAAATTTAGAAGATCAATCGTTCAAACTGTTCTTAAAAGCCATGGTGCTCATTCTCGAGGACCAGGAAGGTCTGCTATATCAACGGTGTCATTATCTCTTAGCAGGGTTTCAAACGAACACAGTTTCCGAATTGAAAACGAAGACTTGCGCAGATGAGGTATCCCAGATTAGAACCATGGGAGTGGAACCAGGACACTACTTTCACTTTTTGACCTTGGGGATTCCCAAGGCCGCTCACCTGTAGGACGTATTTTTGACCTTGAGGTCGACCTCAGGTTTGGTTTTGGAGCGGTAGCGTTTGGATTTTTTTTAATTAAGTTAACATGTATCAAGGTTATTGATACTTTATAGAAGCAGTCGGACTTGGATTTTTTAGTTAACATGTATCGAGGTTATTGATATTTTTATAGAAACGGGCGGCCTGGAGTTTATAAGTTGACATGTGTTTATTTTATGTCTATTAATATAATGCGTGGTAAGGTTAAAAATAATTAAACATGAATGAAAATAGCTAAATTGCATTATCTTATAGAAGTCATGGTGGCTCTGGATTTTTTAGCTAATATGTACTTATTTTATTTATGTCTATCCTGGTTTAAACGTCATTCAGCATAGATAACTGTTTCTGTTTTACAAAGTGATTTTTGCGATGGGTTTATTATAAACAGGTTGCATAATTATTAAAATTATTACAGGTAACGTGAGACTAAAAATTAAAATATGAATGAAAATGATTAAATCGTATTATTGATAGAAGCAGACGGCCTTTGTATGTTTTAAAGCTAATAAATTGTTTATGTCTATCTAACATGAAGTTTAAATATCATTCAGTCGGGGATACATGTTTTAGTTTTTACAATGTGATATTTTCCATTATTACTGATTTGGCGAACAGCTAAATTAGTACATATATAATTTACAAGGTATTTTGAAATGACCCTGTATTATTGATATTTTATAGAAGCGGGCGACCTGGAGTTTAAGTTAACATGTATTTATTTATGTCTATTAAAATTATTACAGGTAGCGTGAGACTAAAAATGAAATATAAATGAAAATGATTAAATCGTATTATTGATAGAAGCAGATGGCCATGGTATTTTATAAAGCTAACAAAATGTTTATGTCTATTCAATATGAAGTTTTAACTATTGTCGCGTCCACAGTTAATTTATATCTCGTTCGTTTTTTTTTTGTTTTTTTTTTACTCAATTTAATTATTTTATTTTGTTCAAAATATTAATATTTCAAACTTTGTATTCAAGAGTATATAATAAAATAAAATGCTCATGTCACTCTCTTTAAAAATTAACAATGTTTCATTCGTGTAGACGAGCCTTTAAAGACTGCACCGAAAAGCGCATGCACGCCCAGTGCACAAGAACTCACATGAGCACGCTCTTGATCGTTAAGTATTGTTCGAAAACCAATCACCGTTTGAATTATCAATCGCCTTAATTTGGTTTAATCGCAAACTATAATTTCATGTGTCGCTTGTATATGTGTTAAATAAAGTAGTGTCCGTAAACTGGCCAGCCGAAGTAAGCGAAGCACGTACCTCCCTGGATGTCATATAAAAGGATAAGTCTTTAAGGCTCACGTTTTATTTCATATTTATCTACCGCTAGTCCTCTATTAATCTCTCCTACGAGATCTTGGGAATTCTCAAACAAAAAAATTATTCGGGAATTCATGCAACAACTATTATTCAGCCGAGGATAAATGTTTTTGTTTTTTACAACGTGGTTTATCTTTCGTAACACATTTATTTTTTATAAAAGAGGTTGCATAATTGTTATTAAAATTATTAGATATCTTTTAATTTCCATTAGAGGGCTGTGGCCTTTACCTATATACGAATTTTATTACAACATGCCTATTTTACCTTGAGAAAGTCACCTTCAAAATTATACATAATTACAAATGAGTAATTAAGTTGCCGTGCTTTAAACGATTTCTACCTTGAGAACGTTAAATTATGTGTACAAGGTCTAAGCAGAAATAAAATACATTAATACGATATGCATTATAGTCTGTTTTACGCTTCATTGTGTACCCTCTTTAAAGGTAAAATATTGAAGGTCGACTGATAAATTATATGCTCACGGTTCAAGTGGAAAATAAAATTGCAATAATACGTTAGTTAATACACATATTAATAAAAAGTAAATATTGAAGGTTGACAGTTAAAATTATTCTAAGCAGAAAATAAACGCATTAAATGGTTACACATATGCATTACAGTTGTTTGTTTTACGCTTCATATAGGTAAAATTTTGCGATGCGAAGGCCTTCGGCGAAGGCTGTTTTGGCGTCCCCACTCCAACCCTCCCGGAACGTAACCGAGATTGTAAGACAGGTGTAGGGCGTTCTCGGGTCTTCCCTCCTTGTCGCGATCGGAACTCGTTCGTGGGCCTTCGTGTATTGTCGTGGTAAGCTTGGCGGAAAAGTTTGAATTTGTATTTTAATAAGGGGCCTAATGCCAACTTGTAAGACAGATGTAGGGCTACGCAACTTGCTCTCGGGGCTCTGCCCCCTGGTCCCTTGGCGAAAAATTTGAATTTGAATTTGTATTTAAGTCTCTGCAGGTTATGGCTGGAAATATGAATTTGTATTGTAATAAGGGGTACAATGCTAACTTATAAGACAGATATAGGGCTTAGCAACTTACTTTCTGGTTCTCGCCCCTCGACCAAACATTTGAATTTATTTGTGGAGCCATCTATGAGAGGAAATTTGAACTTGTATTATAATAAGGGGGCGTAATTTTAACTTATAAGACAAACATAGGGCTTCGCAATCTGCTTTCGGGTCTTTGCCCCTGATCCCTTGGCGGGAAACTTTATTTTGAATTTGTATTTAAGTGTTTACATTCTGATTACTTATTGCGAGAAATCTGAACTTATATTCTAATAAGGGGCCTATTTCTAACTTATAAGACAGACATAGGAACTTGTGTTGGGGCCTGCGCCCTCCTGTCGTGGCCCCTTGTTGGGAAATTTAAATTTGTGTCGTCATCAAGTGGTATATTTTTAAACTAGCGAATGTTCACTGTAATAGAGGCGGCGCCGCCTAGCAGTATATTTCTAGGACTAATTAGGGTTGTTTGTGATGCTATCTAGTGGTGTAAAGACTAATTAATGTTTTCTGCAATAGAGATTGATCGTGTTCGTCTCTTTCTCAAACAAGCAAATCAATGAATCAAATCAAATCAAATTAATCAAATAAATTAAGCAGATCAATCCCAAACAAATCACGTTCGACCAAATCAAACAATCAGATCAATCTCAATCAATCAATCTAAACCAATCAAATGATAACTTACAGCTTGCGAAAACTAGCTTACAGTTCAAAAATACTGATTGGTCTAACTTACACTTTGCTAACAACCAACCACAATTTAAAATACCAAATTCATTTAACTTAATCATACAAAATCAACTCTCAATTCAAAAAATAGCAGTATGATTGATTTAACTTACAGCGTACAGAAGCAAGCCAATCTCCACTTATTGTAATTACCCATCTAACCGCCCTTTCGCATTAACTGCAGCATCGTTAGTGCAGTTTCGAATGCCGTTAGGAAAACAAGTTTATTGATACAAATTGAAGGAAAGCTTAGCGTTTGAAAATATATTATAAACAACAACGCATCATTTACTTAATCACATCTTTATCGGTCTTCTTCTTCAACCATGATTCGTCGTTATCATCATCATGGTTTTGAGACGCATCCTTCTCCTCTACCTCATCGCTCATCTTCCTCTTCTGTGAATCATCACCATCATCTTGGATGTGAGATACATTCATCTCTTCCACGTCATCGTTTCCATCATCATCTTGAACGGTACAATACTAGGTCAGATTAATAAATGCACGGTTTAGGTTAGGTTAACATACAATATTACGTTAGATTAATAAACGCACGGTTTAGGTTAGGTAAATACTCGCGCGCGAGTATTGACCTAACCTAAACTGTGCGTTTGTTAATCTAAGCTAATATTGTACGAGTATTAATCCAACCTAACCTAAACCGTGCATTTATTAATCTGACCTAATATTGTACGTGTATTGACCCAACCTAAGACGCGAGGCGGGAGTTATGCATAGTGTACGCTTCTTGTTGCCGTAACCAAGCTATAATATCTTCCCTAGGGACATGTTTATAAATCGAAACTAAGACGACTGCGAAGTCTGTTTCGGCGACCCCCACTCCAAACTTCCCCGAAGAAAACCGATTCTATCCGAACATTGACGAGTGCGCCCGCGCACAAGACCGAAGGCCGGGAACATTCTCGTTTCTCGCGGCTTTCGCTCTTTAAAGTGTAAACGTCATCGAGTGAGCACTATTATAATGTATTCTCCTGTTTATGAGCCAACATCACCGGACATTAGAGATTTTACTGACTGGTTAATAAACTATTACAGCATAACCGTTCAAGATGATGATGGAAACGATGACGTGGACGAGATGAATGTATCTCACATCCAAGATGACGGTGATAATTCACAGAAGAGGAAGAAGAGCTCAAAATGCATTTAATGATAGCTGGCGAGATTGTTGGAGCTTATATTTAGTAGGTGTATAGTTGGTTGCAGTTAAGAATCATCCAGTGTTGATACAATATGGATAATGTGACACGCCGTGTGTGGTGTAGTTGTCAGTTCCTCATCGAACAAGTGACGGTACAGTAGGTACGTTCTGTTGTGAAAACAATCAAAACAAAAGTTAAGTGACAGTACAGTAAGTTCTATTGTGAATTCAATTATTTATTACAATGGACAGTGAAGCTGGACCCTCTGGTTTAACCAACAAAAAATAAGACTTACTAGACAACAAAAGCTAACTGAAGAAGAATTACGGCATATTTTAGAGTCAGACGGTAGTGACGTAGATGATATAGAAAGTGATGATAAATATGTACTGGATAGTGATATAAGTAATGACGATTCTGAAGTTGAAAACCCGGAAGGTGAGTTACTACAAAGTGAATCTGAAATGTCCAATACTGATACATGGACAGAAAAAGAGTTTAAAAAAAATTGATTTTAAAAGTGCTCGCTCATTTTTAGCAGAACTTTCCACTGATAAACCGGTAGATTATTTTATGCTTTTTATGGATGAACATTTCTTAAATTTCATTGTCGAAAAAACAAATAAATATGCGGTAAATCTATTTTTATCAGAAAAAACAAAAGTACAGTCCCGAATAACGGAATGGAAAGAACTGACTGTGACAGAATTCAAAACATTTTTAGGGTTATTACTTCTGTCAGGAATGAATCAACTTCCCAAACTATCCGATTATTGGTCTACACATAGGTTTTTAAAACAATTTTTCAAATACATGTCAAGGAATAGGTTTATGTTGATATTGAGATGTCTTTCTTTTACATCCAATGACAATGCTAAAACGGACCGTTTACAAAGAATTCGTCTCGTTATGGATCACTTCAATAATAAAATGAATGAAATTTACATTCCCGGAAAAGAATTATCATTATATGAATCAATGGTATCTTGGCGAGGGCGTTTAATGTTTCGCCAATACATTAAAAATAAACGTCACAAGTACGGCGTAAAGCTATATATGCTCACGGAACCCAATGGACTGGTTCAGAAGTTCTCAATTTATAGTGGGGCAGGGGGACACCACTAGCGGGAAAGGCCATACATCTAAGGTTGTACTACAGTTATTAGAAGATAGATTTAATCTGGGACATTCTGTGTACATGGACCGATTTTATAACAGCTATGAGTTAGCAACGACTCTTCTGGAACACGAAACCTACCTTACGGGTACTCTAGACAAGAGAAGAAAATCTAATCCGCAGCCTGTCCTACAACAAAAATTACAAAAAGGAGAGCACAAGTCACTATTTCGTAACAATGTGCATATCGACAAGTGGAAAGACAAACGGGAGGTGTTGTATATATCTAGCGAATATGGAAACACAATGACTGAATGTAAGAACAAACGAGGGCAAATAACTTTCAAACCTCTAGTAATTAATAAATATAATAAGTATATGTCAGACGTTGACCGCCATGACCAAATGTTGGCATATTATCCGTGTGTCAGAAAAAGCTTGCGTTGGTATAAAAAATTGTTTGTACATGTACTACAAATGTGTATTGGAAACGCGCAATATTTTGTACAGTATGTATTCAAACGAACCACGTCATAAGAAATCGCTTTATAATTTTCTGATTTGTGTTTTGGACGAACTTCTACCAGAACTTGAGAGTCAGCCAAAAATGTTGGTAAAGGATCATCTACTGGAAAAGATCGAAAAAACTAAAGAAGAAAAATATACTGCAAATGATTACATCTCCAAAAAAATGACAAGGGTTGTAAGAAAAGAATGCAAAATGTGTAGAAGAGAGAAGAAGAGAAAAGCAACACTGTATGTATGCAATTCCTGCGATGGATCTCCCGGTTTTTGTGTAGACTGTTTTTATAAATTTCATTCAAAATAAACCATTTAAGCACATTAAAACTGAAATACACCTACAGGTGTAAGCGGCATTTTCAATGAAATTTTCAATAAAGGGGCCGGTTACACCTATAGGTGCATTTTTTTCCAAATATTAATTAACAATTTTTTTTAATAAAAGTATACTTCTACCACAACTTTTTATCTTATACACCTATTTGTGACAAAATATCCAGCGTTTTAGTTTTCCGGCATTCTGAATTCGCCAATACCATCAAGTCAGCAGTGAACGTGTTTAAGTGACAGAAGGCACATCTTGTTTGTTTTTCTTGTGGTATCACGAGATGATCCAAGCGATCGAAATGAATATGAATATCTACACCTTTGTTACGTGAGACATGTCCTTTTGTGTATGTTTGTTTTTTGTTTCATTGTAAAAGTGTAATGGCAATTCTTTTTTAAATTTTAATTGGTCCAACTCACCCCCATTTTTCCTGTGTAGGTGCCAGGTGTTATGCACGGCCATATCTACACAACGTGCTATTAGTGGAAAATACTACTTTTTACTTCGTATGGACATTCTGTAGGGACTGACATTCAGATCCCTCCTGTCTACACCGCCTATGTTAACATTATATAAATTTATCAAATGTGGCTGCGTTACAACCGAGCTAGTAGCGTAGTGGTGACATGACCTGCTTAGCATTCGGGAGGTAATGGGTTCGATTCCCGTTACCGTCTATCGTGTATGAGGTTTTATCAGCGAGTTTTCCTCATACATATGTAGCGGCATGGTCACTGCGTATATGTACACCATGTGCAGCTACTTAGACAAATGCTGGGGTAGTATTTTCCCCCTCAGAACCCTAACTCCGTTCCTTCCTATCCTATCCTGATTACACCCATCCTTAATCCCACTATGCATATATACGTAATGTATGTATGTATGGTGTGAATCCATGATTGTGGCTGAAGGAGCTTGGAAAGCTCGAGCAGCCCGCTTGTGGAGGGAATGAAATACGTGACTTTTTCCTTTTTTCTGGCTACGTTGCCTAGAATTCAAAAAGTTATCAAAACTAAGACAATAACATGGTTTTACTTACTTGTACACTTTTTTTCTCTCTTGACAGGAGGGCTTACCCCTGCTCTATTCGAACACAAAGTTACAAATGTACGATGTTGTTGTCTTGCCACTTTACAACGATTATGGTTTTGTTAACAAGTTTTTTGTTGTCGTAACTTCTTGTGGTTGCTTTTTCATCTCTTAGAGAATTATTGGGAATTCAGTTGGTTTTCCCGTATTGTTCCGGTTTCTTTCAAATTTTTATCAGGAAGGAATACAAGTAAAGGTATCGTTGAAAAATAATTGCAAAAGAATAAGTGGAGTTGATTGTCAGGCCACTTATTTTTCAAAATGCCTAGAACCACTGAAGGTCCTATTCCAAGTTCAGTGTATTGTGTGTGTATATTGGTAGAGGCTCCCTGATAATGACTCATCAACAGAATGCATTTCTTCACAGATATTATATTCCATAAACTTTTTACTGAGATAATCGGATAATGGCGCAACTTTCGCAAATTTGTGTGTCGAGGTGGCTAGTGTGGTATTGTCAGCAACATGGAAATGCTGAGACAGAATGAATTCAAACTTATTTCTTGATATAGCTTCAACTACCAAATTATTATGAGTGTTGCTTTCGTTTTCCCAAAACATACACCTCGGCACGTGGAAAAGTGTTTATTGAAATAAACCTTCAAATCACGTTACAAATGTGTAGCATAAAAGAATGTTTTTTGCGGTGAGGTTTTAAATTATCTTTGCGATATGTTGGACAAACACATTGGTAACATTTATATTCATAACTTGAAGACTGTTCTTTAAGATAAATTTTAAAATTTTGTTCCAATGTGTTGCTTAATCACATTGACCACATTTGTATTCATAACTGGAAGTGTTTTATAAAATGAATAGTTAAATTACGTTTTTGATTTGTTGCATAAGCACATTGGTCACATTTGTAATCGTAACTTGAAGAGTGCTTTTTAAGATGAAATTTCAGTTGACGTTTGTGTTTTGCTGCGTAATCACATTGGTTACATTTGTAATCATAAACTGAAGAGTGCTTTTTAAGATGAATTTTTAAATTATATTTCTTATATGTCACATAATCACATTGGTCGCATTTGAACTTATAACTTGAAGAATGTTTTTTAAAATGAATTTTTAAACTACCTTCGTGATTTGTTGCATAACCACATTGGTAACATTTGTAGTCATAACTTGAAGAGTGTTTTTTAAGATGAATTTTCAAACAACCTTTGTAATTTGTTGCATAATCACATTGGTTACATTTGTAATCATAACTTGCAGAATGTTTTTTAAGATGACTTTTTAAACTATCTTTGCGATTTGTTGCATAATCACATTGCTTACATTTGTATTCGTAACTTGAAGAGTGATTTTTAAGATGAAATTTCAATTGACGATGGTGTTTTGCTGCATAATCACATTGGTTACATTTGTAATCATAATTTGAAGAATGTTTTTCAAGATGAATTTTTAAACTATCTTTGCGATTTGTTGCATAATCACATTGGATACATTTGTAATCATAACATGAAAAATGTTTTTTAAGATGAAATTTTAACCTATCTTTGCGATTGGTTGAATAATCACATTGGTTACATTTGTAATCAGAACTTGAAGAGTGATTTTTAAGATGAATTTTGAAAGTATATTTCTTATATGTCACATAATCACATTGGTCGCATTTGAATTCATAATCTGAAGAATGTTTTTTACCATGAGTTTTTAAATAATATTTGAGATTTGTTGCATAATCACATTGATCACATTTGTATTCATATTCATAACTTGATGAGTGTTTTTTAAAATGAACTTCCAAATCACGTTTCCAATGTGTTGCATAATCACATTGATCACATTTGTATTCATAACTTAAAGAATGTTTTTTGCGGTGATTTTTTAAATTATCTTTACGATATGTTGAATAAACACATTGGTTACATTTATATGCATAATTTGAAGAATGTTTTTTAAGATGAACTTTTAAATCATCTTTGCGATTTGTTGCATGATCACATTGGTCACATTTGTAATCATAAATTAAAGAGTGATTTTTAAGATGAATTTTTAAATTATATTTCTTATGTGTTTCAAAATTACATTGGTCGCATTTGAACTGATAACTTGAAGAATGTTTTTTAAGATGAATTTTTAAAGTATCTTTGCGATTTGTTGCATAATCACATTGGTCGCATTTGTATTCGTAACTTGAAGAGTGATTTTTAAGATGAAATTTCAGTTGACTTTTGTGTTTTGCTGCATAATCACATTGGTTACATTTGTAATCATAACTTGAAGAATGTTTTTTAAAATGAATTTTTAAACTATGTTTGCGATTTGTTACATAATCACATTGGTCACACTTGTATTCATAATTTGAAGAGTGATTTTTAAGATGAATTTTGAAATGATATTCCTTATGTGTCACATAATCACATTGGGCGCATTTAAACTCAAAACTTGAAGAATGTTTTTTGAGATGAATTGTTAACTGAGCTTTGTGATATGTTTCATAATCACATTGGGCACATTTGAATTCATAATTTGTAGAATGTTGTTCAAGATGAATTTTTAAATAACTTTTCAAATTTGTTGTATAATCACATTGGTCACATTTATATTTAAAATTTGAAGTGCGTTTTAAAGCGTCACGTTTTAAATTTTGCTGGATTGCTGTTGAACTATTAAATTGGTTATTTTCACACTGTACATTTGTGACGAGTTCGACGCTACTTTTCTTTATAAGTTTTACTTCACTTGAGCTAACATCATTGAGAACAGAGTTGTCTTCGTTCTTAACATTCACATCTGTAGAAATGATGTCAAGTTTTGTACTACTAGAGCCGCAATCAATTTCTTGTTTTATTAAATCAGTATTCACAACAAGATGTTGGGTTAGAAGTGAATCTATTCCATCTTCCTCTTTAGTTTCTACTTTAATAAGTTTCATGTCAATCTCGGACATTTCGAAGAATGTGTGTTGTTTAATCATAATTTTATAATATTAAACTAAAAGCACAATAGACTATCGAGATATAGGCCATAGTGGAACTATAAAAAAATTTCATTTGTCTATGGTATAGGCTTAGAAAAGGGATCTTTTCTAAGAATAAAGGCATGTGATTTTGCAATTTATCATGGTACTATTGCCAACATTACTTGAGGCAATGATAATTTTAGACACAAAACTTACTAAAGATAAGGTACGTTCAAAATTATAATCAGAGTTAAAGTGCCACCAACCAAACAAGTCTGTTGCGTAGGCACAGTTACTAATTGGAATTGACGCGGCCGCACAGGAAAGCGTGCCAAGTTGTTTGAATTTATCCAACCTGCCGTTATTGCGTATCTTCATCTCTTTCTAACCAATACAATGTAATGGCGCTTACCATGTTATTGATATTAAAATCGGTTTATATCAAATAATAATATTTTTAAATTTTTATTGATACTATACACATAGTATTCCCTTAATTAATTAATTTAGACATTAACGATTTTTAAAAATAATTAATTTTGTCATTTTTTGTCTGACGCTGGCCTCCTTGCCATGCATATCAAAATTTCGAAGTCTTGCATGGTGGTTCAACCGACATTTAATAAAACATGATGCAATATTCCGGATTAATTGAATTTGGTGCAAGTCTTCGAAAATAAATTCTTCAGTTGGTGGGTGTTGAGAAACAAATAATTTTATATTACGTGTGAAATTATTAACTGTTCTGTTAATTAACAATTTTTTTATGTATACATCACTTGTAAATAATTTATTCCCCATAGAATATTTAAATTGTTTTCAACATATAAAATTATGTTGTAAACAATCCCTGAGGCATAAACCAAACCTCCACGACTAACGTTAGTGGCTGTAAGAAGAGTGTTTACTATGCGTTAAAACGTTAAGACAGTAAGAGCATGTCAGTTTTGCCATTAAAGTTCGCACAATACAGTATATCACCATGATTTCTTGTTTATTTTGAAATATTATGACAGTAACTTTAATTTACTTCACCACAGTGCACTATTCCAATTATATTAAACGCTCTCTACACTCATTTACCTGTAAGATACGCAAGTAAAACTTAAACTGAAAACCGAAAACTTGGCACCGTTCACTACATGCTATGTGCGTGAAAAAGATAGAGATACGTCAATGTATCGCTATTTCTGTTGCTTGCCCCTGACATGAACTTCGGTTCTGTTTATAACCGTCGGGGCCATTCCAGTTAGTATAGAGTTCACTGGGTAGGCGTTGTGTGGAGCAGTGCAAACAGGACGGCTGCGAGTATAGTGACATCTGTTTTCGGTGGTGAAGTGAAGTTTAACACCGGAAGCCTGATTTCTAAACGTAATAGAGCATCTGAGGCACATGATCAAACTGGGCGTGGTTATCTGCTTAGGTGGGTTGCTTGGTTGGGTGGGTGCGCGTGTGGTTGTGTGTGGGTGCGCGCGTGCGTGCGTGAGTTCTTGCGTGGGTGAGTGTGTGAGTGTGTGTGTGAGTGCGTGAGTGAGTGCATGAGTGAGTGCGTGAGTGAGTGAGTGCGTGTGTGAGTGCGTGCGTGTGTGCGTGTGTGAGCGCGTGAGTGAGTGCGTGAGTGTGTGAGTGCGTGCGTGCGTTAGTGGTGCGTGCGCGTGCGTGGGGTGTGTGTTTAATTTTGATCATATCTTTTAGTGTTCTTAGTAATTGTGTTCAATTTTTGTTTTTCAAGAAAATGATAAATTTGAGCTACTATATTCGGCAGCCCCTTCATAAATTTGATCAAAGAACACACATAACGGCAAATTTGCATAACATTTATTTAACACCAACAACATTTAATTAAACTAACTAACCTAACCTAACTAAGTTAACTGATTCGGTGACTAGTGGAAGGCATATCAATATTTCGCCGATACAGTACAGCAGCAGCTTTTAAAAACTGCACGAAACGGTGTTTACCGGTTCCACATGAATTGAATTAGGTGAACACTGAGGTTTAAATGTCACCATCCCCTTGACGAATTCATACTGTATCTTGAAATTTATGCAGGTGCTGCCGACTATAGTACGCCCGATAAGTTGTGAACTTTGTGACAAACACTTTATTTAAAAAAAAATGTGTATGCCCATATACAAAATGTACGTAAGTTGCAATGTATAGGTAAAACCGGAAAATTACGTTGTTTGTTATGTGACATTTACCACAAAAAATATTCTGATTTACGGGACCACTATATTGCAATACATAACAAAGAAATCTTTATGGAATCTAAAACATTCTCTTCATTAATCGGTAATAGAACACTAGCATATACTTATATTTCATAATTGTATTTTTTTACATATGTCTTCTCATGGAAGAATAAAAAAGAAAAAGAGATGAAGTGCTCATATAATCAAAGAGTCTGGAATTAAAAAACTTAAAAGGAACAAAAAACATATTATGTCTGGTATCGATGAGGTTTGAACAAGAAGGTAGCTTCAAATAAATGTAGAAAAAGTCAAGACTTTGTTAAAATGCGATCCTGCTGCCCATGAACATTTAAAATAGTACAGAAGAATGGTACATTTGAAGCTACTTTATTCACGTTACACATTGGGCATGAATGTTCATTAAAACATTTAAATCCTTCTAAGCTAGAAAGGACGAAGATAGCAGCTAAATTGTTATAGCTAACAGTATTATAATAATAAGTCATAGTTGCTAATTTAAAACAAATACAAAGTGGAATTTAATAGGATTAAAACCATAGTTGGGAAATAATGACTAAAAAAGTAACCTCAATCTGTCCTATGCGAATGCGGCAGAGCATACATAGAAGAGAGCCGTAGACCAGTCAAAGTGAGAACTCAGGAGCGTAAGAACAACATCCGCAAAGAACCAGAAATCACCAAACATGTCTAGAACGAAAACAAGCGCAATACACCGGCGCAACCACGACTAAGTTTAATACATACAAGGTGTCCGCGGGGAACTACGAAGAATTTGTATACGTATTCTTTGAACAATTTTAAGCAAAAACGATTATGTCCAATTTGGAATTTTTCCCAATTCCTAACCCCTAAGGAGATATGGGCGGTTGAAGAAAAATATAAAAGTAAGTAAAGAGAATACTCTTAACATCATCTTAAGTCTTAAAATGATCATAAAATAAAACTTTTAATAACAATTTTCATTAACTAATAAACAAGAACAAAACATAGCACAAAAATGCACGTAAAATAACGAGGTGACAAACAAAAATGGTTACAGAGCTGCGAATGCGTGTGGTATTATGTGTGGAGGTTGGTGTAATCATTTTTGTTTGTCATCTCGTTATTTTATGTGCATTTTTGTGCTATATTGTGTTCTTGTTAATGAAGATTGTTATTAAAAGTTTTGTTTTACAATAATTTTAAGACTTAAGCAGCTGTTAAGAGTGTTCTCTTCACTTACTTTCACATTTTTCTTCAACCGCCCATATCTCCTTAGGGGTTAGGAATGGGGAAAAATTGCACATAATCATTTTTGCTTAAAATTGTTCAATGAATATGTATACGAATACTTCGTATCGCGGACACCCTGTATATATTGTGACGAATTGCGCTAAATTTAATTATATTAATCTTTAAATCAGTATATGTTTAATCTTAAATCAATTTCTGTTTGGGGATAGAGTTCAATTTTTGAAACTTTGTATATAATATGCTCCGATATTTGTGGTGATAGGGTTCTATATTTGTAATTAAATTGGCAAATCAAATAAAAAATATTTAATTTTATATTATTATTAAAATTTAACTGTTTTTGTGAAATCATAAGAAATTTTTATTTCACTCATGGAAATATTCATGTTAATACTTAAATTGTAATTTGTAATTAATAGTTTCAATGTGAAACAGACTTCGTTGGAATTTGCACAAATTACGCATGCGTTGCCTCCTTGCTAACTTAAATAAATGCAGCCTGTCAAAAATTTCACCAAACGATCTAAAATTAGTGAATACAATTTTGATTTTCTTCAAAGTAAAATTATTATTTTTATAATTACACCTGTTCATTGACTTTTCAGGTATTGATACATGTCGCACAAACATTTATATACAATCAAACAAAAAAACATAAATACAGAACATCAAAACATTACTCAATGCAATGTTGGGTTATGATCGAAAAATTTAACTCAGATATGTTGTTGCAATTTCCAAAGAATGGTCACACTAGGCTTGTTCCTATTAACATTGGACGTAAACTTCTTTCCATGTATCGATGATACTGCCTTGCTATTGAAAATGGTGCTGCTTAATTTCCATAACTTCATCCAAATCCACTAACTTGTGATAAATCTTCCTCGTGGTAAATACGATGCACTTTGGTAATATACTCATTTACTTTCAGACAAGCACTTTTATTTTATTTGTATATTTAAATGTTGATTTAAAAATTTACTAATTTTTCGGATTTAGCTTGTGTTTTATTCTGATATAAAATATTATATTTACTTGCACTTTTAGATGCCGATATGAAGTTAAATTTATTTTATAACCTACATCACTTCAAAAAAATAAACATCATATCCAAAATAACTGAAGGATTTTATTGACATAAAAAACATGCACATCAACCGATGTTTGAGCAAGATTTCGGAATGAAACAATTACAATATCATCGACAATTATAATCGGTAACCTTACTTTTAAATTTTGTTATTGGTTAACACAATTGTTTTTGAAATCTCAACTCTACGATAATGTTAACGAAAATTTTAACTTACATGTTAACAAATGCACTACTAGCACTATTATTTATTATTTTAAATTACAAAAGCAAGAGAGCGAGAAATCAGGAGCTTTAGACGTTTCTCATGGATACCAAAGTTTTCATTTTTTTTTCTACAATACATACAAAAGATCCTAGCATCTGATTGGTCTAAAAAAATGTTAAATTAACTAAAAACATAAATTATGCAATAACATTTTCAAATCAATTCGGATTTGCTTTTTAAATACATTTTTGAAATCAGGGCAATTTTCTGCATAAAAAGATACCTCACATGCCATACTTTGCTTCAAGAATTTACAGTTTGACAAACTAATGCCTAAATTTACTAATATCTAACAAATTTTATATTTTACATCTAAACTAATTACATATTCTGCTTCTACATAAAAACGGTATAAGAATACATCCATTTTACTTAGTTTTAACAAAATTTCTACTTTCATATCTTAATTTTAGGTAGTTAATCTAACTTTTGTACATTTATGTTTGGATTACATATTTAATGTTAATTTCTTCGTGAAAACAAGGGAAACCTATTATTATATGCTTTTATAATTTATTCTGAACTTATCTTATCCTGTAAAAACTATAAATTTGTAAAATTCTTAAATATAGTACTTAACCTAACTTTATAAAATTTAATTTTAGCTTGCGTTATAAACGTCTATATCACTTGAAGTGTTCGAATATGTTCTTATATATGTCTCTAACACAATCACTGTATTTTTGTACTCCATAGTTCATAATTTTGTCTTTTCACACTTCCCTATTGTTAACATATTTTGTAAGTTTTTGTACACAAATTGTAATTATATATTTAATAACACTTTGCACAAGTGTTGTTCATGTACTGAGCTATGTTTCTAAGGCACTACCACTTCTTATGCGCTTTTTAAACACTTTGTCTGTGATTTACCAACATACTGTGTTCGTACCATAACCCTTTTTTATAGTTCGCAGATTTTATGCATTGTACCTATCACTATACATGTTCTACACAATAGAATGATCGTACTTTATGTAATCAATATCTGTCACATGTTTAAATTGCTTAAATAAATTGATTTAAATGTGAAATTACTTATATAACTTAAACGAAACTAGACGTACACACTAATATGTATCGTGTTAACCTTTCTAACATGCTACTGTTATAGCTCATTGCTTTTTATAAATATAACAACCTTGTGCTGTTATGGTAAAAATGCTCACTAGGACAAGGTGACAGATAAACCTGGTTTTTGCACGGCTAGCTCGGCGTGCGGGTGAGGGTCTATCGGGAAAAGCAGTTTCGTCTCCGTAGGATACGCTATCTACCAAGGTCGAAATCGGGAAAATGTCGCAATAGGTTCCGGTAGGCGCCAGGATATTCCAAACGAACACACCAGGGTGTTTTAAAACGCGAAATAAGCGACGGTACGTAGTGGTCCGAATACCCAACTTACCACACTTACCAAATCGTAACGCTCGTAGATCCAGGCTTCAAAATCTGCACCTTAATCGGATTAACTGACCACCGTGCAGCAATATTCAAATTCAATACTCAATACAATTCTCTAAGGTTCCCTCTACGTTAAATTACTAATCTCCCTTAAACAAATCAAAATAACACATACCAAACTGACTTCAATTGGGTTACAACGCTTTTCTAAACTGGTAAATTACGTTATGTTAACTTAATCTTGTAACAAAACAAAAACAAAACTCCAAACTTCTCTCATTAGAACTCGGCGACGCTTCCTGTTTGAGCAATATATCATCACCTTTTGTCAAGGCTTAATATTAAAATAATTACTCCAAAATAGTAACTAAGATAAACATCTATTAACTCAAAATAAAACAATTAAAATTTAAACAGCATGTCAATTTGGATAAAATGGTAATCGTCTATTCTTAACTTTTTACCTCATTGAATTCTGGCCATTAGCAAAACTATCTCAAGCTATATAGTATTCAAAGAAATTCTATAAACTTGAATTACGTCCGTACGCAAATCTTACATAAGCAATGATGGTAAGATTTTATTTACCTCCATGCATTAAATATTAATGGTATCAAAAACACCTTAAATAGCTTCTAAACAGGTTCCTTCGTTAACACACATTGTGTAAAATATTCCACATAAAACACAACCAAATTTTATTCTCATAGGTCGCAAGACCAACAAACAGAATATAAATTGAATTACCCAGTTCACACAGGCAAATAGGAGATGGTCCTTGCTCCACGAAAGCGTCGTGTAAGGCTCGAGCGGGCCCACGGTCTTCGGTGTTACTCCTTGATGACGGCAATATCGACTCGCATTAGATCGCAACCGCCTATTCAACTTGATTTTAAATTAATTTACAATAATGTCTCGTAACTTATTGAAGCAGCAGTAACTAGATTAAATCACTTTAATAATTTCTTTTAACTCAAAGATGTTAAGGTTCGACAAAAAAAACACTCAGCAAATCGTTTTACACAGCTTAAATTAGTCAGTTTAATTACAAACAGAACAATCTTAATCAGTACGTGTGGTTGGGGTGTTCGTTTACTACGTTCACTTAATTTTTAGGAAAGGGGTTTTCTAATTATATCTCGTTAATCACGAAACTCAATAGTCCTTGGGTTCGCACTACAAAAAACAAACCCAGATTTCTATCATAAACGCACTCGAAGATGCCGTTATTCTCCAATAAACTGAATTAATGAACGAGCCCGGTTGAAATGTTACTTCACAAAAATATCCCAAACTTGGTTTTATTCGACTAATCTTGCAAGTCTTCAACGCTATTTAAATAAATTTCACTAGGAGCTCGCACAATGATGAAACCCCAAATTCCGCTAGTTCGAACGACTTTCCACACACACGACTCCACGCGTCAGAAGCTTAGCGAAGAGTCCTCTTCCTTTCAAACTCACCTTTTCGCCATATTCAAAAAACGTTCCCCTCCATACAAATTCAATTAAACAAACCAAACAACCATTTGAACTTTAAAATCCCCCTAAATGTACGATGGTACCTCGACTGAAGGCGAAGGAACTGCTACGTCTGCATTTCCCTTCGACACGACACAGTTATGTTATTGCAAAGGTACAACCAATCGCCCACCCATAATACTTATATGGAAGACAACCATCATTCCGACCCTCAAATTGGTCCTCTGCACGGATGCGACAGTACGGTACCAACGCGATAACAACACTTCTTTGTAATGAAACTATGTAACAAAATCAAACGAATTTATCTTAATAAAATCCCAAAAACTTCACTGACTTTTATTAATGAAATTACGTAACTACACCAAAAAAAAAATACGTAACTCCTATCATCAACGAGTAAAGATAATGCACAATTGCACATTCCTAAGATTCCTTTACATACAGCGTGACCTATGTAAGCAAAATATTCATTATCTACAGTAAGCTCTTAAACGAAAATTGAAAGAAAAGAAAAGATTTGGAATCTAACTAAATAAATAAAAATAAAAAAAAATTACCCAATACGTATACAGGGTGTTCAAAATACCCTGACAGTGCAAACCCCACAAAGCCTGTTTTGTTGCATTAAAACCATATTTTTTATACTCGTATATTATTTTTTTCTCATAACGAACTGTATACTTCTTCAATTTTATTTAAACTTGCATGCTATATAGAATTTAAGTTCGATAAAACTCTAGCCCCTTTATTATTTCTATTTCTAACCATCGCAAATTTAGAAGGTACTTTAAAACTATATGAGCAATTAAATTATTAGCTTGTCGCTTTATATTGAGTTGTTGCCAATTTATTTTTTATTTTCAATTCATTCGAAGTTATTGAAATATAATTTTTAAATTGCATCGCTATATATGTGCAACTCCCTGTACACAAAAAATTTTCAAATGTATAATATCTGAGCATGCGCTATAGCTACGCATTCATATGACATTTTAATGAACGTAAAATGAAACCACACCATATACACGTAAGTATAATTATGCTTGAATTTAGCAAATACTATAATAACCATTTATTTTTAGATCAATTAATGTTCCCTTTGGACATGAATACAAGTTGTCGCATATCATGTTGATTACAAAATATGGACATCATTAACACACAAATAAAAATATCAATGTGAACAATTACGTAAATAAAATTGGTACACTCACTTAAAATGGCCTCTTTCTTCTTTACGATGCTGGAGTTGACCGTTGAAAACAGCTCCTTTGATATCCAAATCTGCTTTTGTGATAATGCTTATTCCTTTAGGTAAGTTTCATTAATATTTCTTTTTATATGATGATTCTCTATTTTCAGGATCATCATAATTTATTAATTTTTGTTTCAAAATAATTTTTGAAATGCACTATTAGTTTGGAGGTTATTTAAATTAAACACGTTTCCAATAATAAAATTATAATAATAGAAAAAACGAAAAACAACTAACAAAATCCATATCAACAGAAAACAAAACTTAAACAATATCGAATCTCCGGAAAATATTTACTCGTAGCTGTCGATAACAACCGAATTTATTTAAAGGTAAACTAACCTTACCTTAATTTAACGACAAATGACTATCACTTGTTTTAAACTGCCGATACTAAAACCGCACTTAACTTTTATTGAAATGACGTTATTTTATTGAAAATATTTACGAGCAAAAAATTTGGCAACATCCTGTTTATGCAAGGTGTTGGAACAGGGAAAACAGAGAGAGCTCCTAATCCTCCAGCACTTCTATTTATATGCCCTGGCTGGAAACCAACTTCATCTTTTGTTAGCAACAACTATTTCAAATATTTTCTTAATTCTGATTGGCTAACAATTTTCTTAATTTTAAATTTTACTTCAAAAGCTTATAACTCTTGAACCCCTTAATCTATCTTAAAACTAACAACATTTTTGAAATCTAGATAAATTTTCGAATAAAATAAGTCCTTACACGAACTACTTGCTCCAATTATTAAACATGTTAATTTTTACATTGATTTCTTGATTATATACTAATTTTATGCACTTTTCAGGCCTGGAATTGATTTCCACATGAATATGGGATGTAAATACACATCCTTTAAATGCCTACGGCCAATTTGAAAGGAAAATTATCTGAAATTTCCATATACCCTTAAAAACTAAATTTGGTAAAATTGTCACTAATATAGTGATTTGTGACTCGAAATTGAGGCTAGTTTATTATATTTACCTCTTATAATTTAATTATGCCAATTTGTCCCATTCTATAACAATTTTATATAATTTTTATGCGAGGAACTGACAACCTTAAATCAATACAGTAATTTTTAAATGTTAAATTTTACATTCTTAGGCACTTTAAATGTTTGTGAAAGTGTATATCCTTATTGTTTGTCTTATATTAATTTATTTTCACTCTTTTGGAAGTTTATAAGTTCTTATAAGACTTGTATAGAATTGTTAAATATCACTAATTTAATTAAAAATTATTATTAATTTTATTAAATACATAAATAAAAAGTTTACCTCGAGTAGGATTCGAACCTACGACCTGTACTTTCTAGAGTACCGCGTACCAACTGCGCCACCAAGGTTCAAGCCCCAATCGATGCAAATTTTGTTCTTGTATGTAGAACTGATGTAAATTCTAAATATAATGATATTACAGTCAAATTACTTATATTAATGGAATGTGAGCCTGCAATATCGCAAGGATTCACACATACCAAACAACTTGACTAATATTAAATTATTATGAGTTTTTGTTATGAACGAATAAGTTCAAAGTTAAATATGTAATTAAAATATTATTAATTTTATTAAATACATAAATAAAAGTTTACCTCGAGTAGGATTCGAACCTACGACCTGTACTTTCTGAATATATATATATATATATATATATATATATATATATATATATATATATATATATATATATATATATATATATATATATATATATATATATATATATATGTATATATCCATCTCGATCCTAAACTTCGTTACGACCATTATTTTCTTGTCCTGGAAGTAGTGTTCGGGTTTCCGTTATCTGGTACAATTTTTGTAATAATATCTCAAATGTGTGGGGCGACATTCTGAAATGTCGTTTAAATTGATAAATCGAATATTATTTATTTCCTCAACTCGGAAAGACATAACATAAGCATATTGTTGCTCATGGTATTTCCTGATAATAAACAACTAGTCGCACAATAAATAATTAATGAGACATTTAATTTCTCTATCTTCGATACGACTAAAAATTTTTCGCCTAACCTATTTTTGTCTTTAAAAGAAACTGTCAAACATTTGAAAAGTTAATTTTTCTCATTCGGTTTTAACATTTAAATCTAAATGATTTGCGGTCACCGAAATCTTCTCGCTCTGATACGTGGGGTATTTATCGAACGTAACTAATTTTAAATTGTTACGTAAGTACAAAGCAGTATTAAAAAAAATTACTTAGCAAAATTGTACATATAATTGTGATTCTTTCCAGAATTTAGTAGAATCTTAGTTGACATCAGAAATAGCTTAAACAACGGATTCATCTTTTAAGCAGACAAGATTTGAGGAATATTGAAAAAGACTTTTTGGTTAAAGGACAAACACCACCTTCATAAAAATGATGCAACTAGTGTTGACCTTTGGGTACAGCTCCTATTCAAACAATTTTGTAGCATTAAGATTTTGCATTGCATGGTACGAATTACATAGTATGACTTGCAATTAACACTTTTGGTTGTGGATGAATATGGTGAAGGAATGCCTGTAGCATTTTTCTTTTCAAATTGTGTCGATACCAACACACTAATACATTTTTTTTTTCAATTTTAAAAAATAAGGTAGGTGCAGTTAAAACATTCACGTTTATGTCAGATGTTGCACCTGAATATTAAATGTTATGGACATTCCTACAAATCGTACATTATGTAATTGGAATGTGGACCGAAACTGGCGCAAAATCTTCAAAATGGGAGGCCAAAACAGTAAAAGTAATAGTATACAAATGTAGTCGAATGTTAACGAAAGCTAAAGATGTAAGTGACTTTCATTTATTCTAAGAGTCTATTGTGCATGAATTACTGGTGGAAAAAACCGAAAAGTGCACGTGATAGTAGAGGGTGTAAGTTAGTGACTGTCTATAAGCTTCGCAGCCGTGTTTCCTTTTTTTCAAAAAACGAATTTTAAAATCCACTTCTGTACTTATATACGTATGCATAGGGTAAAAGTAAATACAAATTTCTCAAAAGTTACGGTATTTGAAAAAAGCGAAAAAGCACGTGATAGAGGGAGCTAAGTTAATGACTGTCTATAAGCTTCCCCGTCGGTTTAAAAAAAAAAACGAATTTGAAGATTCGCTTTTTTACTTATATACGTACGCATTGGAGTAGAATGGGCCACCTCTGGTCTGTGACGTCATCAGCGGTGGGGAGGGGGGAAGTCACGCCCACGTGGCAGTGCCCATTTCCCACCCCCGTGATTTCTTTTCGGAGGCATTTTTAAACCTTCGTCGGAATTTTCAACCCCTTGATGGTATGGCTGGGGGTCGGCTTCTTTTAGAGGCCGTTTTTCAACCCCTTGATGGAATTTTCAGCCCTTGACAGAATTTTCAACCCTAATTAAGGCCCTTTTGACTGTACTAAGAGCCTTTTTGCCAGTCTACCCCGAGTGTTTAGGGGCGTGGGGGTTATCAAGTCACAATTTCACCCCTAATTAAGGCAAAGGCGCACGCATATAGTGTTCTGATTGGTGAGTCTAGTTTCTGATTGGTGTATGGACTCCACCCACTGGTTTCTGATTGGTTACGGGGCGGGCTTGTCGATTAAGGCCCTTTTGACATAGGTCTTCGAAACTTTGCAAGGTCAATAAACGCACGGTTTTTACGCTCGCGAGTTCGTATATTGACAGTAATGCCGAAGGCTATCTCATGTATTTTTTGAGGTGTAATGATTTTAACAAGCTGTAAGTTACGCCAGACCTGTATTTTTGAGTAGTAAGATTTTTGCAACCTGTAAGTTATGATTTGATTGATTGAGATTGATTTGCCGATGATCGACTGTTTTTCCCCGCCTGTGCCCTCACGTTTTGGAAGAGTACTAGCTCTGAGTGTCGGTTAGCCTTATCTTCAAGGTAAGCGGTCACTCATAGGAGAATGGTATATACAGTGGGAGAATCGTTACCTGAAGGTTATGAAGAATTGTTAGCACAGGTTCTTGTTTGATTTGATCGAGATTGATTCATTTGACTGCTGTGGCTAATTGCCTATACATGTCTTACAAGTTAGAATTAGGGCCCCTTATTAGAATAACAATTCAAATTTCCTGTCATAATCAAGCAGAAATGCAGAGATTTAAATGCAAATTCAAATTTTCCGCCAATGGCACATCGACGAAGCCTCGAGAGCAAGTTAGCATTAGAGCTCCTGATTAGAATACAATTTCAAATTTACCGCCAAGGGGGCGAAGGCCCCAAAGCAAGTTGCGAAGCCCTATATCTACCTTACAAGTTAGCATTAGGGCCCCTTTATTTAAATTTACCATCATAACCTGTAGACATTTAAATACAAATTCAGAGCCAAGGGGCGAAACCCCGAGAGCAAATTTCGTAGCCCGATACCTGTCTTACAAGTTAGCATCAGGCTCCTTATTAGAATACAAAGTCAAATTTCCTACTAATGGGGTTACGACAATGCACGAAGACACTCGAACAAGTTCCGATCACGGAAACGCCGAGAGAAATTTGCGCAGCCCAACATCTGTCTTACAAGTTAGCATTAGGCCCCCTTATTAGAATACAAATTCAAACTTCCCTCCCAGGGGATCACGACAATGAACGAAGATTCACGAGCAAAGTTCCGAAGACTTACGTCAAATTGGCCTTAATCGACATGGTCGACAAGCCTGTCCCATAACCAATCAGAAGCCAGGGGGCGAAGTCTATACACCGATCAGAAACTAGGGACGTGACCATTCCCTAGGCCCACCAATCAGAACACAGTATGCGCGCACCTTTGCCTAACCTCCAGCGGCTGAGGCCTTAATTAGGGGTGAAGATATCACCTGACCATCCCCACACCCCTAAACGATAAGAAGCCGACCCCCAGCCCAAAGGTAACTAATTAGGGGTAAAAATATCATCAAGGAGTTGAAAATTCCGACGAGGGTTTGAAAAACGCCACCGAAAAGAAGCCATGGGGATGGGAAATGGGTAAATACAAATTTCTCCAAATTTAGGGTTCTTGAAAAAAAAAAACGAAAAGTGCACGTGATAGTAGAGGGGTGTAAGTTAATGACTGTCTATAAGCTTCGCCGCCGTGTTTCCTTTTTTTTTCAAAAAACGAATTTGAAGATTCGCTTTTTTACTTATATACATATGCAAAGGGTTCGGTTTTTTATCTATAATAAAAAGAACGTTTCATTGTAATATATAATAAACAGGTACTCAATGTATTAACAACAATAATGTAACTAATGTGATCACACATCTTTCCAAACAATTACCAAAATATAAAAATATTTGTCGAACGCTCGTAACTACATTTTCTTGATAATATTGCAGCTTTTAACAGTACTACTATTTCGATAGGTATGTTTATAAGCTATATAATTTTACTCGACTATCATTTTGCAAGTTTGAATTCCTCTCGGAATTTGTAAAGGTCATTAGTCCTAGAAAAACAATTTTAGGTTAATTATGTAAAAATAAAATTAATTTACCTGCGTAATTATGAAAAGGCAGCAGCAAATCCGTTAATTTTAATACCCAGTCTATCTTTAGAAATTACTTTACATTGAAAATTTATTCTTTTGGTAATTAATACTTGTACTTCAACATTCTGAGTACCATTAGAGCTGTTCATAAGTTGGTAGTTTTTTCCACTAGTAAGGTTGGTACCGCGTAAAAAAGCGAATGTAAAATAAACGATTGCGAATGTAACTTCAGCCAGGTAAAATATTAATATTTTACAAAGTGAAAGTGTTGCTGAATCGGTAAAAGAAAATTGTATATTAATTGCCCAACATAACATTCAGAGTAATGTAATGAAAGTATTAAAACAAAATTGAATATATTATTTGAACGTATATCAAATAAAACGTTTAATATAGAACAATTCACCAAACTAATAAAAGCTCTTGATGTTGCTATTGACCTAACTAAAAGTAGTAATACCACAGTGATAAATAAGAAACCTGCAAATAAAAAAACAGAGAAGCAGTTTCGTTTTGAGAGCACTAAAAGAAAAGGAAAACTGATAACTACAAATCTTTAGGCAAACCTACATGTCAATAAAAAAATGTAATTGAAAACTTCTTGAGTGTTAACGATACAGACCATTTATATTCTATAAAACAAAATTTATTTCACTAACCTCTATTGCAACAATATGTTTTACAATTGAGCGATATTCATAACTTTTTTTATACTGTAATGATAAGAGAACATCTGTACACATTATTGCATTTTCAATTTTAACCGGTGAAGTAATAAAGATGTAAGTACAAATTTGTATCTGTTTTATTGCCACATTAGTAACCCATTAGTAAGCAATTTTGCTTTCAACTTTGCAAATTTATTTATAATGATAAAAAAGTTTTATTGACCGTAAAGTATTTTTAACAACACGTTGACATCAAAGAATTTAATTTGCTATATGATAGAGTTGATCTTTTCCGATTCTTTACTCGAGTTAAAACAGAAAACCCTCTTTTTGCGGAACAGTTTGTGACTGGTAAGTCAGTGAACAAATTATATTGCACTCCATTATTACAAATTGTAGTTTATGCACTGTATAAAAGATACGATTAATTTAATAGTCATGATAGTACAGTGCATGGTTAAAAGTTAACACTAGATGTCAGTACTATCACAGTCGTACTGTTTGCATCGCTTTGTTTATTTTAGAGGTACACTCAGTGTCAATAGCACTTTGGCGGTAAATTTAAATGTGGTAACATCATGTATTTGCACGTTATTAATTTTTCTTATGTTCCTACATTCTTATATAAATTTGTCAGAACTGTTACAAGACAATTTAGTAGACAAGTACCAGAACTAGATTTGAGAAAGAAATAAATAAGGAAATTTTAAACAAAATTTAAAACAAACAAAAGAATAAAACATATTTTTTTATAAATTACAAAAAGTTGTTAATTAATTACTGCAGAAAGAAACAAGAACATTTTTATATTCTGTATTATAAGTGTTTTGTAACTGTAGTTTCCTATTAGTGGAGTTGATCGGCCCATTTCCACACTTTATGTTTTTTGACCCAACGATCAAATTTCTCCCGGCAAACAAAGGTAACTCGACTGTGGTAATGGATATGGACACTTACAACAGTAAGACCCAAGAACTACTAGACGGGGGCGAGTACAAACAAATACCAAAAGTTCTCCGACTACCAGAGAACTAGACACCCCACACTACAGCAAACCTCCGCATCTGTACGGCCTACCAAAGATTGATAAGCAAGGAATTCCTCTGAGACCAATTGTGAGCTCGAGAAATTCACCTTGTTACCCATTAGCACACTATGTGCTAGGTATCATCACATCCTTATCGGGAAAAACCGAGTCTATGGTCAAGAATACGCAGTGGAAATCATCAGAAACTTCCAACGAAATCACAAAGAGATACTGGTAAGCCTCGACATTGTCAGTTTATTCACAAATGTGCCTACCGATAAGGCACTAGCAATCATAAGAGACAAGCTGGAAAAGGATGAAGCGTTAGACGAACGCACGCAACTCTCGGTAAACACAATAATGAAACTTCTGACAATATGCATTAGAACTACATATTTCCAGGTAGAAGACAAATTCTACCAACAAGAGTTTGGGATGGCGATGGGTTCCCCACTATCACCCACAGTGAGCAATATATATATATATATATATATATATATATATATATATATATATATATATATATATGAAAGATTTTGAAGACCAAGCGATATACGAATTCACAGAGAAACCAAGGATGTGGCTTAGATACGTGGACGATACTTTCGTAGTTTGGCAACATGGCAAGCATAAGCTAGATGAATTCCTAGATCATCTAAATAGCCGCGCACCCTTCATAAAATTCACAATGGAATTGGAGTCGGAACAAAGACTGTCATTTCTGGATGTACTTGTACACAGGAATGACAACAGTTTCACGACAAGTGTATACAGGAAGCTTACCCACACCGGGAAGTACCTACACTACAACTCCAATCACCACAAAAATGTGAAGTTAGGTGTGGCAAAATGCTTGTACGATAAAGCCAAAGCAATATGCTCAAAACAAGACCTGAACAAAGAAAAAGAAAATATCACCAGAACACTTAAAAAAATGGCTACCCCGATCTAACACCTAACCTAAACAGGAAAAGGGTAACCGAAAAAGAAGAACCTAAATATACAGCGATAATACCGTATATACAAGGTACCTCAACAAAATACGAAGGATAGGCAGCAAATACAAGATACGCACTGCCTTCAAATCTACCAGAACGCTCAGGGGAATACTAACCAAAACCAAACCATACAATGAAGGCCACATTTCTAAGAATTGTGTATATAACCTACCATGCGAATGCGGCATAGCACACATAGGAGAGAGCAGGAGAGAACGCAGGAACATAAGAACAACGTCCGCAAGGGCGAAACATAAACCCATAATGGACAAAGTTAAAAACAACTGCTTGAAATTGTATCCACCCGAAGAATATCTTTGTTATGACCAGATCATGGTGAAGTACTACGGGAAGCTAGGGTCCAAGCAGTTTGTTTGGGATAAACCGATCCGCTTCGGGTATAAGATGTGGTGTCTCAACACGACCTCAGGCTATATTGTCGATTTTGAGCTGTACCAGGGTAATAATCCTCGTCGATTTGAAATAAATGAAAAATGATATGGAAAATCGTCTGCCCCATTACTGACAATGTTAAATGAACTAGTAGCTGTAAAATGATTCCATCCAAATAAACTACATTTTGACAACTTATTCACTGGAATCACTTTATTGAGATTTCTTCGACATACTAAGAAATTAATTGTTGAAAAAACAATAGGCTCTCGTGAATTCATCATAGGCAGAAGTGATGGTATTATAATTGTTAAGTGGGTGGACACCAGTATACTTACCGTAGCTTCGACTTGTTTCGGCGTTGAACCCATTGCAAGTGTACGTCGCTTTCTCAAGCTAAAAAGAGAAATATACAAGTGCCACAGCCACATTTTATCTCTAAATACAATAATTATATGGTATGGACAGATCGTTTGGATCAAAATATTACCCAATATTGTATTGGAATACGAAGTAAGAAATTGTGGTGGTCTCTTTTCACGTGCATTATTGACGTATGTGTTCACAATGCCTGGCAAATTCACCGACAATCGGGCAAATGTATGTCTCAGTTCAAATTTAGAACATCAATCGTTCAAACTGATCTTAAAAGCCATGGTGCTCTTTCTCGGGGACCAGGAAGGTCTTCTATATCAACAGTGTCATTATCTCTTAGCAGGGTTTCAGACGAACTCCGTTTCTGAATAAAAAACGAAGACGTTGCGCAGATGAGGGCTACATATCCCACATTAGAACCATGCGAGTAGAACCGCGACACTACTTTCACTTTTTGACCTTGGGGATTCCCAAAGCCGCCCACCTGTAGGACGTATTTTTGACCTCGGGTTTGGTTTTGGAGCGGTAGCGCTTGGAATTTTTTAAATTAAATTAACATGTATCAAGGTTATTGATACTTTATAGAAGCGGTCGGACTTGGATTTTTTAGTTAACATATATCGAGGTTATTGATATTTTTATAGAAGCGGGCGGCCTGGAGTTTATAAGTTGACATGTATTTATTTTGTCTATTAATATAATGCGTGGTACGGTTAAAAATAATTAAACATGAATGAAAATAGCTAAATTATATTATAATTATAAATAATGTGCATTGTATGGTGGCTCTGGATTTTTTTAGATAACATGTATTTATTTTATTTATGTCTATCCTGGTTTAAACGTCATTTAGCATAGATAACTGTTTCCATAATTGTTATTAAAATTATTACAGGTAACGTGAGACTAAAAATTAAAATATGAATGAAAATGATTAAATCGTATTATTAATAGAAGCAGACGGACTTGGTATTTTTTAAAGTTAATAAATTGTTTATGTCTACCTAACGTGAAGTTTAAATATCATTCAGTCGGGGATAAACGTTATTGTTTTTACAATATATTTTCCATTGTTAATGATATTTATAATTTACAAGGTATTTTGAAATGACCCTGTATTATTGATATTTTATAGAAGCGGGCGACCTAGAGTTTTAAGTTAACATGTGTTTATTTATGTCTATTAAAATTATTACAGGTAGCGTGAGACTAAAAATTAAATATAAATGAAAATGATTAAATCATATTGTTGATAGAAGCAGATGGCCATGGTATTTTATACAGCTAACAAAATGTTTATGTTTATGCAATATGAAGTTTTAACTATTGTCGCGTCCACAGTTAATTTATATCTCGTTCGTTTTTTTTACTCAATTTAATTATTTTATTTTGTTCAAAATATTAATATTTTAAACTCTTTATTCAAGAGTATATAATAAAATAAAATGCTCATGTCACTCTCCATAAAAATTAACAATGTTTCATTCGTGTAGACGAACCTTTAAAGACTGCACCTAAAAGCGCATGCACAAGAACTCACATGAGAACGCTCTTAATCGTTACGTATTGTTCGAAAACCAATCACCCCCTTGAATTCGGTTCAATCGCAAATTATAGTTTCATGTGTCGTTTGCAGTGTTGCGACAGATACTGGTTTTTTAATATCTAGATACAGATACAAATAACTTATAAAATATTTATCTAGATGCATCTGCAGATATATTTTTTCTACAGTATCTAAATATAGATGCAGATATTTTTTTTTAAATCTAGATACAGTTCAGATACTTTTCAACTCGATCAAAAATGAACTTGCAGAAAAATTTACAGCCGAAGTAGGAAGTACACACACCATGGTTTAGAAATCAATCGACATAAAAATATGAAATAATTAACATCAGAAAAAGATTTATAGTAAATTTATTTAAATACAATACAAGACTATGTATATTTTTGACTTATTATTTGTCCACGGACCAGAAAAAATAAACCCCTGCCTTCAAAAATATCTACTCATGTCGTCCAATCAGCGCAGCAAACAAATCAGCAAATGTCAAAGAAAACTTAGGAAATTGGCGGTTTTTGAAATTATATCAATACAAAAATTCAATTTCAAATATAGTGGGCTTTTTCTGGTCGTTGGACAAAAATGAACTGAAAAATAACAAATCAATTTGAAAATGCAATACTAATTATGTATTGTATTATTTGTATTAGATAAAAATGGCGGTTTTCTTTAACATCAAATGCATTTCAAACGTTTCATCAGACATCCGATTGCGTCTCGGTGTTAATATTAAACCTCCAGTACTAAAAAGACGTTCCACAGGTGCTGAAGAAGGAATTATAGTATTATATTTTCTAAATATGGACAGTATATTGTCATAGCGAAAAAGACTTGTTAAATCATTTGATTTATCATGTAGGTACCGAAGAACTTCGACTTCTATAGTAGTACCAGGTTGATGTTCCTGATGACCACTTGTGCTTGGACTTTGCAGAATGTTAAAAAACTCATCTTCAGAAATGGGTGAGTCATCGTTATCGGAATGTTCAGGTGCAAATATATTTATTTTTTCGGCTTCTGATACCAATAAAGTATTTATATGATCAGAGTAATGTTTTATGTCTTCTGGGGAAAGCCATTTCAGTTTAAATTTTGGAAAAGTAACAGACGCAATGAAAAATGGTTTTGATGCACTGCCATCATGAAATCAATTTTCCAAAGCATCCAACAACGCATTTTTCAAAGGTCCACAGTAATCTAAATGCTTTAAAGAATTTAAATAATGTTTAATTTGTACAAGAGAAGGCAGCACATACCCCAAAAAACATTGCTTTTCGCCTTGAAGAATATCGATAGCCTGAGCGCTTTCATAACCGCCACAAATTCTTCTAAAATTGCAATTCATTATTTTTAATTTTGGTAACTCCAATTTCTCAAAACGTCCGACAACAACTGTTTCAGAGACAGAATTTTAAGAATAGCATCGTAAAAAGAATTCCAGCGAATTGGACACGGTACAAGTAGTTTACATTTGCAAATGGCCTCAACTTCGTCTGAAGCCTTAGTCGACCGATGGCAAATGTTCCATAACGTAGTTAACTTGGCTACTGCGAATTATAAACTTTTGTAGTGCATGGTTTCTAAAGCCTTTTCAATATCTTTAGTCGCAATTAAATTCAATGTGACTTAAGCAGAGGTAATGTGGAAGCAATATATCTTCATCTTCGTCACTTTCATCATTATGTAAATTTGGCATATATTCAATTACTATGTTATCATTTTCACTGTACAAAAATTCAAGTTCTCAAACTGAAATGTTTTCTGGAGTATGATAGATTTTAAACGATTTGGCGAAGTTTGAAGCATTGTCCGTTACAGTGCCCACAATTTTTCCATTTGAAGACAAATTGTACATATTGTGAATACTAAATAAAGCTTTTCCAATTTCTTTATATGTATGAGAGAATTTTAGGCACTTACAGGCTAATACTGCAGATTTTCGGTTTAAATTGTTATCGAGATAATGGCATGTAACACCTAAATAACTTTTATTATTTGCAGACCACACATCTGCAGTGGCACATACATGATCCACAGTGCTTAATTCATTTTTTATATTACTGACAGTATCTCTTCGACTATTTAATTTTTTCATAATTATTCTCCTACATGGAGGGTTTATACCCCCTGACGAGCCAATTACCAACATTTTAAAAGATTCCTTATCCATTGTATGCAACGGCAACATTTCAGCTTCTAAATAATTAAGTATAAGTTGGTTGACTTCATCTTGAGACCGTTTGCTTTGAATCTGACAGCGCTGAAATGGCGTTAAAGAACCGACTGATTTTTCAGACGAACCTCCATTTTGATCTTCACTTTCCAACGGGCGTTTTTGTGCTTTTTGATTTACGTTTGTTTGCATTTAACTTTTTCAATGATTCTGCCGATTCTGGATGCTTTCTCTAAAAAAAGTTTTGTTAAATTGTGAAAAAAAGAGCAAAATTTTTGCAAGCCCTGAAGTCTGACATACGTTTTATTTTCATTAACGCTTAAGCCACAGTTATAGATTGAACGCTCGACGTTGCAGTAAACCACACGCAGAAATAGCGATGATTATGCATTGTACATTGACGTTTAATTTGGGTAACTGTAATTCAACGTGAACTGCAACGTTTTCAATCTATAATTGGGGCTTTATACTTTATGGCGATGACAACGAGTCATACACTCATATGTGAGCTCTTATAATTATTATTTTATCAGTGGCAATTGATGCAGTGAACATAGAAAATAATGACGAGCTTATCCACAAATGAGCATAAAAATTGCCAGTCGCAATTCTACTTCCACTTATAAGTTTTTTATTCGGACAAAATTGGCATTGTGCTTAAATTTGTTGTCGCTGATCAAAGGGATTACCATACTGTTCCTCTTCAGAAGTTTTAATTTTAAAGAATGATCCATTCAATACTAAGGGCACTCGCACTGAATCCATTTCTGATTATGACACTAAAAGAACCTAGCGATTCCTGTTGCAGAACAGTAAATTTAAGATTAAAATAAAAGACATGCTAAACCACTAAAAAAATACCTTACTAGTTATTACCCTAATGACTAATCAGTAATCAGCATTGCTAATCAGTGACAGTAATCATACTGCATACATAACAAATTAACGATACACAAACGTACCTAAGCATAAAGGATAACGGTACAAGAAAATAGAAATGCAAACTTGGCGCGAAATAAGCGTAAAAATAATTGCTTTATTTGAGGTTAGGGTTGTTTGGCTGTGTCTCGTGTCTCCATTGCAATCTCAGTGATCGATTAGTACATGTATTCAAGTTTTTGGACTGATGGCTTAAATTCACTAATTAGCTTTGGTGGCTATGAAAGCACAAAAGTATCTTAGTATCTCAGATACTCAGATGCTGTAAAAAATATAACTAGATATAGATATAGATAAATATTTTTTAAAATATCTAGATATATATTTAGATACACAAGAAATATTTAGCTACAGTATCTAGATACTTGTATCTAGATAAGACACAACACTGGTCGTTTGTATATGTGTTAGATAAACTAGTGTCCGTAAGCTGGCCAGCCGAAGAACGTGCCTGCCTGGATGTCATATAAAAGGATGTCTTTAAGGCTCACGTTTTATTTCATATTTATCTGCCACCAGTCCTCTATTAATCTCTCCTACGAGAAAACATCTTGGGAATTCTCAAACAAAAAAAATATTCGGGAATTCATGCACTATCATTCAGCCGGGGATAAATGTTTTTGTTTTTTACATCGTGGTTTATCTTTCGTAACACATTTATTTATTATAAAAGATGTTGCATAATTGTTATTAAAATTATTATATATCTTTTAATTTCCATTTGAGGGCTGTGGCCTTTACCTATATACGAATTTTATTACAACAACATTCCTATTTTTACCTTGAGGAAGGCACCTTCAATATTATACATATTTACAAATGAGTATTAAGTTGCCATGCTTTAAACGATTTCTGCTCGCATACGCCTTCAACCTGGCTTTCCCCTGTGTGCTTGTTATGACCAACAATTTTCTTTTTCCGTTTCAAAATATGTTTATACCTGTTTTCAACTTGTATGGCAGTCTTTGAAATATTATGTATGCGTTGAAGAACATTGCTGATTCTGTACCCACAAACAAAATAGATTATTTGATTAATAACCCATTAACGCGTTTTTGATATTTTTGGGAAACATTCAATACATAATCCTATATTGCAGTTCTGGCATATGAGTAGGACCGGGACACTACTTTCACTTTTGACCTTCGGGATTCCAAAGCCGCCCACGTGTAGGACGTATTTTTGACCTTGAAATCGACCTCGGGTTTGGTTTTTGAGCGATAGCCCTTGGTATTTTTTAAATTAAGTTAACATGTATCAAGATTATTGATATTTTTATAGAAGCCGGCGGCCTGGAGTTTATAAGTTGACATGTATTTATTTTATATCTAGTAATATAATGCGTGGTAAGGCTAAAAATAATTAAACATGAATGAAAATAGCTAAACTGCATTATCTTATAGAAGTGATGGTGGCTCTGGATTTTTTTAGCTAACATGTATTTATTTTATTTATGTCTATCCTGGTTTAAACGTCATTCAGATAACTGTTTCTGTTTTACAATATGATTTTTGCGATGGGTTTATTATAAAGAGGTTGCATAATTGTTATTAAAATTATTACAGGTAACGTGAGACTAAAAATTAAATATGAATGAAAATGAAATCGTATTATTGATAGAAGCAGATGTCCATGGTATTTTTTAAAGCTAACAAAATGTTTATGCCTATCCAATATGAAGTTTCAAATATCATTCAGCCGGGGATAAATGTTTTTGTTTTTTACAACGTGGTTTATCTTTCGTAACACATTTATTTATTACGAAACAGGTTGCATAATTGTTATTAAAATTATTATATATCTTTTAATTTCCATTTGAGGGCTGTGGCCTTTACCTATATACGAATTTTGTTACAACATTCCAATTTTTACTTTGAGGAAGGCACCTTCAATATTATACATATTTACAAATGAGTATTAAGTTGTCATGCTTTAAACGATTTCTACCTTGAGAACATTAAATTATGTGTACAAGGTCTAAGCAAAAATAAAATACATTAATACGATATCCTTTATAGTCTGTTTTACGCTTCATTGTGTATCCCCTTTAATAGTGCTATCAATTAAAGGTAAAATACTGAAGGTCGACTGATAAATTATATGCTCACGGTTTAAGTGGAAAATAAAATTGCATTAATACGTCACTTAATACACATATTAATTAAAAGTAAATATTGAAGGTTGACAGTTAAAATTATGTGTACAAGGTCTAAGCAGAAAATAAATCCATTAAGTGGTTACACATATGCATTACAGTTGTTTGTTTTACGCTTCATATAGGTAAAATTTTGCGATGCGAGGGCCTTCGGCGAAGGCTGTTTCGCCGATCCCACTCCAACACTCCCGGAACATAACCGCGATGATAAGACAGGTGTAGGGCATCGCAACTTGTTCTCGGGTCTTCCCCTCTTATCGTGATCGGAACTCGTTCGTGTATTGTCGTGGTACGCTTGGCAGAAAAGTTTGAATTTGTATTTTAATAAGGGGCCTAATGCTAACTTGTAAGACAGATGTAGGGCTGCGCAACTTGCTCTCGGGGCTCTGCCCCCTGGTCCCTTGGCGAGAAATTTGAATTTGTATTTAAGTCTTTGCAGGTTATGGCTGGAAATATGAATTTGTATTGTAATAAGGGGTATAATGCTAACTTGTAAGACAGATGTAGGGCTTAGCAACTTACTTTCAGGTCCTCGCCCCTCGACCAAAAATTTGAATTTCTTTGTGGAGTCATCTATGAGAGGCAATTTTAACTTGTATTATAATAAGGGGGCCTAATTCTAACTTATAAGACAGACATAGGGCTTCGAAATCTGCTTTCGGGTCTTAGCCCCTGATCCCTTGGCGGGAAATTTGATTTTGAATTTGTATTTAAATGTTTACATTCTGATTACTTATTGCGAGAAATTTGAACTTATATTCTAATAAGGGGCCTATTGCTAACTTATAAGACAGATATAGGAACTTGTGTTGGGGCCTGCGCCCTCCTGCCGTGGCCCCTTGTTGCGAAATTTAAATTTGTGTCGTCATCTAGTGGTATATTTTTAAACTAGCGAATGTTCACTGCAATAAAGGCGGCGCCGCCTAGCAGTATATTTCTGGGACTAATTAGGGTTGTTTGTGATGCTATCTAGTGGTGTAAAGACTAATTCATGTTTTCTGTAATAGATGTTGATCGTGTTCGTCTCTTTCTCAAACAATGAATCAAATCAAATTAATCAAATAAATTAAGCAGATCAATCCCAAACAAATCACGTTGGATCAAATCAAACAATCAGATCAATTAATCAACCAAATCAATCTCAACCAATCAAATCATAACTTACAGCTTGCGAAAACTAGTTTACAGTTCAAAAATACTGATTGGTCTAACTTACACTTTGATAAAATACGAAATTGATTTAACTTAATCAGCCCTCAATTCAAAAAATAGCAGTATGATTGATTTAACTTACAGCGTACAGAAGCAAGCCAATCTCACACTTATTGTAATTACCTATCAAACCGCCCTTTCGCATTAACTGCAGCATTGTTAGTGCAGTTTCGAACGCAGTTAGGAAAACAAGTTTATTGATAAAAATTGAAGGAAAGCTTAGCGTTTGAAAATATATTATAAACAACAACATATCATTTATTTAATCACATCTTTATCGGTCTTCTTCTTCAACCATGATTTGTCGCTATCATCATCATGGTTTTGAGACGCATCCTTCTCCTCTACCTCATCGCTCCTCTTCCTCTTCTGTGAATCATCACCATCATCTTGGATGTGTGATACATTCATCTCTTCCACGCCATCGTTTCCATCATCATCTTGAACGGTACAATATTAGGTCAGATTAATAAATACTCGCGCGCGAGTATTGACCTAACCTAAACCGTGCGTTTGTTAATCTAACCTAATATTATTAAAAGTTTTTGTTATGAACGAATAAGTTCAAAGTTAAATATGTAATTAAAAATTATTGTTAATTTTATTAAATACATAAATTAAAAGTTTACCTCGAGTAGGATTTGAACCTACGACCTGTACTTCGCTAGAGTACCGCGCTAACCAACTGCGCCACCAAGGTTCAAGCCCCAATCGATGCAAATATTGTCTTTATGTATGTAGAACTGATGTAAATTAACAATAATTTTTAACCTAATATTGTATGAGTATTAACCTAGCCTAACCTAAACCGTGCATTTATTAATCTGACCTAATATTGTACGTGTATTGACCCAACCTAAGACGTGAGGCGGGAGTTATGCATAGTGTACGCTTCTTGTTGCCGTAACCAAGCTCTAATACCTTCCCTAGGGGCATGTTTATAAATCTAAACTCCTTTTTTGGTAGAGGTATTTTCTCCTAAGACGGCTGCTAAGTCTGTTTCGGCGACCCCCACTCCAAACTACCCCGAAGATAACCGATTCTATCCGAACATTGACGAGTGCGCCCGCGCACAAGACCCAAGGCCGGGATCATTCTCGTTTCTCTCGGGTTTCGCTCTTTAAAGTGTAATCGTCATCGAGTGAGCATTATTATAATGTATTCTCCTGTTTATGAGCCAACATCAGCGGACATTAGAGATTTTACTGACTTGTTAATAAACTATTACAGCATAACCGTTCAAGGTGATGGAAATCATGACGTGGATGAGATGAATGTATCTCACATCCAAGATGACGGTGATGATTCACAGAAGAGGAAGAAGAGCGATGAGGTAGGGTAGAACGATGAGTCTCAAAACAATGATGATGATAGCGACGAATCACGGTTGAAAAAGAAGATCGATAAAAATGTGTTGAAATAAATGATGTATTGTTGTTTATAATATATTTTTAAACGCTAAGCTTTCCTTCAATTTTGTATGACTAAGTTAAATCAATTTGGTATTTTTGAATTATGGTTGGTTGGCAAAGTGGAAGTTAGACCAATCAGTATTTTTGAACTGTAAACTAGTTTTCGCAAGATGTAAGTTATGATTTGATTGATTGAGATTGATTTGGTTGATTGATTGATTGAGATTGATCTGATTGTTTGATTTGATCGAACGTAATTTGTTTGGGATTGGTTGATTTGATTTGATTCATTGATTTGTTTGAGAAAGAGACGAGGGAGAGATGAACACGATCAACCTCGATTACAAAAAACAGTCATTAGTCTTTACACCACTAGATGACATCACAAACAACCCTAATTAGTCCTAGAAATATACCGCTAGGCGGCGCCGCCGCTATTACAGTAAACATTCCCTAGTTTAAAAATATACCACTAGATGGTGCCACAAACAAAACCCTGATTAGTCCTAGAAATATAAAGCTAGGTGGTGCCACCTTTATTACAGAAAATATGCATTGGTCCATACACAACTATATGACACAAATTAAAATTTCCCAACAAGGGGCCACGACAGAAGGGCGCAGGCCCTAACACAAGTTCCTATATCTGTCTTATAAGTTAGCAATAGGCCCCTTATTAAAATACAAGTTCAAATTTCTCAAAACAAGTAATCAGAATAAATACAAATTCAAATTTCCCGCCAAGGGACCAGGGGCTAAGACCCGAATGCAAGTTACGAAGCCCTGTTTGTCCTATAAGTTAGAATTAGGCCCCCTTATTATAATACAAGTTCAAATTTCCCCTCATAGATGGCTTCACTAACAAATTCAAATTTTTGGTCGATGAGTGAGGGCCTAAGAGTAAGTTGCTAAGCCCTACATCTGTCTTACAAGTTAACATTATACCCCTTATTACAATACAAATTCATATTTCCAGCCATTACTTCACTTTTGTGTTTCGAAAGCATTTTTAAATACTCTTCATCTTCAGAATGAAACTTATTTTCATCTTTTTTTAGATAATATAAATAACTGAATTCACTGCTGCAATGTTTACACGACAATTTCTCAGTGGCACTATCGCCTCTTGTACACACCAAACACTTATTCACAAAAACTATAAAATATAACTGCTAACAAGATAACAACGAGGGATAAATCACCTTTGTATTTGGTTGCATAACCACATTTGAATTCATAACTTGAAGTGTTTTTTAAGATGAAATTGTATTTGTGATTTGTTGCATAAACAGATTGGTCACATTTGGGTTCGTAACTTGAAGAATGTTTCATGATTTTTAAAATTATCTAACACTGCATCACATTTGTACTCATAACTGAGAGTGCATTTTAATATAAATGTTTAAATTACCTTTGTAATGTGTTGCATAATCACATTGGTCATATTTGTATTTGTAACTTAAAGAGTGACTTTTAAGATGAATTTTCAATTTATCTTTCTGTTTCGCTGCAAAATCAGATTGGTTCCACTTGTAATTATAATTTGATATTTTTTAACCCAGATATGCCCATGCAAACTAGGTAAATATTTTTTCTAGAATGTTTGTAAAACATATCTATTTGGGATATATGTAAAACAGTCTTTTTCAAAAAACTCAAAATTTATTTCAAAAATTACAAAAAATTAGACATCCTTAATGTAGGATGTTGGGCATTTAAGTAGCACAAAGATTATAAATTGTTAGGTGGTGTATATTGTATGTGACAGAAGGCTTTTTGGTTTGTTTTTCTTGTGGTATCACAAGATGATCCAAGCGATCGAAACGAATATCTACACCTTTGTTACGTGAGAGATGTCCTTTTGTGTATGTTTGTTTTTTGTTTTGTTGTAAAAGTGTAATGGCAATTCTTGTTCTGAATTTTAATTGGTCCAACTCACCCCTATTTTTCCTGTGTAGGTGCCAGGCTACACCGCTGCGTTACAACCGAGCTAGTAGCGTAGTGGTGACACGACCTGCTTAGCATTCGGGAAGTAATGGGTTCGATTCTCGTTACCGTCTACATTGTATGAGATTTTTTCAGGGGGTTTTCCTCATATACATGTAGCGGCATGGTCACTGCGTATATGCACACCATGTGCGGCTACTTAGGCGAATGCTGGGCTAGTATTTTCCCCCTCAGAACCCCAACTCTGTTCTTTCTGATCCTATCCTGACCACACCCATCCTTAATCCCACCATGCATATATACGTAATCTATGTATGTATGGTGGGAATCCATGATTCTGGCTGAAGGAGCTTGGAAAGCTCGAGCAGCCACCCTCCCCCTTGGGGAGGGAATGAAATATGTGACTTTTTCCTTTTTTCCGGCTGCATTACCTAGAATTCAAAAAGTTACTAAAACTAATACAATAACATGGTTTTACAATTTTTTTCTCTCTTGACAGGAGGGCTTACCCCTGCTGTATTTCGAACACAAAGTTACAAATGTACAATGTTGTTGTCTTGCCACTTTACAACGATTATGTTTTTGTTAACAAGTTTTTTGTTGTCGCAACTTCCTTGTGGTTGCTTTTTATCTCTTAGAGAATTATTGGGAATTCGGTTGGTTTTCCCGTATTGTTCGGGTTCTTTTCAAATTTTTATCAGAAAGGAATACGAGTAAAGGTATCGTTGAAAACTAATTGTCAAAGAATAAGTGGAGTTGTTTGTCAGGCCACTTATTTTTCAAAATGTCTAAGTATTCTAGAACCACAGAAGGTCCTATTCCAAGTTCAGTGTATTGTGTGTGTATATTGGTAGAGGCTCCCTTATATGCCTTGTCAACGGAATGCATTTCTTCACAGATACTATATTCCATAAACTTTTTACTGAGATAATCGGATAATGGTGTAACTTTCGGAAATTTGTGTGTCGAGATGGCTAGTGTAGTATTGTCAGCAACATGGAAATGCTGAGACAGAATGAATCCAAACTTATTTCTTAATATAGCTTCAGCTACCAAATTATTATGAGTGTCGCTTTCGTTTTCCCAAAACATACACCTTCTCGGCAGGTGACCATATCCACTTAGTAACAAAACACTGATAAATGCTTTTAGTTCAAACTTCTGTATCGTAGTGACATTACTCTTCTGTTGAATATAATAGTTAGATTCTGTTCTAATCAACTCCAAAAGTTCATCATCAAAAAATAATGAAAACAAATATAAACTGCACAACTTTGAGTCAGTCACTTTCTGACACTGTTCAATCATCCAATTACTCGTCCCAAGTCGTAATAACTGATTTTATGCGGCAGCATTCTACTAGTATGCAGGTTTCAACTTTAATATAGCAGTCCTGCATATTGGATGTTGGGTATATCTGGGTTAAGATGAATTTTTAAATTATATTGCCTATATCTCACATTGGTCGCATTAGAACTCAAAACTTGAAGAACATTTTTAGAGATGATTTATAAATTATCTTTTGCGATTTGTTGCGTAATCACATTTATATTCATAACTGGAAGAGTGTTTATTGAAATGAACCTCCAAATCATGTTACCAATGTGTTGCATAAAAGAATGTTTTTTGCGGTGAGTTTTTAAACTATATTTGTGATATGTTGAATAAACACATTGGTCACATTTATATTCATAACTTGAAGACTGTTCTTTAAGACAAATTTAAAAATTTTTTTTCAATGTGTTGCATAATCATAGTGACCACATTTGTATTCATATCTGGAAGTGTTGTATAAAATGAATTGTAAAATTACGTTTTCGATTTGTTGCATAAGGACATTGGTCACATTTGTAATCGTAACTTGAAGAGTGCTTTTTAAGATGAAAGTTCAGTTGACGTTTGTGTTTTGCTGCGTAATCACATTGGTTACATTTGTAATCATAAATTGAAGAGTGCTTTTTAAGATGAATTTTTAAATTATATTTCTTATATGTCAAATAATCACATTGGTCGCATTTGAACTTATAACTTGCAGAATGTTTTTTAAGATGAATTTTTAAACTATCTTCGTGATTTGTTGCATAATCACATTGGTAACATTTGTAGTCATAACTTGAAGAGTGTTTTTTAAGATGAATTTTCAAACAACCTTTGTAATTTGTTGCATAATCACATTGGTTACATTTGTAATCATAACTTGAAGAATGTTTTTTAAGATGACTTTTTAAACTATCTTTGCGATTTGTTGCATAATCACATTGCTTGCATTTGTATTCGTAACTTGAAGAGTGATTTTTAAGATGAAATTTCAATTGACGTTGGTGTTTTGCTGCATAATCACATTCGTTACATTTATAATCATAATTTGAAGAATGTTTTTTAAAATGAACTTTTAAACTATGTGTGCGATTTGTTGCATAATCACATTGGTCGCACTTGTATTCATAACTTAAAGAGTGATTTTTAAGATGAATTTTTAAATTATATTCCTTATGTGTCACATAAGCACATTGGGCGCATTTAAACTCAAAATTTGAAGAGTGTTTTTTGAGATGAATTGTTAACTGAGCTTTGTGATATGTTTCATAATCACATTGGGCACATTTGAATTTATAATTTGAAGAATGATGTTTAAGATGATTTTTTAAATAACTTTTCCAATTTGTTATATAATCGCATTGGTCACATTTATATTTAAAATTTGAAGTGCGTTTTAAAGCGTCATGATTTAAATTTTGCTGCACTGCTGTTGAACTATTAAATTGGTTATTTTCACACTGTACATTTGTGACGAGTTCAACACTACTTTTCTTTATAAGTTTTACTTCACTTGAGCTAACATCATTGAGAACAGAGTTGTCTTTGTTCTTAACATTCACATCTGTAGAAATGATGTCAAGTTTTGTACTAGTAGAGCCGCAATCAATTTCTTGTTTTATTAAATCACTATTTACAACAAGATGTTGGGTTAGAAGTAAATCTATTCCTTCTTCCTCTTTAGTTTCTACTTTAATAAGTTTCATGTCAATCTCGGACATTTCGAAGAATGTGTGTTGCTTAATCAAAAATTTATAATGTTAAACTTAGAGCAACTCAAAGTTGCACAATAGACTATCGAGATATGGGCTTAGAAAATGAATCTTTTCGAATAAAGGCATCATATACATATGTATATGAAAGGCATGTGATTTTGCAATTTAACGTGGTACTATTGCCAACATTATTTGAGACAATGATAATTTTAGACACAAAACTTACTAAAGATAGAGTACGTTCAAAAATTACAATCAGAGTTACAGTGCCACCAACCAAACTCTGTAAGGTAGGCACAGTTACTAATTTGAATGGCTGCGACCGCACAGAAAAACGTGCCAAGTTTGAATTTATGCAACCCGCCGTTATGACGTATCTTCATCTCTTTCTAACCAAAAGAATGTAATGGCGCTTACCATGTTATTGATATTAAAATCGGTTTATATCAAATAATAATTTTTTTTTAATTTTTATTGATACTATACACATAGTATTCCCTTAATTAATTAATTTAGACATTAACGATTTTTAAAAATAATTAATTTTGCCATTTTTTTCTGACGCTGGCCTCCTTGCCATGCATATCAAAATTTCGAAGTCTTGCATGGTGATTCAACCGATATTTAATAAAACATGATGCAATATTCCGGATTAATTGAATTTGGTGCAAGTCTTCGAAAATAAAATCTTCAGTTGGTGGGTGTTGAAGAACAAATAATTTTAAATTACGTGTAAAATGATTCATTGTTCTGTTAATTAACAATTTTTTTATGTATACGTCACTTGTAAATAATTTATTCCCCATAGAATATTTAAATTGTTTTTCAACATATAACAATCTCTGAGGCATAAATCAAACCTCCACGACTAACGTTAGTGGCTGTAAGACGAGTGTTTACTATGCGTTAAAACATTAAGACAGTGAGAGCATGTCAGTTTTGCCATTAAAGTTCGCACAATACAGTATATCACCATGATTTTTTGTTTATTTTGAAATATTATGACAGTAACTTTCATTTACTTCACCACACGTGCACTATCCGAATTATATTAAACGCTCTTTATACTCATTTACCTGTAAGATACGCAAGTAAAACTTAAACTGAAAATCGAACACCTGACACCGTTCACTACGTGCTATGTGCGTGAAAAAGATAGAAATACGTCAATGTATTGCTATTTCTGTTGCTTGCCCCTGACATGAACTTCGGTTCTGTTTATAACCGTCGGGGCATTCTAGTTAGTATAGAGTCCACTGGGTAGGCGTTGAGTGGAGCAGTGCAAACAGGACAGCTGCGAGTATAGTGACATCTGTTTTTCGGTGGTGAAGTGAAGTTAAACACCGGAAGCATGATTTCTAAACGTATCTGCGGCACATGATCAAACTGGGCGTGGTTACCTGCTTGGGTGGGCGCGTGCACGTGTGTGTGGGTGGGCAGGTAGGTGCGTGTGTGGGTGTGAGTGGGTGTGTGTGTGTAGATGTGGGTGTGTGTGAGTGCGTGCGTGAGCGCGTGCGTGCGTGCGTGGGTATGTGTTTAATTTTGATCATATCTTTTAGTGTTTTTAGTAATTGTTCAATTTTTGTTTTTCAACAAAATGATAAATTTGGGCTACTATATTCGGCAGCCCCTTCATAAATTTGATCAAAGAACACACATAACGGCAAATTTGCATAAAATTTATTTAACACCAACAACATTTAATTAAACTAACTAAGCTAACCTAACTAATCTAACCTAACTGATCTAACCTAACTAAGTTAACTGATTCAGTGACTAGTAGAAGGCATATCAATACTTTGCCGATACAGTACAGCAGCAGCTTTTAAAAACTGCACGAAACGGTCTTTTCCCGTTCCACATGAATTGAATTAGGTGAACACTGAGGTCTAAATGTCCACCGCCACCACCACGATGCAAAACGCATTTTCCTGCACGCAAATTCGATGGTATTAGTATGTACACCATCCCCTCGACGAATTCATACTGTATCTTGAAATTTATGCAGGTGCTGCCGACTATAGTACACCCGATAAGTTGTGAACTTTGTGACAAAAACTTTATTTAAAAAAAATATGTATGTCCATATGCGAAATGTACGTAAGTTGCAATGTATAGGTAAAACCGGAAAATTACGTTGTTTGTTATGTGACATTTACAACAAAAAATATTCCGATTTACGGGACCACTATATTGCAATACATAACAAAGAAATATTTATGGAATCCAAAACATTCTCTTCATTAATCGGTAATAGAACACTAACATACACTTATATTTCATAATTGTATTTTTTTACAGATATTTTCTCATGGAAGAATGAAAAAGAAAAAGAGATGAAGTGCTCTTATAATCAAAAAGACTGGAATTAAAAAACTCAAAAGGAACAAAAAATATATTATGTCTGTTATCGATTAGGTTTGAACAAGAAGGTAGCTTCAAATAAATGTAGAAAAAGTGAAGACTTTGTTAAAATGCGATCCTGCTGCCCATGAACATTTAAAATAGTACAGAAGAATGGTACATTTGAAGCTACTTTATTCACGTTACACATTGGGCATGAATGTTCATTAAAACATTTAAATCCTTCTAAGCTAGAAAGGGCGAAGATAAGTAAATTGTTATAGCTAACAGTATTACAATAATAATAAGTCATAGTTGCTAATTTAAAACAAATACAAGGTGGAATTTAATAGGATTAAAACCATAGTTGGGAAATAATGACTAAAAAAGTAACCTCAATCTGTCCCATGCGAATGCAGCAGAGCATACATAGAAGAGAGCAGTAGACCACTCAAAGTAAGAACTCCGGAGTGTAAGAACAACATCCGCAAAGGACCAGAAATCACCGAACATGTCTAGAACGAAAACAAGCGCAATACACCGGCGCAACCACGACAAAGCTTAATACATACAAGGTGTCCGCGGGGAACTACGAAGAATTTGTATACGTATTCTTTGAACAATTTTAAGCAAAAACGATTATGTCCAATTTTTCCCAATTCCTAACCCCTAAGGAGATATGGGCGGTTGAAGAAAAATGTGAAAGTAAGTAAAGAGAACACTCTTAACAGCTGCTTAAGTTTTAAAATTATTGTAAAACAAAACTTTTAATAACAATCTTCATTAACAAATTAACAAGAACACAATATAGCACAAAAATGCACATAAAATAACGAGGTGACAAACAAAAATGATTACACCAACCTCCACACATAATACCACACGCATTCGCAGCTCTGTAACCATTTTTGTTTGTCAACTCGTTATTTTATGCATTGTGCTATTTTGTTCTTTATTAGATGAAATTGTATTAAAAGTTTTATTTTATGATAATTTTAAGACTTAAGCAGCTGTTAAATATCTCTTACTTACTATATTTTTCTTCAACCGCATATCTCTTAGTTAAAAATTAATAAATCATTTTGTTAAATTGTTCAATGAATATGTACGATATCGTAGTTCTACACCTATATGTGATGAATTGCGCTAAATTTAATTATATTAATCTTTAAATCAGTATATGTTTAATCTTAAATCAATTTCTGTTTGGGGATAGAGTTCAATTTTTGAAACTTCGTATATAATATGCTCCGATATTTGTGGTGATAGGGTTCTATATTTGTAATTAAATTGGCAAATCAAATAAAAAATATTTAATTTTATATTATTATTAAAATTTAACTGTTTTTGTGAAATCATAAGAAATTTTTATTTCACTCATGGAAATATTCGTTAATACTTAAATTGTAATTTGTAATTAATAGTTTCAATGTGAAACAGACTTCGTTGGAATTTGCACAAATTACGAATGCGTTTCGTCCTTGCTAACTTAAATAAATGCAGCCTGTCAAAAATTTCACCAAACGATCTAAAATTAGTGAATACAATTTTGATTTTCTTCAAAGTAAAATTATTATTTTTATAATTACACCTGTTTATTGACTTTTCAGGTATTGATACATGTTTTCGCACAAACATTTATATACAATCAAACAAAAAAACATAAATACAGGACATCAAAAGAATAATCAATGCAATGTTGGGTTATGATCGAAAAATTTAACTCAGATATGTTGTTGCAATTTCCAAAGAATGGTCACACTAGGCTTGTTCCATATTAACATTGGACGTAAACTTCTTTCCATGTATCGATGATACTACCTTGCTGTTGAAAATGGTGCTGCTTAATTTCCATAACTTCATCCAAATCCACTAACTTGTGATAAATCTTCCTCGTGGTAAATACGATGCACTTTGGTAATATACTCATTTACTTTCAGACAAGCACTTTTATTTTATTTGTATATTTAAATTTTAGATGCCGATATGAAGTTAAATTTAATTTATAACCTACATCACTTCGAAAAAATAAACATCATATCCAAAATAACTGAAGGATTTTATTGACATAAAAAAAAATGCACATCAACCGATGTTTGAGCAAGATTTCAGAATGAAACAATTACAATATCATCGACAATTATAATCGGTAACCTTACTTTTAAATTTTGTTATTGGCTAACATAATTGTTTTTGAGATCTCAACTCTACGATAATGTTAACGAAAATTTTAACTTTCATGTTAACAAATGCACTACTAACACTATGACCTGTTACTCACCAAAAATTACAAAAGCAAGAGAGCAAGAAATCAGGAGCTTTATACGTTTCTCATGGATACCAAAGTTTTCATTTTTTTTCTACAATACATACAAAAGATCCTAGCATCTGATTGGTCTAAAAAATGTTAAATTAACTAAAACATAAATTATGCCATAACATTTTCAAATCAATTCGGATTTGCTTTTTAAATACATTTTTGAAATCAGGGCAATTTTCTGCATAAAAAGACACCTCACATGCCATACTTTGCCTCAAGAATTTACAGTTTGACAAACTAATACCTAAATTTACTAATATCTAACAAATTTTATATTTTACATCTAAACTAATTACATACTCAGCTTTTACATAAAAACGGTATAAGAATACACCCATTTCAACCCATTTTACCTAGTTTTAACAAAATTTCTACTTTCATATCTTAATTTTAGGTAGTTAACCTAACTGTTCTAAATTTATGTTTGGATTACATATTTAATGTTAATTTCTTCGTGAAAACAAGGGAAACCTATTATTATATGCTTTTATAATTTATTCTGAACTTATCTTATCCTGTAAAAACTATAAATTTGTAAAATTCTTAAATATAGTACTTAACCTAACTTTATAAAATTTTATTTTAGCTTCCGTTATAAACGTTTATATCACTTGAAGTGTTCTAATATGTTCTTATATATGTCTCTAACACAATCACTGTATTTTTGTACTCCATAGTTCATAATTTTGTCTTTTCACACTTCCCTATTGTTAACATATTTTGTAAGTTTTTGTACACAAATTGTAATTATATATTTAATAACACTTTGCACAAGTGTTGTTCATGTACTGAGCTATGTTTCTAAGGCACTACCACTTCTTATGCGCTTTTTAAACACTTTGTCTGTGATTTACCAACATACTGTGTTCGTACCATAACCCTTTTTATAGTTCGCAGATTTTATGCATTGTACCTATCACTATACATGTTCTACACATTAGAATGATCGTACTCCATGTAATCAATATCTGTCACATGTTTAAATTGCTTAAATAAACTGATTTAAATGTGAAATTACTTATATAACTTAAACGAAACTAAACGTACACACTAATATGTATCGTGTTGACCTTTCTAACATGCTACTGTTATAGCTCATTGCTTTTATGAATATAACAACCTTGTGCTGTTACGGTAAAAATGCTCACTAGGACAAGGTGACAGATAAACGTGGTTTTTGCACGGCTAGCTCGGCGTGCGGTTGAGGGTCTATCGGGAAAAGCAGTTTCGTCTCCGTAGGATACGCTATCTACCAAGGTCGAAATCGTGAAAATGTCGCAATAGGTTCCGGTAGGCGCCAGGATATTCCAAACGAACACACCAGGGTGTTTTAAAACGCGAAATAAGCGACGGTACGTAGTGGTGCGAATACCCAACTTACCGCACTTACCAAATCGTAACGCTCGTAGATCCAGGTGTCCGCAATGCTGCTTCACCTGAAAGGCTTCAAAATCTGCACCTTAATATGATTAACTGACCACCGTGCAGCAATATTCAAATTCAATACTCAATACAATTCTCTAAGGTTCCCTCTACGTTAAATTACTAATCTCCCTTGAACGAATCAAAATAACACATACCAAACTGACTTCAATTGGGTTACAACGCTTTTCTAAACTGGTAAATTACGTTATGTTAACTTAATCTTGTAACAAAACAAAAACAAAACTGCAAACTTCTCGCATTAGAACTCGGCGATGCTTCCTGTTTGAGCAATATATCATCACCTTTTGTCAAGGCTTAATATTAAAATAATTACTCCAAAATAGTAACTAAGATAAACATCTATTAACTCAAAATAAAATAATTAAAATTTAAACAGCATGTCAATTTGGATAAAATGGTAATCGTCTATTCTTAACTTTTTACCTCATTGAATTCTGGCCATTAGCAAAACTATCTTAAGCTATATAGTATTCAAAGAAATTCTATAAACTTGAATTACGTCCGTACGCAAATCTTACATAATCAATGATGGTAAGATTTTATGCATAAAATATTAATGGTATCAAAAACACCTTAAATAGCTTCTAAATAGACAAAAGAAACTGACCGTGAACGTTAACAAAATGATACCATAAAATCAACAATAATTACTTCCAACAGGTTCCTTCGTTAACACACATTGCATAAAACATTCCACATAAAACACACCCAAATTTTATTCTCATAGGTCGTAAGACCAACAAACAATATAAATTGAATTACCTAGTTCACACAGGCAAATAGGAGATGGTCCTTGCTCCACGAAAGCGTCGTGTAAGGCTCGAGCGGGCCCACGGTCTTCGGTGTTACTCCTTGATGACGGCAATATCAACTCGCATTAGATCGCAACCGCGTATTCAACTTGATTTTAAATTAATTTACAATAATGTCTCGTAACTTATTGAAGCAACAGTAACTAGATTAAATCACTTTAATAATTTCTTTTAACTCAAAGATGTTAAGGTTCGACAAAAAAAAACACTCAGCAAATCGTTTTACACAGCTTAAATTAGTCAGTTTAATTACAAACAGAACAATCTTAATCAGTACGTTTGGTTGGGGTGTTCGTTTACTACGTTCACTTAACTTTTAGGAAAGGGATTTTCTAATTATATCTCGTTAATCACGAAACTCAATAGTCCTTGGGTTCGCACTACAAAAAACACAAACCCAGATTTCTATCATAAACGCACTCGAAGATTCCGTTAATCTTGCAAGTCTTCAACGCTATTTAAATAAATTTCACTAGGAGCTCGCACAATGATGAAACCCCAAATTCCGCTAGTTCGAACGACTTTCCACACACACGACTCCACGCGTCAGAAACTTAGCGAAAAGTCCTCTTCCTTTCAAACTCACCTTTTCGCCATATTCAAAAAACGTTTCCCTCCATACAAATTCAATTAAACAAACCAAACAACCATTTGAACTTTAAAACCCCCCTAAATGTACGATGGTACCTCGACTGAAGGCGAAGGAACTGCTACGTCTGCATTTCCCTTCGACACGACACAGATATGTTATTGCAAAGGTACAACCAATCGGCCACCCATAGTACTTATATGTATGAAAACCATCATTCCGACTCTCAAATTGGTCCTATGCACGGATGCGACAGTACGGCACCAACGCGATAACAACACTTCTTTGTAATGAAACTATGTAACAAAATCAAACGAATTTATCTTAATAAAATCCCAAAAACTTCACTGACTTTTATTAATGAAATTACGTAACTACACCAAAAAAAAATACGTAACTCCTATCATCAACGAGTAAAGATAATGCACAATTGCACATTCCTAAGATTCCTTTACATACAGCGTGACCTATGCAAGCAAAATATTCATTATCTACAGTAAGCTCTTAAACGAAAATTGAAAGAAAAGATTCGGAATCTAACTAAATAAATAAAAATAAAAAAAATTACCCAATACGTATACAGGGTGTTCAAAATACCCTGACAGTACAAACCCCACAAAGCCTGTTTTGTTGCATTAAAACCATATTTTTTATACTCGTATACTATTTTTTTCTCATAACGAACTGTATACTTCTTCAATTTTATTTAAACTTGCATGCTATATAGAATTTAAGTTGGATAAAACTCTAGCCCCTTTATTATTTCTATTTCTAGCCATCGCTATATATATATATATATATATATATATATATATACATATTTAACTGATATAAATTTAATTATGATACCTAACTATACTTATACTATATTGAATTTACTTGTAATGCCTAACTAGCTTAACAGTCGCATATTAAGACTCTTCACAGGGGATAGGGATCAAATTTAGAAGGTACTTTAAAACTATATGAGCAATTAAATTATTAGCTTGTCGCTTTATATTGTAAATTTTGAATTTTATATTTATTTCAGAGAATTGAACATGGTCCTTCGAGCCACCAACATCGGCAGCCAGTAAAATTAGTCATGGTCCTTCGAGCCAACAACATCGGCAGCCAGTAAAATTAGTCATGGTCCTTCGAGCCAACAACATCGGCAACCAGTAAATTAATTACTATTGAAGACATCAACACCACCAGCCACATTCAATTCACCACCACCACCGCCAAAAGAAGTTACAGCAGCAAGTCTACCTCTGTAAACTATAAGGATTTACGCCCCTTATAGGAAAGAAGAAACATAACGACAGTGGGTAAGAAAATCAAGCTTTATAAATAAGAAACAACACAAGACTCAAAGCGAAAATGGAGAAGATAAACAAATTGGCCAACACCCAAAATGAAATTGGCAAGGCTATGGAGAAGATGTTTACAAATATGAAGAAAGATGCGGCGGCACGGAAGAACAAGGTGTACATTAATGAACGTAGCAAGGCATTGGAAACATGGTGGGAAGAAGCGAACAGCACACATATGAAATATCAAACTGCGGATAGACGATCATGACTACCACACGTCAGAATACTTTGAAAAATTGGGTAAACTATATAATCACATTAAGAACTATCTGGCAGAGCTGGAAAAAAGCTAACAACCACCTCGCAAGAAGACTGGGGTCGACAAAGAACAAGAACAGCGATTGAAACGACAAGAGATCAAGATACAACAACTAGGTGCTCTATTACAACAAGTAGAAGAAAGATTGAAGAAAGAAAACACGGTCCAACTTAAGTTATGGCAAGACAAGATTCAGCGCCAATGGACTGCAATTGAAGAACTGCACGAACACATCGAGGTACATGAAACAGAACATCAGGACAACTATTTTTCAAACAACGAGTTCGAGAAAACCGAACAATGGTGTGACCAAATTAGCATCGAACTCGGAAACAAAATACAAATGGTTGGAGATAAGGCATGCAGCATCAAGATGCCAGAAATAAAGCTACCTATGTTCAGCGGTGGCTATGAAAATTGGATGACATTCCAAGACTTGTTTGAAAAATAATACACTCCAACAAAACGGTGACAACAATAGAAAAATGCAGTACCTTAAAAGCAACGTCACAGGAGAAGCATCAAAACTAATCCAACACCTTCAAATAGCAGAATGCAATTACAAAACAGCATGGGAAATTCTCGAGAGCAGATACAACAACAAACGGTTAATGGTAAAACTTAATAGACAAAATTCTAGACTTTCCCACCATCCAAGAGCAAGATGCAGGTGCAATAAGGCGTCTGCATGACACCACTTATGAGTGTCTGGAAGCAATAAAGAACCTAGGAGTAGAAACAGCCTCCTGGGGTCCTCTTATTGTCACATAGTAGCAAGAAAATGGGACGCAGAGACAAACAAACTTTTCGAACAATCGCTGAAAGCACCAAATGAAATACCACTAATGGAGGAAGTAATGGAATTCCTCAAACTAAGATTCCAGTCAATGGAAGCAATGTCCAGGCAAGAAAATCACACCATACCACCACACGAGGACAGCCCCAATGGAACCCCCAGTGGCAGAATAAACGGCAAGCATGCGTACTGCAACCAAAATCACAAGTTGGTGACTGCATCAAATTCAAAGGGTTATCAACACAAGCCAGGATCACATTCGTGAGAGAAAAACGTCTATGTTTCAATTGCATGGACCACAGTTCCAACATCAGATGCCACGCAATACGGAGGTGCACAACGTGTCAGTACCCGCACCACACATTACTGCACCAGGAATACAAAAACCTGCAACACACCAGCAAACAAAATCGGCAGCGCACGCTTCAACCAAAGAAAGAAACAAGCAGCCCGAAAATAGAAAAAGAAGTTTTATTAGCAACAGCAATTATCAGAATAAAGGACATCTTCGGTGAATTTCACATGTTACGAGTATTAATCGACCCAGGGTCACAGGCATCATTCATTACAGAAGATCGCACAACTATTAAAACTACCAAGGAAAACAGTACACGCCGAGATCAGCGGTTTAGGAGGTCTACACCAACCAAGGCAACCTCAAAATAAATATCCAACTAAAACCTTTACATCCAAGTACCTTCTCACTAACCACAGAAGTTATAGTGCTAAACAAGATCACGGAGAATCTTCCCATGAAGCAATTCAAGTTCGACAACAGCCAGTGGACAAACCAAATATTGGCAGATCCCACACTCGATAAACCGGGGCCAATAGATGTGCTTCTGGGAGCTGAAGATTACGCAAAGTAATACTAGACGGGGTAAAAAGAACAGGCGACGTATTAGGTCAGAACTCAGAATTAGGATGGATTTTGTCAGGGCAGATCTACAATCCTAAAAAAGAAGAAGTGACGATAGTTAGTATGGTTTCAAGGGAAGAAGAAATGCACTTTTGGGAACTCGAGGAAATTCCAAGGGCAGTGAAAATGTCCCAACAAGATGAAGATGTGAAGAACATTACCAACAAACCACGGTGAGGAACCCGGATGGAACTTACACAGTAAAAATACCATTCAAAAAAGATCCAGACACGTTGGAAAACTCAAGACCATTGGCAGTCGCAAGATTACTACAGCTAGAGAAGAAATTTTTAAAAGACAACAAGTTGAAGACGGGTTACAAAAATTCATGGACGAATACCTCCAACTAGGGCACATGAAACCAGCCACCAACCCAAATGAAGACAGGGTGTACATACCACATCAGGCAGTTGTGAAAGAATCTAATACAACGACCAAGCTGCGGGTAGTATTTGACGCATCATCTAAGGACTCCAACGGGAAGAGTTTAAACGAGATGATGCACGTAGCCAAGATTACAACAGGATCTATGGGACCTCTTAGTAAGATGGAGAAAACATCGCTACGTGCTCATGGCTGACGTAGAGAAGATGTACCGTCAAATCAAACTTGACAAAGAAGATTACAAATACCACACTATCCTGTGGAGAACCACCAAGGAACCAATCAAAAGTACCAACTTACAACCGTGACATATGGAACAAGCTTCACCTTACCTAGCGGTAAGGACATTACAACAACTAGCCCAAGATGAAGAAAACAATTACCCGCAAGCATCAGCAGTAACACTGAAAGATTATCACGTGGACGACCTGTTAACTGGAACCACCACAATAGAAGACGCAAAAACGTTACAGGAAGAATTAATCACATTATCAGCGAAAGGAGGATTTACGTTAAGAAAATGGGCAGGAAACCACAAAGAATTATGGAAAGAAGAAAAGAAACGTCGGAACCACTGGATATCAACCAAGACGAGTCAAGAAAATCCTAGGAGTGAGATGGCTACCAGATCAAGACAGCTTTCAATTCAAGGTAGCAGTCAACAACAAAGCATTAACAAAAGAAGCATACTATCAGAAACAGCAAAAATCTTCGACCCGCTAGGGTGGGTCAGTCCAATAACCATAACAGCCAAACTAATAATACAAGAATTATGGATAAGCGCAATTAAATGGGATCAGCAAGTGCCGGACAACATAGCAGCAAAATGGGTGAAGTTCCGGGACGAATTAAAAGCTATAGAGAGAATCTAAGTACAAGATGGACACTAGTGCAGAAAATGAAGGCGGACTTTTGGAAAATTTGGGCAAGGAAGAACAAAAACAATACGTACTACAAATAGCATTGGACTCTTAACAATGTTAACAGTTGCAAGAGAAGTTTACAATGGAACAGTTTACGCCATGCCAACCACCTCGTCGCGGCAGAATGTTCAATCTGCGAATGAACATGAACTTCGGGCCTCAGGATGTTTAATCTTCCAGATTAAACAGGGTATTTTAATAATGTTAATAATTTTGTAATTTTATATTTAGTAATAATAGAATTGACAATTAAAATGTGTAAAACGAATAGCAAGCAAAACTGTATATGAGCAGGTTAATTATTGCGACAAATTGTGCTGATACAAAAGTGTGTAAGGTTGAAATTACACATATACGATATGCATTATAACTAGTAAGCACAAAAGGCGCTTAAAAGAATAAAAACATGACCTACTAACTAGGTCAAATAATAAAACACGTCATGTAAAAACATTGTATATAAAGTGTAAATATTATCGAATAAATCAGTTCTTGAATGAATCTCATCTTTATTCAATTACTCAACAGGGTTGTGAGGAATAGTCTACAATTGGTACGAGTGACGGCGTACCCTCACATTAAACCCCAACTAATCAATCTCTCTAATCAGAGAATTGATCAGGTAATGTGATTAATTTACATTGAGTTGTTGCCAATTTATTTTTTATTATTTTCAATTCATTCGAAGTTATTGAAATATAATTTTTAAATTGCATCGCGATATATGTGCAACTCCCTGTACACAAAAAATCTTCAAATGTATAATATCTGAGCATGCGCTATAGGTACGCATTCATATGACCTTTCAATGAATGTACAATGAAACCACACCATGTACACGTAAGTATAATTATGCTTGAATTTAGCAAATACTATAATAACCATTTATTTTTAGATCAATTAATGTTCCCTTTGGACATGAATACAAGTTGTCGCACATCATGTTGATTACAAAATATGGACATCATTAACACACAAATAAAAATATCAATGTCAACAATTACTTAAATAAAATTGGTACACTCACTTAAAATGGCCTCTTTCTTCTTTACGATGCTGGAGTTGACCGTTGAAAACAGCTCCTTTGATATCCAAATCTGCGTTTGTGATAATGCTTATTCCTTTAGGTAAGTTTCACTAATATTTCTTTTTATATGATGATTCTCTATTTTCAGGATCATCACACTTTATTAATTTTTGTTTCAAAATAATTTTTGAAATGCACTATTAGTTTGGAGGTTATTTAAATTAAACACGTGTCCAATAATAAAATTATAATAATAGAAAAAATGAAAAACAACTAACAAAATACATATCAACAGAAAACAAAACTTAAACAATATCGAATCTCCGGAAAATATTTACTCGTAGCTGTCGATAACAACCGAATTTATTTAAAGGTAAACTAACCTTACCTTAATTTAACGAAAAATGACTATCACTTGTTTTAAACTGCCGATACTAAAACCGCACTTAACTTTTATTGAAGTGACGTTATTTTATTTAAAATATTTACGAGCAAAAAATTTGGCAACATCTTGTGTATGCAAGGTGTTGGAACAGAGAAAACACAGAGAGCTCCTAATCCTCCAGCACTTCTATTTATATGCCCTGACTGGAAACCAACTTCATCTTTCGTTATCAACAACTATTTCAAATATTTTCTTAATTCTGATTGGCTAACAATTTTCTTAATTTTAAATTTTACTTCAAAAGTTTATAACTCTTGAACCCCTTAATCTATCTTAAAACTAACAACATTTTTGAAATCTGGATAAATTTTCGAATAAAATAAGTCCTTACACGAACTACTTGCTCCAATTATTAAACATGTTAATTTTTACATTGATTTCTTGATTATATACTAATTTTATGCACTTTTCAGGCCTGGAATTGATTTCCACATGAATATGGGATGCTACTACATGTAAATACACATCCTTTAAATGCCTACGGCCAATTTGAAAGGAAAATTATCTGAAATTTCCATATACCCTTAAAAACTAAATTTGGTAAAATTGTCACTAATATAGTGATTTGTGACTCGAACTTGAGGCTAGTTTATTATATTTACCTCTTATAATTTAATTATGCCAATTTGTCCCATTCTATAACAATTTTATATAATTTTTATGCGAACTGACATAACCTTAAATCAATACAGTAATTCTTAAATGTTAAATTTTACATTCTTAGGCACTTTAAATGTTTGTGAAAGTGTATATCCTTATTGTTCATGTCTTATATTAATTTATTTTCACTCTTTTGGAAGTTTATAAGTTCTTATAAGACTTGTATAGAATTGTTAAATATCACTAATTTAAGTCTGTAATTGTTGATTATTCACAATAACTCCAGAACTGTTGGACCATCCATGTCTCATTGTTAATAACAAATGTATTTATTCTGTTTTTCTTTAGTTTTAGCACTTATTTTACGTTTTTGCACTAACACGAACGTTTTCACATATCTTGTCTGCGTACACTGTAGTTGTGACATTGATATCTGCCTAATCCTAGTTTTAACATCACGTTTGTTATCTACAGCCTGCAATTCATGTCTTTTGGGAAAATTATACTTAAATAAACCTACTAACTAATAAGGAAATTGATTTATTGCATTACGACACCTAACATACCCTATACTCACGTGTAATATGTTGTCGTTTATCGTTATATTAACATATTATTATGAATTATATAATTTAGGTCCACCTCAATGTTAATTAACCACCCCTACCTAATATTTCAAATCAAAATGTACCTTTTGTACTAAATAATGAAATTTCTTACTATGTGAATTACTTAACTATGTACCATGTAATTTCTAATCACCTCAATATATATATATATATATATATATATATATATATATATATATATATATATATATCTGCCATAATGCTTTCTCATATATGTAAATAAATACCTGAATTTGAGTCATATCGGTTTTTAAACACGATAATTCCCCATTTTTGATCCGCCATTCTGAATTTTTTAATTTTGACAAATCATTTATTCTTAGGATCTTAAAACCCCAATGCTCGACTTAAAAAAATCGGTTGATAAATTAAAAAATGCACAATTTTGCACCCTAAAACCAGTGCGCCGCTGGTTATATATTTTTTATTTTGAAATTATATAAAAAAGTTTTAATTTGTTATTTTAATGAAGTAACTTTTACGGCAAAGAATTTTTGTACCAAATTTCATATCGATAGCTTTAATGATACAAAAGATATCCCACGCGCGAGTACGTACGCACGCACATACACACACACACACACACACGCACGCACACAGACTCTAAATTTTTTTTCTAAAAATGGCTTTTTTGTCGATAACTGTAATGATTCAAAGATATCGCGTACACTCACACACAGACACAATCAGACACGAAATTGTTTTTCCTAAAAATATGGTTTTCGTCTTGTTTAGGCCACAAAACCTCGAGATATGTAAAAAAGGTGTTTGAAAATGAAAACTGATTACATAGCTTTCTCTTTATCCGTACGTATATGAAAAGATATATATATATATATATATATATATATATATATATATATATATATATATATATATATATATATAGTGTATCCATCTCGATCCTAAACTTCGTTACGACCATTATTTTCTTGTCCTGGAAGTAGTGTTCGGGTTTCCGTTATCTGGTACAATTTTTGTAATAATATCTCAAATGTGTGGGGCGACATTCTGAAATGTCGTTTAAATTGATAAATCGAACATTATTTCTTTCCCAAACTCGGAAAGACATAACATAAGCATATTGTTGCTCATGGTATTTCATGATAATAAACAACTAGTCACGCAATAAATAATGAATGAGACATTTAATTTCTCTATCTTCGATACGACTTAAAAATTTTTCGCCTAACCTATTTTTGTCTTTAAAAGAAACTGTCAAACATTTGAAAAGTTAATTTTTCTCATTCGGTTTTAACATTTAAATCTAAATGATTTGCGGTCACCGAAATCTGCTCGCTCTGCTACCTGGGGTATTTATCGAACCTAACTAATTTCAAATTGTTACATAAGTACAAAGCAGTATTAAAAAAAATTACTTAGCAAAATTGTACATATAATTGTGATTCTTTCCAGAATTTAGTAGAATCTTAGTTGACATCAGAAATAGCTTAAACAACGGATTCATCTTTTAAGCAGACAAGATTTGAGGAATATTGAAAAAGACTTTTTGGTTAAAGGACAAACACCAGCTTCATAAAAATGATGCAACTAGTGTTGACCTTTGGGTACAGCTGCTATTCAAACAATTTTGTAGCATTAAGATTTGCATTGCATGGTACGAATTACATAGTATGACTTGCAATTAACAACACTTTTGGTTGTGGATGAATATGGTGAAGGAATGCCTGTGGCATTTTTCTTTTCAAATTGTGTCGATACCAACACACTAACACATTTTTTTTTCAATTTTAAAAAATAAGGTAGGTGCCGTTAGAGGCCGTCAGTTTTCTCGTGGACCTGCGCTAACAGACAAAAATACGTTTATAATCAGCTGTTTGGCAGTATACTCTTCCACCTGAAAAAGTTAGTCTTGTTATTGTAAAATTTTGCGTTCATCTCCGTTCTCCTTTCCGTGTTTCTTGCTATCTCATGTATTTTTTGAGGTGTGAATGATTTTAACAAGCTGTAAGTTACGCCAGACCTGTATTTTTGAGTAGTAAGCTGATTTTCGCAACCTGTAAGTTATGATTTGATTGATTGAGATTGATTTGCCGATGATCGACGGTTTTACCCCGCCTGTGCCTTATCTTCAAGGTAAGCGGTCACTCATAAGAGCATGGTATATACAGTGGGAGAATCGTTACCTGAAGGTTATGAAGAATTGTTAGCACAGGTTCTTGTTTGATTTGATCGAGATTGATTCATTTGACTGCTGTGGCTAATTGCGTATACATGTCTTACAAGTTAGAATTAGGGCCCCTTATTAGAATAAACATTCAAATTTCCTGTTATAATCAAGCAGAAATGCAGAGATTTAAATGCAAATTCAAATTTTCCGCCAATGGCACATCGACGAAGCCCCAAGAGCAAGTTAGCATTAGGGCCCCTGATTAGAATACAATTTCAAATTTCCCGCCAAGGGGGCGAAGGCCCCAAAGCAAGTTGCGAAGCCCTATATCTACCTTACAAGTTAGCATTAGGGCCCCTTTATTCAAATTTACCACCATAACCTGTAGACATTTAAATACAAATTCAGAGCCAAGGGGCGAAACTCCGAGAGCAAATTTCGTAGCCCGATACCTGTCTTACAAGTTAGCATCAGGCTCCTTATTAGAATACAAAGTCAAATTTCCTACCAATGGGGTTACGACAATGCACGAAGACACTCGAACAAGTTCCGATCACGGAAGCGCCGAGAGAAATTTGCGCAGCCCAACATCTGTCTTACAAGTTAGCATTAGGCCCCCTTATTAGAATACAAATTCAAACTTCCCTCCCAGGGGATCACGACAATGAACGAAGATTCACGAGCAAAGTTCCGAAGACTTACGTCAAATTGGCCTTAATCGACATGGTCGACAAGCCTGTCCCATAACCAATCAGAAGCCAGGGGGCGAAGTCTATACACCGATCAGAAACTAGGGACGTGACCATTCCCTAGGCCCACCAATCAGAACACAGTATGCGCGCACCTTTGCCTAACCTCCAGCGGCTGAGGCCTTAATTAGGGGTGAAGATATCACCTGACCATCCCCACACCCCTAAACGATAAGAAGCCGACCCCCAGCCCAAAGGTAACTAATTAGGGGTACAAATATCATCAAGGAGTTGAAAATTCCGACGAGGGTTTGAAAAACGCCACCGAAAAGAAGCCATGGGGATGGGAAATGGGTAAATACAAATTTCTCCAAATTTAGGGTGCTTGAAAAAAAAAACGAAAAGTGCACGTGATAGTAGAGGGGTGTAAGTTAATGACTGTCTATAAGCTTCGCCGCCGTGTTTCCTTTTTTTTTTTCAAAAAACGAATTTGAAGATTCGCTTTTTTACTTATATACATATGCAAAGGGTTCGGTTTTTTATCTATAATAAAAAGAACGTTTCATTGTAATATATAATAAACAGGTACTCAATGTATTAACAACAATAATGTAACTAATGTGATCACACATCTTTCCAAACAATTACCAAAATATAAAAATATTTGTCGAACGCTCGTAACTACATTTTCTTGATAATATTGCAGCTTTTAACAGTACTACTATTTCGATAGGTATGTTTATAAGCTATATAATTTTACTCGACTATCATTTTGCAAGTTTGAATTCCTCTCGGAATTTGTAAAGGTCATTAGTCCTAGAAAAACAATTTTAGGTTAATTATGTAAAAATAAAATTAATTTACCTGCATAATTATGAAAAGGCAGCAGCAAATCCGTTAATTTTAATACCCAGTCTATCTTTAGAAATTACTTTACATTGAAAATTTATTCTTTTGGTAATTAATACTTGTACTTCAACATTCTGAGTACCATTAGAGCTGTTCATAAGTTGGTAGTTTTTTCCACTAGTAAGGTTGGTACCGCGAAAAAAAAGCGAATGTAAAACAAACGATTGCGAATGTAACTTCAGCCAGGTAAAATATTAATATTTTACAAAGTGAAAGTGTTGCTTAATCGGTAAAAGAAAATTGTATATTAATTGCCCAACATAACATTCAGAGTAATGTAGCAATAGACTGTAATGAAAGTATTAAAACAAAATTGAATATATTATTTGAACGTATATCAAATAAAACGTTTAATATAGAACAATTCACCAAACTAATAAAAGCTCTTGATGTTGCTATTCACCTAACTAAAAGTAGTAATACCACAGTGATAAATAAGAAACCTGCAAATAAAAAAACAGAGAAGCAATTTCGTTTTGAGAGCACTAAAAGAAAAGGAAAACTGATAACTACAAATCTTTAGGCAAACCTACATGTCAATAAAAAAATGTAATTGAAAACTTCTTGGTGTTAACGATACAGACCATTTATATTCTATAAAACAAAATTTATTTCACTAACCTCTATTGCAACAATATGTTTTACATTTGAGCGATATTCATAACTTTTTTTATACTGTAATGATAAGAGAACATCTGTTCACATTATTGCATTTTCAATTTTAACCGGTGAAGTAATAAAGATGTAAGTACAAATTTGTATCTGTTTTATTGCCACATTAGTAACCCATTAGTAAGCAATTTTGCTTTCAACTTTGCAAATTTATTTATAATGATAAAAAAGTTGTATTGACCGTAAAGTATTTTTAACAACACGTTGACATCAAAGAATTTAATTTGCTATATGATAGAGTTGATCTTTTCCGATTCTTTACTCGAGTTAAAACAGAAAACCCTCTTTTTGTGGAACAGTTTGTGACTGGTAAGTCAGTGAACAAATTATATTGCACTCCATTATTACAAATTGTAGTTTATGCACTGTATAAAAGATACGATTAATTTAATAGTCATGATAGTACAGTGCATGGTTAAAAGTTAACACTAGATATCAGTACTATCACAGTCGTACTGTTTGCATCGCTTTGTTTATTTTAGAGGTACACTCAGTGTCAATAGCACTTTGGCGGTAAATTTAAATGTGGTAACATCATGTATTTGCACGTTATTAATTTTTCTTATATTCCTACATTCTTATATAAATTTGTCAGAACTGTTACAAGACAATTTAGTAGACAAGTACCAGAACTAGATTTGAGAAAGAAATAAATAAGGAAATTTTAAACAAAATTTAAAACAAACAAAAGAATAAAACATATTTTTTATAAATTACAAAAAGTTGTTAATTAATTACTGCAGAAAGAAACAAGAACATTTTTATATTCTGTATTATAAGTGTTTTGTAACTGTAGTTTCCTATTAGTGGAGTTGATCGGCTCATTTCCACACTTTATGCTTTTTGAGCGCGACGTTTCGGAAGCGGACTCTGCTTCCGTTATCAGGCTTAGTCCTGAGAAGGACTGTTTTCGCACTTGTGTCGAATTCATATGTTATATAATTTTTTCGCAAGCAGTTGACTACGCTCAGATTCGAACGTGGTACATTTCACTTACTAATCTGATACCTTCAGAGCTGAGCCACTGAGTAAACCAATATATATATATATATATATATATATATATATATATATATATATATATATGTATATATATAATATATTAAACTTGCTCTGAAATTAGATCCTGAAGAAGCCGAAGAATACAGAAGTAAGGTTATATCAGTCCTAGATTCATCTAGGCGAACTAAACCTAACCTATCTAACCTAGAAATGAGAGCGGTCATTTCCCTTAAGAATGACCCAACGATCAAATTTCTCCCGGCAAACAAAGGTAACTCGACTGTGGTAATGGATATGGACACTTACAACAGTAAGACCCAAGAACTACTAGACGGGGGCGAGTACAAACAAATACCAAAAGTTCTCCGACTACCAGAGAACTAGACACCCCACACTACAGCAAACCTCCGCATCTGTACGGCCTACCAAAGATTGATAAGCAAGGAATTCCTCTGAGACCAATTGTGAGCTCGAGAAATTCACCTTGTTACCCATTAGCACACTATGTGCTAGGTATCATCACATCCTTATCGGGAAAAACCGAGTCTATGGTCAAGAATACGCAGTGGAAATCATCAGAAACTTCCAACGAAATCACAAAGAGATACTGGTAAGCCTCGACATTGTCAGTTTATTCACAAATGTGCCTACCGATAAGGCACTAGCAATCATAAGAGACAAGCTGGAAAAGGATGAAACGTTAGACGAACGCACGCAACTCTCGGTAAACACAATAATGAAACTTCTGACAATATGCATTAGAACTACATATTTCCAGGTAGAAGACAAATTCTACCAACAAGAGTTTGGGATGGCGATGAGTTCCCACTATCACCCACAGTGAGCAAATATATATATATATATATATATATATATATATATATATATATATATATATATGAAAGATTTTGAAGACCAAGCGATATACGAATTCACAGAGAAACCAAGGATGTGGCTTAGATACGTGGACGATACTTTCGTAGTTTGGCAACATGGCAAGCATAAGCTAGATGAATTCCTAGATCATCTAAATAGCCGCGCACCCTTCATAAAATTCACAATGGAATTGGAGTCGGAACAAAGACTGTCATTTCTGGATGTACTTGTACACAGGAATGACAACAGTTTCACGACAAATGTATACAGGAAGCTTACCCACACCGGGAAGTACCTACACTACAACTCCAATCACCACAAAAATGTGAAGTTAGGTGTGGCAAAATGCTTGTACGATAAAGCCAAAGCAATATGCTCAAAACAAGACCTGAACAAAGAAAAAGAAAATATCACCAGAACACTTAAAAAAATGGCTACCCCGATATAACACCTAACCTAAACAGGAAAAGGGTAACCGAAAAAGAAGAACCTAAATATACAGCGATAATACCGTATATACAAGGTACCTCAACAAAATACGAAGGATAGGCAGCAAATACAAGATACGCACTGCCTTCAAATCTACCAGAACGCTCAGGGGAATACTAACCAAAACTAAACCATACAATGAAGGCCACATTTCTAAGAATTGTGTATATAACCTACCATGCGAATGCGGCATAGCACACATAGGAGAGAGCAGGAGAGAACGCAGGAACATAAGAACAACGTCCGCAAGGGCGAAACATAAATCCATAATGGACAAAGTTAAAAACAACTGCTTGAAATTGTATCCACCTGAAGAATATCTTTGTTATGACCAGATCATGTTGAAGTACTACGGGAAGCTAGGGTCCAAGCAGTTTGTTTGGGATAAACCGATCCGCTTCGGGTATAAGATGTGGTGTCTCAACACGACCTCAGGCTATATTGTCGATTTTGAGCTGTACCAGGGTAATAATCCTCGTCGATTTGAAATAAATGAAAAATGATATGGAAAATTGTCTGCCCCATTACTGACAATATTAAATGAACTAGTAGCTGTAAAATGATTCCATCCAAATAAACTACATTTTGACAACTTATTCACTGGAATCACTTTATTGAGATTTCTTCGACATACTAAGAAATTAATTGTTGAAAAAACAATAGGCTCTCGTGAATTCATCATAGGCAGAAGTGATGGTATTATAATTGTTAAGTGGGTGGACACCAGTATACTTACCGTAGCTTCGACTTGTTTCGGCGTTGAACCCATTGCAAGTGTACGTCGCTTTCTCAAGCTAAAAAGAGAAATATACAAGTGCCACAGCCACATTTTATCTCTAAATACAATAATTATATGGTATGGACAGATCGTTTGGATCAAAATATTACCCAATATTGTATTGGAATACGAAGTAAGAAATTGTGGTGGTCTCTTTTCACGTGCATTATTGACGTATGTGTTCACAATGCCTGGCAAATTCACCGACAATCGGACAAATGTATGTCTCAGTTCAAATTTAGAAGATCAATCGTTCAAACTGATCTTAAAAGCCATGGTGCTCTTTCTCGATGACCAGGAAGGTCTTCTATATCAACAGTGTCATTATCTCTTAGCAGGGTTTCAGACGAACTCCGTTTCTGAATAAAAAACGAAGACGTTGCGCAGATGAGGGCTACATATCCCACATTAGAACCATGCGAGTAGAACCGCGACACTACTTTCACTTTTTGACCTTGAGGATTCCCAAAGCCGCCCACCTGTAGGACGTATTTTTGACCTTGAGGTCGACCTCGGGTTTGGTTTTGGAGCGGTAGCGCTTGGAATTTTTTAAATTAAATTAACATGTATCAAGGTTATTGATACTTTATAGAAGCGGTCGGACTTGGATTTTTTAGTTAACATATATCGAGGTTATTGATATTTTTATAGAAGCGGGCGGCCTGGAGTTTATAAGTTGACATGTATTTATTTTATGTCTATTAATATAATGCGTGGTACGGTTAAAAATAATTAAACATGAATGAAAATAGCTAAATTATATTATAATTATAAATAATATGCATTGCATGGTGGCTCTGGATTTTTTTAGATAACATGTATTTATTTTATTTATGTCTATCCTGGTTTAAACGTCATTTAGCATAGATAACTGTTTCTGTTTTACAATGTGATTTTTGCGATGGATTTATTATAAACAGGTTGCATAACTGTTATTAAAATTATTACAGGTAACGTGAGACTAAAAATTAAAATATGAATGAAAATGATTAAATCGTATTATTGATAGAAGCAGACGGACTTGGTATTTTTTAAAGTTAATAAATTGTTTATGTCTACCTAACATGAAGTTTAAATATCATTCAGTCGGGGATAAACGTTTTTGTTTTTACAATATGATATTTTCCATTGTTACTGATATTTATAATTTACAAGGTATTTTGAAATGACCCTGTATTATTGATATTTTATAGAAGCGGGCGACCTGGAGTTTAAGTTAACATGTATTTATTTATGTCTATTAAAATTATTACAGGTAGCGTGAGACTAAAAATTAAATATAAATGAAAATGATTAAATCGTATTGTTGATAGAAGCAGATGGCCATGGTATTTTATAAAGCTAACAAAATGTTTATGTCTATCCAATATGAAGTTTTAACTATTGTCGCGTCCACAGTTAATTTATATCTCGTTCGTTTTTTTTTTTTTGCTTTTTTTTTACTCAATTTAATTATTTTATTTTGTTCAAAATATTAATATTTTAAACTTTTTATTCAAGAGTATATAATAAAATAAAATGCTCATGTCACTCTCCATAAAAATTAACAATGTTTAATTCGTGTAGACGAGCCTTTAAAGACTGCACCTAAAAGCGCATGCACGCGCTGTACACAAGAACTCACATGAGCACGCTATTAATCGTTAAGTGCCCCCTGGTCCCTTGGCGAGAAATTTGTATTTAAGTCTCTGCAGGTTAAGGCTGGAAATATGAATTTGTATTGTAATAAGGGGTATAATGCTAACTTGTAAGACAGATGTAGGGCTTAGCAACTTAATTTCAGGTCCTCGCCCCTCGACCGAAAATTTGAATTTCTTTGTGGAGCCATCTATGAGAGGAAATTTTAACTTGTATTATAATAAGGGGGCATAATTCTAACTTATAAGACAGACACAGGGCTTCGCAATCTGCTTTCAGGTCTTAGCCCCTGATCCCTTTGTGGGAAATTTGATTTTGAATTTGCATGTAAGTGTTTACATTCTGATTACTTATTGCGAGAAATTTGAACTTACGTTGTAATAAGGGGCCTATTGCTAACTTATAAGACAGATATAGGAACTTGTGTTGGGGCCTGCGCCCTCCTGTCGTGGCCCCTTGTTGGGAATTTAAATTTGTGTCGTCATCTAGTGGTATATTTTTAAACTAGCGAATGTTCACTGCAATAAAGGCGGCATCGCCTAGCAGTATATTTCTGGGACTAATTAGGGTTGTTTGTGATGCTATCTAGTGGTGTAAAAACTAATTAATGTTTTCTGTAATAGAGGTTGATTGTGTTCGTCTCTCTCGTCTCTTTCTCAAACAAGCAAATCAATGAATCAAATCAAACCAAATTAATAAAATAAATTAAGCAGATCAATCCCAAACAAATCACGTTCGATCAAATCAAACAATCAGATCAATCTCAATCAATCAATCAACCAAATCAATCTCAACCAATCAAATCATAACTTACAGCTTGCGAAAACTAGCTTACAGTTCAAAAATACTGATTGGTCTACCTTACACTTTGATAAAACCAACCAACCACAATTTAAAATACGAAATTGATTTAACTTAATCATACAAAATTAGCTCTCAATTCAAAAATAGCAGTATGATTGATTTAACTTACAGCGTACAGAAGCAAGCCAATCTCACACTTATTGTAATTACCCATCTAACCGCCCTTTCGCATTAACTGCAGCATTGTTAGTGTAGTTTCGAACGCCGTTAGGAAAACAAGTTTATTGATAAAAATTGAAGGAAAGCCTAGCGTTTGAAAATATATTATAAACAACAACATATCATTTATTTAATCACATCTTTATCGGTCTTCTTCTTCAACCATCATTCGTCGCTATCATCATCATGGTTTTGAGACGCATCCTTCTCCTCTACCTCATCGCTCTTCTTCCTCTTCTGTGAATCATCACCATCATCTTGGATGTGAGATACATTCATCTCTTCCACGTCATCGTTTCCATCATCATCTTGAACGGTACAATATTAGGTCAGATTAATAAATGCACGGTTTAGGTTAGGTTAACGTACAATATTAGATTAGATTAATAAACGCACGGTTTAGGTAAATACTCGCGAGCGAGTATTGACCGAACCTAAACCGTACGTGTATTGACCCAACCTAAGACGTGAGGCGGGAGTTATGCATAGTGTACGCTTCTTGTTGCCGTAACCAAGCTCTAATATCTTCCCTTGGGGCATGTTTATAAATCTAAATTCCTTTTTTGCTAGAGATATTTTCTCCTAAGACGGCTGCTAAGTCTGTTTCGGCGACCCCCACTCCAAACTTCCCCGAAGATAACCGATTCTATCCGAACATTAACGAGTCCGCCCGCGCACAAGACCCAAGGCCGGAAACATTCACGTTTCTCGCGGGTTTCGGTCTTTAAAGTGTAATCGTCACCGAGTGAGCATTATTATAATGTATTCTCCTGTTCATGAGCCAACATCAGCGGACATTAGAGATTTTACTGACTTGTTAATAAACTATTACAACGTAACCGTTCAAGATGATGATGGAAATCATGACGTGGATAAGATGAATGTGTCTCACATCCAAGATGACGGTGATGATTCACAGAAGAGGAAGAAGAGCGATGAGGTAGGGGAGAACGATGAGTCTCAAAACCATGATGATGATAGCGACGAATCACGGTTGAAGAAGATCGATAAAAATGTATTTAAATAAATGATGTATTGTTGTTTATAATATATTTTCAAACGCTAAGCTTTCCTTCAATTTTGTTTAATAAGCTTGTTTTACTAACAGCGTTTGAACCTGCACTAACAATGCTGCAGTTAATACGAAAGGGCGGTTGGATGGGTAATTACAATACGTGTGATTGGCTTTCTTTTGCACGCTGCAAGTTAAATCATACTGCTATTTTTTGAATTGAGGGTTGATTTTGTATTACTAAGTTAAATCAATTTGGTATTTTTGAATTATGGTTGGTTGGCAAAGTGGAAGTTAGACCAATCAGTATTTTTGAACTGCAAACTAGCTTTCGCAAGATGTAAGTTATGATTTGATTGATTGAGATTGATTTGGTTGATTGATTGAAATTGATCTGATTGTTTGATTTGATCGAACGCAATTTGTTTGGGATTGGTCTGCTTAATTGATTTGTTTGAGAAAGAGACGAGGGAGAGACGAACACGATCAACCTCGATTACAAAAAACATTCATTAGTCTTTACACCACTAGATGACGTCACAAACAACCCTAATTAGTCCTAGAAATATACCGCTAGGCGGCACCGCCGATATTACAGTAAACATTCCCTAGTTTAAAAATATACCACTAGATGGTGCCACAAACAAAATCCTGAATAGTCCTAGAAATATAACGCTAGGTGGTGTCACCTTTATTACAGAAAATATGCATTGGTCCATACACAACTAGATGACGACACAAATTCAAATTTCCCAACAAGGGGCTACGACAGAAGGGCGCAGGCCCTAACACAAGTTCCTATATCTGTCTTATAAGTTAGCAATAGGCCCCTTATTAAAATACAAATTCAAATTTCTCAAAACAAGTAATCAGAATAAATACAAATTCAAATTTCCCGCCAAGGGACCAGGGGCTAAGACCCGAATGCAGGTTGCGAAGCCCTATGTTTGTCTTATAAGTTAGAATTAGGCCCCCTTATTATAATACAAGTTCAAATTTCCACTCATAGATGGCTTCACTAACAAATTCAAATTTTTGGTCGAGGGGCGAGGACCTGAAAGTAAGTTGCTAAGCCCTACATCTGTCTTACAAGTTAGCATTATACCCCTTATTACAATACAAATTCATATTTCCAGCCATTACCTGCAGACTTAAATACAAATTCAAATTTTCCGCCAATGGGGCCTCGACAAGGGAGCAGAGCCCCGAGAGCAAGTTGCGCAGCCCTGTCTTCCAATCACGGTTATGTTCGGGGAGAGTTGGAGTGGGGTCGCCGAAATAGCCTTCGCCGAAGACCTCGCATCGCAAAATTTTACCTATATGAAGCGTAAAACAAACAACTGTAATGCATGTGTAACCAGTTAATGAGTTTATTTTCTGCTTAGACCTTGTACACATAATTTTAACTGTCAACCTTCAATATTTACTTTTAATTAATGTGTATTAACTAACGTATTAATGCAATTCTAACTTCCACTTAAACCTTGAGCATATAATTTATCAGTAGACCTTTAATATTTTACCTTTAATTGATAGCACTATTAAAGGGGGTACATAATGAAGCGTAAAACAGACTATAATGCATATCGTATTAATGTATTTTATTTCTGCTTAGACCTTGTACACATAATTTAACGTTCTCAAGGTAGAAATCGTTTAAAGCATGGCAACTTAATTACTCATTTGTAATTATGTATAATGTTGAAGGTGACTTCCTCAAGGTAAAAATAGGCATGTTGTAATAAAATTCGCATATAGGTAAAGGCCACAGCCCTCAAATGGAAATTAAAAGATATATAATAATTTTAATAACAATTATGCAACCTCTTTCGTAATAAATAAATGTGTTACGAAAGATAAACCACGTTGTAAAAAACAAAAACATTTATCCCCGGCTGAATGATATTTAAAACTTCATATTGGATAGACATACATTTTGTTAGCTTTAAAAATACCATGGCCATCTGCTTCTATCAATAATACGATTTAATCATTTTCATTCATATTTAATTTTTAGTCTCACGTTACCTGTAATAATTTTAATAACAACTATGCAACCTCTTTATAATAAACCCATCGCAAAAATCACATTGTAAAACAGTTATCTGAATGACGTTTAAACCAGGATAGACAAATAATATAAATACATGTTAGCTAAAAAATCCAGAGCCACCATCACTTCTATAATGCAGTTTAGCTATTTTCATTCATGTTTAATTATTTTTAGCCTTACCACGCATTATATTACTAGATATAAAATAAATACATGTCAACTTATAAACTCCAGGCCGCCCGCTTCTATAAACATATCAATAACCTTGATACATGTTAACTTAATTAAAAAAATTCCAAGGGTTATCGCTCCAAAACCAAGCCCGAGGTCGATCTCAAGGTCAAAAATACGTCCTACACGTGGGCGGCTTTGGGAATCCCGAAGGTCAAAAAGTGAAAGTAGTGTCCCGGTCCTACTCATGTGCCAGTACAATATGGGATTATGTATTGAATGTTTCGCAAAAATATCAAAAACACGTTAATGGGTTATTAATCAAATAATCTATTTTGTTTGTACTGTTTGAGGGAACATAATCAGCAATGTTCTTCAATGCATACATACCTGTTGAAAACAGATATAAAAATATTTTGAAACGGAAAAAATAAATTGTTGGTCATAACAAGCACACAGGGGAAAGCCAGGTTGAAGGCGTATGCGAGCAGGAATTTACAAAAATTTCTGCAATTGAAGACAGCATTGAACCCTAGGTTCAGTTGGAAGTGGGAAAAAATGAAACTACTAACAAATATGACCGAAAATTTTATTGAGAAACTTTAACAGCAATAAATGAAATATATCCTTAACATTTTTTTTCATAAAATAAAAATCATAATAACTTCACTTTACAAGCCGGTGTTTGGGTATTAATGTAGGTACCATCTGCACATCCACGTACATTAGAGAAACCACTTGTCTGAAAATAATAATTACCTTTACATTATCAAACGAAACTACAAGTACCTGATAATAGTACCTCAGCGAACTTCTGGACTATGTAAGGCAACCACTTATGTAAAAAGGATATACGGCACATGGACGGATTACCCGAAGAGTCTGAGGGGTACCAAACACTCCTCAGTAAGAGTAAGCAGTGAGAAATTTCTTTTAAATTAGATACAAAATTATGAGTTTTTGTACCCTCTAGTCTAAGTGACAAATTTAGTGGTTGTTTATGATAAGTTTTTAGGTGTCCCATGTCATAATGCAATAGTGTCAAAAAAAATCTATTTAACTCTGAATTTTTCTTCGGTTTTTAAAAGTACACAGTTAATAAAATGGCGAGCGAAACGTTACTCATTTGTATATTTTTCCATTGAATGCACCATTCGTAAAATCTCTAGTACATATATTTCACATACTTCACGGTCAAACCTTTGTTTTAAGGTAATGGCTGCAGGACATACTGCATTGATCTTGTTGGTCCCCTGAGTCTAAGACCTAAAATCAAACATAAATTAATATTTTCAAACATAAAATAGAAATAACAGGTCATACCTTTGCTTTTAGACAGATCATGACCTGAATGATGGCAAATAAACCGGGTGTATTTGTGAGTCTTACATGTTTTAGAAGATTCTCTTACAGATCAAATCTGCTGTTAGAGTCGTTCTCAAATTTTGTTTTCCAAACATAAAATTCGGCAAGTTCCCTTGGTTTAAACGAATTTTCTCTCACTGGAATATTATGAACTTCTGCATAATACAGTATAATAGTTTTCTTGTTAATGCATCCAGGATGGCACATAGCACATTTTGAAACTGAATTAGGTTTACTATTCAGCTCAGTTACAGGTGAATTTTCGATTTCTAATTCTTGATCGTGTCGCCCTTCACGAGTTTTATATGAAATTGAAGGTTGTTTTTGTAATTAAGATGCCTCACACAGACTACACGAGAAGGTAAATTCACTGTTGTGTTTTGAAAGCATTTTTAAATACTTCAGAATGAAACTTATTTTCATGTTTTTTTAGATAATATAAATAACCGAATTCACTGTTGCAATGTTTACACGACAATTTCTCAGTGGCACTATCGCCTCTTGTAAACACCAAACACTTATTCACGCAAACTATAAAATATAACTGCTGACAAGATAACGAGGGATAAATCACCTTTGTATTTGTTTACATAACCACATTTTAATTCATAACTTAAAGTGTTTTTTACGATCAAATTGTATTTGCGATTTGTTGCATGAACATATTGGTCGCATTTGTGTTCGTAACTTGAAGAATGTTTTATAAGATGATTTTTAAAATTATCTAACACAACACATTTGTACTCATAACTTAGAGTGCTTTTTAATATGAATATTTAAATTACCGTAAAACGTGGCGGCTTGATAACACCGAGACGACTTGATACATTCTACCCCTCTTGCCTAAAATGCGCACACCACTGTGCCACACATGGATGCGACCGGCACATATGTACCTACTCATTCGATACGTTAGTAGGCATTCTTTCAAAGTAAGGTTAGTAGAGTACAGTGGAAGACTTGTTGTTCCCGCAGTATTTTTCTATAAAAACGGGTAAAAAACCAGGTATTTATTAACTGTTATACTTTCTATTGTGTAGAGACGCTATTGAATGCAAAGATATCTCCGTATTTTTTCATGGGTACTAAATTAGTCAAAAACAATATCCTAACCTCAAAGTTGGATTATACAGAAACATTTACCAGTGGCGTATCATTTTATTTTTTTAGTCTTTTTCAGGGGTGACTTGATAATAAGGATAAATATGGTCAGAACATATAAAAGAAAACCAGGCAGCAGGAAATACGGTGATTATGATGAAGAAGCAGTAAAGATTGCTGTGTCGCGTCATAGAGACGAGAGTGTTGCAGTTACACAGCTAAGTAAAGAATATAATATACCTATTGCCACTTTATACAGAAAAATTAAGGGAAAATACCCAAAAAAACGTGGCGGTCAGCTTGCGATGTCAAAGGATGAAGAGGATATGCTTGCTAATGCTATTGGTGTTGCTGCTGATTGGGATTATCCGTGCGACTCAAACGATATCAAAGATATAGTTCAAAATTATTTAGGAAGACATGGGAAAACTGCACCCCAATTTGTAAATAACAGGCCAGGGAAAACTTGGTTACAAAAATGTTTATTGCAGCATAAGGAAAAGCTGTCAAAAAGGTTATCCCAATCAATAAAAGAAAGCAGAGCGAAGGTATGCCATGAAACAGTCAATAAATATTTTGATAACTTGGCAGAAAGTCTAAAAGATGTTCCACCGTCTGCAGTTGTAAATTATGACGAAACTAACTTCACTGACGATCCAGGTCGCGTAAAAGTAATCTTCCGTAAAACGTCTAAAAGAGCAGAGAAAATAATGGATTCCTCAAAAGCCGCAACCTCAGTCATGTTCGCCTGTGCAGCCTCCGGATCCTTACTGCCCGTCTATATAGTTTATAAAGCCGACCATGTCTGGTCCACGTGGACGGAAAATGGGCCACCTGGGGCTAGATTCAATCGTTCCCATTCGGGCTGGTTCGATGGAAATATTTTTGAGGATTGGTTTATCAATATAATACTGCCATATTTTCGAACTTCAACACCTGGCCCTAATGTACTCATCGGTGACAACCTGGCAAGTCATATTTCCATAAATGTTCTCCAAAAAGTGAAGAAAACGAAATTCGTTTTATACTGCTGCTTTCAGACAGATACTTCAGCAATGGAAAAAAAATAATAGGGGAGTGGTGAGGAAAGATGTCTTTCCCCGATTGCTCAATCAAGCATTAAATCACGTTGACGCTAGTGGTGAGAAGAACATAAAATCTGGCTTTGAAGCAACCGGCATATGTCCGCTAAATAGGAAAAAGGTTCTGGATAAGTTACCGAAAACAGACGAACCTGCATTACCAGGTGATATGGCGCAATCATTAAAAGAGATCTTCGAAAGTTCAAGATTCAAAACTGCAGTACCTGTTGGAAGAAAAAAGAAGCTGACTGTACCAGCGGGCAGAAGCATATCTCGACACAACGTTGAAATGCCACAGACATCTTTTGGAAGAAAACCTTTGCAAAATCGAAAAACAAGGTCTTTATCGTCTGACTCCTCTGAAAGTGCTATAAGTGAGAAACTATTAACTGTTGATAGTGATGCGGACCCTGAATCATTCTCGGATTTAGAAAACGAAAATAACATTCCACAAAGTGATTTAAATGATTTGAAATCAGGTGATTATATTTTTGTTGGTTTAAAAACCGAGTCAAACACTTTTAAAAACTACGTGGCAAAAATAACAAGTTGTGAAGAGAGTGAAACCTATCTTTGCACATTTTTAAGACAAAGCTCTAAAATTTCAAACGCTTATATTTATCCTGAGGTAGAGGACGTTGGTATTGTGAAAAAGATAGAAATTAAGCAGAAACTTACGGAATTTGACACATTAAGGAGGGGACAGATCAAATTTAAACATTTGAATTTTTAATTTTTTTTTACGATTTGCAGCTTTTTTTATATTTTTATCTATATAGTATAAGTATATTATTCTATTTTGAGTTCCTAACACACCACAGAATGTAGGTGGTACCTACAGATGTTGTTTTTTACGTTTGTTATTTTTCGAGTTTGGTTTTTATATTTCCAAATAAATTCTAAAATACAAATTCAATTTGTTTCATTAAAAATGTTTTTGGGGTAGACAGGTAGGTACCTATGCTAAAAAAATGTGACGCTCTGTTGCTATAGGGACTTATATTTTTGATTTTTTTCTATCAAGACGCCTTAATTGAGGTTCGAAATGATAAAACAGAGTTAAATACAGGCATTTATCAAATCGCCCCACTATGGGGCGACTTGATAATCTATATATATATATATATATATATATATATATATATATATATATATATATATATATAGATCATTCTATCTTTCTTGAACCTTTTGATGTTCCATACCATTCTGCTCCATACATCAACCGCAATCCTATGATTTTTTTGAATGCATATATTACATTAGTTAATGTCCTAAATAATATCCATAAATATACATCAATAATGTTTTTAATAAAAAACTTGTGTATATGTCCACAATTAGTACTTTCCTGAACCTCAACCTTTTCCATCCCATATTGATCCCAATATATACAGCTTTATGAACGCGAACGGTAAATCCTGAACCATTACAACGTTGCAAGTTCGTTTATACGTTGACTCCGTTATCTAAGTAGTACGGTAAACAATTCTTTATATGATTATTTTTATCATGAAACGAATTTCTGAGAACAAGCAATATAAATCTGTAATAATTAGTATAACACACAGAGTAAGAAAAGCTAATACTTCATATGGGTTTTGTAGATTTAATACTGGAAAGATAATGTTTAACGATTGAGTGTGCATTGGTACACCAAGCCAACTTCTACACGTTTACCTGGCTTTGAAAACTGCAAGTATGTTAGTAGTACTGTTAGCAAATTCCAAATATCGGATACTTTCTTTAGGAATGAGTGCTTAGCAGTCACAGTTGCTTTCCATGTTAATGGTATAAAAGTTGGCATGTTTACATGAAAAGCTAATAGCTGAAAAAAACCTGTTGATGTAGCTTCTAATTTCGTATTTTAAAGTATTGTTTTAAACATATTATTATGGTATACGTGCATCAACGTTCCAGCCCCTGAAGATATGGAAGCGCAACGGGTTCTAGCACATTGGCAATATAACCAGCGGCGTTTAAGTTGCCATCAATGAAGACCAAGGGTGATCTGCTACTGTAACATATTGCACCCCATATCATCACTCCTTGTGTGGGGGCTGTATTGCGTTCCACAAAAAATGTTGGATTTTTTACGTTCTCCACGCATCCGTCTGACCCTCCTACGACCATCGCGGGCGCGCAAGCAAAATCGGGACTCGTCACTAAACACAATTCGATGCCATTCTTGCGCCCAATTCGCTCTTTTGTTGCTCCATTCTAGCCTGCGTAGACGGTGAAGTCGTGTAAGAGGAAGACATAATAATGTACGATCTGAACGCAGCCCATAAGACCTTATCCGGCGATAAACAGATGACATTGACATTCTGGGTCCTACACCTCTCATCCAATCATTTGCAATAGATCGAGTTGTTGAAAATTTGTCTCTTGTGCTAAATGTCTTAAGCGACGTTCTTCGCGATCTATAGTCCTGCAGGGACGTCCAGATCCAGGGCGACGTTGTTGCACCCCTTCCTCGGACCATTTGGACCAACATCTCAATACCGTTGTAACATTTCGGTTTACACGACGAGCAATTTCTCTTAGCGAAAGTCCGGCCTCTCTCATGCCAATAATACGGCCACGTTCAAAATCAGTCAATTGGGAAAAATGTTAATGTTGACGTACTCTTGGCATTATTCCCAAGTTTAGCACGAAATTGTGAACAATTTGAAAATTGACAGTTAATTACACAATGATTTATTTCTTCAAATTTATTGTTCCTAAGTGCAAAGGAAAAACAAAAAAAACTACTAGCTTGATTTTATTCAAATTTTAATCGTTTGTTTGTTCTAATGAAAGACATCGTTGACGAAAATTTCAATAAAATTGTTCAACGAATTCTGGGTATTGCAATTTTTATGGTAGTCAGTATAATCATGTTAGTCAAGAAGGAAGTATGTTACATGGCAACGAGTTTGATTTTTTGATTTATAATAAATTCCTATGCGAGTAAGTTTTTATAGTCATTATTTACTTAGGAAAAAAAATCAGTCTTAGTTCCTGGATAAATTGTAACATAGTTATTTTTAATAAAAAATGTCTATTTTAGTAAAGCAGTAGGTTCCTGCCATCCGGTAGGTACCAGTACGGAAAATAACTTTTGTATAGTACACTTAATCTACAGTTAATAAAGTAAATAAAAACAATCAGCTATTTTCAATCCACTACGTCGTGACTCCAGTCCCAGTTTTGTGATCATAAACTTTGACTCTCACGAGTGCAAAAATCATTTTCTACACTACATGTATTACCTTATTTTTACTATTTATGAGCGCTCCATCTATTGCACCCTTAACGTTCATAATAATAACTACTAATTTTCGTATCCCACAGAATTTGCAAAAAGCGCAATACTAACATGAGACGACCATTGATCCCGTATTATACGGGACAGTCCCTTTTTTAAACATTTCATTTCGTATATGTAGTTATTTGAATAAATTACGTAATGTTTCGTATTTATAAGGAAGTCACCTTTTTGTCGTTTCAGACGTTTCATATATTAATCAAAGTCTAGCAAGCACGAAAAAGATGGTGTAACCTTCAGATAAGATACAATAGGATGACATCACAAGTTCTACAAATTACGAGACCATTGTAGCACTTTTGTCGGCTTTAATACATAGCGCGCGATCCCGCTTATGAGGCAGTATTAAGTACCAAGTCTAGCGCAAAAAAAATTTGCTTACGACGCCACGACGGTGTCGTGTACGTGCGGAAAATAAATACACCGGTGCGTGTAAATAGTTCATTAATTAAGGTTAAGTGTTAATAAATAACTTTTTTTAAATAAATAATTGTTGTATCTGGCACGGTAGAAAATCAGAAAATGCCACAAAGAAAGAATACATTTAATAGAGATTTGGAAAGTGAATATCCATTTATTAAAAAGACAACCTCAGATAGTGATGTAGAGTGTTTAAAATGATGTGCAGTTTTCACTTGCACATGGTGGTAAAGTGGATATTGTTCAACACATATCGACGCTTAATCGTAAAAAGCTATTGCTGCTTCTAGTAGTAGCAAAATGTCTTTTTTTCGTGAAACACATTTGTAAATGAAGAACAAAAGCTAGTTGTGATTGAATGTACTTGATCATACCACAACGTGATTCACAATCAGTCGTTTCGTTCTGTGGATTGCTCCAGCAAGCTAATAAACAGTTGCTTCCAACAACAATTTGCATACGAGAACCAAATCTTAAAGTATTGTGTGTCACATTTTACAAAAGGGATCATTAAGCTCCATACAATATGATCTTGGAACGGTCAATTTTGTAACCATCATACTGTTCAAATCACAGGAGCGTAAAAATGTGTCCTGTATTTGTAAGATATTTTATGAAAGACAAGGGCATTCAAGTACAAGTTTTGGAAATTTAAGATCTTCCAGGTGAAGCTTCAGACATTGTACCCGAATATATTATTAGAACGGGTGACAAATACGAATTAACAACAAAAGTAATGGCATTGTGCACTAACAACACAAATTGCAATTTTGGAGGAGCAGCGATATGGCCAAAATAACGTCTTCCATAAAGTTCAGCAGTTACTTAAAAGACTTTTAGTTGGGGGATGAACCGTGCTGCTCGTATCATTCATAACTGTATTCAAACATCAGAAGACTCTGCTTGTCTATTGACATCCAGCAATTATTGTGACAATCTATGGCTATTTCTACATTTATATTGTTTGAGTTGAACAATTAAAAGAATTTGATGAGTTCGTTAATGTTGAAGTTTGGCCATGGTTTATTCACTCGCAAACTTATACATTTCATAAATGCATGCTGCAAGTGGAATCTGAAAAATCTTTAATGGTAGAAGTATTCATGGTTTTATCAAATTTAAAGCAACAATTAATAGAACGCAGAAATGAAGTCTTTTTGCCAAATTAGGTTAACACTATCTAGTAGCTTTGATGAATGAAGAAGAAGGCCGAGCCATAGCTCAGTTTAAAACGTCAGTGACCATGTTTTATGCCTGTATAGCCTATTTAGATAAATGGGTGCAAACGTTTCGTTGGGTATTGCTAAAAAAAGAACCTCTGTGGTCAGATGTTGGAAACTCATTAACTGTTTTTCAAAAACAATGATGAAAATGTGTGGATTACAAAACAATAAAAAAATGTACCTTTTCAAATAGTTTTGATACAACGTGATCACCTGGGCTTTTCCTTACAGTTGGACCTAAATTTGTATTAGATTTTAAGGGATTACTAACCCAAATGTGATAAATTTTTGTTCGTCTGTGTGTTACATTGACGTGTTCTTTAGTTTTTTCGGTATCGGTAATGTGTTTATACATTGAATATTATGCATCAGCTTCCTACAAAACAAAGGGAATTTGTTATGTGCAGTACATTTAGATGATTAGCAGTATAATATTAAAATAATAAATAAATAATATTAAAAAGACTTACTTAAGAATTACGTTTGTTTTGTAAATAAATGATACCTAACCCTAAAGGTTAACAAGAACTTAGGAATTCTTTCTCAAATTAAAATTAAACAACAGATACAAATTTTAGAAAACCCATCAGATTTTGTTTATTAAAAAGTTTAATACACTTTTAAGTTTAATACCCTTTTAAATGCAGATTTATCAGCATCAATTATTGTTTGAGGATTCATAAACATGTAACATTTAACTCTAATCGCTTATTTAACACACTGAGCAAGTTAATGCACACTCGGCTTGAAATTAGACCATGCTTGGTTAGATTATAAAAGAATAATCAAAAATTGTCACTTCGGAAAATATAATTTTACTCATATTATGATGCAAGCATGAGATTACAATTATAAAAGCATATTATTAACCATGTTGATTTTCTAGTAGCAACCTTAGTAACAATGTACATCTTTGAGGTATGGCAAATGTAAGAGTATTTCAAATAGGTAACTACAAACTGCATGCATGTGTTATGCACCGAATAGCACCATGCGCGGGCACTTAAATACACCACGAAAATGATAAAAATTAAATTCAGTCAATGTTGCCACATCTAGTGGCTCAGGAAGGTTATAAAAATTTCATATACACATATACCCCAGTATTAATGTAAGCGCCCCCACATGGAAAATCTTGAAACTAAATTTTGACGATTCTATATAAGTTGAGCCAATTTTTTTTTGTTAATTACCTCGGGATAGATGAGGGGATATGTTTGTAAGGGTTAAACCATCCTGAGCCATATATATGGCTCAGGATTGTTAAGTTGGCTCAGGTTTGTATGCTCGCAAACGTACTTCAGGCTCAAGTTGGTATGAAAGATCTATATATATATATATATATATATATATATATATATATATATATATATATATATATATATATATATGCCCTATTTTTTTTTTTAATTTGCATTGGATAGTCACTAGCCCAAAGTTATCTGAAGTATTTTTTGTTTGACCCCAAATTGTCTGGTAACAGCTGCAGAGCGATCAATTTCCGAAAACACTGATCAAGTCGCCCCGTTTTACGGTACCTTTGTAATGTGTAGCTTAATCACATTGGTCAGATTTGTATTTGTAACTTGAAGAGTGACTTTTAAGATGAATTTTCAATTTATCAGATTGGTTCCACTTGTAATTATAATTTGATATTTTTTAGCCCAGATATGCTCATGCAAACTTTGTAAAACATCTATTTGGGATATAAGTAAAACACCCTTTTTCAAAAAACACAAAATTTATTTCAAAAATTACAAAAAATTAGACATCCTTAACCCATTAGCGTCCAGCGATCTATTTATAGATCATAACATAAAACACCCATTCAACACAAGGGCTTTGAAAGCATTACAGTTTCTCCCACCAACACTGTCAGTTTAGTGTAAAAGCTAACAGGTTTATAAATCAGTTCAGTTCTGTGGCCCTAAATAGTGTATGTGTTTGCAAATCATAAGAGACTCTTTTTTCGTTGAGTGCATCAGATAAATTATTGTGAAGTATTTGTCACAAACGATTAAGTAAGTAGCCTATACTTTGAATTTATATTGAGAAATGTTTACTGAAACTAATTATATAAGTAATGTGATTATTTCTTGGAAGCATTATTCTTAAGACGTTTGTTCTGATAGTGATCTATAAATAGATCGGTGGGCGGTGCCCGATATATTTCATACAATCTTCGCTAATGAAGTAAAATAATGTTTAGTTGTAAGAACGACGTCTAATGAATCGTTTTCAAATATAATAGTAATAAAATTAATTAATTACTAAAAAATTTGGTATAGGCAGTTTATTTCAAATAGGAATTTCTACTGTCTATGTTAGAATGGAATGTATATAGTATCGTGAAACGTATAGTAGTTTTGTATATCTGAAATAGATGCTTGACTGTTTCACTCAATAAATGTAGGGACTATTTCATTCATAGAGCGTAGTATGACTGTGTAATGGGTAAAAATATTTTATTTCTCTATTGCATTTCAGGAAGAAAAATGAGCAATATATTTAAAAATCTAGAAGATGCTGTGCAGTACTTGCATTCTGATCCAATAGAGGCTGACATTAACATTGCCACCCGAAGTAGACGAACTCACTGATGAAGTATTCGACGATGACGAAACCGGTATGCCTTTGGTAACAGATATTGTCGGTTACGTGGAAATACAGACCAATGAACCTGAAGACGACAGCGACGAAGAAAATAATCTACCATTAGCACATCTCGTTCCTGATCAGAAAAATGAAGAAAACTGAAAACTACTTGGACTAAAACAGATCCTAAATATAGTGCGGAACCACCAGAACAAGATTTCCTTGAGATAGAAAATAATTTACGAACTGCTTTGGATAAGTTAACTCCTGTAGACGTATTTGAACAATTTTTTGATGACGAGATATATGATATGATCAAGGAAGAATCCATTAGATATGCTGTGACCCAAAAAAATCGTCATGGATTTGCAATCCCGAAGAACGATATAAAAATATTTATTGGTTTCCTCATATTTAGTGGCTATCATACATTGCCACCGGAAAGGGATTACTGGTCGGATGAAGAAGATTTGGGTCAGTCAATTGTGAAGAATGCTTATCTTGAAATAAAATCTTGTATTCATTTCGTTGATAATACAAAGGCCAGAGACAAATACTTCAAATTAAGGCCCTTAGTTGAAAGAGTGAACAGAAACTTTTGCAAATTTGGTTTTTTTCAGGAAAACCTATCAATAGATGAAATGATGGTAAGGTATTATGGTCGGCATTCTCTGAAGCAGTTCATCAAGTCAAAGCCAATTCGATTTGGATACAAGTTCTGGGCAATGTGTGGCGCGGATGGATATTGTTTTTCTTTTGCGCCTTATGCTGGAAAAGAAAGCGATCAAAGTATGCAACCTCTAGGTACCAGAGTTATTTTGGAGATGTTATCCCTGGTCGAGAATCCGAAAAGCCATTGTGTGTATTTTGACAATTTTTTCAGTAGCCATGCCCTGCTTTACAAATTAAAGGAGATGAAGTTCAGAGCTACAGACACAATAAGAGAAAACGGAACGGCACATTGTCCGGTGCAGCCGACGAAAGATTTGGAGAAACTGCCTCGTGGATCATACGATTTTAGATTTGATGCAACAAATCAAAATTTTACTTGTCAAATGGAATGATCGAAAGTGTGTTTCGATGGCTACAAATTTTGACCAGATAGAGCCACAAGCCTCAGTTGCAAGATGGAGTGGAAAAGAAAAAGCGCGTGTGCTAATTTCCCAACCTCGACTTATTCACAACTACAATCAGTTTATGGGCGGAATTGATCACCATGACTGGCTTCTGGAGAAGCATGATATCGCCATCCGAGGCAAAAAATGGTACTGGTGTTTATTTACTAGAATCATAGACATGGCCGTTATCAACTCGTTTCTATTATATAGAAGAATCAATGGAACTAAGTCAATAACTTTAAAAGATTTCAGGCGTGAAATTGCGGTGACATACCTCAAGCTTGGACACGGACGAAATGTTTTAAAAGGTAGACCACTTCGTTTTCCATCCACTTCCAGAGCGCAAGTGCCAGATGGAGTAAAATTCGACGGGCAAGGACATTTTTTAGAGAAACGGTATAACCAAAGACGATGCCAGTATAGCACTTGCAAGAGTCGCCCATTGACTTATTGTAAAAAATGTAATGTAACTCTTTGTACTGTTTGTTTCTGCAAGTTTCACCGTAAAAATTGAATCGGTTAAGTGAATAAACAATTTCTCAGATAAATGACTTTATTCACTAATTTGCCCAGCGATCTATTTATAGATCAGTCTTTTGTGAAAAAAATTTTGTTTACTTAATTCTAACCAATATGACTCAGAAATGTCATTTTTTCATGAATTTTCAACAAAAAAATAATTTGGGCGTTAATGGGTTAGGGAATCTTTTAAATCCTTTTTTATAACCGAAAGAGCAATGCTATCATCTTCTTCGTCAAAATCTGAATCATCATAACGCGCTTCGCACGGTTGGCTCAAAATTCCTCTTGAAAAATGATTTGCGTCGGCAGTTTCCTCATCGGAATTATCACTGTCCTCCTCTGTTTCCGCGAAATTTTCGTCTGGAGGCAACATATAAATTTTTGTAGGTTGATCACCCTGTTCATCACTTTCTAAAATCTCTAACAGATGATGTAGAGATAACCTGCAAAAACAGTGGTTTTGGTCTCGGTGCATAGTCTCCATTATAGGGGACATAACAAAAAACATAATTTTTCTGATATAAAAAAAATATTTAATAAAAAAGTAAACTCAGAAACGAACACTGCATACAATTATAAAACAGTTAGAATTTATGCAAACTCAAAATTAAATTATATTGCAACAAAAAAAATTACTTACCCACCACCACGTGTAGAATATAAATTAGGGTCCATTTAAAACTTAACGAAACACCACACTGATTGAAATCAATGAATACACTGTTACTGCTTGACTACCTGAGATGCTATGAAGGGCTCCTCATAACAAACAAGTCTGAACTTGCATTCATGACGTCATAAAAACATAATAAATGGGCGTCCATTATAAAACACAATATGCACTAATGGGTTAAACAATTAATGGACAGTATTACAATGAACAAGCTTAGTATTATTACAAATGGATTTCGAGCAGCAGGGATCTACCCCTTAAATCGAGATGAAGTATTGAAAAGAATGCCACAAAAAAGATTTGAAGAGACTGGAAGCAAAATAGATGACGCCCTTCTTAGTTACCTAAAGGACATGAGGAGCCCATCAACATCTACCACTGTGAAGAGAAAGAAAATGATACGAGTTGAGCCTGGAAAATCTCTCAGTTGGGAAGATGTAGATCAACAACAAACAAATAACTCTGAAGGAACGGAAGAGCCTGAAAGTATGGAAGACAGTCAGACTGAAATGGATCTGCAACAAATTCAAACTGATACTGACTTGACTGATTTGCAGCACGAAGACATTACTGATGAGGATTCCCTAACCGAAGGAAAATATGTCATAATCCAGTTGCTCGGAAAAAAATGCGCAAAGCATTTTGTTGCTGAAATTCTTTCAAAAGATGAAGAGAACTTTTATGAAGTTAAATACTTAAGAAAAAAATTGCAAAATAAATTCTTCTTTCCCGATGTGCCAGATATAAGTCATGTCTCTAAGGAAGAAATTGTAAAGGTATTGCCGGATCCAAAAAACACTTCATCTTCAAGACAGCTTTTAAATTTTGATATAGATCTTTCTACCTTTAAGTTTGTTTAAGCCTTAATCCATAAGTACATTTATTTACATAGTTCTTACTTTCTATAAAGAGAAAAGTTTCTGTTTGATTGTATTTACATTAAAATAAAATTTGTTTTATACAATGCATCATTGCGTTTTAACTTAAATAGGTAGCTATCGGAAAATGTGGCAATACTTACGCAGGAACTTTAAAAGAATGTTTTTTATGGCAATGTTGCCCCATACAAGCACTAACATTGCATTTTTAGATGATTTTTATGTGCTGGCAATGTTACCCCAAATGTGGGGTAACATTGCCAAATTTTCAAAAACAAAAAAAATATTTCTTGTGCTATTTTTTTATATAACATTTTAGAATTTCACAGAAAAAACATAAATGTAGCACATATGTGGAATGTAGACAGATTCCTCTTAAGGAAAAAAATATTTTGAAAAAACCTTAAAATTTGTGCAAAGTTACCCCAGTTGACGGTATTTGTATTTTCTTAGGCTTGTATAATTGGAGCAAAAACTAACAAAATTCTTTACATGGGGGTTAAAAATAAATATTGTTTCGTTTGTACCAGGGCAAGTACTCCAGTAAAACATTCTTATTTCACAAAATTGGGATAAAAGTTCCACGGCAATGGAAGCTCAACTAATCTATTAAAAGTCATGATTTGATTTATGGTAAAATTATTGGAGATAGGGATAGCACTGCATATAAAAAAGTTGTTGAGGTATCTCCATATGGACCAACTTTTGTTATAGAGAAAATTGAATGCCGAAATCACCTCATTAGGAATTACATAAACAAAATTTCAGAAATATCAAAAGATACCAAATTCTCCATGCATCTTAGGAGATTGGTAACCAATACAGATGTTTTGGACCGTTTCCGAAACGCGATAACGAAAGCTCTAGCCTTTAGAAAACCGGTTTCTGAAGCTGTTTATACAAAAGTTGGTCTTTTAAAAAAATGTTGAAAATGCGCCAAATCATGTATTTGGTGACCACTCTAATTGCGACGCTTATTTTTGATCTGCAGATAAAGACCAGGTAATGATATTGACGCGTTGTTGCACAGGATAATATTAGTGGAGTTGATCGGCCTATTTCCACAGTTTATGCTTTTTGAGCGCGACGTTTCGGAAGCGGACTCTGCTTCCGTCATCAGGCTTAGTCCTGAGAAGGACTGTTTTCGCACTTGAGTCGAATTCATTTGTTATATCTAATTTTTCTCAAGCACTTGACTACTCTCAGATTCGAACTTGGTACCTTTCACTTACTAGTCTGACACCTTTACCGCTGAGCCACTGAGTAATCCAATATATATTTGTTAGAACTTATATATATATTAAACTATTTTCGTGGTTGCGCAGAAGTTTATTGCGCATGTTGCGCCGTAACCTCTTGCGCAGGTGTATTGCGCTTAAGCTCTTCGCGCATTATTGGAATCCATATGGGTTTCATTTCTACACTAGCTTGGCTTATTGGATTTTCTGCTAGTGCGATGAATGTGGCTTCTTTGAGTTTCCGACGAGTTGTATTCTCGTCTTTTGCCACTATCTGTATGTTATCCCATTGGATGCGGTGGTCTTCGTTCCAGACATGTTCAGCGATTCTTGATCTTTCTGTTTCGCCCTTGCGGACGTTGTCCTTGTGTTCCTGAGTTCTCACTTTGAGTGGTCTACTGCTCTCTCCTATGTATGCTCTGCCGCATTCGCATGGTAGGTTATATACACAGTTCTTGGAATTCTGATCTTCATTGTATGGTTTGGTTTTGGTTAGTATTCCCCTGAGCGTTCTGGTCGATTTGAAGGCAGTGCGTATCTTGTATTTGCTGCCTATCCTTCGTATTTTGTCTGAGGTACCTTGTATATATGGTATTATCGCTGTATATTTAGGTTCTTCTTTTTCGGTTACTCTTTCCCTGTTAAGGTTAGGTGTTAGATCGGGGTAGCCATTTTCTTTGAGTGTTCTAGCGATATTTTCTTTTTCTCTGTTCAGGTCCTCTTGTTTTGAGCATATTGTTTTTGCTCTATCGTACAAGCATTTTGCTACGCCTAACTTCACGTTTTTGTGGTGATTGGAGTTGTAGTGTAGGTACCTCCCCGTGTGGGTAGGTTTCCTGTATACACTTGTCGTGAAAGTGTTGTCATTCCTGTGTACAAGTACATCCAGGAATGGCAGTTTTTGTTCCGACTCCAATTCCATTGTGAATTTGATGGTGGGTGCGCGGCTATTTAGATGATCTAGGAATTCATCTAGCTTATGCTTGCCGTGTTGCCAAACTACGAAGGTATCGTCCACGTATCTAAGCCATATCCTTGGTTTCTCTGTGAATTCGGATATCGCTTGGTCTTCAAAGTCTTCCATATACATATTGCTCACTATGGGTGATAGTGGGGAACCCATAGCCATCCCAAACTCTTGTTGGTAGAACTTGTCTTCTACCTGGAAATATGTAGTTCTAATGCATATTGTCAGAAGTTCCATTATTGTGTTTACCGAGAGTTGCGTGCGTTCGTCTAACGTTTCATCCTTTTCCAGCTTGTCCCTTATGATAGTTAGTGCTTTATCGGTAGGCACATCTGTGAATAGACTCACAATGTCGAAGCTTACCAGTATTTCTTCGTGGTTTGGTTGGAAGTTTCTGATGGTTTCCACGAAGTGCTGCGTATTCTTGACCATAGATTCGGTTTTTCCCGATAAGGGTGTAATGATACCTAGCAGATAGTGTGCTAATGGGTGACAAGGTGAATTTCTCGAGCTCACAATTGGTCTCAGAGGAATTCCTTCCTTGTGGATCTTTGGTAGGCCGTACAGATGCGGAGGTTTGCTGTAGTGTGGGGTAAGTCTAGTTCTCTGGTAATCGGAGAACTCCCCCTTATGTTTTGCCAGTGTCAGGTATATCCGTCTTTCGATTGATGGTGTGGGGTCTTTCGGTATTTGTTTGTACTCGCCCCCGTCTAGTAGTTCTTGGACCTTACTGTTGTAAGTGTCCATATCCATTACCACAGTCGCGTTTCCTTTGTCTGCCGGGAGAACTTTGACCGTTGGGTCATTCTTAAGGGAAATGACCGCTCTCCTTTCTAGGTTAGAGAGGTTAGGTTTAGTTCGCCTAGATGAATCCAGGACTGATCTAACCTTACTTCTGTATTCTTCGGCTTCTTCAGGATCTAATTTCATAGCTGTCGCTTCTACTGCGGTTATTAAATCTACTTTCGGAATATACCTCGGTGTTATCGCATAGTTCAAGCCTTTGTCCAGAACCTTCATTTCGTTTTCGTTCAACTGTCGTTTAGAGATGTTTATGACAGTGTTTTTCGATTGATGTTAGTTGGTTCTTTCTTCTCCTTCATTAGCTTTTCGAGTTTATTCTGCTGAATTTCCTTGTGAATTGCCTTGGTCTTCGAATATTTACTTCTGGTAGCCGTATTTATCCTATCAAAGTCTTGCTCGTTCACTCGATTTCGAATGGTTTCTCTAATCTCGTTGGATTGGTGTTCGAGCTGGTACTTTCTGAAACGGTGATGTTTGATTCGTTCTTTGACTAACGCTTCGCTAGCTCTCTTTGCGATTAGTGATATTTTTCGGCTGTGTATCGGAGTTTTGATGTTAAGCCCAGTGGGTATTAAGTTGTTATCACGGGCTTTGCAGAGGAAGGTTAGATGGTTCTCCTCTAGTGCTAGCTTGTTCATTGATGTTTCAAGCTTTCTGAAAAGTTGTTTGACTTCGGGGCCGTACCGAGTTACTAATTCTGTATTATAAGTGTTTTGTAACTGTGGTTTCCTATTAGTGGAGTTGATCGGCCTATTTCCACAGTTTATGTTAACTGTGGTTTCCTATTAGTGGAGTTGATCGGCCTATTTCCACAGTTTATGCAACTGTGGTTTCCTATTAGTGGAGTTGATCGGCCTATTTCCACAGTTCAGCGGTAAAGGTGTCAGACTAGTAAGTGAAAGGTACCAAGTTCGAATCTGAGAGTAGTCAAGTGCTTGAGAAAAATAAGATATAACAAATGAATTCGACTCAAGTGCGAAAACAGTCCTTCTCAGGACTAAGCCTGATGACGGAAGCAGAGGCCGATCAACTCCACTAATAGGAAACCACAGTTACAAAACACTTATAATACAGGATAATATTATCGTATTTGTATCTGTTTAGGAAAACATAGTACCTGCATTAATATCGTCTGGTATTTTTCAATCAATTGTCACTGCAAATCGTAGACTAGTTTGTTAGAAGATGTAGACACAAATGCAGCCGAAAGCTACAATTCCGTCGTTGCTAAATTTGTCGGTGGTAAGCGTATCAATTATTGCTTAAAAAACTCTTACCAGACTAGATGTGAGGCGGCTTCCATTTCATACAACACTGGTGGTGGTTTTCTTGCTAAAATTCAAGAAAGAATGTGTGGCACTATTGATCATTATACCAGTATATTTCACGAACGGAAGATGCGAGCGTCAGTTGTAAATAGAAGTAAGTTGGTATTATGTCATTAATTTCCTTTTGAACAAGACAGTATTAATATTTTTCTAGAAAAGGCACCAAAAAGAAAACATTTTGCTACAGCAGATAGTCATTATGGGACTAGTGCAAATCAACCAGAGGAGGACATGGACCCAGAATTGTATAAAAACAAACTTTAAGAGTTCCTAGAAATTTTACGATGTGCGAACAAGAAAAAAATTTGTATGGAAACGGCATCACAATCAAAGTCTAACCTTTGGTATCAAGAGCGTAAAAAACGAATTACTGCTTCAAATTTTGGCAGAGTTTGTAAACTACGCAAAACAACTTCCACCGCTAAGCTAGTTTCACAGTTGCTTTACACTACATTTGCCGGTAACGGTAGCACAAGATCTGGTTTGGAAAATGAAGAAATGGCAATTGAATTATTTCAAACTGCTCATAACGTCAGTGTAACGCAAAGTGGTTTGGTAATTGATGATGAATTACCATTTTTGGTTTGCTCCCCAGACGGATTAGTGGGCAATAATTGCATAATTGAAATGAAATCACATGTTCACCACAAAGTGGGCCCTTATCTCCAATCGAAGGCGCAAAACAAAAAAAAAATTGATTATTGTGTAATTACAAATGGCAAACTTACGCTCAAACGTAATCATAATTACTATTATCAAATACAAGGCGCATTTGTAAAAAAGAACTATGTTATTTTATAATATAACGTTAGGAGGAGTACATGTGGAAGCCAATGAACAGTAAGTTAAAACCTATTTTCCAAACAAAAACAATAAAATTATTTTGTAGCGATGACGATTTTTGGGAAACAAAAATAAAAGAAAAATTGACCGACTTTTATTTTAATTCATTGCTGCCAGAAATTATAGATTCTAGGAGATGCGGCCAACTTCAACTGCGAGATATCTACAGCAAAATCTAATAGGTTTAATTCGATTGTCAACATTCCTTATTCTTTAATAACACTTATATACAATTTTAATTGATGGTAATAATTACTAGATGTTTTAATTTAGCTACTTATGAGTGATTAAATAATAAGTAGTACACAATACAATGTATCTAATGAATTGTAGCATTATTTTTCTGCAATACAATACAATTTCAGGTAGCTGAGTAGGTACTAATTAGTATTCTATTTACCTCTTGTAATACTTTGGGGAATTCCCTAATCTCTTGTACACATTTTCAACTTTTAGCCTGAAGCAATGTGTCATTCCTGATTTTTATGCAGAATTCATCAAACATTACCCCTCATAACGCAATTAATAAATAAGTTAAAAAGAATTGCTCGATATGTAGCAATACTAACGCTTAATTCCAACTTATTGCCGGATAGATTTTTTTGATAACTTAATCGGTTCGCTAGATCAGTTAGTTATATAAAAAACTATCCGACAATATATTCATAGCACTGTGTACATTGATATTCAGGTTCTAGAAATTTGTAGACTTCAATCCTGATGACGTTATGAGGGTGAAAAGTTTTTAAAAGCTGATGGGTTGCCTAACCCCTCTATAGAGGACCCTTAAGTAGCACAAAGATTATAAATTTATAAATTGTTAGGTGGTGTATATCATACGTGACAACACACTTCACATGTAAGCCTTTATCACATTTCTTACATCTCGTGGTGGTTTTTAAGTGACAGAAGGCACATCTTGTTTGTTTTTCTTGTGGTATCACAAGATGATCCAAGCGATCGAAATGAATATCTACACCTTTGTTACGTGAGACATGTCCTTTGGTGTATGTTTGTTTTTTGTTTGGTTGTAAAAGTGTAATGGCAATTCTTTTTTAAATTTCAATTGGTCCAACTCACCCCCATTTTTCCTGTGAAGGTGCCAGGTGTTATGCACACCCATATCTACACAATGTGCTATTAGTGGAAAATACTACTTTGACATTCAGATTCCTCCTGCCTACACCGCCTGTGTTGACATTATATAAATTTATCAAATGTGGCTGCGTTACAACCGAGCTAGTAGCGTAGTGGTGACATGACCTGCTTAGCATTCAGGAGGTAATGGGTTCGATTCCCATTACCGTCTATCGTGTATGAGGTTTTTTCAGCAAGTTTTCCTCATACACATGTAGCGGCATGGTCACTGCGTATATGTACACCATGTGCAGCTACTTAGGCAAATGCTGGGGTAGCATTTTCCCCCTCAGAACCCTAACTCCGTTCCTTCCGATCCTATCCTGACTACACCCATCCTTAATCCCACCATGCATATATACGTAATGTATGTATGGTGTGAATCTATGATTGTGGCTGAAGGAGCTTGGAAAGCTCGAGCAGCCCGCCCTCCTGCTTGTGGAGGGAATGAAATATGTGACTTTTTCATATTTTCCGGCTGTGTTACCTAAAATTCAAAAAGTTATCAAAATTAAGACAATAACATGGTTTTAATTACTTGTACACTTTTTTTCTCTCTTGACAGGAGGGCTTACCCCTGCTCTATTCGAACACAAAGTTACAAATGTACGATGTTGTTGTCTTGCCACTTTACAATGATTATGGTTTTGTTAACAAGTTTTTTGTTGTCGTAACTTCCTTGTGGTTGCTTTTTCATCTCTTAGAGAATTATTGGGAATTCAGTTGGTTTTCCCGTATTGTTCCTGTTCCTTTCAAAGTTTTACCAGAAAGGAATACAAGTAAAGGTATCGTTGAAAAATAATTGTAAAAGAATAAGTAGAGTTGTTTGTCAGGCCACTTATTTTTCAAAATGTCTAGAACCACTAAAGGTCCTATTCCAAGTTCAGTGTATTGTGTGTGTAGATTGGTAGAGGCTCCATGATATGCCTCATCAACAGAATGCATTTCTTCACAGATACTATATTCCATAAACACTTTACTGAGATAATCGGATAATGGTGTAACTTTCGCAAATTTGTGTGTCGAGGTGGCTAATGTAGTATTGTCAGCAACATGGAAATGCTGAGACAGAATGAATTCAAACTTATTTCTTGATAATAGCTTCAGCTACCAAATTACTATGAGTGTTTCTTCACCTTCTCGGTAGGTGAACATATCTACTTAGTAACAAAACACCGATGAATGCTTTTAGTTCAAACTTCTGTATCATAGTGACATTACTCTTCTGTTGATTATAATGGTTAGATTCTGTTCTAATCAACTCCAAAAGTTCATCGTCAGCAAATAATGAAAACAAATGTAAAGGATTTTTTTGTTCACGATTAAATTAAAATCGATTAAAACTGCACAACTTTGAGTCAGTCACTTTCTGACACTGTTCAATCACCCAAGTCGTAATAACTGATTTTATGCAACAGCATTCTACTAGTATGCAGGTTTCAACTTTAATATAGCAGTCCTGCATATTGGATGTTGGGTATATCTGGGTTAAGATGAATTTTTAAAATTATATTTCCTATATCTCACATTGGTCGCAATCACGGTCTGTATACTACTACGGTTGCCCCATAACCCGGCTTGTTGGCGTTACGTTACAAGCGAGCAAGGGAAAGCCTACGTCACTCAGCGACTGTTTGAGCGACCGGTGTATAGTGAAAGCCTACGAGTGCACGCCGTTCGCAGCTGCAGAGAGTATTTGCTATATTAGTTATTACATTATTTTCGTGAAATTAAAATTATATTGTTAAAATCAAACAAATAATTAAAAATCTTACCAAGAAGATGACAAAAAAAATTCTGGAACTCAACACAGATATACCAGAAGAAGTAATTAAATGTTTTTTTCAATAGCGCACCTATATTCGAATGAAATATTTAAATCATAAAAAGAAGGTTAGCATGATTAGCTGAAAAAGAAGTGGTGATTTAATTACCGACAAAGTGCAACGCAAACTAAGAAAAATTGTTAAATAACTTCTTAGCTAAACAAATAGTAGAGAAACATCGGGAATTTAAACGAGTTCTGACATTTCAATTGTAATTCAGAAGTCACATTACAAATGTCAATTGTAGTTCCAGTGTAATACAAATTAAAAAGTATGAAAATGTTTTAATTTTTCAAATTTGACAAAATTGTTTACTACATCTTTAACAATTTTTAACAAACATTACTACTGACGAAGATAACTGTAAGTGTTATCGAAACGTTTAGATTGTATAATTTAAAGTACACCATTAAAAAAACCCAAAAAAGATAAGTATTTTACTATAAATTAAAAAGTAGTAGTAATTCAAACCAAACGAAATTCAAAAATTCATTTTTAGCACCTTTTGCGTTGCTGCTAAACAGATAAATTGAATAATGAAGTACTTAATTTTTTAAAATATACATTTTTAATTAATACGGTTAAATAGCATTTATTATTAATCTGCGTTGTTGTTGGTAATATACTTACGTATGTCCTTAATAATAATAATGGTTTGAAAACGCATACCTCTGTTTACCACAATACCATATGAATTACGGAACTGCTACATTTAGTTAAGATAAATATTGCTTGTTCTTTTAATTAATTAATTATTACTAAGTTGCTTTTACATTAACGCAGTGATAATTTATATACTGGTTATTGTTATTCCCATAACAGTGCTCTAACGCCTAGCTTAAAAGTCGCTGACCGACGTCACACGGTGTTGACCTATAAGAGGGTTCTCAGCCGATGAGGCAACCGTAGTAGTATACAGACCGTGGGTCGCAATAGAACTCAAAACTTGAAGAACATTTTTAGAGATGATTTATTAAATTATCTTTTGCGATTTGTTGCATAATCACATTTGTATTCATAACTGAAAGAGTATTTATTGAAATGATCCTCCAAATCACGTTACCAGTGTGTTGCATAAAAGAATGTTTTTTGTGGTGAGTTTTTAAATTATCTTTGCGATATGTTGAATAAACACCTTGGTCACATTTATATTCATAACTTGAAGACCGTTCTTTAAGATAAATTAAAAAATTTTTTTCCAATGTGTTGCATAATCACATTGACCACATTTGTATTCATAACTGAAAGTGTTTTATAAAATGAATTGTTAAATTACGTTTTCGATTTGTTGCATAAGCACATTGGTCACATTTGTAATCGTTACTTGAAGAGTGCTTTTTAAGATGAAATTTCAGTTGACGTTTGTGTTTTGCTGCCTAATCACATTGGTTACATTTGTAATCATAAATTGAAGAGTGCTTTTTAAGATGAATTTTTAAATTATATTTCTTATATGTCACATAATCACATTGGTCACATTTGAACTTATAACTTAAAGAATGTTTTTTAAGATGAATTTTTAAAGTATCTTTGCGATTTGTTGCATAATCACATTGGTCGCATTTGTATTCGTAACTTGAAGAGTGATTTTTAAGATGAAATTTCAGTTGACTTTTGTGTTTTGCTGCATAATCACATTGGTTACATTTGTAATCATAACTTGAAGAATGTTTTTTAAGATGACTTTTTAAACTATCTTTGCGATTTGTTGCATAATCACATTGCTTGCATTTGTATTCGTAACTTGAAGAGTGATTTTTAAGATGAAATTTCAATTGGCGTTGGTGTTTTGCTGCATAATCACATTGGTTACATTTGTAATCATAATTTGAAGAATGTTTTTTAAGATGCATTTTTAAATTATATTTCTTATGTGTTTCAAAATCACATTGGTCGCATTTGAACTGATAACTTGAAGAATGTTTTTTAAGATGAATTTTTAAAGTATCTTTGCGATTTGTTGCATAATCACAATGGTCGCATTTGTATTCGTAACTTGAAGAGTGATTTTTAAGATGAAATTTCAGTTGACTTTTGTGTTTTGCTGCATAATCACACTGGTTACATTTGTAATCATAACTTGAAGAATGTTTTTTAAAATGAATTTTTAAACTATGTTTGTGATTTGTTGCATAACCACATTGGTCGCATTTGTATTCATTACTTGAAGAGTGATTTTTAAGATGAATTTTGAAATTATATTCCTTATGTGTCACATAATCACATTGGGCGCATTTGAACTCACAACTTGAAGAGTGTTTTTTGAGATGAATTGTTAACCGAGCTTTGTGATATGTTTCATAACCACATTGGGCACATTTGAATTCATAATTTGAAGAATGTTGTTTAAGATGGCTTTTTAAATAACTTTTCCAATTTGTTATATAATCGCATTGGTCACATTTATATTTAAAATTTGAAACGCGTTTTAAAGCGTCACGTTTTAAATTTTGCTGCACTGGTGTTGAACTATTAAATTGGTTATTTTCACACTGTACATTTGTGACGAGTTCGACACTACTTTTCTTTATAAGTTTTACTTCACTTGAGCTAACATCATTGAGAACAGAGTTGTCTTTGTTCTTAACATTCACATCTGTAGAAATGATGTCAAGTTTTGTACTACTAGAGCCGCAATCAATTTCTTGTTTTATTAAATCACTATTTATAACAAGATATTGGGTTAGAAGTGAATTTATTCCTTCTTCCTCTTTAGTTTCTACTTTAATAAGTTTCATGTCAATCTCGGACATTTCGAAGAATGTGTTGCTTAATCATAATTTTATAATATTAGACTAAAAGCAACTCAAAGTTGCACAATAGATTATCGAGATATAGGCTTTAGAAAAGGAATCTTTTCTAAGAATAAAGGCATGTGATTTTGCAATTTATCGTGGTACTATTGGCAACATTACTTGAGACAATGATAATTTTAAACACAAATCTTACTAAGATGGAGTACGTTCAAAAATTACAATCAGAGTTACAGTGCCACCAACCAAACAAGTCTGTTGGGTAGGCAAAGTTACTTATTGGAATGGCTGCGACCGCACAGAAAAACGTGCCCAAAATTTCGAAAACTTGCATGGTGATTCAACCGACATTTAATAAAACATGACGCAATATTTCGGATAATTAAATTTGGTTCAAGTCTTCGAAAATAAATTCTTCAGTTGGTGGGTGTGGAGGAACAAATAATTTTAAATTACGTATGAAATTATTAATTGTTCTGTTAATTAACAATTGCGTGCGCGTGTGGGTGTGGTGTGTGTGTGTGGGTGGGTGTGGGTGGGTGTGGGTGCGTGCGTGGGTTCGTGCGTGCGGGCAGGCGGGCGGAGTGTTTGGGTGGGTTGTTGCGTGCGTGAGTGCTTGCGTGGGTGTGAGTGGGTGTGTGTGGAGTGTGTGTGTGTGTGTGTGAGTGAGTGAGTGCATGACTGAGTGCGTGAGTGAGTGTGTGAGTGAGTGCGTGAGTGAGTGAGTGAGTGTGTGGGTGCGTGTGTGAGTGCGTGAGTGAGTGCGTGAGTGAGTGCGTGCATGAGTGAGTGCGTGAGTGAGTGAGTGCGTGAGTGAGTGCGTGCGTGGTGCGTGCGTGAGTGCGTGAGTGAGCGCGTGCGTGTGTGTGTGCGTGAGTGAGTGCGTGCGTGCGTGCGTGTGTGTGTGTGTTTAATTTTGATCATATCTTTTAGTGTTTTTAGTAATTGTTCAATTTTTGTTTTTCAACAAAATGATAAATTTGGGCTACTATATTCGGCAGCCCCTTCATAAATTTGATCAAAGAACACACATAACGGCAAATTTGCATAAAGCAACAGCTTTTAAAATGCACAAAACGGTCTTTGCCGGTTCCACATGAATTGAATTAGGTGAACACTGAGGTCTAAATGTCCACCGCCACCACCACGATGCAAAACGCATTTTGCTGCACGCCACGTCGATTCGATGGTATTAGTATGTGCACCATCCCCTCGCCGAATTCATACTGTATCTTGAAATTTATGCAGGTGCTGCCGACTATACTACACCCGATAAATTGTGAACTTTGTGACAAAAACCATATTTAAAAAAAAAATTAGTATGCCCATATGCGAAATGTACGTAAGTTGCAATGTATAGGTAAACCATAAAATTACGTTGATTGTTATGTGACATTTACCAAAAAAAATATTCCGATTTACGGGACCACTATATTGCAATACATAACAAAGAAATCTTTATGGAATCTAAAACATTCTCTTCATTAATCGGTAATAGAACACTAACATATACTTATATTTCATAATTGTATTTTTTACAGATGTCTTCTCATGGAAGAATGAAAAAGAAATAGAGATGAAGTGCTCATATAATCAAAGAAACTGGAATTAAAAAACTCAAAAGGAACAAAAAACATATTATGTCTGTTATCGATTAGGTTTGAACAAGAAGGTAGCTTCAAATAAATGTAGAACAAGTCAAGACTTTGTTAAAATGCGATCCTGCTGCCCATGAACATTTAAAATAGTACAGAAGTATGGTACATTTGAAGCTACTTTGTTCACGTCACACATTGGGCATGAATGTTCATTAAAACATTTAAGTCCTTCTTCGCTAGAAAGGACGAAGATAGCAGGTAAATTGTTATAGCTAACAGTATTACAATAATAATAAGTCATAGTTGCTAATTTAAAACAAATACAAAGTGGAATTTAATAGGATTAAAACCATAGTTGGAAAATAATGACTAAAAAAGTAATCTCAATCTGTCCCATGCGAATGCGACAGAGCATACATAGAAGAGAGCAGTAGACCACTCAAAGTGAGAACTCAGGAGCATAAGAACAACATCCGCAAAGGACCAGGAATCACCGAACATGTCTAGAACGAAGACAAGCGCAATACACCGGCGCAACCACGACAAAGTTTAATACATACAAGGTGTCCGCGGGGAACTACGAAGAATTTGTATACGTATTCTTTGAACAATTTTAAGCAAAAACGATTATGTCCAATTTTTCCCAATTCCTAACCCCTAAGCAGAAGAAAAATATAAAAGTAAGTAAAGATCTTAACATCATCTTAAGTCTTAAAATTGTCATAAAATAAAACTTTTAATAACATTTTCATTAACTAATCAACAAGAACAAAACATAGCACAAAAATGCACATAAAATAACGAGGTGACAAACAAAAATGGTTACAGAGCTGCGAATGCGTGTGGCATTATGTGTGGAGGTTGGTGTAATCATTTTTGTTTGTCACCGCGTTATTTTATGTGCTCTTGTTAATTTGTTAATGAAAATTGTTATTAAAAGTTTTGTTTTATAATAATTTTAAGACTTAAGCAGCTGTTAAGAGTGTTCTCTTTACTTACTTTCACATTTTTCTTCAACCGCCCATATCTCCTTAGGGGTTAGGAATTGGGAAAAATTGCACATAATCATTTTTGCTTAAAATTGTTCAATGAATATGTATACGAATACTTCGTAGTTCCCTGCGGACACCCTGTATATATTGTGACGAATTGCGCTAAATTTAATTATATTAATCTTTAAATCAGTATATGTTTAATCTTAAATCAATTTCTGTTTGGGGATAGAGTTCAATTTTTGAAACTTCGTATATAATATGCTCCGATATTTGTGGTGATAGGGTTCTATATTTGTAATTAAATTAGCAAATCAAATAAAAATATTTAATTTTATATTATTATTAAAATTTAACTGTTTTTGTGAAATCATAAGAAATTTTCATTTAACTCATGGAAATATTCATGTTAATACTTAAATTGTAATTTGTGATTAATAGTTTCAATGTGAAACAGACTTCGTTGGAATTTGCACAAATTACGTATGCGTTGCGTCCTTGCTAACTTAAATAAATCCAGCCTGTCAAAAATTTCGCCAAAGGATCTAAAATTAGTGCGTACAATTTTGATTTTCTTCAAAGTAAAATTACTATTTTTATAATTACACCTGTTCATTGACTTTTCAGGTATTGATACATGTTGTCGCACAAACATTTATATACAATCAAACAAAAAAACATAAATACAGGACATCAAAAGAATAATCAATGCAATGTTGGGTTATGATCGAAAAATTTGTTATATGTTGTTGCAATTTCCAAAGAATGGTCACACTAGGCTTGATACATATTAACATTGGACGTAAACTTCTTTCCATGTATCGATGATACTGTCTTGCTGTTGAAAATGGTGCTGCTTAATTTCCATAACTTCATCCAAATCCACTAACTTGTGATAAATTTTCCTCGTGGTAAATACGATGCACTTTGGTAATATACTCATTTACTTTCAGACAAGCACTTTTATTTTATTTGTATATTTAAACGTTGATTTAAAAATTTACTAATTTTTCGGATTTAACTTGCGTTTTATTCTTATATAAAATTTTATATTTACTTGCACTTTTATTTTAGATGCCGATATGAAGTTAAATTTATTTTATACATCACTTCAAAAAAATAAACATCATATCCAAAATAACTGAAGGATTTTATTGACAAAAAAAATGCACATCAACCGATGTTTGAACAAGATTTCGGAATGAAACAATTACAATATAATCGACAATTATAATCGGTAACCTTACTTTTAAATTTTGTTATTGGTTAACACAATTGCTTTTGAAATCTCAACTCTACGTTGATCACGGTTCAAATCCGATAAAGTTAACGAAAATTTTAACTTACATGTTAACAAATGCACTACTAGCACTGACTTGTTAGTCACCAAAAATTACAAAAGCAAGAGAGCGAGAAATCAGGAGCAATTACTTTTCTACGTTTCTCATGGATACCAAAGTTTTCAATTTTTTTCTACAATACATACAAAAGATCCTAGCATCTGATTTCTTTATAAAAAGCTGCAGATTTAAATATTGGTGGAACTGTATTTAATAATTACTTTTCACTTGGATCAGTGCATTTGGAGGAACGTTCATCATTTGCGATACGCAAATGATGCTAAATTTGCTCTTCAGGTGTAGATGCTAACCGCCTTAACTTTTTTGCCAACTGAAGAACTGACAGACAGCCAATATTATATAAATGACGAAGATATACAAATCTATAAGCGATTATTTTGAAGATGTGTAGATTAGTCGACCGAACAGACGTTTGCGCAGACCGGCTATGTTATGGAATAGCTATGAAGCCGCAGAAAATGACCTTCCCCGAACGAATAACACTGTGGAAGGATGGCATCGGCGCTTTGAAGAACTTGCATCTGCCGAACTCCAAGCATATGGAAATTTATAGAAAATATGAAAAGAGTGCAGCATATGAACGAAGTAGTCATCACGCAATTTGTTCACGGCAGTGAAGGACCACCACAGAAGAAAAAATAGCGTGATGTAAATATTAGAATAAAAAATTGTATGTCTAGGTACGATGGTAGGGATAAGCTGCGTTTTTAAGGGGAAAAGCTTACAATTTAAATTTAAATATATAATTTCCAATGTTTTTGCTTTTTGAGCGCGACGTTTCGGAGGCGGAATCTACTTCCATCGTCAGGCTTAGTCCGGAGAAGGTTTGTTTTCGCACTTGAGTCGAATTCATATATGATGATTTTTTCCCAATCACTGACTACTCTCAGATCCGAACTTGGTACCTTTCACTTACTAGTCTGGATTTTCTGCTAGTGCGATGTATGTGGCCACGTACATCGCACTAGTAGAAATTCCAATAAGCCAAGCTAGTGTGGAAATGAAACCCATATGGATTCCAATCATGCGCGAAGAGCTTAAGCGCAATACACCTGCGTAATAAGTTAAGGCGCAACATGCGCAATAATCTTCTGCGCAACATCGAAAAAGTTATATATATATATATATATATATATATATATATATGTTCTAAAAAGTATATATTGGATTATTCAGTGGCTCAGAGGTAAGGGTGTCACAAGTAAGTGAAACGTGCTAAGTACGAATCTGAGTAGTCAAGTGCTTGGGAAAAAATCATAATATATGAATTCGACTCAAGTGCGAAAGCAGCCCTTCTCAGGACTAATCCTGATGACGAAAGCAGAGTCCGCTTCCGAAACGTCGCGCACAAAAAGCAAAACTGTGGAAATAGGCCGATCAACTCAACTAATTCTTACTTAATGCTTCAAAAGGACATACCCAGGTACTACGGTGTCGGTAAGTTGATTCCTATAAAAATTATTTAAAAGAAGCTGCGACTACTCGCAAAACTATCATGTGCAAAACTAAACAGCTGATGGGTCAACGACCTATCCATTCACTTTATAATCTACGTTACATCATTCAAAGCGTCTTTCAAAATGAACTTTTCGCCAAAATCAAAATAGCAAATACTCTAGTATTCAAATTCTCATAATCCATTACGTTAAAGCTTTGTTTAAATAATCAAATACTTCAAAGAAATGGCACTGCAAAGTTGTGCAAATTAACACTTACCTCAAACAAATAAATTACTCATAAACGTAAAAATATTAGCGCTGTGAGTAAAGATGAGGATTACAAAATATGTACACTATACATATATGTATATTCAAAGTAACCATAATCCTGGAAAAATAAATAGTCAGCGAAATATCTAAGCACATGAAATATAACTCTTAAATCAAATTTCAATAGTCCTACAACCCCAAATTTATCTATTTTATATATGCTAAATTTTAATTAACACCAAAAGAATAAAGAAAACGCCGAGCATCTAAATTTTACAAATCTGACAGTACATAATTTTATATAACATAAACAATCAAAACACGGTCCGAAATTCTAACACAGATTTTTTTGTTAATTTTTAATTAAAAACTAGTTGTATCAAATATGCTACAAAGCGGAAAAGTAATCAGAAAAATTAACAGGTATGAAATTCTTGTTTAGGCAGAAATGAAGTCCACATTTAGAACACTATGTAAGAAAATGACGATCATTTAGGAAATTTGCGTGTTTGCCGTTCTTCGGTGTAAATAGGCCTGGCCATCTAGCCATACACTCTTTTGGAGGAATATATGAAATTGTTGCTGATCTTTTCTTTTTTCTACAATTTCTTTTTCATGATCCGTAGTGTGTCTTTTTGCTAAGCATTGAGTTGCTGTTGCATAAACAATAGGTAACTTCATCCCTGAAGTGAACCAGTTTCATATATTTTTGTTCCCCTTTCTGTATAAGAGGAAGGGAAAGGAAATGAACCAGGCATTGACAAGTTCCATATCAAGAAGGAGATAGAATAATCTCATATACTACTTTATTTATTTAATTTTGATATGGTAGCGTCCTATAAGGCTATCCATGAGATCAACGCTTCCCACATACTTGTTGTACTCTAGTACCAAATTTGGACAATCAATATTTATCCTCTGCTTGGTTTTTCTATCATACCTTTCAATTATGCTTTTGGAACGTGTCCACTATATGTTGATAACAAACAGACCGTCTTATTATCCCTCCAGGCAAATTTAACCGAAAACCTCGATCCAATTTCTTTATCTTTTCTTCTGATGGCAGCTTACAGCTTGGTAAACGATTACGTCTCACAGTGCCAGGTAATGCAACAAAGTCAAGGACGTATAATAGTTGTCAAAATAAATGACATAATTTTTTCCATTGCGAACAATTCGTGATAACCTAACAACCACACTGGCAATAACTCCAAGGTTCGGTTCTTCTGGAAGACGATTTATTTCATCATTTTCTCTACCAGTATAAATCTCAAATTTGTATGAGAATCCACTAACATCACAAAATAAAAAGTTAGTAGCCCCATTTATGAGGCTTAGCTGGCATGTACTGTTTCACGTGATGTCTAGATTTCAAAGCACACATGCTCATCGACAGAAAGTTTTTCTTCCAGTGGAATACTTCGTAAGTTATGTAGGCGATCATAGTTAGATTTGTGTTGTCATTAAAATGTATGGATTTTCTTATAAATTCAAATCTTTTTTCACTCATGACATTTTTTATTTGAGGAAATGACAACGAATTACTCCAATAGCTGCGGCAGTTAGGAATGTGTACTATGGACCTATAAAACAAATTCCAATATATTGATTTACATCTATACTGGTAAGCCCAGTAGGTCTATTTGGATTTTTCTGTATCGCATAAGCAATTCGGTTTATGAGGTTATCACCAAAGAAGTACTAGAAAAATGCATAGGGCGTTGACAACTCTAAAATATCAGTTGACAGCCTACTATTTCCATAATATTTTTAGCAGCGTCGTCGATTTTTAGATTTTTTCTTCCATGTAACATTTTCTGATGTCTGGGTAGTAAATCGAATCACCTAAATATCCAGGTTGAGGAATGACACCATTTTCATTTGTGGATGCTCCAGGTTGCAGATTGATTGCAGCATTTCCATCTTCCGTGGTAACAACAACTGCATTATCGAATTCAACAGGTAGGGTATCTATGTCTAGGACGCATTGGTCGTCACCTAAGCTATCGGCTAACATTATTTCATTATTGTCTTCTTTAGACTCGCTCAGGTCGCAATCATCATCGCTATTCCAAAAATTAGCAGTAATCCCGTCTAATTCTCGTTCAGTCAGTGCCTTCTTTCTATTTATTTTTTGCAGCCTAGAAAACGCTATGTATTAGATTTGAGACAAAATTTGTCGCGTAATTGTAGGAAAACAAAAATATTTGTGCATATAGTAAGTTTATGTTGAGATGATACTCAAAGGTATGAGCTCAGATTAAAAGCTACATTAAACATAAATTAATTGCAATGGAATTGAGTAAGCATTTATGTAAAGCGCAAATTGCATAAGAACAAATTAACATAAAAGTAAGCACAAATGTGATTATAGGACATGTTGTTAGCTAGTTAAATAAAAATGTATAAGTATAAAAGTGTAATCATAGCTGAACAATAGATTTCTTCATTATAATAGTTTCCGAGCATCTTCGGAATAGTAAAAATATGTATTTTCATCTATAAAATACATGTAATCCATTTGTATGAGGATATTCTAGTCTGGTAACATAATATGCTTCTATTCTACAACAAAAAGAAAACAAATTGTATCATTCAACGCAAGAAGAGTAAAGTAGATGTTAAAGAGTGTGAAATCACAACAGATTTAACAAGATTCATATAACTTATTAAGTTTAAAAGTGAATAAATATTATGTTATAAACTAACATAATAATGTGATAGGAAGTGTTACAACTTAAATTAACATTCTAGATGTAGTTTAAGCATAACAGTTGAGTAACCAGGTTATGGTGATTTTGAACGTAGTGGTTGAGATGAAACTTTTTAACATATACCATAAAAGTGTTAGAAACTGGTGAATTTTATGTATTTTGGGTCATAGAATCCGTTTCTGTTTGTAGTTTTCCTATAGGAAGTAGAATAAGTTAGATATAAGTAAATTTGTATATGAAAATTTACATATTGTTAAAATTTAGATAAACTAGGAATGTTAAAAGGAAAATATGCCATGCGAGGTATCTATGGAATGGAAATTTTGTGTAGAGTTCAAAAATAATTGTTTTAAAGATTTGTCTACTTATAATAAAGTTATGTTTAAAAATAATAATTTACAAATGTCAGAAAAAATGATTATCCAATGAGAATTACGTAGTGTTATGTTTGTATTGACAACATTTGCAAAGGTCAAGGTATATAAGGAAATGGCAAAAATTTTTATGACTCTTGTAATTTTTCAAAATGTGAACATGTCATTCACGGTGTACATGAATTAAAAATTTAAGATCGTTCATGTGTTTCATATAACCTAAAATTTTTAATAATACCAAACAATTGAAGTTTTAAATTGTAAATAGAAATAAAGTTAATCGAATTATTTCAATTATTTCTTTTAAATTAAAATTATTTTAACTAAATTACCATTGCGTTATTATTTAATCGAAATAAAAATTAAAAAGTTGCAAGTACATAATACTCTGAATGCAGATAAATATTTATGCAGCATATCCATAACATGGAACAATAATATCAATGGAACTCGAATTACTTCTGACTTGGATATTGGAACATCAATATTGGAAATTGGATCAGCTGAAAGAAAGTACACGTTAATGTGAGTTTATGAATTTTATATATTTATTTGAGGTTACGTTGAATATTATTATTATTCATTTATGTGCATTTATGTAAAGGATGCAAGTGAATTATATACTAGCCTGGAAGTAGTACAACCACTTATTGATTTTATAGTGATTAAATATTATTTTAAGAGGAAAAAGATACTTATCAAAATTAGATTGTCATTATTGTTTGGTCATGATGAGATACACACACATATTAAGGTCTACGAAATTCGCACGCTCACATGTTATATATTTGCATATGATACAAGGTGATTGAATGAAATTAAATTATACATGATTCCAGGTTTATTTTAAAATCCCCATTGAGTTTATTTTACAAAAGAACCTTACGTAAATGTTTAATGTTTTTTTTTCTGAACTATATTGAATTTGTAATAAAATACTGATCTCTATTGTTTCATTCAATTCAAATGTGGTGATAAATTACATCATAAAGATAAATAAAAATTATATATTTTCATCACAAAAATTAATTGCGCCAAACTTGGGGCAAATCTTAATAAAAATCTTATTAAATAAAATTTTCATCTTAATATATTGATATACCTTACCTTTATTTTTACACTGACATATTCACAAGGTTATAATCTAATAAAAGATAGCAAAAAAAGATAAATTTCAGCAGCAGAACTAAACACGTGCTTACGCGCCAGAGTTACATCAACAAACTGAGCGGAATTCTCAACCGAACAAAAGCTGCGCGCGATTTCGATCCTAAATGCTGTATAATTTAGGGTGTCTCAAATCTGACACAGCGAACAGCTTCGCGTTTATTTTCAAGCAAGACGATGGCCATGTCTATTTTAAATAGTGGTATCAGATATGCAACATTACGTATTAAAGGGTTAAAATCACCAACACATATAAATTCAGAAAAATATGCAGTTACCTTCACACAGCACAAATGGTCAATCGAACTTGCTTTTCTTTCTCTCAATAATTTATCAGCAATCGCTCCATTCGGTATATGATCGATGGAAACCAGTAGCTTCTTAATTCTTAAATTTATGTTTACATAAACTATATAACGGCAAATCTTTAAACCAAAAATCATACGCTACGATCACTTCTTCATTTGGCCACGTTAATATGTAATATGTACACGTATTATATAATTTTATTTACAGCTACTTTACTTTTATCTACTTAAAGCTTATTAAAGCCGCACTATACAACAAATTTGTACTTTATTTGTTCGAGCTGCACGGTGTACGCGAAACTACCCCTTTAACCAGGAACTCGTTAAAATTAATCTGCATAACCAAAATTCGGAAAAAAGTTCAACAGAATAAAGGTTCAGCACTTAATAAAACACTGGAACTGATTAGGTCTATGACCGAAAATTGTCACTATTGGCAAACGAAATACAAACGATATAATAAACCGGGGGTGTGTTGAAGCTTCGATAATATCCCAACCAGTGGATGCGGAAAATCCTCCAACGGTGACGTCCGGTACACCCTCGCGTTATGGTATAACCAGTTCCCTCTTACTCCACCACCCGTTAACAAAAAAACGTGAGCCTTCACGTACATTTCTACCCAGACTGCCTTCAACGCCGTCCAGAATTCGCCATCTTCCATTCTATCCCCTTACATCTTCATTAACCAATCATAACAATTTATTACTTAAATCTTAAATTGGGCCTAAAAAACGGATTGAAAAATTCGTGAGCAGAACTGAAAAACTGCATCATAAAAAACAAGCTGCCTGTTATCATTGTAATCGATATCCCAAACGTTGATGACGTCTTCTCGACACTGAACCTTAAGATCTCGTATTTAAAGGCGAAACTCTATGTTTAAGGACCAAAAATTTTATCTAAAATTCGTTTTTCTACACTACTTTTAAAACCAAATATTTACAACGGAACTAATTTTAAATATCTTCAAATACGCAAAGAGAACCGTTACCATCTAAAAACTTCCAAAATTTATGCGTTATCACGTTATGCCCCGTATTAATGAATAACGAAACTAATGACAAATACTCGCTAAAATCGAGACCGGATGACAGTAGATATGTATTATATATTATTTATACACAATAAAAAGTATTATTAAAACTATTTCCTTTGTATATTTTGTTTTATTTAAAGCGGCGTGCAAATGACCGATGGGTATTTGAGCGGCGGGCACTTCACCGCTCGGGACTTTGACCATACAGTCAATTGACCGGCGAGATTATTTCGATGGGAAAATAACCCGATACTGTTTTTTGATAGTCTCTGGTATGTGTTCATCCTATTTAAGACATTTATCAATATGCATATGTAAGTACTTGACTACTTGATATGACTAATTGACTGAATAGGGTAATTACTTGGCTTTAACTACTAAGTCTTGTGTGTTCATATCCTTCCTACAACTAAATGAGATATATTTGGTCTTTTTAAAATTAAGCAATCGGTATTGTTGGTCAAGCCAGCTTTTAATGTTTTACCCTTCGCAAATCAGAACCGTGTCATCAGCAAAAGCCGACAAGGTACCAACCGTGTTCATGGAAAATAACCCTTTAATGTATATAGAAAAGAGAACAGGTTCAAGAACGGTTCCTTGGGGTACTCACAATAAGACTATATAATAATATATATATATATATATATATATATATATATATATATATATATATATATATCATACATACATACATAAATCGAGTTTTATTCGTTTTACAAATATAAAAATAGTTACATTTGAAGGAAAACTCAAAAAGTTTCATAACAGGTATTCAGAATTACAAATGTTCAATATGGGAGCTCCTTGTGACACGACAGATGTCAAGCCTGTAATCAAGCTCTCGCCGTATTTTGTCGAGAGTTTCTTGATTGATTGTTTCGATGGCATTGGCAATCCGTCGCTGGACATCAAGTATGCTCTGTGGTAATGGTGGTGTGTACACTTTATCCTTGATGTATCCCCACAGGGGGTGATGTCCGGAGATCTTGGAGGCCAGTTCAAGAGTGCGTCATCATTTAGACCAACGCGCCCGATCCATCTCTCAGGTAGCAGATTGTTAAGTTCAGCCCTAATACCCAAGTGGTAATGTGGAGGTGCGCCATCCAATTACAGAATGAAATCTGGGGAATCTTGCTCTAATTGTGGTATAAGCCATTCCGTCATCATGTCCAAGAAAACCATTCCATTTATTGTTTGTTCAATAAAGAAGAAAGGCCCGTACACTTTATTGTAAGCAATAGCACAAAACACATTAACTTTAGGAGAATCACGCACGTGCTCAATGTAAGCGTGTGGGTTCTCTGAGCCCCATATTCTTACATTATGTCTTTTTACTTTACCATATAAGTGGAACGTTGCTTCATCACTAAAGACCACACGCTGTAGAAAGTTTTCATCCTCAATCAAGACTTGCATGCTCTCACAAAAAGAGAGTCTTTTAACTTTGTCATTTTGTTTTAATGCTTGAAGCAGTTGAAGTTTGTAAGGTTTGAATTTAATACGTTTACGTAAAATTTTCCAAACTGATGGCTGTGGTATACCGAGCTCTCTGCTGCATTTAACAGTAGATTTCTGTGGACTGCGGGTAAAACTTTCTCTTAGCTGCTCCACAACTTCATTGCTCACTGACGGCCTTCCAGTTGATTTCTTTTTACAAATGCAGCCATTTCTCTTAAACTTCAAGTACCACTTGCGAATAGAGTGATTGCTAGGAGGATCTTCATTAAATCTGGTTCTAAAGTGACGTTGAACACTAATAACTGATTGGTTAACGTGATAATCTAGCACACAAAATGCTTTCTTGTTTTCAAATTCAGCCATTGCTCAACACTGTCAACAATGGACTTAAAAAACAACTGATACATACCGAAATCAATGTAAACAAAACTTTATGAGTTTTCCTTTCCAGCGGTACCAACCAAAATGGTTTTAATACATAATATTTCAGTGACATATGCAATCGAAATCAGGAACATCGTTTGTAATAACCCTGTATATATATATATATATATATATATATATATATATATATTATAAAGGTTGAAGTTCACGAGGGTGAACTTCACCGTAATGTTCTTCGTCAACAAACGAACGGGTAATTTTCTATTTTGGACACAGATATGCCAAATCTTGGAGTCGTAATGCGTCGCCTTCCACACGAGCCCATTTTTTGGCGACAAAGTTACTCCGGAGTCAATTTTTTTCTAAATATTCTTCACGGAACTACTCGAGACGCCTGTTGCTTTTGCAATCTCATATTGGGATAAGTCAGTAGCCAAAAGACCACGCACTTGATCAACTTTCTTGGGAGAGGTCATAATTTCTTCCCATCTAAAATATTTGAAAAAATTTTAGGGTATGTACCCTTTATCGCGCGAGCGAGGCTAAAATGTTATTATTTTTTTCTTTTTACAGTATCGCAAGCACAAATATATCTTATTAAATGTTGCCAGAACTAGAAATAAAAAAAAACAAACACCATCGTTCTTTAAAGTTAAAAAATCTTATTATTTTTTCTTGGGTCTAGTAATGTGGCAAGGTACTGTAATAGCATCGTATAATTGAGTGTTCAAATTTTTTATTATAATAAAAATATCTGCTGTTGAACAACATTCATATTTATTTAATTTTTACACTTATTTCGCTTTCTATTAAGAAACTTTATTAAGAAAACCTATGTAAAATTAAATTTTCTTTAAAAGTACGTATACCCATTTTCTTATAAAATTAATTATTATTCAGCTAAAAATTTTAACACTTAAATTCCACCTTAGAATTTTTTTGCCGGTAAATTATGCGTCGTATCAAAAAAATGCGTAATATAACCTATATGTTGGTATTATTATATCTTTGAAATATACAGCTTCAGCAGAAATGAAAACAAGGTTAAATACAACATTTTAAGTAGGTACGTACGTGTTTCATTCTGGAGTTATTATGGTTATTACCACACATCCACACGCACATACACATACACGCGCGCACACACACACACACACACACACACACACACACACACACACACACACACACACACACACACACACACACACACACACACACACACACAAACGCATCCACAGACACGCGCGCACGCACCAACATACGCGCACACACACATCTTACCGGAACATGGACAAACGTAAAATAAGCTACGTCTATCTAGTGATAGTGAAAAGAAAGTCGAGCGCATAACCTTTTATACCTACATATGTATGTATATGCAAGGTGGAAAGTAAAAATGTGGTGTACCGGGTGGCCTACTTTCTATGTCTTTCAGGGTATCGGTTTTCGCGTCACTGTCCTACTTTGTTGTAAAACAAATGATGGTGCAAACAGATTTTGCCTAGCTTTCTTTGTTTCTGAGTTAAAAGCCGATTTTGAAGTATTGCACATTTGGGATCCACCTTGTAACTCATTTATTTATTAATTTCTTGAAAAAATAAAATCTGTATTAATAAAGCCGCTGTAATGTTTTCAATTTCTTCCCTATTGGGTTTCTTATAAACAGTTGTAAGGAAGTTGACGGAAGTTGAACGTTGTTAGCTGCATCCAAAGGAACTAAAGTAGGCGAAATTGGTCTAATGCTGATGAAGATTTAGAACCTACGTCCATTAAAATGCATTGTGCTTAATCATGATTACCATTTTCAGCAATTATTAAATTTCCATCCTCATTTGTTTTATCTGTAATTATGCAAAGTGATTATTAGAAGGTACACACTACTATTATAACAAATATAAAGAGAAATTGTCGCTTAAATAAAAAGGTAAGTTGGCACCACGGTCCAGTTTGAGGAAGGTACATTACTTACGTAACTTACTGTAGATAGCGCTCTTTTCTTTATCAGGTCGTAAGGGAGGTAGAGATATATACATAGCTCAGTTAACATTTTAGTCAGACGCCACTCAATTTTTATAGGTTAAATAATTAAAATACAACGAAAATTGAAAAAGTTGCACTCTAATACCGCATATAATCTTAATAAACAATAAACAGTTGTATTTATTTGTATAGTTAATAAAACAAAGTAATATCTGCTGATTAATTTCAGCAAAAACAAATAAGCTAGTAAGTAAGGTTATGCACTCAAATGTTTTTATCTTAGAAAATATTAACCGAAGTCAGCTGTTTTCTTTTCATTACAACAGTATTAAAACTTACGAAACAATATTGGACTAGAAATTATTATTTATTTTATTAAACACCTAATTAAAAAGTTTACCTCGAGTAGGATTTGAACCTACGACCTGTATTCTGATAGAGGACCGCGCTAACGAACTGAGCCCTAATCGATGTAAATGTTGTCTTCATGTATGTGGAATTGATGTAAATTCTAAATATAACGAGATTACAATCAAATTACTTATATTAATGGAATGTGAGCCTGCAGTATCGCAAGGATAAGTAATTTGATTTTAATCTCATTATATTTAGAATTTACAGCAGTTCTACATACATAAAGACATAATTTACGTCGATTGGGGCTTGAATCTCGATAGCGCAGTTGGTTAGCACGGTACTCTAGCAAAGTACAGGTCGTAGGTTCAAATCCTACTCGAGATAAACTTTTTATTTATTTATTTAATAAAATTAATAATAGTTTTTAATTACATATTTCTTTTGAACTTATTTGTTCATAACAAAATTTATAAGAATTTAATATTAGACTAACTTCACTCTAATGTTCGTAAATCGATTCATCTAATTTTTCCACTTAATCAAACGTAATTTGCACTACACAGGATAAGTACTTACTTGTTTTACACTCAAAATGAAGTTAATACATTGTGATGTCCCACAACTGGTGCATCAGTACCTATTTTATTTTATAAATTAGAAGGCGAGTTGTATTGAAACAATTTAGTAAATATGGGCGGTTATTGTAGAAATGAGGTGTACTTGGAGATAGGTTGTTAAGAAAATGGTTGAGGGTTGTGGATTTTGATATTTTGGAAAAAGAATGTATGTATTATTTTGTCTGATAAAATAGAATAGAATAAAAAGGTAATGTTATATATTCACTAATTGTATTTTCTTTCAGTAAATGCTTGTAATATTACAATCTCAACAAAAGGGTAACTTAACGATACGATTTAATGTAACTTGATTTGAAGATAGAAGGTTCTTTTATAAATTGAACTAAGTAATAATTGAAATGAGTGTATTATTTATATTACAATACCATGGTAAAAGTCATCATTCCATCTAACATAAATTGATACCAACGATAATTTGAAAGTTAATATTTCATTTTTAACATATTTTATTTTTACGTTTCACACCTATAATGTAAGATTAAGATGGATGTTCCTTGTCAATGCAGTGGAAGCGTAAAACGGCTCCCGGGCAGAACAGGCATAACGCTGACGGGGAGATAACCGGTTTAACACTAAAGCATGTTCTCGTTGGAATACTGTGTGTGACTGTTGTGAAATATGTTACCTTTTGGTTCGTTAATTGTAAATGCAGACTCTTAACATGTTGTGATGTTTTTTCTTATATAGCAGTTAGCTAACTGTATAACCTGGTGATCACCATTTATGAAATACAGGCCTGTATTAAATTATTACCACATTGATTTATTAAGGTTAGAGTATGGTGATGGAAATTTAACCTTGCAATAACAGTAGAGTCTAGATCCATATTGATCTAGGTATCTATAACTAATACTTATTTATGTTGTTATCCTTGTTGTAGAAGACGGTGTGGTTTTTCTTTCGTAGTTCTTTTCGTCAATTCGCAATAAAGATAGCAGAACTATATTGCACTTGCTTATAAATTTATATACTGTGTTTTATTGTGTTACCTTTTTTTTTGTCGTCTGTTAGATACCCGCAACACATATCCCGTAACAACGGAAGTGGTCCTACCTGGTTTTTCATGACGATCATTTGGTTTAAATAAGTAAGCGCATTAACTTTGTTCCTCCATTCGAGTTATGCAGTCATTAGACGGAGGTGGGTACATTACAACATTACATTGAATTGAATCGCGGTTGAGAACTTCATTTCATGACAATATGACAAACACCTGGTAAGATAAGTAAATCTCAATAAAGTGAAGGTAACCGTAATGTAGGCTCGAACAAGGGCAACCAATACAGATGTGGCTACTAAAGCAGGCTTAACTAACAGCAACCGTAATGTTGTCTGACCTATTTAATGACACAAAAACAAAAGGTATCATCGATTCAGCATGAACAGCATTTTTTTACCTCGTGACATCATGCAACCAAGCTTCCTTAAATGAAATAAAACCATATAACACAAGGAAGGGTTTTTTAACACAAGAGACGGTTTTCTTAACACAAAGGGTTTTCCCTATTAGATACAATAAATTAATACACAAATGTAATTAACAGCAATTGCATACCTTGTGCAGGGAAGTCACCATACAGGGTGTGTCTCGACTATAGCATGTTAGACGAATAATGAGAACGGAAAAACAGATTCAGCTGAAAACTTGTAACTTTATATAAATGAACATGGTCTACTTACTGAAAATATTTTCATGGCGGCGTCACTTCCGGCTGTACCGGAAGGCGACACCAACTTTTAATTAATTTTTATTTTATTTTCGGTTTCCGAATAAAATTTTACGTCTTCTACTACCAGGTTTGGTGTACCTATCTCTTATCATTATTAAGAAAAAAACATAATTTCAGGCGTTAGCAACGAAAATTTGAATCTACTGAAAAATTAATATTTCATGAAAATTAAAAGGCAGATAAGCGAAACTTCTGCAACGGTTAGACATGATATTGGACTATGTTTTCAGTATTAGACATTTTTGAAATTTATTTCTAGGGGAGGTCCGGGAGTAACGGTAGTTAAGGGGCTACACTACCTTAAAACATGAAAACAAAAAATTATTTTTAGTATAAAATATTTGGGAGTATAGAAGTACGTGTTTGAGGGTTCCCTAAAAAAATAATTATAAAATTATTTTGATAACAGGAGCTTCAGAATAGTTGGATAAACGTTGAAAATCAAGAAATTTTCTGCATTCACAACATGTTTTCTTTTGCATTAACAGCTATGAAATTGATAATACTGAAACAATATGCATTTCACTACGTCCTGTTGGTTTTATATTTTAAAAAATGTTATTGTTAAAAGTGTTATAACATTTGTAAAATACGAAGTACTTCGAAGCGTGCTGTTGTAGCCCCTTTTAAAAAATTATATGTATTCTGGACAACAGGATACAGGTATTATAACGAATAATATAAAATGACTATAAACAATCAAAAAAATATATGGATAATTAAGATGGGAAAGTAATTGTATTAACAAATACGCCCTTCACAGGTTCACGCCTAACAATTCCGGCAATAGCCAATCGGAATTAAGGTACCTATACAAGATAAATGTGCATTATATAGTAAGCAGCCCTAATGACGCTCGACCTGACAATTTTAAAATGTACAAAAATGACTCATTTGTATAAAATGCTATCGATGTACTCAAAGAAAAATAGCAAACGGCTATTTAAAAAATTTGTTAATTAAACTTATAGTTAACGGAAATTCCTCATTAAATGACATCCGCTGCACTGTAAGATTAAGTTCTTAAGTACAAAGGATTAAAATGCATTCATTACCGGTTTATTGTTATGCGTAAACCCATTAGTAATTTAGAAAGAGAGTAGGTATACTTTGAATTTACCTATTTAAAGTCCTTCTTTTTGGATTTATGTTTATTCTGTATCATCAGTGTGTAGTGTGTATTCGTTCGTAGAGTTTCATAGTATTCAAGATGCCTAAAGCAAAACCGTCTTTGTCAAGATGCCGTAAGCGAACAAGCAGATCTAGAATAATAAAAAACTTGTGTAATAAATGGTAAGTATAGATGCTGATTTTTTATCCTATTATTCTTTAACAAATTAAGATTTTCGTCTATTGTAGAAGTTGTTTTCCTAAACATATTTTGTTTTGTTATAGCAAAAACTATGTTGGATCTAATACAACAAGAAGTGTTGAGAATGACGTTAATGGCATTGTTGAGTGAGTAATTTTATTTTATTACAATAGAAAAAATAGAGCTTTTGTATTGTTTGTAGATCGTATGTTAAAAAATTTTATTCTCTTACAATTTCCTAAATATATTCCTTATTTATTACATGGAACACGATATTGAGCCTCAAATTGCTAACAGCGACAACGATAATAGCTTCGTTCAGTAAGTGATTTATTGTTATTATAATACTGTGCATACTAAACTCCCTACTTTTCAGTATCGAGTATTTACCACCCCTTGAGATGGAAGTTGATGCAAACCCACCGTTAACTCTTAATGACATAATACAAGGGAGAAGAATAGTTGATTTGGCATATGTACTTCTCCAATATGAAAATGTTGCTAATCATAAGTACAAATGTACAATGGGATTAATGAAAATTCAAAAGGAAGTGAAACTAGGACTCCACCACGCTTGGCATTTTCAATGTGACAGTTGTGACAAAACGATTGTTATTCATTCAGAACACCCAGACCATGTAAAAGATGTCAACAAAGAGTTGGTTTGGGCTGCCTAAGTACGGGAATTGGTCATTCACAATGTGAAGAATTATTTGGCGTACTAAATTTACCATTTATGAGATACGAAACTTTCCATCGTAACACTTCTGCGGTGAAGAAGGTGAGAAATCGTTAGTTATATCAAAATTGAGCTCAATTAATATTTTTGTTAGATTTGGGAATCACAATTGTTTGAAGAAATGCGCCTGGCAGGCGAGGAGGAAAAGCGGCTCGCTATAGATTCTAACCAATGGTTTGAACTAAATGGTGAGAAAATCCCATATATTACTGTAGTTGTGGATGGAGGTTGGTCCAAACGAAGTTACGGTCATGGCTATAATGCATCTTCTGGGGTTGTAAGCTACACTATAAAATAATGTATATTTCAATGTAAATAATGATTATTTCTAGGCCGTCATTATTGGAGCAGCTACAAATAAAATATTATATGCCGGTGTAAAAAATAAAATGTGCTCGAAATGTCAATTCTATAAAATGCGCAAAGAGACCCCAAAGAAACACGAATGTGTACACAATTTCTCTGGTCCTTCAACGGCCATGGAAAGTGCCATAATTACGGAAGGATTCTCAAACAGTCAAGAACAACATGGATTAATTTATAATACTTTATAGGTATGTACGGATATATCTACTATACGTACATAATATATGTATAATAACATAAACATTTTATTCCAGGCGATGGTGACTCAAATGTCTTTGCAAAAATAAAGAGAAGGTTTCATATGGTCGTTATGTCAGTAAAATAGAATGTGCAAACCATATGACACGTTGCTTGAGCGAAAAGTTGCACAGGCTATCAAAAAACACCAGCTTCTCATTAGGACATAAAATCTTACTAGAAAAATTTGACGGTTTCACAACGATTGAGCGATTGGTTAAAGGTGTTCGGACTGCGATAAAAAATAATAATGAGCAGGGCTCTTTACATTTGCGTGAAAACTTATTAAATGCACCGTTCCATGTTTTTGGGTGTCACACAAAATGCAGGTTAGAATATATCTACAAGTTGCTACCGCAGTATGTGTAGTTTAATATTTATTTTTATTGCAGTACATCTTTTTGTAAGAAAAAGGTGGAAAATGAAAAGATATTAAGTATAGCTCAATCAAGTGGAGTATTACGTGAAATTCAAAAATTCTTGGAACCAATGGTACAAAAAAGTGACATGTTGGTACTCAATAAAACTACAAACGCGGCTGAAAGGTACGTAAACATATGTATACGCAGAAGCCTGAATAACATAAAAATATGTTGTTTTAGATTTATGTCGCTGGTTTCCAAATGTGTGGGAGATAAACGCATTAATTATACTAAGCGCTTATCATATACAGCAAGAGTTCATGCTGCCGCATTATCGTATATGGCATATTGGCCACTTGAAAAATCAAAGAAATGGCCAAATGAGAGAAAGGATATTGAATAAGAGACAATGTGCCTTGAAGCGAAGAAAAGGAGTCATTCGCCGAAAATTTCGTGCGCAACAGTCGGAAGCAGACTGCAATTACGGCCCAGATGCATCTCAACCCGATATGGATGAAAACCTATTCAGTGAAAAAAAGAATCATTTTTTAAAAACCTGAAGAGAAAGGGTAAATACAATAGATAAGGTTAATGAAATACCGAAAATAACACGTGGCCAACATGAAAATGACTGCATCTAATTTTGGTACAGTTATCAAGAGACGCGATTCAACGTCGTGTCATAATTTTATTCGAAATTTACTATATGGAAGGGACGTAAATACGTCATCTATTTTATACGGTCGAACAAATGAGCGTTTAGCTAAAGAGTTATATATCTCAAAGATGGGAACAGACATATTAGAGTGCGGATTGTTTCTGGACACAGAACATTACTTTCTAGGAGCAAGTCCCGATGGGTTAATTGGTGACGATGGCATTGTAGAAATTAAGTGTTTGCACAGTATAAAGGGGAAAAAATTGTTAGACCCATATTTGGAAGAAAATAGATCACTGACGAATAAACTATGTTATGAAATAGTTGATGGAAAAACTGGGTAAGAATATTTATTTCTATGCGGCGGCAATACAATGTTTGTTTCAGATTAAAAAGAAACCACAACTATTTTTACCAAGTTCAGGGTCAACTAAATATAAGCAGGAGAAATTTCTGCGACTTTATCATATATTGCGAAACAGACTTTTCCATTGAAAGAATTTATAGGGATGAAGAGTTATGGAATAAGACCATGCTACCAAAATTAAACAGATTTTATATGGATTGCATTCTACCGGAAATAATTGACCCAAGAATCTGTAGAAATATGCGAATACGAGATCCCAAATGGGTATTAAATACAATATAAATTCAATTGCTGCTCGATATTGCACTTTTTCATATACTTTTTATGTATATTATATTTTTTTTTATAGTTAATAGTGTAATTTCAACTCATTAGATTTCCGTTAAATAGAAATTAATACTCACGTACATACTTTGTAATAATTTTATTTTATGTATTGTCCTGTAAGTGGAATTATTCTGTTAGTCAATAAATATTATAACTATATTTAATTTGATAATAATTGAACTAATTATTAATGTAACCTTTTGAAGCAAACATAAATATATCATTCTTTAACGGTCCGAACGATTACCAATAATATTATATTACAATAATATAAATTTAGTGAAAAGAATGCCAGGTACCTGACCCTAATCCTTCTTCAGGCGTTAAAATAAACCACATTTCGTAAAGAACTTGTTTACATGAAATAAAAGGAGGAGCTTAAAGTAAACTGAAATTTTACTACTTTGTTTCCATCTGTTGTAAAATAAGTGTCTCTAGGAAGTAGTGAAGCCCCTTAAGAAAATGAAAAATGTCAGTCATTTTTTTTAAATTGCAACTGGGTTTTTTTTTATATTCTTATTCGATGCAGAATTTAATTGCCTATCTGCTGATATATCATATTCCTATACCTAAACTGAATGATTTTCGTGTTATCTGCTTTTCTTGGAGATGATGTAGTAAATACGCCGTAAATTAATAGTACGCTTTGCAATCTGTTTTGCTGCCTGTCGTATGATACCTTCAATCAGTTGACTATGCAATTGAATTGTCATATTTATAGTAAATGACAGTTATTTAAGTTCTTTTAGGATTTAATAACGAAGATTATTTGAATTTTTTGTTGGTACATCGCGAACATGAAAGACTATAACCTTTATTCAGGCATATTTACATCGGCCTCGTCCTAATTCTCGAACAGTTAGATCTTTGCTCGAAAGGAGCAAAAGACATGAATCTTTAGACATACTCCCTAGAAAAGGAGTGCATCTGCTAATAAGGCATGTTTTTATAACAACACAACAAAAAACTAAACACTTGTAACAACAACCAACAACTAACGAGAAGAACAATATTAATTACAATAAACAACTCATACTTTTTTTATGATAAGTGTTCAAAGACAGATCCGTTTTGGTCTAAACACATTTGAACACGACGTAAGGTATTGGATCCAGTGGCTCTTCTAATATCGTCTGCGTTCAAACTACCGAACGTAACTTGAACCGTTATTAGCAATTCACTTTCCATGGAACTGCTCTTCCAATAACCTTCCAACTTCAACAAAATTGTGTGGCGGGCAACATCTTGCTGGTAGTATGCATTTATTGCTTCTCGCAAGGGTAGTTCTTCAGTAGCGGGAATTACCAGATCTTGTAAAATATTCATATACTTCTCACCACTTAAATTATTATCATAAAACTGAAGACAAAGGACTCTGTAGTTCTTTATCGCACAAAACACATTAACACTCCAAGAGTCTTGAAAGTTTGTTTCCCAAATAACATGTGGATTTTAGTCAGCCCAATAATGATAATTGTGTCTGTTAAAACTCCATTTCTTACAAATTTTGCTTCGTCCGTCCAAATTATGTTTTTTACAAAATTTTCATTTTTCTGTGACATTAGGATGAACCACTCACAAAATTGAATGCGTCGTTCAGAAACCCCAGCTGCTAAATGTTCCACCAACGTGTATGAAAATGGTTGCCATTTATGCCTTACTAAGATACGATGTATTGTTTTAAAACATACTCCTAAACTTACAGCAGCCTCTCTCACTGAAGCATTATGCAGTAAAGTATCCCAAAACAGTAATGTTGAGATCATCGTCTTCAACCATTGGCGTCTTTTTCTGGGGCGTATATCTAAAAAACCCATGTGTTTAGCAATTTTCAAGCAACGTGTAATTGTTCGAAAATTATGGCGATTCCGATGTGGACACTTCTGAATAAAGGTTCTAATCGTTCTTCTAATAATTCCTCCTCATTCGCCGTGTATCAGCAACAAGTTCAAAAAGTGACCGTTACTAAATGGCAATCGTGGCATTTTAAACTATTTATTAAAACCCGAACTGATCTCAATAATTGTCATTTATTATAACTTTGACAATTAAATTGCATAGCCAACTGATTAAAGATATCATACGACAGACAGCAAAACAGATTGCAAAGCACACTATTAATTTACAGCGTATTTACTACATCATCTCCAATAAAAGTAGAAAAAAAAACAGATAACACCAAAATCATTCAGTTTAGGTATAGGAACATGATATATCAGCAGATAGGTAATTAAATTGTGCATCGAATGAGAATATAAAAAAAAAACAGTTGCAATAAAAAAAAAGACTCTGACATTTTTAATTTTCTTAACTACCGTTGCTCCCGGACCTCCCCTAGAAATAAATTTCAAAAATGTCTAATACTGAAAACATAGTCCCATATCATGTCTAACCGTTGTACAAGTTTCGCTTATATGCCTTTTATGTTTCATTAAATATTAATTTTTCAGTAGATTCAAATTTTCGTTACTAACGCCTGAAATTATTTTTTTTTCTTAATAATGGAAGTAGAAGACGTAAAATTTTATGCGGAAAGCGAAAATAAAATAAAAATTGGGACAGTGTATTTAAAATAACAAAGTTGGTATCGACTTCCGGTATAACCGGAAGTGACACCGCCATGAAAATATTTTCTGTAAGTAGACCATGTCCATTTATATAAAGTTACAAGTTTTCAGCTAAATCGGTTTTTCCGTTCTCATTATTCGTCTAACATGCTATTGTCGAGACACCCTGTACATGTACGCTGCAAGGTAGACGGAACGGAAATGATCTAGGTCGAGTTGCGCGTAAAACAAAATTGATGTGGCTAAATACCCATTATAGACGATAAAAATATATACACAGACATTCGTAATTATATACACTAAGGAGAAAACATCAACATATCCCGTAAACTTTAATTATTGAAAGAAAAAAAGAAATGCCTAAATATACCCAAGTAACGTAAATATATTTACCAATAATACCACAAATTCTAAACTTGCATTAAGATAACGATAGCCAAAAATTGGCATATTTCACTATGTACTGCATAATATGTTATACATATAAATTACCCAAACATGCATAGATTCATGCAGTAACATTCTTTAAGGATGTATACAATAAAAAAATCACCTTTGGATATTATTACCAAAACCAAATATATATTTTTTGGTCAGTCGTTTTCTTTGAACACCCAAGCAAGATTTTTCAATTTAATTTGAGGTTCATGAACTAATGGTTGATGGAAAACTATTTTGCATGCAAAAATAAAGGAAAAATATCTACACTCGGTATCAACTCGTATAAAAACAAATATAATATAAAAGCTGACAACACCACAATAGCAATACCATTTAATCAAGAATAATCTCGAGAATTGGCCGCTCTGTATTGCATGTACCGGGTGGCCAACTAAGAACGGTCGTCGACCATATCTCAGGAATGGATTATGGCACAGGTTCGGGAAAAATTTTTTATAAGGAAAGTGGCCTCGAGAAACGCCTGGAAATTATTTTCAGAATTGTAGGGCCACCGCTAGAGGGCGTATTTTAAAATTCTAAAAAGCAAAATTTTTCAAAATTTACTCAATTAAGGGGCATATTAAATATTATAATCAGATTCCTCAACAAATTCTGCATATTTTTTATTAGACAAGTTTTAGTCTATCTCTTTAAATAAGGGGTGGGGGAGAGTGGAAACTTTGTTACAAAAAAACGCCTTTAATTCAGGTTCTGCTTGACCGATTTCAATAAACGTGATGTTGTTTGAAAGAGATTTTGTTAAACAATAGAAAATTTGTAAATTTGAAGCAATCTGATTAATAACATAAATGATAGAGGGCGCTGTTTAATATTTTTTTAATATTGTGTTTTCTCTTTACAATTTTAAAAAGAAGCATAAAAATTTAACTAGGTTTTTAAAAAGTAGACTAAATTAGTAATAAAACAGTGAAAACTGCAAGTAGATATCTTTTTCCTATCCTGAGATATCGTAAGAAACAGGTAAATGGCGGGAATTATTCTTCCAACGTCTAGTAGGCTAGTTCGCGTTAACGGAAATTATTAAATTTAGCCTGGATGAAAAGATTTATCTAACATTTTTTTAGTTATATAAGAATGTTATATTTGTTTTCAAGCGATGTGTTACTAAATCAAAAGCATAAAATATCAATAAAAACCGATATTTGCCCAGCAACAACAAATACAGTTTAAAATATGAATTACGATTTACTGATGACAACAAAATTAGTAAAGAGGGCCATGTAAGATATAAAATAAATTCCCTGTTGAAAACAAGCAAGCTATGATTTTCACGCATATGTCAAAAATTATTCATCGTGTTGCATTTAACAGACTTTCTTTATCTTTTTGTACCAAAATGATTTTTACAAATGAAGAAGCAGTTGATATGTTGGCAGTTTATTTTGAATGTATGAGAAATGCAACCGTTGCTGCTAGAGTGTACGCACTGCAGTATCCAAACAGACGGCATTACAGCAGAAGAGTTTTTATGTATTGTAATTAACGTGTGTCAAATCGCCATTGTTACTGCCATAGACAAGATAATTAATAAATTTTTAGTATCTTGATAATATGTCGTAATTTGCTAATGGTTTCGAAATATGTTATTTATATATAATAAATGTGAGAATGTATGTAACTGATATTGGCTAAGGGTTGAAAAACACATGTTGGGGTTTCACTGAAGGGGCGTAACGAATCATTGGAATTTCTATACGCACTCTTGATGTAAAAATGTTAAATGTCATTTAATAATTAATGACGGCTGTCCATAGCGCAAATCCAAAGAGATCTTTCTTGGGCACGTTGAAACTCGAGAATTAAATGGTTTGTTACAGACGAATGCATATTTTTAAAATTAAGATGTCGTACAATAATATTGATATGAAACTGTTCCAACGTAAATTAATGTTTCTTATTCTTTTTATCACTTTTGAAAGATGGGGGTTGATTTTTCGGGGGTGGAAATTGGAGAGAGGGCAGTTACGGTTAGAGTGTCAATCGAACCAGGTCGATTTTTTGTTAATTAAATACCTTTATTGTGAACAGTTTGTCTTTAAAAATATTTCGTGCGTGTACATTTTCTTTTGAATTAGCCAACACTAATTTGTCTTTTTTTCGAGTATTGATTGTAATGTGTTTTTCAAATATTAATTTATAAATAACAGTCACCCTTTTTAAGTTAAACCGCGTATGTTAACGATTTGTGTCAGTAATCAATTAAAGGAATATTTATTCTAGTGTAAGTAGGTATTTTTATATAAAGGGCTGTCAGCAAATAATTCTACAAGCCTAGATAACCTATTAAAAATCGAACATTGCCTTGCAAAGGTATCTTATCCGCACGCGGGCTCCTTATGCTGAAAGATGCTAAATAAAAGACAGTGGCATTTGTGTGAATTAGCATTGTTGTTTGTTTATATTGGTGTAGAGGTGGCTGGTGAACGGGTACATGATACCGCTTTGGTTATTAATTGTAAAAGGTAATTGCCAAGTGAGTGCACACTCCCGGACCAGACCATTAAACACCTCGAACCTTTACTTTTATTGGTTGTATAGATGAATGTGTAACCTGAGATAGGAACGCTGTATTTTTCTAACGCACTCAAGTTTATATATCGATCACGATGTTGTGATCTATTTATAACTTACCCTTGTAAGGCTTTGTTTTAATGAGTTTCTTTTGTTTAGTAGAATTATCTGCCAGCGAACTAATTTCCCTTTATATGCAATTGATTGTAATTTTTTTCATATGTATTTTTGTGCTTTAGTAATCACTAAACAATTGTGTACGTGTAAATTCCCTGTCTATTTGCTTTTGTCCTTGCCTTTACCTTATTATCACCTGTGCAATTTTACTGTTGTATTTTATATGTACCGTAATTTGCTTTATGTGCTTATTTACTTAAAGACCGGCATGATTGGTTTTAAAAGGCCACGTGTTTGGTATTACGGTTTTTATTTTGATTATTTATGTCACTATTGTGGGTGCGACTACATTGGGTTTCCTTTTTTTTGTGTTTATGTGTAACTAAACTGATTTTTATTTATTTTCCTCGTAATGCGATAATGTTGTACGCACTTTAACCTGATTTAATGGTGTTATATATTTAACCCTTTCATTGTTTTTTTTTGTTCTTTTATTTATTAATGTACTTGTGCAATTATTTATTTATGAATAAAGTGGGTTTTATTGGTGGTTCTTTCCCACAATAGTATATTTTTTGAGTTAGTTTCATTTTTTTACCTGCCCCACATGATGCAACACTTACCTCATCCAGCCTAGCTAATTCAGATATCATAACGTACCTACCACTAGACGGCCACTTCGTTTCATCAGATATTAGGTTTGCGAGTAATTAGATATCAGACAGAATTATTGCCGGGAAAGTCAAAGTAAGGTAGGCAATTAATTTGAGTACTAGTAACATTGTCAGTCAGGTCAAGATAAATCACTTAGCGATTGTTTTCTTCTTGAATTTGCATTATTACAAATAAGTTCAAATCACACTTTTCAAGATATGGTACCTGGGGGACGCTACAATATATATATATATATATATATATATATATATATATATATATATATATACAGTGCAGATGATAAGTCTTGCCCCCCCTTTAATCTCTGTTAGTGAAGACAAAATTGAAAAACGCTCGGACACGTCATTTTTATTTCAAACGAGGCGTTTTTTAACAAAAAAAATTGTCACTCCCGCCCCTTGACAGCTACTCCCTCCATTTTTTAAATAGCAAGGGGGGTCGTGCGATACATCGTTGGAAAAGATTTTAAAAGTAGAATTCAAAAATTATCATTTTTAATTTTTTTAAGTAAAAATACAAATAAACATAAACAAACAAATAATATTAAATTAAATCTTCAAAAATAAATGAACTGGACAAATTATTCTAATTAACAACTTAATTACTGCAGGAGGTGTTCAAAATGTTCTCCATTTACTTCCTGGCAGAAGGAGATTTTTTGTTTGGTTTCCTAACATGCATATCAATTCTGTTGCATTCTTCGAATATTTTTTGATGAAGTTCATCAAGCGTCATCAACTGGCTCGCATACACTTTGGATTAAGGTAACACCATAGGAAAAAATCCATAGGAGTCATATCTGGTGACCTAGGTGGCCACTCAATGAACCCACGACGCCCAATCCATCTCCTCGGATATAAATTGTTTAAAAAATTTCGAACTCGAGCAGCGTAATGTGGCGTAGCTCCATCTTGTTGAAAAACAATATCTTGAGTGAATTCACCTGGGTTGGTTCTAACCACATCATTAATTGCAGGGATTATTTGTGTTTCAAATAGGTTAAAGTAGCTAGCCCCCCTTAAGTTACCTTCGATAAAAAAAGGGCCTATAATGTGATTCCCAAGTATGCCTGCCCAAACATTTAATTTAGTTGGGTGTTGTGTGTGGCACTCTCGAAACAATCGAGGATTTTCGTCAGACCAATATCTTATGTTTTGTCGATGTACATGACTGTTTAAATAGAATGTAGCTTCATCGGAAAAACAAATATAAATAAATAAATAAATAAATCTTTAAATTATATTTGCAATTAGTTGCATAAACACATTGGTTACATTTGTGTTCATAACTTAAAGAATGTTTTTTAAGATGATTTTTAAATTATCTTTACGACGTGTTGCATAGTAACACTGATCACATTTGTAGTCATAACTTAAAAGTCCCTTTACGAATGTTTAAATTACCTTTGTAATGTGATGCATAATCACATTGGTGACATTTGTATTCGTAACTCAAAGAGTGACTTTTAAGATGAATTTTCAATTGATTTCTCTGTTTTGCTGTAAAATCAGATTAGTTTCGTTTATAATTATAATTAGATGTATTTTTGAGGTGAAGTTTTATATTTCCTATAAGTCACATGATCACATTTAAACTCATAACTTGAAGAATGTCTTGGAGATTAATTTTTTTTGTGTTGCATAATCACATTGATGATACATAACTAGAAGTGTTTTTTAAAATGAATTTTTAAATTATACTTGCGATTTGTAGCATAATGACATTGGTCGCATTTGTATTCATAACTTGAAGAGTGATTTTTAAGATGAAGTTTCAGTTGATGTTTGTGTTTTGCTGCATAATTACATTGATTACATTTGTAATCATAAGTTGAAGAATGTTTTTTAAGATGAATTTTTAAACTATCTTTGCGATTTGTTGCATAATCACATTGGTAACATTTGTAATCATAATTTGAAGAATGGTTTTTATGATGAATTTTTATACTATCTTTGCGATTTGTTGCATAATCACATTGGTCGCATTTGTATTCGTAACATGAAGAGTGTTTTTTCCCATGAGTTTTTAAATCATATTTGCGATTTGTTGCATAATCACATTGGTCACATTTGTATTCGTAACTTGAAGAGTGATTTTTAAGATGAAATTTCAGTTGACCTTTGTGTTTTGTAGCATAAATACATTGGTTACATTTGTATTCATAAATGGAAGAGTGTTTTTTAAAATGAACTTCCAAACAATCTTTCCAATGTGTTGCATAATCACATTGATCACATTGGAATGCATAACTTAAAGAATGTTTTTTGCGATGAGTTTTTAAATTATCTTTGCGGTATGTTGCATAAACACAATGGTCACATTTATATTCATAACTTGAAGAGTGTTTTTTAAGATGAATTTTTAAATATTTTTTCCAATATGTTGCATAATCACATTGATCACATTTGTATTCATAACTGGAAGAATGTTTTTTGAAATGAATTTTTAAACTATATTTGCAATTTGTTGCGTAATCACATTGGTCACATGTGTATTTGTAACTTGAAGAGTGATTTTTTTGATGAAATTTCAGTTGACATTTGTGTTTTGCTGCATAATCACATTGGTTACATTTGTAATCATAACTTGAAGAATTTCTTTTAAGATGAGTTCTTAAATTATATTTGCGATTTGTTGCATAATCACATTGATCACATTTATATTCGTAACTGGAAGAGTGTTTTTTAAGATGAATTGTTAACCGAGCTCTGTGATGTGTTCCATAATCACATTGGGCACATTTGAATTCATAACTTGAAGAATGTTGTTTAAGATGAATTTTTAAATTATATTTCCTATGTGTTACAAAATCACATTGGTGGCATTTGAATTTATAACTTAACGAATGTTCAAGATGAATTTTTAAACAACTTTTCCGATTTGTTATATAATCACATTCGTCACATTTATATATAAAATTTGAAGTGCGTTTTAAGGCGTCATGTTTCAAATTTTGCTGCACTGTTGTTGAACTATTAAATTGATTATTTTCACACCGTACTTTTGTGATGTGTTCAACACTACTTTTATTTCTAAGTTCTCCTTCACTTGAGGTAACAACATTGGCGACAGAGTTGGCTTCATTCGTAATATTCACATCTGTAGAAATGATGTCTAATTTTGTACTACTAGAACCGCAATCAATTTCTTGTTTTATTAAATCATTATTTACAACAAGATGGGTTAGAAGTAAATCTATTCCTTCTTCCTCTTTAGTTTCTACTTTAATAAGTTTCATGTCAATCTCAGACATTACGAAGAATTGTGTTGCTTAATCATACATTTTATAATGTTAAATTAAAGCAACTCAAAGTTGCAAGAAAGACAATAGAGATAAAGGCACGTGAATCTGTAATTTTTTGTGGTCACGTGGTGCTACTGCCAACATTACGTGACACAAATGTCGGTATACCATGGTACGAAAAGACAAAGATTATCCCGCTACGTCATTAATTTATACTGTCTTCTCATATAAACTAGTGAATTAAATAAGGATAGTGAACATTAGTAGTGAATTTGACGAAATCGATACACGGTATTGAATAAGCAAATGTAGTAGAAAGAGTAAACCTATAAACGCGAAATCAATTTGTTTTATATGCATTAGACTAATACCAATACCACAGAATATTGAAGCTGTTAGCGTAGCTTCCATATTCTGTGCTAATACTTCATAACCTCCATTTATAGAATATTGTTTTTCAACCGTTATCATTACCTTAATCAACGTTCTCTAATTTTTACAAAATAAATCACAATAAATAAGTAATTTTATTTTGGAATTCTGCAGTTTTAAATACTGCCCTCGGGGTATATTATCTAATCAGAATTTATTATGACGAAAATAATTATTGACTCATGTTTTTCATATTATACCATGATTGAATGTGATGACGTAGCGGTAAAAACTTCTGGCGAGGTAATATATCTATACGCATCTGTTCGTGATGTTATTGGGACAGCCGTGCTATATCACTCAATAAAGTAATGTGCGTTTGTGTACTCCTACCATTTAATACAAGTGTATGGCTTTTATCTTTAAAATTTAAATATACAGTGCGATCATCATTGTTTGACCGTGCCGCTCGTAGAACAGTACTACTGTTCCGCATCCTTAAAATGAAAATTGTGCTATATCCAGTGGCGTAAATGCAGATATTAAAATAAATACTACCATAAATGACAAAAACTTTGGTGAATGACGAATTGCGTATTATGTAGACGTACAAAAACTTCAATAATTGTAATTTAGTCTTTCTGGATTTTCTGGATTTCCAAGGCGTATTTCTGGTGTATTAAACCAATACATGGTATTTACTCGTCAAATTCAAGTTTTGTAAGTGCTTTTATATACTAAAAGTAATCTTTAAAACAAATTTTGCTTTTTAACCTCAATTTGGTTACGAGAATAATGTACAGTTTAGAGAGTAAAAACTGTTTAGATGAGCGTTTAATGATCTTTTTATTTATATTGACATGAGTGGTTTGAAATAGCCAATAATGTATGAATTTTGTTGTCAGGTTGAAAATGAATAATCGAACGGTAATTCATAGCCAAGGGCGGCAAATTATCTACAATGTGTACCAATTTATGAAAAAAGAAAAAGAAGGAACGATGACAATGCCCTTATCCCAATTACAAGAATGTGTTGCTGAAGAAACCGTTCTAGACAAGCTACTAGTTGAAAATGGTCATGCTGTCTTTCATCTCCCTTTGTACCACTCTGAATTAAATCCCATTGAAAAATCGGATAGCAGTGAGGAATGTGACATTTCAAATGGAAGGTGTTAAGCAATTGGCAATGAAGAATTGAAAAAAATTACAGCTGAGAACTCGAAGAAAGTGTGTGAATATGTGGAGAGTGAATGTTTAAAAAAAGGAGTGATATTGGATGATGTTACCTTTACAATGACATTAAAACATTTAAATGAATTTGTCATTAATCAGAAATCAATGTATGATATATTTGTTAAATAATATTAGTGAAAACAAATTACATGTATGACTGGTTAGTTTATTATAAATGCATACATTCAACATATTCAGCATAAGTCAGGTACACCTTTTTGCTGACCACCTTTGAATGTACACTGGTGAACATCACAAATACATTATAATGGAAAAAAAAACTTATTTATCTTAATGCTAGATATCACTTTTGCATTCCATTCTAATTTTTGAACAAAAACTTATTTCAGATTATATACCACTGATTTAGTCCTTCTCATATGGAACTAGCCACCATGTCTACTTTATGATGTACCTATTGTTGTTTAAGATAACTGAAATCTGTATATATTGATCTAAAGCACAGCAAATAATGAATTAATAATGCATTGTTTTTTTAGATCTCAAACGTGCATGTAAATAAGTTCGGACTTCTTTCCAAATGTGTGCGTACATTTTGCACTACTTCCTCTGTAAGTACAGTTGTGCGACCCGTAGATTTTCCCTTGCAAACACTACCATGCTCATGAAAACGACTAACAATTCTTCGAATGTGTCGGCATAAAACATCATCATCTAATTTCGATGTTCTGAAAGTGATGTTGATATTCTTCAACCCATAATCGTACTGAATACTTCCAGTTTCCATCTACATCTTTTTCGCCGTTTCGGAAATAAGCTTCCAAAATAAACTTGTCTTGTTCCACAGTAAAAGGAATTATAACCTAAAAAAATTTATTTACGAAAAAGGCATAAAATACACGAATAAATTGAAACTCCTGGTTAATTTATTAATGAGTTTTGAAAAAAACTATTTTATTGTAATAGAAATGTAGATAAAGGAATAATTGAAAAAGGAAAAATCTATGTACGTTTATGAAATGTCAATCGAAGATGAAATAAATATTTGTGCCTAATTTCACTAGTAACTTGGAATAAACTTTTGATAAAAATTCTGCAAAAAGCAGTTTTTTTTCGGTCATTCATTGTTGATATCCCGGTATGATAAATATTTCTTCAACCTATGTAGTATGGAGACTTTTTTAACAGGTGTGGGGCTATTTTACAAATTTTAAAGCTAATTGGATTCCACAAGTATAATCGTGTTCAACGAATGTTGACAACAAACATGTTTTAAGCCCGTCTTATGGTCAATATGAAAACAAAAAAATTTGTATCTCTGTTTTACATTTGCCGATATTTCTCGCAAAATGTTGACCAAGCACGCGTTTCCTTGTTTGACAACTTCGTTGCTAGGTATAAAAATCTAAAATTTACGATATAATAGGAAAAAAAACCTAAACAAAACTACTGTAATCTAACAGAATTAGATTAGATACAAAAAAAAACTACGGTAACCTAACAAAAAAAAACGCTGAAAATTGTATCAATACTTCCACACAAAAAAATCGCTTTTTTTGTAAATAACTCGAAAACGATTAACTTTACAAAAAAATTACAAGAATGCTTTTCGATTAGAAATTTTATTTTCTATTTAATTTCAACAATTTCAAAAATCGTGTGGACGAATTCCAAAATCGAGTTTTTTGGAGATATTTAAGAAATGGCAGATTTTCGAAACAATTGTAAAAACACCTTTTGTGAGAAATTTTATTTCCTATCTAATGGTATTTTCACTTTTTGAATATGTTAAGTAGTTCAGAAGATATGTAGGAAAAACCAGTTTTTTAAACTGACCGTTTTTTCCTAATAACTTGTAAACCGTTTGTTGTACAGAAAAATTACAGGGACAAAAAATACTCATATTACTAATATCATATTAAAAGGAAAAAATCTAAAACCTAAATAATTTTCAAAGGGTACTTACCCCCCAATTTTACCCCTTTCCCCGTACCCCACTGACTCCAAAAACAGTCAGTCGCTTTGGGTAGTTGACAAATTTCAAGTTGATATGTTAAGTCGTTCGAATGTTATTCAGTACACACACAGACAGACATGCATATACAGATAAGATTTTTTTGTTCAAATTTTACTTTTGAATGTTTTTGAACATTTTAAAGCGATCGAGCAAATAAAAATTTTTGAACATTTTTTTAGTGATACAGTACTTCCCATTCGTTGGATGTGGAAGTAATAGATCAGATAAACAAAACTACTGCAACCTAACGAAAAAAAAGTGCACGAGCCGGGAATTATATCTACCTCAACCGCGTGTCAGGCATCCAGTGTAACACAAGACCAACAGCGCTTCCCCAGCTTGATGTTGAAACCGTTATGTAAACTATTATGATACATTCAAAACTATTTCCTATTGGTCCGCATTTTTCGAGTAGTAGCCGCAAATTGTTTAAGATGGTGATATTTCTATATGTACTTTTACATAAAATTTTACACGTATACACTATTCAAGCCACCAGCCGTTGTACGTCATAGGTTAAAACTTACTACATTAATGACGTGGTAATCAGCGTTGTCAAGTGTACGTGTTGCCAGACTGCTTATACATATTTTTAGGTTAGGAACAAATAGATACTGTATACGTATTATATGTAATAATAAAATACAACAATTTGGTTTAGAGAAACGATCATGTTCTTGTACTTTTCTCAATTGTTTTCGTTTGACCTGCCTTCACACTGCATACGTACTAATGCATAGTACCTACTAATGTAAAAAATCCTTTCGAGAGTATCAAAAACTGTGATACATTTTGTTATGCATTGCTAGAATCTGACCAATCTTACCCGGGGCAATACAAGATTGTTTAAATATGCTGTATGTATGAAGTGCAAGACATGATTTACTCATAAGCTTTTGGTCAGAGCACGGAAAAAAACGTGAATATGTGAAATGTAACTAAAAATGACTTTATTCACGTTCTGGTTCGTAAGACAATTTAAAACAAATAGGTTAAGTGCGTACCGGTGAATTTAACAAAGTAAACAAAATTTGACGTGACAACATCGAAATATTTTATGAGTTTGTAACAATCCTTTTTGAGTTGTATTAAAACATACCTTAATTTAAGGTCTTTCATTCGTTCAGTTGTAAATATAAGAAAATTTTAATTATTTTTGCATTATAGATATGTGGTAGGCAACTTAATTTGCATATCTCTTTAGGGGTTTATAGTGCATATTTCTTAAAGGTTTATACTGCCACTTTAAATTATTTCCTGCTCAATATGTTCGCGCATCATCGACTTAATTCTTTGCGCAAATCCTTTGATGGTAAGATATCTTTCAACGCATTATACAAAAAATTAAAACATTTGCTCTTTTCAGGCACTTTTATTTTTACTGTTACTTTAACTTTTAATTTTACCGCTTTGGATTGTACAATTAATTCTACTGTTACGTACGCTTTCATTTTATGATTGCAATTTTTGCATTGAAAATTTCAAGAAATGCAATAAATATTGGTTTATTAAATTTCAAGAAGACGAATTCATAAGAAATAAAATTCCGTTTAAGGGTGAGGTTTACAACGTAAAGCATTATTTCAAGATATTGCGCAATAATGGTGCAAGGATGACATCACCTTGGTTGACCGTTTCGTAAACATTTAGATACCAGAGGTTATTAAAAAGTTTGTGTACAAAAATTTTACAAAAAGGTATTTATAACCATTAGTTAGTAATTTAAGTCTAGTTTTAAGATATATTTTATTTAACCCTATCATTTTAACTGTAAATAAACATAGTTGTATATTTTTTATTATTTTTCATTTTGATAAAATTTTTAGTGTAAACCTCGGTTAGTTATTCCGAGCATTATAAAAAATAACTTGGCGTCCGAGATCATTTTTATTAGTGTTGCATTGCAATTTTTTTACATTGTTCTGTGGAAGCAAGCTAGCAGATTTTGTGGTAACCAAGCAAATCAAAAGACTGGCCCTATATTAATTTACCGACTGGGACAAAGGCATTATTTGTGGTGAATGGTTAGTATCTCCAGTTAGTTTAACGATTTGTTTCTGGAGAACTTATTTCTCTATTTCTTTATTACATTATTATTTTTTATACCATTTACACCACTTATTTTATAAGTTTATATTCGCACTACGTTTTAAGTTGTAAATACGTGCTGCAAAGTGTACGACAAGGATAAAATATGGTTGCTAACGTTACAACATTAATGACTTAATACCAACTGTACTTACGATGACAATTTGGGTTTAATGCAACTTTTATTAAAGTTTTATAGTAAATTATAATTATAGTATTGTTATACGTTTAATGACGTGCGACGGTTAGTGACTTGAATAAGGTTGTAGATAGAACATGTTCTATTTTGAAGGTCATTCGTGTGTATTTTTTGGGTATTCTACGAACTTTTCAATTAAAAAGTTTTTCTCCACGTTCGTAAAACTATTTTGTTCATAGTTTCCGTCTAAGTTCATAGTAGTTTTGTGTTTATATATTAATAAGCATCATTTTTTGTGTTATTGTTATATTTCAAGTTACAAATATGTGGTCACGTGAAGTTGTGGAAAAACTAATTTGTTTATATGAACATCCATGTTTATATATGGTGAAACAAATTTCATAAATAAAATAAAATAAAAATAAGTAAAAAAAAACGCTTTTATTTCCAAATGTACTAAAAAGAATAAAATAATTTTTTTATCTACCCAGTAACATCAAAAATTTTTGTGACTAAAAATAAGTGTGGGACTCTCTTTGTAGTGCCTTGCACTTCACTGTTTGAATGCAGGTGTTGATAGGCTTTGTTATAAGTATAAGCCTATAAGGTATCATGTGTGCCCGACACTTTTATTTTTGATCACAAAAATGTTTGATGTTACTGTGTAGATAAAAAAATTATTTTATTCTTTTTAGTACATTTGGAAATAAAAGCGTTTTTTAAAAATGTTTTTTTTTTATTTATTTTTATTTTCTACTTTTTAGTCGCTTGGGTATAAGTTCCAACAAAGAAAGAAATTCAATTTTTCAAGACCTTAGTTTTATAAACAATAATTTCGAATTTACTTGGCCAATGCACACATATATGCCGAAATTCAGCTCATCCGGAGATCGGAAAATAGTTAATTTTTGTTGACCGAATACAATACGTTCAGCCCCCCGGGTGCAGCCCCCTGATCTTGAACGTATACTTTTGTGCATTGTCTTATGCTAAAAGCTTAAGTCCTGAATTTCAAGGCCCTATCTTTATAAACAAAAATTTCGACCATATTTGGCCAAATTTGGCCGCAAAAGTCAAAGCAAAAAACACATATTCATGTATTATCATCAAGAATACGCATGAATGCCAAATTTCAGCTCAATCGGAGATCAGGAAGTTGTTGAAAATTCAATTACAAGATTTGAACGGGACAGACAAAGTGTTAAAAAATAATGAAAAGGTTCACTATATAACATCACACCATTAGATCAGGTTAAAGTGCGTACAAAATTATAACATTAAGAAAAAAATAATTAAAAATTAGTTTAGCTACTCATAAACACAATAAAAAATAAACGGCGAAACCACACCCACAATTGTGTCATAAATAAATCAGAATAAAAGTTTCTTATAATGAAACTGCAAGATTATACCCGGCTTGGTAAAATTTTAGTGCTAGCTCAATCTCAGGGGATGGACCCAGTTCTCGATAAAATCGCTGGATTAACTTACCTAAAAAAAAACCGGATGCGCCACTCTCCTTGAAAATATCATTTGGATACCTACTCTGGTAAAGAGAGAAGTCCAGAGTTGGCCTTAGGTTCTTACTCCTAACAAAAAAAAAAGAAAGGCTAGGTAACACCGCGGGACACTCGCCCAATCACAAACTAGTCTCTACACAAACAAAACTATTTATTAACACCCAAAGGAAAAGTTCATCAATAGCATATTTTTTAAAACAAGCAACTTAAGCGGTTAAGCGTGTTAAAGAACACAATTCCTAGATTAAGCTTTGGAACAATACTTAATAATAAAGAAAAAAAATTAATAGCACTCTCGTCTTTTAACGAACACCCTGTATATTTGTAAATTTAATTGTAAGGCAACTACGTTTTAATAAAATACTTATCTTTTTTGGGGTTTTGTTTTTTTTTTATCTACAACCTTCATATTGAAACGATCTACTTCAAGGTAGTCAACAGATATATTAAAATTTAGTATCGTATATTCTTTGTGCTAAAACCTATACAAATGTAACAAGTAAAATAAAATATCGATACCAACAAAGCGTTTGTTAAAATTTATCAATTAAATTATTAAGTTATTTATCAATTAAAGCGAGTTATCATAGCTGCGGGCAATCCGCATAAAGGGAAAAATTTAATGAACTGACGTTAGATGTCAAACATCGTTTTAGATAACCTTTTTCTAGCGATCGCAAAAAAAAAAGATCTTACACAATCGTACCATGCATTCTTTTCTTATCTTACATTATATGCCATAGCGTAATAACCCCCCTTAACAACTGTAGCAACATGTAATTAATAAAGCATTGAATATAAAAAAGCTTGTAAACGTTAATTGTAGCGGCGGTGTAAAGCACAAAAAAACAGTTATTAGTATCACTTATCTGCGTTAAATGGTGATAAATCCTCGTGACATAGACGCACCAGGTGTGTCGCAAAAGATTAGAGTTGAACATTATGTCTAAGCGGCCACTGTCCTTGACCTTGCAGATGTAGAAACAAAATTCTGAATCTGTTTGCGAGCATGCTGAATGCATTTTTTACTATCCTTCTACCTCTACTAAGGCGGTAATTATAGGTACTCTGTTCTTGAGTCAGACCTCTAAATGTACAAGGTATTCACTACAAATTCCAAACCTTCCACTACTTCGTCAAGCAATCCATCCTTCTCCCACATTTCTTGAGCCAATCGATCCTCATGCTTGCAATGTTATTGCAATAATAATGTTTCGAGCCTCAGAATATATAGTTTTTTTCGTAGTTCCAGCCATAATAGGGATAACCCTAAAGCAAAAATTACATTTTTATTAAAATTCTTGTACATACCTTTATTTCACAAATAAAATAAACGAAGGAAGTCTTAAAAAAAAACTGATTTTAACAAACAAAAGTGTCACAATCAAAGGATTAAGTAATAAAACGCACGCGGAAAATGTCATCTTTACTTTTAACCGTAGACAAGGTACCTTGTCTAAGCTTTTAACTGTGAATGTACCTACCACCTTAGAATTCTCAAATATGATTGGACAAATAATTTGCCGCGTCAAAAATTTCAAATACATTATTTTAGTTGACATATTTTCCGACTATATCGTGCTGAGTAGAGTTGTGTCCAAATTTGTTTAAATAAAAAACAACTATATCATAAATTTTTCCTACGTATAAGATCAAATTTTTATGTACATATTTTAGTCATCGTATTCCTTAAATAAAGTAAATATGTGTTGTGATTTTGGGTTTGTTACTAATAAACTAGCATGACAACTAACACAGTCCAATGCACGCATTTGGAGAAAGTGCAGGAAAATGGGAAGGCAATATGATACGCAAATGATGCTGAATTTGCTCTTCAGGTGAAGATGCTGAGTGCCTTAGCTTTTTCGCTAACTGAAGATGTTATTTACGGTTTCAAAGAGCTAGCAGACAGCCAATATTATATAAATGACGATGATATACTATCTATAAGCAATTATTTTGAAGATGTGTGGATTGGTCGCCCGGGTGAAAAGTGACTTACAGTTACAGTGTCAATCGAGCCAGATCGATAGGGTTAATTAAATACCTTCATTGTACACAGTTTGTCTTTAAAATACTTCTTGCATACACCTTTTTCTTTTGAATTAGCCAACGCTAATTTTTTTGTTCTTTCGGGTGTTAGTTTTAATTTGTTTTTCAAATATTAATCTATAAATAACAGTCAACCCTTTTGAAGTTAAACCGCATATGTTAACACTTTGAGTCTGTGATCAATTGTAAGTAGGTATTTTTAGATAAATTAAGACTGGCAGCAAATAATTCTACAAGACTATATAACGTATTCAAAATCAGACATTGCCTTGCAAAGGTATCTCATTCTCTCACTCTGGTCTGGAGTGAATTAGCATTGTTGTCTGTTGTTTATACTTATATTTGTGTAGAGGTGGGCCGTGGGCGAACGGGTACAGGATACCGCTTGGTTATTAATTGTAAGAGGCAATTGCCAAGTGGCTACATACTCACGGGTCCAGATGACCATTAAACACCTAGAACTTTGATTTTATTGTTGTATAGATGAATGTGTAACCTGAGAAAGGGGCGTTGTATTTTTCTAACGCACTCAAACTTAATACATCGGTCACGGTGTTATAATTTATTTATAACTTATCCTTGTAAGGCTTTGTTTAATGAGTTTTTTGTGTCAGTTTGTTAAGTAGAATTGTTTGCGTGCGAACTAATTTATCTTTATATGTAATTTTACGTATGTATTTTGTGCTGTAGTAGTCACTAAACAATTCTGTATGAGTAAATTCCTTGTCTATTTTCTTTTGGCCTTGACTTTACCTTAGTATCATCTGTGCAATTTTACTGTTGTTGTATTTTATATGTACCGTAATTTGCCTTATTGTTTTATGTGCTTATTTACTTAAAGACCAGCATGATTGGTTTTACAGGGTCACATGTTTGGTATTACGATTTTTATTCTGATTATTTATAACACAATTGTGGGTGTGACTACATGGAGTTTTTTTTATTGTTTATGTATAACTAAACTGCTTTTTATTTATTTTTCTCTCAATGTTATAATTTTGTATGCAATTTAACCTAATTTAATGGTGTTATATATTTAACCATTCCATTGTTTTTTTTTGTGTTATTTGATTTATTAATGTACTTGTGCAATTACTTATTTATGAATAAAGTGGGTTTTATTGGTGGTTCTTTCCTACAATAGTATATTAACGGGCTGAAACACCATTGCGCAAATCTCGTTAATTTTCATTTCAGTAGTTTTATTGTTTACCTGCCCCACATGACGCAACACTTAACCTCGTCCAGCCTATCTCAGTCAAATAGCATAACGTACCTACCACTAGGTTGGTCAGATTGGAGGTTTGTGAGTAATTAAATATCAGATTTGTAAATAAATTCTAATGTTTTAGTTATTGCCAGGAAAGCCAAAGTAAAGCATGCGATTAATTTGAGTAATAGTAACATTATTGTCAGTAAAGTAAAGATAAATCACTTAGCTCAAATTACACTCTTCAAGATAGGGTAACTGGGGGACACTACAATATATATATATATATATATATATATATATATATATATATATATATATATATATCGATTTAACGTAAATTACCTTAATACAAAAATAGATCCTAAGAGACTTGTTGCTCTTGCAAGATGTCGCCCTAACATCAGTTTAATTTAAAATGGTTTCCCTTTAAATGATAGCGTTCTGTACATTTATTTAGTGGAATATGCCCAATCGTATGGCGTGAATATGATTTTTTAGTTGTAATCATAAGCGGCTTGTTTGGGCCGGATATGGACATTGTTATTCATAAGTTTTTTGTTTTTAAAAATTTCGTAATTTTAACATAAAATTTAGAAAAATTGGATTTTTTTCATAAAAGAACGATACTCTTGTCTGAAGTCGCTACGACGCACCGTTTTCGAAATAAATCGATTTGACCTTTTCATGTGTTAATGCATATTGTCATATTCTTCGTTACTAAACGAAACAATTCTAACAATATTCAACTTTTTGTATTTACGGTAAATTAACTAAACAATAAATAACCTTTCACTTAAAACTCATTTGGCATTTTAACCTCAACTAGTATCTGTAATACTAGTTATTTTGGCGTTCACGCAATTGATATTTTGTTTATTTTCTATAGCCATCTTTCGTAATTGTAAATGAATTCGTTAGTTAATTTTATAAAAGTATGATTAACACATGAATAGTTTAAATCGATTTATTTCGAAAACGGCGGGTCGTAGCGACTTCAGACAAGAGTGTCATTCTTTTATAAAAAAATCGAATTTTTTTAAATTTTATGTTAAAATTGCGAAATTTAAAAAAAACAAAAAACTTATGAATAACAATGTCCAATGCCCCGCCCAAACGAGCCGCCTATGAGTACAAGTAAAAGTCATATTGACGCCATACGATTGGGTATATTCCACTAAATACAAGTACACAGCGCTATCATTTAAAGAGAAACCATTTTGAAGATATTTGAATTAAACCGATGTTAGGGTGCCATCTTCCAACAGCTCCAGCTCTCTTAGGAAGTATTAAGGTGATTTGGGTTAAATCGATATAAAATCAGGTCTAGAATCTGCAGTTTTGTTTTGTGAAGAGTTTGTGGGCACCCTGTATATATATATATATATATATATATATATATATTTCTCTTTGTTTTTGCAATAAAATTATTCTTTTTGTTAATTTATTGTATGGGATTTATGTTTGCTAGAAATAAATTTTGATTTATTTTAATTTGAAACAAATGTTTAACTTTTCTGTGCCTTATACATACAAGTTTGCAATAAAAATCATACCCTCATTAGTGTGAACACTCCCGGTTTTATTCTGTTCACGTTATCGAGCTTTTAAAGGTACTGTGCATTCTTTCTAAAAGCATGCTCATATTAATTCCTGCTCCTACTCTAAAGCAGTATGCTCAACACGACGTATTTTGCATATATTCGTTATGAACATATGTTACAAATCGTCATCTCCATTTAAGAGGGTATTTAATTCGACAAGTATTCGGTAAAATGCAAGCATATCTGTTTCTTTTAAAATTGTCCTCAAGGTTTTATATACAATAGCCTGGAATAAAAAACAACCACTTAGATAATAGAAACACAGCACTATTATCTTATTTGATTGAGAAAAATACGTAAACAAAGATTATTACCTGGTTTTCATGCGTTTTTATTTTTTTTTTAATTGTTTCACCATGGTCAATCGACATGTCGGCTACAAAACAACTTAAAGGGACTGTACAAATTTAGAGTAATACATATCCAAAACAATACATTTACCTTTGCTTCGGAAGAGACATTACTTCTTTCCAAGCATTAAAAAAGGTCTCAACCATATCTGACATGAAAACATCACAGGCAATATCACCACCAATTCGAGTTTTAAAACGGTTGGAAAACACTCTTTGTCAGATCGATTTGATATAAGAAATCCACAACGAAATGCTTCTCGCATGTTATCTACCACTAATAATGTAGTAAGTTCGAAATTTCACACCGAGCGTCCGTCATTAAATTAAATTAAAACGAAATCATTTTCTTCTAAAGTAGGGTGTGTATGCCAGTAAGCCGGCCACCACCAATAGTCGGCCACAAACGGCTTAATTTCATTATAACTTGAATTTCCCACTTAAGTTTAGACAATTTTTCTGTATTACCGGCAACCTGCCATCTTTCTGAGATGTGTTTAACAATATTTCTTTCCCCAATATCAAACCTGCCTTCCGTAATTCCCGCGAAAAAGTGTATCGAGCAGTACATGGTTTATGTTAAGTTTTAAATTGTTGGACATATCCAAAGCGCAAACTTTAAAGGTAAGTTAAAATTTATTTTTAAGTAACTTGTGCGTTTTAGTTGTATATAGTAGTTGAAAATACATCAAAATATCATATAATTTTCTGAAAACTATTAAATTTCTAATTTATAGGTTAAAAATAACATGGCCAGTTACTGGCATACCATTTTGTCCACGACTACGGGGACGGTATACACATTGTCTTTATCAAGCTCATATATATATATATATATATATATATATATATATATATATATATATATATATATATAATGTATGTCTTTGTCAAAATTACCCAATCCTGTATGCCAGTAATCGGCCGTATGTATAGTCGATAATAAAAATGTTATGAAATATTTAAATGGCCGACTACTGGAATATGCATTAAGAGCTTACTACTCCAGACAATGCCAAACCAGAAGAAACGAAAGCGCCATCAATACTCCCAAGGTTGATATGGAAAATGCTCTTGAAGCAGTAAAAAATGGAGTCAAAATAAGGCAAGCATGCCGAAATTACGGGATACCACGTGCAACCTTACAGGACCGGCTTTAGGGACAGGTTACCATTAAAGGCAGAAAAATTGGCCCGGATCCTTAATTAAGCGTGAAAAATGAAAAACGTGTTGTTGATTGGCTAATTAAATTTGCCAAATGGTGATTTCCCGTCAAGAAATACGAATTATTATCAACTGTGCAAAAAATCGTACTGGATGAAAAAATTAAAACTCCATTTATAAAATGGAAGACCAGGTCAAAAATGGCATTTATCCTTTACGCGTAGGCATCTTATGCTTTCAATACGCACACCTGAATCCATAGATAAGTCCCGAGCTAAATTAACAGAGGGATATATTAAATCCTGGTTCAAGTATGAGTATACCTCCGGATTGGATTTTAAGGAAATCGGACAGTGGATGGATGAGATCGAAGGTTTTCTTCGAATATGTGGCAAATGGCCTAAACAAATGGATCGTGGACCAAAATATCGAAAAACCCGTCCTATTTTTTGTCGATGGACACCGTTCGCACATGTCCATTGAGCTAAGTCAATTTTGTGGCGAGAACGGTATAATCTTATATGCGTTACCGCCCAACGCGACACACCTTATGCAGCCTGCTGATGTGGCTATATTCAAACCACTGAAAGTATATTGGCAACAGGCAGTAAGAACTTGGCAGAATCAAAATCTGGAAAAACCCCTCTCCAAAGCTGACTTTGCGCCAATTTTTAAAGAGGCTCTACTTAATATAAAAATTCCATAGCATATTGTAAAGGGATTATTTCCATATGACCCTCAGGCAGATTATACCAAATGCGTCTAAAATACGCTGGAAAAAATATTCAAACAAACGTTCATCAGGCGCAGGTGGAAGAATTATCATTTTCGGACTTTCAGAGTACTCGCAAAGTTTTAAACAGCTTAAAGTTAAATCTTTTTGAAAAAGTTGAAGTGGATTGGCTTCTGAAAGAGCTCCAAGTATTTGAGGAAAACACACTTGGTGTCCAACAAATAACTGTCGTTAATCAAGTCGAGGATGAAATCTTAAAAAACACACCTGAAACTATTACCATTTCTAAATATGAAATCAATACTGATGTATCGTTCTCTTTAGTAAAAAGAAACGAAACTGAATCTATAATGCAAGAAAATGCAGATACCTACAAATGCGATTAATGTTAAAATTTTGAGAGTTGATACTAATTATATACCCCGGAACACACAATAATGAGGATAATCTAGATATAAAAGAAACGAAAAATGAACCAGAATCACAAACACACCATAATGAAGATAACCTAGGTATAGAAGAAATGCAAAATTAAACACAATCACGAACACACAATAATGAAGACAACCTTGGTATAGAAGAAACCCAAAACAAAACAGAATCACGAACACAGAATAATGAAGACAAGCTAGGTATAGAAGAAACGCAAACGAAACAGAATCATGAACACACAATAATGAAGACAAGCTAGGTATAGAAGAAACGCAAAATGAAACAGAATCACAAATGCTCAAGGACATAAACTAAGTATAATAACGTTTTTAACATTGAACTCGACAAAAACATGAAAGAGTCAAATTCAAATAATGAAAAATTTAGTCACAAGATCTTACCTATTGAGAGTAAAATTGATTATTTTGAGGGCCACTTAATATACCCTAAACCCCTACCCAAATCTAAAAAGGTCAAATCAGGGCCTTTAACAAGTGCTATATCTGCAAAGGCGTGGCGAAGTTATTATATTGACAAAGAGAAAAAAAGGAAGAATTAGAGAATATGAAGAAACGAAAAACAGAAGACTGAAAAAACGTTGAAAAAACAAAAGAAACAAAAAACCAAAGGAAAGGCTGAAGTATTAAAAGTCGGAAAAAAACAAAATTGCAGTGTTTGTGATAATGAATTGGACAGTGATGCAGAAGTAGAGGGGGATAAAAATGTTGGATGTGACCTATGTCCAAGGTGGTTTTACCTTAATTGTACGACATTAAGGGTTCAGGCATATGACGATGTTACAAAACAAGATTTTTACTGCAATTTTTGTTGTGTTGATTCACAACTGTAATATTTTAAGTTTCAAAATAATATTTTTATGTTACCTGCACCTGATGTTTGTTTAATTAATGTCCACTTTAAAAAAACATGTTTTTGTTTTGAAAATATATTTATATTTTGTATTACCTTACCATTGTTTTACTCTCAGTTATCCAAAGCTGCAAATGAAGTATCAAAAAACGACTAGATACAGATCTGGTACAAATTAGCTTTATTTGCTATGGCCGACAACTGGTGTAGCTATGGCCGATTATGGGAACAAAGGTGGCAGACTACTAGAAAAATGCTGTTTTCTCAAAACAATTAAGAAAAATGGATCATCTTTAACTTTAAGCTTTTTCTGTTATATTTATTTCATTGCTAATTATATAAGCTTCACGATCAGTAAAATACAATTAGTCTAGGTTAAAACACATTTATGGTATTCATTGTGTAAGTCCAAGTTGATCTAAAAAGGCCGACTACTAGCGCATTTATTCACTCAGTACATTGCCTTGAGATTTGTGAAAAGGATTTGCCTTCCTCTTTTTCTTGCATTTGTATCCAAGAAGTAACACTTATAAATTGTTTGAATGTTTCATTGAAGTAAACAGTCATAATAAAGCTCCATAATGAAAAGATCCTTTTCTGTAAGAAGATGAAGCCGTTTTAAAGTGTTATCACAAATGGAATTATGTATTTCATCTAGAATGTCATAGAATGGAATTTTAGAGGCTATTTGTCCAGCTAAGTATTTTCATTCTGTATCAGTTCAACTAAGTGACCAATTTAAATATATGACCTACGTATGTCTCTAGTACATGTATTTCACATACTTCACAGTCAAACTTTTGGATTAGTGTAATGGCTGCAGGGCATACTGAATTAATCTTGTTGTTCCCCGAGTTTTTAAGCCTAAGACCTAAAATCAAACATAAATTAATATTTTCAAAAATAAAATAGAAATAACAGGTCATACTTTGATTTCATACAGATCATCACCCGAACAATGCAAAAATCAGGTGTATTTGTGAGTCTTACATGTTTTCGATTATTCTCTTACAAATCTGCTGTTAGAGTCGTTCTCAAATTTTGTTTTTCCAAGCATAGAATTCGGCAAGTTCCCTTAGTTCAAACAAATTTTCTCTCACTGGAATATTATGAACTTCTGCATAATACAGTATTAACAGTTTCCTTGTTAATGCACTCAAGATGACAGATAGCACATTTTGAAACTGAATAAGGGTTACTATTCCGCTCTGTTACAGGTGAATTTTCGATTTCCAATTCTTGATGGTGTCGTCCTTTTTGTAATTAAGATGCCTCACACAGACTGCACAAGAAGGTAAATTCACTTTTGTGTTTTGAAAGTGTTCTTAAATACTTAAGGTAGATGCACCACTTATAGACAGTGTTCCAGAAATTGACAGTTTTTCACTTAAAAAATTATAATAAGCTTATAGAGCAGTATATCGCTATTTTTCTTAAACATTCGGTAATTATAGAGTATCTGGCAACCTAGCTTGAAATCGAGATCCTCATCCAACGCCTTGTCACGTGGTTTTAAAATGGTGGAAGTGATCCATGTTTGTGATGTTATATTTCCTTACGTAAATTATTAAGGTAAGATATTTAAATATGTAATTTTAATTTTTGTAAAAATGAATAAAATAAGTTATTAAGTATATGGGGCTGTAAAAGAACAGTTATAAATAGATTTCTATATGTTATTTGATCCAAGTTAGCTTTTATAACCTCTATACAGGGGTGTCAATTATTGGGTCGACAGATAACACACATGCTCCAGTTATTGCCAGACCTATAAAACACTGGAACATTAACGAAATTTAAGATGACAGTATTAAAATGTTAATATATGTATTATTGGCCTTTCCTATAAATATGAAGAAAAAACAATCATTCTCTCCAGTTATTGACAGGGTGTCAGTTACTGGTGCAATTAATGTCATTGACTGGAACACTTTGTTTCAGATATGGCATCCCGAAAACAATATACTAAAGAACAAATGGTTTAAGCTGTTAATGCTGTGGCAGGGGGATTACCAGTGGCGACAGCAGCAAACCAATTTGGAGTCCCGAGAACCACCCTGTTATCTAAGATATCCGGAAAAATACCAGTTGATTGTAGAATGGGTCCTAGTACTATTCTTCCTCCTGAGGAGGAAACACTGTTGGTGCAGTAGATATTATCTTTGGCTGCAGTACATCAACCTGTCAATAAAGAACAACTGTTCGATAGTGTTCAACTTTTATTGCTGCACCAGAAGAGAGTCAATCCTTTCACTGATGGCCGCCTTGGTCGAAAATGATTCGAATCATTTTTGAAGCGGCATCCAAGAGTAACACAAAGAGTTTCACAAAATTTAACACGTGAAAATGTTACTGAAAAACAGATTCGCCAGTGGTTTACAGAAGTTAAAGGTTACCTTGAGTCTAAAAATTTGACTGATATATTGAATGACCCGACAAGGGTATTCAACTGTGACGAGAGTGCGTTTTTCCTGCAGCCAAAAGGTGGAAGAGTATTGGCAAAAAGGGGAGCTAGTAGTGTTTACATCGCAGGCACTTATGATGACAAGGAGAATTTCACGGTTCTTGTAACAGCCAATGCAGCTGGCGACTAGGGGCCTCCTATGAGTTTTCAAATATGAGCGAATTCCAGCGCACATAGTCCAAAGTGTATATAACGTCGACAAAATAGGGCGTTCCGAGAGTGGATGGATGTGTGGAGGCACGTTTTATGAATACATCACAAATATATTTGTGAAATGGTTAGACGATCACAAAATCAAGCGACCAATCGTGTTATTTGTTGATGGACATGTCTCACATATGACTTTACCTCTTTCCAAATTTTGTTCACAAAATGGTATTGAACTTCTTGCCCTTTACCCGAACTCCACACATCTTCTTCAACCTATGGACGTTTCAGTATTCAAGGCCCTGAAGGTATATTGGAAAAAAAGTGTAAGAAATTGGCATGTCGAAAATTATGGAACCAAGCTCCGAAAGGAAAATTTTCCAGTAGTGTTTAGCCAAGCTCTGAAAGACATTACTAAGGAAACAATTCGAAATGGGTTTGAAGCATGTGGTCTGTCACCATTTAATATGGAAAAAGTAAAGTATTCCAATATATCCTCCAATAAAAAACCCATCAAGAGTGACCAGAATAGTCAAGGAAAAGAGGGGTTATTCATATTAGACAAAATATATTCCTGCAAAAAATTGAGAATGTTTAAAGCTAATTTAAATTCAACATGGAAAGGTGATGTCAAAGACACATCTTTGTTTGAAGTGTGGGAAAGAATCTACAAAGATGAAAAGGCGAAAATCAACCGTAATGATTTAAGGCCAGAGAAAATAGTAAATGACGCTTAGCCAATAGAAAATGATGACACAGAAGTAATTCATGATGTACCACAACCAGGCTGCTCCGGTATTCATTTAAAAAAATCAGCATCAACAAACGAAATTTCACCAAAGGTTGTGGTGTGGTACAGTACATTCGCATAATTAAACCTGGCATTAGTTTTCCTATAAAAAAAACAGATCACCATTACAAGAAGTGTGTGTGCCACAAGACTTTTCTTCACCAGTTAAATGTGTGCCCACATCACCTTTAAAAATACTTCGAGATGATTCAACTCCTTTAAAAGTGTCGGAACTTAAAGAAAAAGTTTCTACACCATTTAAGAAGGCTCTATTTTTCCCGGAAGAAACAACTTCTGCTAAAAAGAAAAGAAAGTTCCTTGTGCAATCACATCCGAAATATGGCAAGAATATCACACAAAGAAAAACAAAGGAAGGAGACTGAAAAACAGAAAAGAGCTGAAGAACAAAAACGAAAAAAATGAAAAGAAAACAGGAGGTCAAAAAGCAAGCAGCAAAGGAATTAAAAAGATTCTGAAAGTCAGAGGAAGAGTGGATTGAAAGTGGCGATAGCCTCGATGATGTTGACATTACACAAAAAGAAAACAAGGATGATTCAGAAGACAGCCAAAATTTGGATGGTCCAGAGATATCCTATGACAATATTCAAGTTGGGGATTTCATTTTGACGAAGTTTTTACAAGGAAAGAGACACAATGTTTTACAGATATATATGTGTTATAGAAACAAAGAATTCTGAAACCAATATAGAAGTGGTATCTTTAAAATCAATTAATAAAACATCTTTTAAAGTGGTCGAAACAGATACCTGTATCATAAGTTTAAATGATATAATTCGAAAATTACCTTAACCCGAACTGCAAGCCATAGGAGATAGAATAAAATATGTGTTTAGTGAAGAGGTTGACATTTTTGAAGCTTAGGCTTACACTTATTTTGTATATTTCTTTGTATTTTTATATTAAAAATAAAAAAATTACCATCAGTCATTGGAGTGTCAATTACTGGAACATAAGAAAATCGGAATGTCTATTACTGGTACTTGAAACATCCGAAAAACAAAAATTTATATTTTATGTAAAATAAAACAAAGTTTAGTAAAAATTATCCTAGTTATAATGACCTAAATACCAATGTTTGGAAAAAAATATCAAAATTAGTCTGAAACTTTATTTGAATTTTTCATAAGTATTTTTAGCACATTTTCTCCCTAAAACTGTCAATAACTGGTACATTTACCTTATTTTCATGTTTTTTTAGATGATATAATCAAATTCACTGTTGTAATGTTTACATGACAATTTGTCAGTGGCACTATCGCCTCTTGTAAACATCAAACACTTATTCAAACAAATTATAAAATATAACCGCTAACAAGGGATAAATCACCTTTCCATTTAGTTACATAACCACATTGGTCACATTTGAATTCATAGCTTGAAGTGCTTTTTAAGATGAATTTTTAACTTATACTTGCGATGCGTTGCATAATAACACTGATCACATTTGTACTCATAACTTAAAAAATACTTTTACGATGAATGTTTAAATTACCTTTGTAATGTGATGGATAATTACATTGGTCGTATTTGTATTTGTAACTCAAGAGTGACTTTTAAGATGAATTTTCATTTGATCTTTCTGTTTTGCTGCATAATCAGATTGGTTCCATCTGTTATTATAATTTGATGTTATTGAGATGAATTTTTAAATTATATTTCCTATAAGTCACATGATGACATTGTCTTTGAGATGAGTTATTAAATTATCTTTGCGGTTTATTGCACGATCACATTGATCACATTTGTATTTATAACTTGAGTGGTTTTTAAGGTAAATTTTTAAAAAAATTTTTTCCAATGTTTTGCATAATCACATTTGTATTTATAACTGGAAGTGTTTTTTAAAATGAATTTTTAAACTATGCTTGCCATTTGTTGCATAATCACATTGGTCGCATTTGATTCATAACTTGAAGAGTGATTTTTAAGATGAAATTTCAGTTGATGTTTGTGTTTTGCTGCATAATCACATTGATTACATTTGTAATCATAACTTGAAGTGTGTTTTTTAAGATGAAGATTTAAACTATCTTTACGATTTGTTGCATAGTCACATTGGTCACATTTGTATTCGTAACTTAAAGAGTGTTTCTTAAGATGAATTTTTAAATTATATTTCTTATGTACTACATAATCACATTGGTCGCATTTGAACTCATAACTTGAAGAATGTTTTTTACAATGATTTTTTAAACTATCTTTGCGATATGTTGCATAATCACAATGGTCACATTTGTATTCGTAACTTGAAGAGTGTTTTTTAAGATGAATTTTTAAATTATCTTTGTGATGTGTTACATAATTACATTGGTCGCACCTGAGTTCATAACTTAAAGAATGTTTTTTGCAATGAGTTTTTAAATTATCTTTGCGATATGTTGAGTAAACACATTGGTCACATTTATATTCATAACTTGAAGAGTGTTTTTTAAGATGAATTTTTAAATTTTTTTTCCAATGTGTTGCATAATAACATTGATCACATTGGTATGCATAACTTAAAGAATGCTTTTTGCGATGAGTTTTTAAATTAGCTTTGCGATATGTTGAGTAAACACATTGGTCACATTTATATTCATAACTTGAAAAGTGTTTTTTAAGATGAATTTTTAAATTTTTTTTCCAATGTGTTGCATAATAACATTGATCACATTTGTATTCATAACTGGAAGAGTGTTTTTTTAAATGAACTTCCAAATAATGCTTCCAATGTGTTGCATAATCACATTGATCACATTGGTATGCATAACTTAAAGAATGTGTTTTTAGATGAATTTTTAATTTATCTTTGCGATATGTTGAATAAACACATTGGTCACATTTATATTCATAACTTAAAGAGTGTTTTTTAAGATGAATTTTTAAATTTTTTTTCCAATGTGTTGCATAATCACATTGATCACATTTGAATTCGTAACTGGAAGAATGTTTTTTAAAATGAATTTTTAAACTATACTTGCGATTCGTTGTATAATCACATTGGTCGCATTTAAATTTGTAACTTGAAGAGTGATTTTTAAGATGAAATTTCAATTCACATTTGTGTTTTGCTGCATAATCACATTGGTTACATTTGTAATCATAACTTGAAGAATTTCTTTTAAGATGAGTTTTTAAATTATGTTTGCGATTTGTTGCATAATCACATTGATCACATTTATATTCATAACTGGAAGAGTGTTTTCTAAGATGAATTGTTAACTGAGCTTTGTGATGTGTTCTATAATCACATTGGGAACATTTGAATTCATAACGTGAAGAATGTTGTTTAAGATGAATTTTTAAATTATATTTCCTACATGTTACATAATCACATTGGTCACATTTGAATTTATAACTTAACGAATGTTGTTTAAGATGAATTTTTAAATAACTTTTCCGATTTGTTACATAATCGCATTGGTCACATTTATATATAAAATTTGAAGTGCGTTTTAAATTTTGCTGCACTGGTATTGCACTATTAAATTGATTATCTTCACACTGTACGTTTGTGACGTGTTCAACACTACTTTTATTTATAAGTGCTATTTCACTTGAGCTAACAATATGATTCACAACGGAGTTGTCGTCGTTCTTAATATTCACATCTGTAGAAATGATGGCAAATTTTGTACTACTAGAACCGCAATCAATTTCTTGTTTTATTAAATCATTATTTACAACAAGATGTTGGGTTAGAAGTAAATCTATTCCTTCTTCCTTTTTAGTTTCTACTTTAATAAGTTTCATGTCAATCTCAGACATTTCGAAGAATACGTGTTGCTTAATCATACATTTTATAATGTTAAATTAAAGCAACTCAAAGTTGCAAGATATAATATAAAGATAAAGGCATGTAAATTTGTAATTTTCGTATTGCTACTGCCAACCAAGTCTGTAGATGGTTAGGTTAGCTAATCATGTCATTTTAAGGACCTTGCTGCCAACGTAATTGGGACCAATGAACACACTTGGAATTAAAGCGCCACCAATCATACAAGCCTTCCGAGTAAATTTCGATTAGTGCGGACTAATAGGAAATAGCTTGGAATGTATATTTTTTTAAGTGGTTTAAATAACAATTTCTGCGTCAAAATGGAGAGCCCGATTGGGCTAGTGGTATTATTCCTAGCCTACGCGCGGTTGATGCAGGTTCGATTCCCGGCTCATGTAATTTTTTTTTGTTAGTTACAGTAGTTTTGTTTATCTAATCTATTTCTGTTAGGTTATTCGTTTATGTTATTTTCCTGTTATACCGTAGATTTTTACACCTAACTACGAAGTTGTCAAACAAGGAAATGAATGATTGGTCCGCATTTATCGAGATTTAGCCTCAAGTCAAACAAGTCTGTTGGGTAGGCGTGATGTGGTGACGCTATATTTTAGAGGTACACTCAGTATCAATAATACTTTGGCGGTAAATAATAAACGTGCATCATTGTGTATTTGCAAGTTATTAATTTTTCTTATGTTCCTACGTTCTTATATAAATTTGTTAAAACATTAAAAAAAAACAAAAGATATTTTTTAAAGGTCTTTTAAAGCAAAAACTGTGGTAATAGGCCACTAATATTAATTTGTATTTATTCATGTCCAATACTGACTGGGTCATTTCTAAAGAGCTTCAGTGATGTGGATCGGGCTTGTGATCAGTTTTATAACGTCATCTACTCATTGTTTAACCAATATGTTTCGTTATATTCTGGTAAATCAAAAAAGTACCCAAATCGTTCACTGGTGAAGTTATTCCTAACATTAAATTAAAATTTCAACTTTTAAAAAACTATAACAAGCATTAGCATTCCTCTCACCTCAGTGAGTTTAAACGTATTACAAGTCTAATTAAATCCCAAATCAATTATGCCTATCGAAACTATCTCTTACATGTTGAAAATTCACTCTATTCTGACTCTAAATATTTCTGGAACTTCATAAATGCTATACGAGGCTGTTCTCGTATTCCAAATGCAGTACAGTATGCTAATCTCACCTTTGACAATCTCTCCATAGCTGTTGATGCATTTAGACAATATTTTAGCAGCGTATATTCCCCGCTAACTGTTAAAAATCTATCACATCTTTATAGCACAATAAACTCAGCCGGCATCTCTATTCCGGAAATCTCAATTGACGAAGTTGTAGCGGCTATACGAAACTTAAAATTAAAAATAGCGTTGGTCCTGATCAAATACTATATATATATATATATATATATATATATATATATATATATATGAAGTTTAGGGGAAGTAACGACCGTAGTTATTATAAAAATATGGTATCGGGATGCGGTCTAGTTAAAAATGAAAATGACTCTTTATTTAATTCAAGCTTTCGAAATCATTTATTTCTTCATCAGGAATCTGTGTAAGATGAACATAAGTGAGAATTAAACTGTTAACATCATAAAGACTACTTACTAAATGCGAGAATTATAAATTAACTAACATTATTGTACAGAACAGTTGATTACAATTTAAAAACACTACTTAAAAGAAGACAGTTATTGAAGTCTTTCAAAATTATAAAAATTGACATGTATACCTACTGCGTTATAAACTAAAATTCTTAGAAGATATGATTTATGAAAATTGTTGTACTGAATCAATTCAAATTAGTACTCAGAATATATGAATAGATGTTGCTGAGATTATCTAGATCAGTTTTGTAATTTAAAGTATCTTGAGTACTGAAAATGTGAGTCATTTCAAGGAAAAGTCTGCTTCTATAATTAATTTCTGTGTCTAAAATTTTTACGTTAGGAAAATTTGGAATGTGATTAGTGTTTTACTATGTTTTGCTAAAGCACAAGAATTTTTCCTATTTTACAGTCACTTCTATGCTGAGTAAGTCTTGTTTTAAGCCATTGTGATGTTTGTCCAATATATACTTTATTGCATTCGTTACAAGGAATGGAATATACAACATTAGATTTACTAAGAATTGGAGTTCTGTCTTTTAATTTTGAAAAAGTTGTTTGATAGGTTTAATGTTATATTTCGCTATACGTATTTGTTCGTTGTTTAAGATATTACATAAGATTGGTGTTAAGTTTTGTATGTAAGGGATTCTTTTGTTAATCATGTTTGTTTGTGTCAAGTATGCATTTTGAAAATTAATTTGAGAATTGAATGGTGTGCTGTATAATAAATTCTTTAATAATGTTTTTGGATAACCATTGTTACTAAAAATCAAAATAACTTATCTAGATTCTTTTTATGTAATGATTGATGCGAAATCTTAAGTATTCTGTTCTTGAGACCCAGACCAATATTAATTTTTGATTAAAGGTATGATTAGAATAGTAATTAATATATCTACCTGAGTTAGTTGGTTTTGATACCAGTCTATTATTAAACTGTTATTAGGTTTTCTTATGATTCTGGTATCTAAGAAGGGATACTATTATTGTTTTCTTCTTCTAATGTAAACTGAATATGTTTATTAAAACTGTTAAAATCTCTAGAACTTGAATGTTAGTATCATTGGGTATGGCAATAATTACATCGTCTACGTATTTTTAATTAAAGGGATATCAAAGTTAAGTAAAGGTAATACATGATCAAAAAGGGAATCCATTACTATTGTAGCAAGTATAGGACTAAGAGAAGATCCCATAGGGGTGCCAAAAATTTGCTTATAAAAAATATTATTGAAGGAAAAATAGGTATTATTGAAAATAAAGTTAATAGGATAAACAATTTTTTTGAAAAATTGCAATGTGGTTCTATACTGTCCCATTTAGTTTTTATTATTGAAAGTATTAGATCCAATGGTATGTTAGTAAATAAAGAGTTGTTGAATGAATAAAGAGTTTGTATTATTTTATTTATTAAGTATCATACCTGTTAATTTATATACTGAATTTAATATTAGGAATGAAAATAATTTCAAGAAGAAGTTTGCTTATATAAAAAATATCAATTTAAACAAATACAATTTACTCAAAAATAATCAAATAAAAAATAGATTGTTTAATGATAACAGTAAATGGTTTGTGAATTTAAGCAACTGTAGTTTTCCGCATGATATTAAAAATTTACTATCACTAGGACCGAAATTTAGTTTATCAATTTCACCTCAAGAATTACCCACTATAAGGTTGTTAGCAGATGTTGAGAACATTCTAGAACATTTTCATACTAATACTAATGTTTTAAGAGCTCAAGTCACCAATAAAATTACCAATTACTTGTTTAGTACACCTAAATACAGTCTTGAAAATTATGTTTTAATAAAGCTAGGAAGTTTCTTAAAGACAACAATGATGTACTTATCACTACTGCAGATAAAGGAGAGATAACTGTAGCCATCAATAAAACAAACTACATTAACAAAGCTAATGATCTTCTTGCAGATCAACTTACTTACAGAAAATTAAAATTTGACCCTACGTTCACTACACAAAAGAAAAACAATGAATTAGTTAAAACATTAAAGGAAAATAATTGTATTGATGAACCTACAGTTAAACTCTTAACTATAAATAATGCAATAGCACCCAAATTTTATGGGCTACCTAAAGTACATAAAAATAATATCCCCTTAGACCTATAGTTTGTTCTATCAATTCACCAACACATGCACTCTCTAGCTTTGTTGCAAACATTTTATCAAATTCCTTTAACAATATAAATGATTACAATACCAAAGATTCTTTTACTTTTGCATCAACATACAATAATTTTCAATTACCACATAATTACATTTTGATTTCTCTAGATGTTGTCTCTTTATTTACTAACATACCATTGGATCTAATACTTTCAATAATAGAAACTAAATGGGACAGTATAGAACCACATTGCAATTTTTCAAAAAAATTGTTTATCCTAACTATTAACTTTATTTTCAATAATACCTATTTTTCCTTCAATAATATTTTTTATAAGCAAATTTTTGGCACCCCTATGGGATCTTCTCTTAGTCCTATACTTGCTACAATAGTAATGGATTCTTTTTGATCATGTATTACCTTTACTTAACTTTGATATCCCTTTAATTAAAAAATACGTAGACGATGTAATTATTGCCATACCCAATGATACTAACATTCAAGTTCTAGAGATTTTTAACAGTTTTAATAAACATATTCAGTTTACATTAGAAGAAGAAAACAATAATAGTATCCCCTTCTTAGATACCAGAATCATAAGAAAACCTAATAACAGTTTAATAATAGACTGGTATCAAAAACCAACTAACTCAGGTAGATATATTAATTACTATTCTAATCATACCTTTAATCAAAAAATTAATATTGGTCTGGGTCTCAAGAACAGAATACATAAGATTTCGCATCAATCATTACATAAAAAGAATCTAGATAAGTTATTTTGATTTTTAGTAACAATGGTTATCCAAAACATTATTAAAGAATTTATTATACAGCACACCATTCAATTCTCAAATTAATTTTCAAAATGCATACTTGACACAAACAAACATGATTAACAAAAGAATCCCTTACATACAAAACTTAACACCAATCTTATGTAATATCTTAAACAACGAACAAATACGTATAGCGAAATATAACATTAAACCTATCAAACAACTTTTTCAAAATTAAAAGACAGAACTCCAATTCTTAGTAAATCTAATGTTGTATATTCCATTCCTTGTAACGAATGCAATAAAGTATATATTGGACAAACATCACAATGGCTTAAAACAAGACTTACTCAGCATAGAACTGACTGTAAAATAGGAAAAATTCTTGTGCTTTAGCAAAACATAGTAAAACACCAATCACATTCCAAATTTTCCTAACGTAAAATTTTAGACACAGAAATTAATTATAGAAGCAGACTTTTCCTTGAAATGACTCACATTTTCAGTACTCAAGATACTTTAAATTACAAAACTGATCTAGATAATCTCAGCAACATCTATTCATATATTCTGAGTACTAATTTGAATTGATTCAGTACAACAATTTTCATAAATCATATCTTCTAAGAATTTTAGTTTATAACGCAGTAGGTATACATGTCAATTTTTATAATTTTGAAAGACTTCAATAACTGTCTTCTTTTTAAGTAGTGTTTTTAAATTGTAATCAACTGTTCTGTACAATAATGTTAGTTAATTTATAATTCTCGCATTTAGTAAGTAGCCTTATGATGTTAACAGTTTAATTCTCACTTATGTTCATCTTACACAGATTCCTGATGAAGAAATAAATGATTTCGAAAGCTTGAATTAAATAAAGAGTCATTTTCATTTTTAACTAGACCGCATCCCGATACCATATTTATATATATATATATATATATATATATATATATATATATATTGCTCCCCTCTGTTCTATCTTTAATTTGTCGCTATCAAGCAGTACTTTTCCTAATGTTTGGAAACTGGCTTACATTTGCCCCATTCTTAAAAGGGGCGACCCCAGTGATGTAACCAATTATCGGCCTAGCAGTCTCTTAAATAATTTTGCTAAACTCTTCGAAACAATATTATCTCGTCGTATTTTTCTTGAGGTTCAGAGTTTTATATGTCCGTATCAACATGGTTTCATGGAAAGTCGATCAACAGTTACCAATTAACCCATTAGGGACTGAATTTTTTAAATCACAAATTTAAAGTCGATTTATTAATTTTATGTTTAATAGGGTATTAAAACAACGTACTTTTTCATTTTTACATATTTTTATTGTTTAGAAACAAAGATATGGGTTGTGCCATAGATGGCACGCTAGTACTCTGGGATACTAAAATATAAAGGAACAGAAACTTGTCGATCGAATGTTTGATTAAATACTATGTTTATATTACACTTAAGCAAATTGGTGGTATGTCGCAAAGCATTCAATTCATAATCCAACGTTGCATTTGCGGCATTGAATTCGAACTGCACTTGCTTGTGTGTAATTACCAGCGCATCTTCTTCGCTTGTTATTAGGTACATATTCGACAAAATGATCCATACGATCGTATCTTACGTCAGGAGAAATTATACTGCCTGTAGAGTGTGTCATGGGTCGTCCAGCAGATCTCGGTAAATTTGCGTACCTTTTCAAATAGACCTGAGCTATTTGTCGGCGAAACTCTAACTTTGGTATTCCTCGTTAGAATTTAGGATGCAGCCTTGGTAAATTTCAAAATTTATGAGATAACCATTCTTTGAGTTTAGGCACCAAACTTTGTACCCAAAGCGAATGAGTTTTCCTCGAATGTACTGCTTGCACCCGTGTCGCCCAAAATATTCTATTCTGTTTTCATCGTAAGCAATCTCTCGGTCGGGTACAAAGTTTCCCATAAAATTAAATTTTAATTTAATTATAAGAGGTCTTAGCTTTGTCATCTTGTCCTTTGGGTTAAACTTGGTGTTATCGGCACAATGTGTAAACTTCATGATCTGTATAAATCGGGCACGACGCATTGACTTGTAAACAGCCATATTGCGAAGATCTTCCCCAGAATCCCAATAACTCTTTTTAGATGGTTTGCTGTCATAGCCGCATACAATCAAAATAGCTAGAAAAGACTTGAATTCCTCGACTTTCCATAACAAGTAGTTGTAGCACATCATTTGGCAAAAAAACCTTAACTATTTCCAGTGGCGACATATTCTTGTATTTCGAAAAATATGCCGAAGGAAAATTTTTTGGACAGTTGATTCTGGTAAATCAACACCTCTCAACCAATCAGTAGAATCTGGTTTCATTTTCTTTACGAAATGGCTAAGAGGCAAATCATCTTCATCTTACCAGCATTCAGTAATATTTTTCATCGCTGCTGACTTTTTGCAGCCTATCCGTTGTCCGCTATTTAGAACCACTTCCGCTGATGCTTGTAGCTGTCTTCCCGTGAGGTTGTCTAAAAATTCACCAGATTCATCTCCCGAGTCTTCGTCGGATTCTTCTTTGTGTTCAGGAGGCTCTATGTAAACACGGTGAACACCAGCATTATCGACATTCTCCCAAAACTCCTCAGTTTCGAACATATCAGCAATATATATATATATATATATATATATATATATATATAAATGTAAATATATGTACAAATGTATATTATTACTTCGATAACAAATTTAATTTTTCTGAATCTAGATTTCATAAACCGTTCTTCTATGAAGTTACTCGGTTTCATAATTAGCAACTGCAAATCATTTAATAATATATCTCCACTAAAATCTTTATTTTGTTGTTTAATCAGAAGCAAAACAGAATATTGCTTGTTAATTTGGTTTCCGATGTATAATTATCAGATTCATATTCTAGAAAACATTCAAAGAAATTTTTAAGTATTTAGCTTATAAAATTAATAAAGTATATCCACCTAGAAAGTTCAACCATGACTGTTTACTAAAACGATTTTGTTTCAGTTCTTTCGATTTCCGTCGATCTGAGATTGCGCTTACCTTTTTATTTAACTTTTCATAAATTGATTGTCCGCAACTTCTGGAACTGGTTAATTTCTTAGTACCGAGTAACATGTCTCGAAACAATATGACGTTTACATATCCGACACCTCGCACAAACATATTACATAGATCGCCATTATTTCATATTCAACAAATATATAAATCTACTAAATACTTTTGATATCAATAATTGTTCTGTAACTGAATTATTAAGTACGCTTTGTAACAGTAGCAACTAGGCTAGAAATACCACAGTATACGTCTACGAATGCAGTAGTTGCACTTCCTATAAAATATATGGAAAAATTTGTATTCAGTTTTTTTGCGCATTGGCGGTGTATTTTGTTTGGCAGCCAACTAGAGTTCGCGGTAACTTTAAAATCCTTTAACCTAATTTTTCTGAGGATGTGTATGCTTTTCTCGTTTTGCACAGATTTTTGTCACACCTCTGCCACAGAAAGATTTGAAACTAAGTGATGGGTAATTACTATTTTAGGGTAACTATCGGATGTTCTATAAGAGGTTGCGCTGTAGTTATTTCAAAAAAAATTATCTATCACTCCTTACAAAAAAGGGAAATTCATAGAGATAAATTACGTAAAATAACTCAAATTTCAATAAATTCGCTTATCTAGTTTCTTAGTAGTACTGAAGTGTCACATTCACTATTAGGCACTTGAGGCTATAACTCGGGACCTCGTTTTCTAAGGGGCCTCTAATCCGTTTTAATATTTATTTTTAAAAATCTATAGGCTTTAGTCACACTTTTGATTCAAATCTCTTCCTGAGTTGATGTGGAAATGAACTGATAGATAAAAAACAGTATCTCTAATTTCCGTTCTAAATCATTACAGGTGCAACCTACTGAAACTATGCATTATGGTGACTGGTGAGTACAAACTAGAGGTGTTCATGCTTAAAGTCCTTGGGTATATCTAGGAACTGTATTCGTGCTCAACATTTATCCCAAATACTATACGACCATGAAAGTTGTCAGCATGAATTTAAAATTGATTATAGATATGAATGTGAATGATGGTGATATGCATGATTTTCACATTTGTGTCATATCATATCCTATTCACTGGGCCTCCGAAAAGCTAAATGTGACACTGAGTACTAGTAAGCATTGGGTGCATTTAATACCTACTAGTAAAAAAAAAACAGTTGTATCAAACAATTTATTCATTTACATATACAAACAACATTACAAATGATGCAAGTTAATAAATTTCTTACATTTTTTATTAGTTTTGTTTGCTGTTACGTCTCTGTTAAAAAATTTTAATCATGTTTAAAATGTGGACATGCAATAGGAAATGGTACAGTTTGCAATTGTTGTTGAAACAGATAAGCAACATTATTTTGATTGGATAGTTCTGGAAATTTTGTACAAAATAAGATTTCTAAATTTTTTATATAATTAATAAATAATTCCGAAGGCATTGTAAGATTCCCAAATTCATTTTTTTCATTTTCATATGCCCTAAAATAACTTAATAAATTTGTATTGCATAATTCTTGGTCATTAGCACTGTATGCATTACCGCAGTTAGCACAATAGTGCTTTAAAAAACATTTTCTTAAGAAATACCTGCTAATATAAGTGATAGCATTTTGTTCAGGTAATGATAAGGTTTGATGATCATGCGAATTAATAAAAAACTTTGGTGCCTCAGATACATTGAAAGGTGCATAGCTTAAACTATCACAGTTTTCTGAAGTTCCACTGGCTAAAACTATATCTAAATCTTCGATACAGTTGGACCCTTCAGCAAATTCAAAATAATTTAAACAAAACAATTTTTTAAAAGCTCGAGTGAACTGAATTGGAGTTGGATTAAGAGAATTGCCACCTTCTTGTCTGATACAACCAAAGAAGTTTTCTAAAACGTCTTGATTGAATCGACGAGAACACAAAAAACCTCGTTTTTTACTAGTTACATTCCATATGCTTAAAATGAAGTAATTGTTATTCTCCATCCATTAATAAATTTCATAGATTTACTGATATTTTTGTGTTGATCATCCAAAACTTCCATGGTTTTTAATGTATTCAACATGGAATGTAAAAAATTAATTTGGGAATCCTTACCTATAAATGGTCTGTTTAAAACTTTAGTGCTCTTAAAATTGTTGGAGTTCAACATATCAAATAAATTATCAAAATCTGAAACAAATATTGCTGTAGCCATTGCCAATGAGGGTAAATAATTAAGTGAAATATAAGTATTTAAACCTGCAGCAACTGATGCACTTAAAAGTTGAACTGCATATTTTACTTTCATTTTTTCAAATGAATTTGGATTAATATAGCTGTCAGTTAACCTTGGAGCTATCCTAAAAGATTGTTGCTTGTCTTTGTTGTAGAGTTCTTTTATATATGCACTATTTGTGGAACCTTTGCTAAAAACTATATTATATCGTAAAAAATTATTTCTAGTAGATTTTAAAAGATGGGGAGTATCAAATAAATAAAATATCTTCCTATTGTTTACCAAAAAATATGTTTGATCTACAGTAACACCTACACTTTTAGAAAATTTCATAAAATTAGGACCTTGATCTGAAATAAATCCTAGCACATTTAATCCTATGCTATATAAACGTTCTATAGTTTGAAATACAATAATCTGTAAATCAGCCACAGGACATGAATTATTTACAAAAAATAAGCAATGGGCTGTTTCAATGAACATGAATACCCCTAGCCATTAAAACAAGAGCACTGTTTGCTGGAATGTACGATCTCTTGGTACAATTTTCATGAAACCCAATAATTTTGTCTTGATTTAAAGCATAATATAAATGTGTTTTAAAGATATTTCATCTGCTAATAGTAGACAATCTTTTGATAGTTCAGGCATTACTTTAACTTTAGACAAAATTATTGTAAATATAAAATCATTAAATCCTGAAGTCACATTCCATTTTTTTGTCATTCGACAAAGAGTTGACTTTGTAGGTAAATAAAACGTTTTTGATAATGCCCGATACACCTTGGGCCCAAGAAAATAAATTTTTAGAGCAAATTGCTTATACTCGTCAGTATACCGAAATCCCTTTATGTTGTGTTTCTGTGAGAACTTGAATTGGGTCTTAATGAAAGTAGACATATTTTTCTGAAAGTGTTTGTCACAAAAATCCATAAATTCTTCACTACCTATAGGTGCCTTTTCAGCTGTGGACAATTCTAATTTTCTTTTCAACTTAAGGTTTTCAAGCCTCATCTTTTTCTTTCTCGGTGTCAACACTGATAACATTTTTGGGGTTTGCGTTCCAGAATCTGTTGGTATTTAATTTATATTACATTCATGTATTACATTATAATCTTACCAAACATGTGCATGATATAAAAATTAAACAACATTACCTAGCTGTTGCCCTGAAGTACTTGGTAAAGTTGGTGTATCGATTAGACAGTTATGGCCAGGATCGTCAACACTTTCTTCAATTCCTGTTGCAACAAATTGAGGCATATCTGTAATATCCATACACTATAAACATATACGTTTCCCATTATGAATGCACTACTTTACCATTAAGGAATAATGTCGGTATAGCATTACTTAAAAGTCGATTAAAGTTTCTATTCTTAAAATAGCACTCTTCAAAATGTGCACTGCATATTCTAGCATTTTTGCTTGACAATAAATCAGGTCTTCCAATTTTTAGAAGCCATTCAGTTCTATAACGAATTCAATTAACTAACTACTGCAGAGGTAAACTAAAAACTTACCGATTGCCAGAAATTACAAAAAAACTCAAATTGGAATTCGGGTAAGTATTGTTGCAATTAGTAACGCAACACTTCACTCGCATTTTTCTGTTATATAAAAAAGCACACGTATAAGAACAAACTACCAAAATAAAGTTAGGTTAGAATACAGAATTTGCGGGGAAAACCACACGAATTTGACAAATGCGCAGTAACTTGCGCGAGATATTTTTAGCAGAAAATTATTATAGTAGTGCAACTACTGCATTCGTAGACGTATACTGTGGAAATACTTTCAGAACAACATAATGAGTCATGAAAAGCTACGCGAAAATCAGCTGGTTTGCCAGTGGCGTTGCACGAAAATTTCATAAATGGGTTATGGGGTTAAACAGAAATGTTACAAATTGAAGTTAAACCAAGCCATAATTTATATAAGACTATGTTTTGTGAAATTTAGCAATTATAGCTTAGTTTACATGATTACAAATAGGAGCAGTTTTGTTTTGGAGCTCCTTGAATACTTGTCATCAACAATGTCTGCTGAATAACTTTATTTACAGAATAACAAAATGATCTATACAAAATTACAATCTTATAATTTATCCTAAACTACTCTAAAATGATACATGTACCTGCAAAGCATGAAAGAAAACCTTAATATCCAGTTCTTTGAGGGACAGTTTAATAGTATGTCGAATGTGTTGAAACTTAACAAACTAAATATACTATTTGAAACGCCCCCAAAAAAGCATATTGTATTTTAGAAAACTATGTAAACGAATTCACATTAATTAAAACGTAGATGTGTATAACAAAAGCTTTCAAATTAAGAACACAAGTAGTAAAGGAACAAGGAGTAACCGCACCAGATTCTCATTAGTTTGAATGCGATTACTTATTACTTTGGTTTAGGAGTAAATTATTTTAAAATTTTTTTTAAATTTATTTATTCACAAACAGAATATAAAATGAACACATAAATATTTACAGAAATATAAAATTCTAACTCACAAAAATGAATTGAGAATTATAATTAAATCTTTCACTAAAATTATGCCACAAAACAACTTATGACAAAAATCTAATCATAGGAAATTACAATTACTAAAGTTTATTTTTAGTAGGTATATCTAATGTAAAATTCTGGTAAATAAGTTATCATAAATACATACAAAAACAATTAAGAAATGATATTTTGTTTTGGGGTTTAAACAATTGAATCAACACACTTCATTTTGGTTGAAACTACACATTCACCATAGTTTTATAAAATTCACAAAGCATTAAATAGATCACAATATAAGGTGTGTTTCATTGTGGGAACTGAACAAGTTGCAAAGTACCTATAATGTGTGTAAATTGTAAATATTCCCTAATAAATTATTTTATTCTGTGCTCGGTCCTGCTTGTTGTAAGTCAGAGTCAGGCAATAAAGAAATTCCAAGATCCCCCTCATCTTCATCATCGGAAGATTCTTCAGTAGATTCATCTGAATTGCCTGTATTCACAACGAATCTAAAATTATCATATGATTTGTCAAACATGTGTTCTTTGTACTTGTATTCTTCAACTACTTTATCAACATGTGTACATATGTTTGCCCAATCTTCAGGAGTTATCGTGGCAAATTTTTCTTTAGCTAATTTTATTACATCCTTTAATTTAAAGGTAGTATTTCTAGATGCAACGTACTGCTTTACTGCAGTCCATATTTTCTCAATTGGGTTTAGTTCTGGATGATACGGAGGAAGTCTATGCACTATATAGTCACGTTTTGCTAATTCAGTATCTAAAATATACTGTTTGACCTTTGACTTATGCTCCTTGATTATTGCATACAACACAGGTTTTGTTGAAAGAGGATCATGCATAATTGAATGTTGACAAAGCCACATAATCATATCATCCTTTTTGGTCATGAATGTTGGATCTTTATTTATTACCATATTGTGATATGATGCATTATCGATGACAAGTGCAGCTCGCTTTGGTATATTCGGCAACAGTTGCTTCTGTACACACTGCATAAAATTTGTATGGTTCATATCGTTGTGGTAATCTCCTGATGTACTTCCTATAATTAATAAGATTTAGTTTTGGACTACAATTATGATAATGATCTCGTACCTAATTTGAACATAAGTAGTGCATTATTAACAAAACCTTCAGATCCACCAGCATGTACCATGATAACACGTGGACCTTTGCCAATAGGTTTTTTAAAACCCAGAGTAGAACTATCTGTCCAATTTTTTGGGTTTGTATGACAACTGTTGATATAGGACTCATCTGTAAAAATAATTGGTCGCTTATCTTGAATGCATTACTGCAGTTGACGTAAATATTGGATACGCTTTAAGCGTATGTCATATGATTCCATCAGAACCTTCCTTATATCAACAGTGTTGCACCATCTACAAATTTATGCAACAAGTTAATATGAGTGAATGTCACAAATAGTTATATGACTTACCGAAAACCCAATTTTTCAATAATCTTTCCCAAAGTCGAAAGTCCACCTTTAAAATCAATACCCTTTTGCAGAATTTTATTGTGGATACCTGTTGATTTAAATGTAATTATATTTACCATGTAAAAATTGTTTCATTACCTTTTAATGTAGGCACTCTCTTTTTAATAATATAAAAATTATGTATAATGGATTTTATCTGCTCCAATTCCCCATGATACAAATTACTTTTAGGGTTTGGTCTGTTTTTATTTTTTCTAGGTGAAGAAAACTTTGTTCCTTTGCCTTGGTAAATTGCCTTCATATCTGATATAACTTCACGATAAGTGAATTCACCTATCTTCGTAGCAGCTAAAATTCCCTCCTTAAAGTTTGACAAAGGGATTGTCACTCCCTCCTTGGCTTCTTCTGTCATGAATTCTATGACGTTTACAACAATTTCTCGAGCTTGACTATGCAGAATCTTTCCACGAACGCCGATCTGTTTCGATTTGTTTGCCATTGTTTGGTGACTATAAAAAGACAAAAAACATACTTGTAAATTACGCTTAAAGCACAGATATTGCAAACTTACCAAAATATACACGAAGGGTCAAAAAGAGCTCTGAAAAGAACTGTTTATTAAAAGAAAATGTAAAAGTCAGAAATATAACCTATAACTCAAGCATGCACCAAAATGTAAATAAATTACTTAAAATTTCTACGCCTATGAATTGCGCACATGACGGCAAATTGTCGAATTGTGACCAATATTGGTTTGTGCGCACTGTGTTGTTCTGAAAGTATTTCAACTCTAATTCCATTTGCGTATTATATATGATACTGCTAAGTTTGTACACTGCATTTATTTATTTATCTATTTATGTTCTTCTGTAATTGGATCTGTTGTATCTGTGGGGCAATAAATCTATTATTATTATTTAAAAAAGTGTTTTGTGAGACTTAACTTGTAATCTTGTTTTTAGAAATAAGCTGAATTCATGGGACAAAGCTTGATTATTTGTTTAGTTTTTTTTGTAAGTTTACGTTTTGGTAACAGTTTATAAATTAAAATTCTTTTTTCAAGGCTGTTATAAAGCGATAAGAGCATAAAATAACATTTTGGGAAATTTTAGTGTGTTTCCTTTGTCCCTTGTTTCCACCTCTCACATTCAAGAAATGGAAACTGTACATTTCTCGTTCCACCTTTCGGATACAGACCTCTACAGTTGAAATGGCCATATAAAAATCTATGTACCAATCTTACCCCGAATGTTGGGGTTACTTTGAGACACTTTCTAAGTCCAATTTATCAGCTTACACAGTAAATCTAAAACTTTTATAAAAAGTAAAAAGCAATTATCCACATAAATTCAAGTTTTATTACAGATAAACCTAAAAAATTGTACCAAACTTAACCTAGTTTATAGCATTTTAACAATATTCATGGTTTAACGAAAAATGTGTATTTAAAAGAACACATTATAAAATGATCGACAACCATGCTGAAGGTTTTGATTCGTTACTTGTGTTTTTCGTTGGCCTTAGTTCAAAACACCAATCACCAATTTAATGGTCTTTAAAACGTTTCACCTCCAGAGTAAATGTAATTAACAAAGACTATTAATTAGCAGAAGAATTTAATGTTACAGCGCTGTCCAGCAATAAAACCATACTAATGATAACTAATTACTACAGAAACTCAGTAAGTGAACGCATAACCGTATTCCATCATATCTAAAATCAGATCTTTTACTCTAACAAAATAATTATTATTCACTCTACAAAAGTTTTCTATTAATGAGGTTTTAGAAGCTCCATCGATTTCTATACTTTCTTCAGCAGATTTGGAATTTATAGCAATTAACCATATACCAACAAATAACCCAAAAGGCGCAAATTTTTTTAAATGATCTTGCAAAACATTAAATGGAAATACTTCTTCCGGATTACCTCCCAATTCTTTTAAAAATGTAGAAAAACTATTATAATATTCCTCTATTACGTTTTTATAATGCAAACGTCTAAAATCCTTATCTGTACTCAAGAACAAGAAGAAGACTAGATCAAGAGCTGGGGAACAAACACGAGCAAGTTGCATATCAATCATACAGCAATCTTCTGGTATTTGGGATTCCGATCCTTCCTGAAATCAAACAAAAACAATATTATTAGAACGTAATACAATATGTTTCATATGTTACTTTATATTTAAACATAATATTCCTTAATTGCGGATCCCCGTGACAAATAACGTCGTACTTTCCAGCTTCTTCGGGAAGTGCAATTTTTGATAAAAATATCGGTAACTGTTCAATTAGTTTTTGCACTGGTTCTTTAATAGATAAGTCGTCTGATCCACAATTTGAAAGTAATTGAGTGCACAAATTCTGGTCAATTTCCAATATAAACCGAGACATACGTGGATAAGAAAAAAAAATTTCCTTTAGATTAGACTTTATATTTTGGTATACTTTCGGTTTATTGATTTTTAATGCAAAAGATAACGCGTGTAATTTTCCAAGTGTTTTCATGACAATTGCAGATGATTCATAATTCACCACCTGGCGATGGTTTCCAGTCACGTAACCCTTTTCTCTCATATCGTCCATTAAAACAAATTCTTGAAGATAATCAGTAGATGTCAGATATTGTTTAGGAAATGGTGCAAATGGTTCTGTAATCCCTTGTTCTATTTGTAGCGACAGAAATTCTGGTATGATTTTTTGTAAAAATATACTTCTCGTTCATATAATTTGGCAGTATTAGTCAATGTTCTGTACTCCAAACTTGACGGAGCAGTTTTAACATATAGAGCTAAACGCACATCTTCCTTAATTCTATTATAACCAGTTATTAAAATTCTGTAACAATCCCCTATCCAATTATCCCCTGGTTTTGATCCTCGACTTACTTGTACATCATTTTTACGGATATCCAATTGCAAAGCTATCTGATTAATTACTTTCTGTATCTTTTCCTCTGTGGTAAGCTCCATTTATATATTTTTAAACCTTCCTTGCGTTAGTTGATGTAAACGTTTTATAAAGAATACAGACTAAAAATTATATACTATTTTTGTGGTTTTTATAAAGAATTATAATTTATGCTAATCAATGCTAATAAATTAGTTGGATTTACTTCAAACATAATAAAGATAAGTGAGAATACTTTTATGTAAATTCTTATTTATTTGTTTCAGTTAGTGGTTTCACAATTTAACTCCATAAAAAGTGAATTTTATTACACATTATTAATATTGTCTTGTTTCTTTGTCAATACAAACGTAGATGAGAAAATACTTACAATGATGGGAAAACAACCGAAGAAATTGTACCAGAATTCTCAGAAAACTTTCAGAATCAAATTATAGAATTAAAGAAAATATGTACATAAGTAGAAGACGGGCACTATCCCCACTCCTTTTTTTTACGTCACAAGCCCCGCCTACTTTCACTTTTTTATATGCCCACGTGGGGGGCCGGATTTTCCACCCTTATTTTTACTCGCTTATGTGTAGGACGTGTTTTTCAACCCTTTCTTTTCGGAGGCCTTTTTCAACCCTAATTTTTTACACACCCACGTGTGAGACCGTATTTTCAACCCTAATTATTTTTATATACCCTCGTGTAGGACATATTTTTTCACCCCTATTTTTACACACTCACGTGTGAGACCGCATTTTCTACCCTTTTCTTTTTCAACCCTAATTAAAGTTTTTGATTTTTAATGGTATACGTGAAGGACCGTATTTATTACCCTTATTTTGAGATGATGATCTTTAATTAGTTTGATTAATTAATTGTCCTAGGGAAATTCTTAATCTGATAGCTTTAAGATGATTATGATCTTTAATTATTTTTATTAATTAGTTATTTTTAGCCCCTGGGAAATGATGTAAAAGATAGTTTATTTAATTTTGTGTTTTACTATTAACATTTATTTGAACTTGTTTTATCAGATATTATTTAACGAATTGATTAGATAATAATAATAATCACGTACACATTGACTGTATTTCCCCATTTTACTTTATTAGCGTATTTTTTACCAATGAGATTGTTATTACATTTATATTAATGCCTATCTACAGGTTGTTTAACATACGAAATTTATTTATACACTGATTACATGTTAACACGTTTCGCCGAAGAGTGCAATAGTATGCGTGCCCCAACATAATGTAACTTATAAAATTATCTTAAAGCTGTAATTTGATAGATTACAAGCTTTTATAATAATAATTAAAAAAAAAATTATTAGAGTTGATATGCCGTTTTATTTCAAGTAATTGTTTCAATATATATATATATATATATATATATATATATATATATATATATATATATATATATATATAAAATGAGTAAGTGGACCTGTATTATTTGTTGTAATATGTGTTATTACACTTTCTTTTTAATTACCGGTTGTAACCTTCTACTTACATAACTTCAACTTATACACGAATTAATAACGACCTCCACTAGTTTATAACACAATAGCTATGTAGCGTATTTTTTATTTACACCCGTACTTCTATAAACTATTAACGCTCCATTTTAATGGGGCGATCAACTATCTGAAAAAGGTTAACTGTTAAAGTATACGATGAAGATCGTTTAAAGCAAACCTTGTATTATTCTTATATACGAATGATATTTCAAAAATACTAGTATAATTAACATGAAGGTTTATAAATCTACATCCAGAACAAGGAAACAGTTTTTAAACACAAAGAATTTATCTGTAAGGGGCAGACAATGCTATTACATAAGACGTTTTTTACAAAAACGTGGTTATTCCACATTGAGAAAATTGTTAGTCATGAGAAACAAGTTGGTCTTGAAGTTAGCCTTGAAGTTAGCTAGTCATAGGTTTTGAAGTTTACCTTGAAGTTAGCCTTGCGAGCAACTTTTATAAAAAATGTACACTTGAGTTTAAGCTGACGTATATTGGTTTGTCTATTTTTATTATGCTAAGAAAAAAGGTTATTAAAAAATGTTTTCTATTAATTACCATTTGTAGACTAAATGTTTTATCTATACACGAAATTTTATTTCACAACAGCACACTCATTCTACCTTGAGAAAATTGTTAACCTTGAGAAACAAGTAGGCTTGAAACTCAAAAAAACTCCCTGCTACCATTCTCGTCAATGTAGATAGAGGTCCAATGCTGGTCTGGTTTGTTTGCAGGATCCGTGTTTACGAGAATCGCACACGGTCGAGGTGCGTGTCTGGGTAGTTGATTAGAAGCACATACAAGTCGAAAACACATTCTTCTTGTGGCTGGGGGATCGATTTCAAGCATCTCAACACTTGTGCCGCATACATCTTTGTGGATTTTTTCAGGTCGGATTAATAGTAACGTCAACTAAACGTTTCTTAAAAAATTTCTAATCTGAAATAAGAGTGACGTAATCTATTTTTATTTTGAAATTTCATAGAGAGCATCACCATCATCGAGATTTTGAGATACTATCATCTCATCGTCTTCACTTTGAACGATTACATTGTAACAACCTATAAAAGTAGCTAATAATCCCTGACAGTTTTTTATCAGACATTATTACATGGACATGAGGTTAGCCCTAAATTAAATGGTTTCAACGCTGCTCTGGGAATGCTGCACACACTTAAAACCTTTAAGTCCGCTCACAGAAGTTGTACCGTATTCACTTTCTTCAATTTTTATCTGCACTCTGTTTCGAGGCTGTAGTACGTTTTTCTAATACATAAACAGAATCTTCAATACTGTGATACGTGTAGCAGCAAAACACATTAGCTAGTTAGCTAGTTAGTTAGTTTCACCTCTATATTACTTTACATGCAAGCCTGATCTTATCATAAATAAATACATCTGTCAAAAAAGCTAATTAAACATAACTCCACGGCCTGGGTATAGCAAGCAACGCTTCCAATTATAGCTTTTAGTCAACACAATAGGGCCTACAACTACATACAATCGACTAGCACGGCTTTAGCACAAGGATCAAACGAAAAACACGCATGCACGCACGCACGTACACGTACGCACGCACGCACGTACACACGTACGCACACACGCAAGCTCGCACGCTCGTACGTACGCACGCACGTAAGCACACACGTTCGCACGCACGCAAGCTCGCACGTACGCTCGCAGGTACGCACGTACGTACGCACGCTCGTACGTACGCACGCACGCTCGCACCTACGCACGAACGCACGCACGCTCGCACGCTCACACGTACGTACGCTCGCACGCACGCACGTATGCGCGCGCATGCACACACACACACACACACGCACGCACTCACACACACACATACACGCACACGCACACGCACACGCACACGCACACGCACATGCACACGCACACGCACACGCACACGCACACACACACACACAGACACACACGAGAGAGAGAGCGAAGACACGCAAACGCGAAAAAACACACTAACAGAAAAAACACGCAAACACGCTAACACAAAAAACACACAAACGAAAAAACGCTAACACAAAATACGCAAACGCAAAGACATACAAATGCGAAAACACGTAAAAACGAAAACACGCAAATACGAAAACATACAAACGAAAACACGCCAACACAAAAAACAGGCAAAACGAGAACACGCTAAAGCGAAAAACTTGTAAACTTGCAAACATGAATCAAGACGGTGGCGCACCGCTAGGAAAAAAAACAGGTTTATTAACAAAATCGTGTGTGTGTGTGTGTGTGTGTGTGTGTGCGCGCGCATACGTGCGAGCGTACGTACGTGTGAGCGTGCGTACGTGCGAGCGTGCGTACGTTCGTGCGAGCGTGCGTGCGTACGTGCGAGCGTACGTGCGAGCTTGCGTGTGTGCGAACGTGTGTGCTTACGTGCGTGCGTACGTACGAGCGTGCGAGCTTGCGTGTGCGTACGTGTGTACGTGCGTACGTGTATGCGTGCGTGCATGCGTGTTTTCGTTTGATCCTGCTAAAGCCGTGCTAGTCGATTGTATGTAGTTGTAGGCCTATTGTGTTGACTAAAAGCTATAATTGGAAGCGTTGCTTATACCCAGGCCGTGGAGTTATGTTTAATTAGCTTTTTGACAGATGTATTTATTTATGATAAGATCAGGCTTGCATGTAAAGTAATATAGAGGTGAAACTAACTAAGCTAACTAGCTAATGTGTTTTGCTGCTACACGTATCACAGTATTGAAGATTCTGTTTATGTATTAGAAAACGTACTACAGCTCGAAACAGAGTGCAGATAAAATTGAAGAAAGTGAATACGGTACAACTTCGGAGCGGACTTAAAGGTTTTAAGTGTGCAGCATTCCCAGAGCAGCGTTGAAACCATTTAATTTAGGCTAACCTCATGTCCATGTAATAATGTCTGATAAACTGTCAGGGTTATTAGCTACTTTTATAGGTTGTTACAATTAATCGTTCAAGGTGAAGACGATGAGATGATAGTATCTCAAAATCTCGATGATGGTGATGCTCTATGAAATTTCAAAATAAAATAGATTACGTCACTCTTATTTCAGATTAGAAATTTTTAAAAACGTTTAGTTGACGTTACTATTAATACCGACAAAAATCCACAAAGATGTATGCGGCACAAGTGTTGAGATGCTTGAAATCGATCCCCAGCCACAAGAAGAATGTGTTTGACTTGTATGTGCTTCTAATCAACTACCAGACACGCACCTCGACCGTGTGCGATTCGTAAACACGGATCCTGCAAACAAACCAGACCAGCATTGGACCTCTATCTACATTGACGAGAATGGTACAGGAGTTTTTTGAGTTTCAAGCCTACTTGTTTCTCGGTTAACAATTTTCTCAAGGTAGAATGAGTGCTGTTGTGAAATAAAATTTCGTGTATAGATAAAACATTTAGTCTACAAATGGTAATTAATAGAAAACATTTTTTAATAACCTTTTTTCTTAGCATAATAAAAATAGACAAACCAATATACGTCACCTTAAACTCAAGTGTACATTTTTTATAAAAGTTGCTCGCAAGGCTAACTTCAAGGTAAACTTCAAAACCTATGACTAGCTAACTTCAAGGCTAACTTCAAGACTAACTTGTTTCATGACTAACAATTTTCTCAATGTGAAATAACCACGTTTTTGTAAAAACGTCTTATGTAATAGCATTGTCTGCCCTTACAGATAAATTCTTTGTGTTTAAAAACTGTTTCTTGTTCTGGATGTAGATTTATAAACCTTCATGTTAATTATACTAGTATTTTTGAAATATCATTCGTATATAAGAATAATACAAGGTTTGCTTTTAAACGATCTTCATCGTATACTTTAACAGTTAACCTTTTCAGATAGTTGATCGCCCCATTAAAATGGAGCGTTAATAGTTTATAGAAGTACGGTGTAAATAAAAATACGCTACATAGCTATTGTGTTATAAACTAGTGGAGGTCGTTATTAATTCGTGTATAAGTTGAAGTTATGTAAGTAGAAGGTTACAACCGGTAATTAAAAGAAAGTGTAATAACATATTACAACAAATAATACAGGTCCATTACTCATTTTTATATATATATATATATATATATATATATATATATATATATATATATATATATATATTGAAACAATTACTTGAAATAAAACGGCATATCAACTCTAATAATTTTTTAAATTATTATTATAAAAGCTTGTAATCTGTCAAATTACAGCTTTAAGATCATTTTATAAGTTACATTATGTTGGGGCACGCATACAATTGCACTCTTCGGCGAAACGTGTTAACATGTAATCAGTGTATAAATAAATTTCGTATGTTAAATAACCTGTAGATAGGCATTAACATAAATGTAATAACAATCTCATTGGTAAAAATACGCTAATAAAGTAAAATGGGAAATACAGTCAATGTACGTGATTATTATTATTATCTAATCAATTCGTTAAAAATATCTGATAAACAAGTTCAAATAAATGTTAATAGTAAAACACAAATTAAATAAACTATCTTTTACATCATTTCAGGGCTAAAAATAACTAATTAATAAAAATAATTAAAGATCATAATCATCTTAAAGCTATCAGATTAAGAATTTCCTAGGACAATTAATTAATCAAATAATTAAAGATCATCATCTCAAAATAAGGGTAATAAATACGGTCCTTCACGTATACCATTAAAAATCAAAAACTTTAATTAGGGTTGAAAAGAAAAGGGTAAAATGCGGTCTCACACGTGAGTGTGTAAAAATAGGGGTGAAAAAAATGTCCTACACGAGGGTATATAAAAATAATTAGGGTTGAAAATACGGTCTCACACGTGGTGTAAAAATTAGGTTGAAAAGGCCTGAAAAAAAGGGTTGAAAACACGTCCTACACGTAAGCGAGTAAAAATAAGGTGGAAAATCCGCCCACGTGGGCATATAAAAAGTGAAAGTAGGCGGGCTTGTAACGTAAAAAAAAGGAGTGGGGATAGTGCCCGTCTTCTACTTACATACTTGACATCACAAACTAATACTAAAGATACTAAACATGCCTTTTATGTTCCTTTATCAACGAAAAAATGTGCCGAGAACATCACCCAGAGACTGGACATAAATTTATCAATTATGCAAAAAAAATTCCAGAGGAACTTAAAACGTCAATTGTGCGACCTATACGCACAACTGCAGGCCGATCAGTATACTACGTTGTATAGAAACTATTTGAAAAACAATAACATAATTGGTGAGCACCAGTATTGGTTCCAGAAAGGAGAAGCATGGAAGTCGCCTTGATAATGCTTACAGATTTTATTAACACAGCGTTGGACAAAAATAACTATACTTTAGCAGTTTTCTCGATTTGTCAAAAGCTTTTAACACGGTGAACCACAGGCAGTTAATAAATAGAATGGGAGAAATCGGTATTATAGGGATGTAGTTATCATGGTTTGAAAGTTATTTGACTAATCGGCACAAATAATATTTTTACAACAATTCAAGATGCAAAGCTATACATGTACGCTAACGTTGCAATTTTAGTTTATTCACATGGAGATGTCACCACCTGTGCGTCAGTAATACAACAAAAGATAACTAATATTGCTACATGGATTCACGATAACAACTTAGCTATCAACACTGAAAAGGGATAAATTTTCATTTTGTATCAAAATAGCTATTTGTGTATTAAGAGCGCAAAATGATATATTGTCGATTGAAAAAGACATTCGTCGCGGCGCGGCAATCTCTTGAAATCGACAATGAATTTGCGCTCGAATTACACACATGATTTTTTCTACAATCGAGCAGTTCACATATTTCCAAAAATTTATTTAATTTGATGAATGAAAAAAAATTTCCATTCAAATGAAAGATGTCATTTACTCGTTGTCATTGGATACTCTGAGCAATGCATATTTGATTTATAGTTAATAATTGGGAGAGCGAGCGTTTTTTTTTATTTAGTCGCTTATAAGCGACAAAGTGACATTCCTCGAAAAAGATGACTTTTGCGTTGTCAAATACGAGCGCAAATGCCTACTTTGGATATCGATTGTAGAAAAATATAATTTCAATGCTAATTAAAGAATCAACATCAAAATTTTGTATTAAAATGGAAACTTTACTCCAAAATAAATTATGAATAAGTAAAGTATAATTATTTTGTAAAGCCTGGCGTCAGCTATCTCGATTTAAAAAAATATAAAATATGAATATGAACAATATTTAGCAAAAACACTTTTAAAATTTAAATAATTTCGAAAGCATTAGGTTTAGGTATAGGGAAGCCTGATATCGATTGAAAGACAATTAATTAAGCAATTGTTTGACTGAAGAAAATACAGGGCGATTCATTTAAGTTAAAAACGTATTTTAAGTTTGAAGTTAGATAAAATTAAGCCTTAAATTGTCATGTATCCATGATTTCATCAAGAATCGCCGGTAAATTTCGAATTTCTAAAATTATCTGTTAGTACCGAAGATTTTGAATGGTGTACATATTCTCGTAATGGGATGTAATAATGCATTAATGACGGGAGAATCTTTTCGATTGTAACGTTTTCTTTATCGTTTACGTAATTTAAAGGTTTACGAATGTTTCTTGTATTTTCAAAAGGGAAAATGTGATTTACTTTTTGGTATCGATATCTAGGGAAGCCCACTTGCTAGAACTTTGAAAGGAAACATTCGTTAGTGTATTTGTATATAGGGATAGTATTGTTCAAATTTTAATTTGGTTAAATCAAGTTGGGATTGCGTTATATAAAAAAAATTAATTAAAGAACATATTCAGATATTACATCTTTTGTAAAAGTTATAGTAAGAGGCACCATTTCGATTGATAAAAGTTTGGGTTTGTTATAGAAATTGACTTTAGGTACCTAGTATTAAGGGTTATTTTTGAATGAGAATTCCAATTCATTAAATATCAAATTTCTCAGATAAGATTTCGAGTAGAAACAGGCTTGCTGACCAAGCAATCTCTCCCGACGTTTTTCGAGTTAGACTCCGTGTATGCGCGGAGTGGTATATTTAAATTTTTTGGGCAAATTATAGTGGAGGTGGTTAAAAAACCAATGTGGAGGGTAATGAATAATTATGGTCAGTCTAGTTAGGAATGTAGTACTAGATTCACGTCTTCTTTTGGGGAGGCGGTCGCGATGTATGCAGAAGGGGTTTTTGGAATTAGTTATGCATGTGGAAGTTGTATCAAACTACCGTTGGAGTATGCTCCGCTTTCGCTGATTCGGATAATATATGGGTTCACCACATCCTCGCATCTTGTTGTTGCGGATCAAAGTAACGAGTTCCTATTTAGGTTTTTATGATAGTGCTGCACACATAGCAATAGCCTGCCAAATGAATAGAATAAACTCGCTGTATATAAATCGCTTATTTAATATCGTATAATCATTAACATTGTGTAAAAAAATTGTAATTATATCAACCAAGTGGAAACGAAACCATACAGTTCATTTTGAAGTAATTAACTTGCGTACCCGTCCCAATTTTCATTGAAAGAGTTCATCTGTGGCTATGCAAAATTCAGAAGCTGCCACAGATCAGATACTGTTACGTAAGCTAGTGAAGTATATTTCAGAAACCTACAGATGACCAGCACAAAGAAAGGGTGGAAACTAACGTGTGTAGGGTAATTACTTTCGTATCATTTTGATGTTTCTGACAATTTCAATAAAATGAGTGTATTGATTATTTTGTATTTGTCATTGTTGAACGGTTTTATATATATATATATATATATATATATATATATATATATATATATATATATATATTGTATTGATATTTGTATTTATCATTGTTGAACGGTTTATATATATATATATATATATATATATATATATATATATACAGGGTGTTTCATTAAGGCTGGCCACCGGCCATATTTCAGAAACTAGTGGACATAAAAGTGGAGAAAAAATTCATTATAAAAGTCGCCACGAGAAAATCCTGGAAATTATTTTTAAGTTCCGTAATTCATCGCAAGCGCAATTAAAAATTAAAAATAAAATTATAAATTTCTCCGAAAATTCCCACATTAAGGCATACCTTTGGTAACATCGTTAGAAAGCTTAGACAATTCTGCATCATTTTGGTCTAAGGCTCATTGGCGTACCGACCTTAATAAGAGTGGAAGCTATTGAATGTGTAATCATTTAAATCGCTGTTATTTTTAAACGACTTATCCGATTGTAGTAAACCTAGGCTTGTTTAGAAGAAAAGGTAAGTACTTCTAACTGTCGCATCCATTGGTACGCGATAGCTCATAATAAAATTGTTAGAGGGCGCAATTTGTAATAATACCAGTATTTTTGATTTTATTCAGAAAAATTAAATCATACGGTATAATCATGACATCATAAGCGGAAAGTAGCTTAAATTTGTAACAAAAACGTAAATAACGCAATTTGATATCTTTATTTGTTCCAGAGTTATGGCGAAAGAAGACTTTTAACCGTTTAATTTAATAATTGATTGTTGCTATGGTTTCTTAAGGTGTATAGGTTGGATTAGTAATAAGGAATCTGCATTTATCATAGTCTGTGCCTCCTCCCACTCTATCTAGGCTTAGGACTAGTCCAAACTAAGCAAATTGCAAAATTTGAGCGTGTTTAGAGGCCAACGGGCCAAACAACGATATCAAAGTAATGATTGATTTTGTTTAAGAAACTTTTCAATAGAATGGTACAAAATCATGAACAACTGTTAAAAACTAGTGAAAATCTATAAATGTTCAAATTGACGGCCGTTTTGTAAAATACAACTATTAATTCTTCTTCTTGTACTGGAACATCTGTTTCGATTTCGTCTCGTGGAATCGAATTTATTGCAATTTCAATTCGGTGAATCATGTCCTCTGGTGGTTGGTCTCGTTTCGTAAACAATATCTTTTATTCTTCCCCACAAGTAGAAATCTAATACAGTTAAATCCGGGGATCTAGGTGGCCACGGAAACAAACTACCCCTTCCCATCCAGCGTAATCGCCGGTTTGTTAGATCCATTTTATTTTCGGATGAAGCTACCTTTACGCGAAATCGTATAACGAATATCCACAACACCCATGTTTGGGCAGATGAAAATCCAAGAGCTCTTGTAGAGACCAGTCATCAAGTAAATTTAAAGTAAACTCGGCAGGAAGTTTAGACAATTTTCTTTTAGGTCCGGTATTTTTGCCACCAAACTTAAATGCCGAACATTTTTTATTTTTTTTTACAAAATGAGTTTACAAATTTACTTGATTACGTACCTATAGCTATTCGTCAAAATATGTGGTTTCAACTTGACGGAGCTCCGCCACATTATGGCAATAATGTTCGGAACCACTTGAACCAATATTTCCCTAATCATTGGATTGGTTGGGGTCAGGATGCGCCTATTCATTGGCCACCTCGTTCCCCCGACTTAACTCCACTGGACTTCAGTTTTTGGAGATTCATGAAAGATTTTGTTTATACGGTTCCAATAATAAATCAAAATCATTTGAGGGATCGCATCGCAGAAGGTGCAAAATAATTTAAATTGAATCTGGACGAGCGTGTTTGACTTCGGGTGATTGGTCTAGTTTATGTATGATGTAGTAGGTTTAGAAATGTAGACGTCAGGAATAATTGCAGCATAGATGTTTGAAATTTCTGGGGGATTTGGAATTGGTGGAAATCTCAAATCAACTTGTTTAATATTCTTCCAAATTTGCGCCATTCTGAAAGTGTCATTTCGTTTATTGAGCGCGTTGGGTCTTCTTTCAATTTGAACTGCTTCTCTAATAATTCGTTCGCGTAGGGTATGTAGAGGTGCAGTTAAACGGATATTGTTGGGGTTAATTTGTGTCCTGTGTCTAAATTATGTGCAGCTAAGGACGATGAAGGATTGTTCTGTTTAATTACTAGTTTGTGTTCATCGGCTCTCGCATATAATGTTCTATTAGTTTGTCCGATATAAGTACATGGACAGTTGTTGCACGGTATCTCACACACTCCTTGGTTTTCAATGGGAATTTTTTCTTTGGGGTTTCTGTACTCTCTTCTGTTGTTTTGGGGAAAACGGTAAATTTTCTTTAAAAAACTTTTCCCATACGTATATAGAGGCTCTATGTAAGTATGTTTTCAAAATAATTTGAAATATACAAGGTGACCCAAAAAGTTTCTATTTCACAAACCTATGTTTTTTTAAACGGAAATGTCTAATTTTGTTTAACAGATTTGAATTCTACAGTCAATTCCAGTTCATGCCTATTCCCTACACCTAAGTCTTATCATTTCTGAAATATTTCACTTTTTTGAAAAATACAGAGCTGAATAACTATGTACCCTATAGATCAAATCTAATAAAGTTTGGACTACAAACAACCAACATCGTAGGCTAAGAGCTATAATAAAGAACATTTATGAATGTTATACAGGGTGTGAGATATTTTGTTACTGGCTAAATACTCACTAAAGCATCTAGCCCGTAAAGACAATTTGTACCACGGCATAGCTTGGTGGTGTGGGCAGGGTTATTACTTAAAGATCATAAAAGGCACTCGTAGACATTCCATAAATTGTCCAAAAGGTGCCACCTGTTAAAATCATTTATAGCGGGAAAACGTCATGAACTGATGTATTGGTCTAACAGGAAACCAAAACGTTCACTCAAAAATCTACTACTTCTACAAAGTCTACTCCGAAAATATTAACGCCAGGTTCACCTAAACTTCAATAAAATCTTAAGCTTTAAATATAAACTAAATAACTAAAACTAAAACTCACTAAATATTTCGATAAATCTACGTCAAAAATTATTATCTCAAATAACCAAAAAAAAAACAAAAAAAAACGAAATATAATAATTTAATTTTCAATTAAAACAAAAAATATACACACGCGATCAAAAATCTATGAAATCCTAAAATTTATCAAAGGTCGATATCGGAATTTAATACCTAAATCGAAATACAGCCTTACCACAACAAATAGGACAAATTTGCTTACCTGTATGGCAAATCAGGCACTACGGTGTCTTCAGTCGATAGGATGATTCCCATAACAATACTTCAAACATTAGCGACTCATCGCACTACCCTCATATGGGCAAAATCAAACAGTAATCTTGACTTACAATGAAATTATATCAATATGATTAAATTTCCTATAAACAATTCCTGTCAAAATCATTACGTTACGGTTATAAAAAAAATACAAAGAAAATATTCAAACGTTGTCACTGTAAAATTGTAATTCGATAATTTCCGTTAATTAAATAGAATCTTTCGATAACTTGAATGGTAACCAAAGTAACTCATCTTAAATTGGGATTGATCGTAAATAACTAAATGCACAAAGAAACGGGGTTAACTTGTTCGTGTACTGCACAGAAAATAATACCAAATTCACTAACACTTATATATATATATATATATATATATATATATATATATATATATATATATATATATATATATAGAGAGAGAGAGAGAGAGAGAGAGAGAGAGCTACGTTTCAAACGAAATGCACCACTTAGAAATAATAATACTACAATTTTGAAATTTTGCAAAATAATGTTTCAGTATCATATAAAAAACGATGGAAGTTTCATTGAAAAAGAACAAGTCATTATGTACTTTGCACCACTATTAACATCAATTATCAACAATTTTTATTTAAATATTTTAAGAAATCTAGTCGCTTAAAGTCAATTTTTTGTTTAACTGACACATTTATTCTGAAAAAATGCCCCCAGTAAGTCAACGACGAAACTTTCCCCAAGTTTCAGATTTTGACAGGGGTAGAATTATCGGCATGAAATAAGCAGGTTTGTCATTTCGAAAAATCGGCAGAAGACTTAATCGAGACCACACCACGGAGGGTCGCATTTGGTCTTCTTGGTATGAAGAAGGCATTCAACGACCTCGTCCCAGTGGAAGACCACCACGCAACATCAATGATCGTGAAGAACGACTTCTTAGGCGGATGGCCACAAGAGATCGGTTTCAGTCAACACGGTCTGTTGCGGTGAACTGGACAGGAGCTATTGGTCGTCACCTATCAATGTCAACAATCTACAGGAGAATTAAGTCTTTTGGCTTACATTCGTATCGTCCGTACCGACGACCCCAGTTAACTCAAGAGCATAAGACTGCTAGATTGGCATGGTGTCAAGAGCGGCGGGACTGGGGCCTTCAATGGGATAACTTCGTCTTCAGCGACAAATCGCGTTTTTGTTTGTGGCGAAACGAAGGTCGTCAGAAGGTGCGGCGGTTTCGAGGAGAACGTTGAAATTTAGAGTTTGTTGAAAGACGACCCACAGGCTTAACACCTGGAGTCATCGTTTGGGGCGCCATACGTGTTGATGGAAGATCTCCTTTTGTGTTCATTCTAAGCACATTAAGTGCTCAGCGTTACATTGATAATGTTTTGGGGCCAGTGGTAGTACCGTTAATGCAGACGTTGCCAAATGGTATTTTGAAACGAGATAATGGTAGACCACATACCGCATATGTTACAAGAAGGTTTCTGGATCAAGTGCAGCTACCAGTATTGCCGTGGCCTGCGCGATCGCCAGATCTTTCGCATATTGAACATATATGGAACATGATGGGTCGAAGACTAAGGCAACTACCAAGGCCTCCAAACAAGAGATCGGTTTCAGTCAACAAGGTCTGTTGCGGTGAACTGGACAGGAGCTACTGGTCGTGACCTATCAATGTCAACAACCTACAGGAGAATTAAGTCTTTTCGCTTACATTCGTATCGTCCGTACCGACGACCCCAGTTAACTCAAGAGCACAAGACTGCTAGATTGGCATGATGTCAAGAGCGGCGGGACTGGGGCCTTCAATGGGATAACTTCGTCTTCAGCGACGAATCGCGTTTTTGTTTGTGGCGAAACGAAGGTCGCCAGGAGGTGCGGCGGTTTCGAGGAGAACGTTAAAATTTAGAGTTTGTTGAAAGACGACCCACAGGTTTAACACCTGGAGTCATCGTTTGGGGCGCCATACGTGTTGATGGAAGATCTCCTCTTGTGTTCATTCTAGGCACATTAAGTGCTCAGCGTTACATTGATCATGTTTTGGAGCCAGTGGTAGTACCGTTAATGCAGACGTTGCCAAATGGTATTTTGAAACGAGATAATGCTAGACCACATACCGCATATGTTACAAGAAGGTTTCTGGATCAAGTGCAGCTACCAGTATTGCCGTGGCCTGCGCGATCGCCAGATCTTTCGCCTATTGAACATGTATGGGACATGATGGGTCGAAGACTAAGGCAACTACTAAGGTCCCCAAACAAATTGGATGAATTACGACAGCATCTCCAGGTAGCCTGGGATGAAGTGCCTAAGGAGGATATAGACCATATCATAGAAAGCATGCTTCGGAGAGTGACCGCCTGCATTGTTGTGCGTGGCGATGCTACACACTATTAACATTTTCTTGTTAACTGTTAATATTTTGCCTTTAAAATTTCATCATCTTATACATGTTAAAGCATTATTTTACCATAATTTCAAGATCATGGCATTATTATTTCTAAGTGGTGCGTTTCATTTGGAATGTAGTATATATATATATATATATATATATATATATATATATATATATATATATATATATATATATATACATATATTCGTTTGAAATAATTTTTTTTATATCTTATATATTTCATAAGTTTTTGTGTGTGACGAGTGCTACATTATACTAGTATTTCTACGTAAATACAATTTATGTAATATTCCATTTACTTCAGTAACTTACTAAATCATACATACATACATTCATATATACATATATACATAACCCTTACGCCACTCTATAACCGGGTAGGAAATACCGTCTTTACCTCTTATTCGATTTTTGTTTACAATCTGTTTCGATGTTTTACTATCCTTACATACGCGTTCTTTTGAATCCTAAAACTTCTTATCTTTCTTTCTTTTCATACACTCTTTTGCATTCAACCAGGTATTTCGAGATCTGCCACGCCCAATCTTACCCCCGATGGATTTGCTTTGTCAACCTTTCGTCGTTCATTTCTTCAATGTTGCTAAACCCACAAAGTGTATTCGTTCAATACAATCATCGTCTTGTTCATCCCACACTCACCATTATATACTCATTTTTCATTCTATCCCTTCTAGTCTTACCACATACGCTGTTCAGAAATGTGATTTCATCTTGCTCTTGTGCTTTTCACCTTCCAACCGCATATATTTTGTAGTTATAGAAGGTTGTGCAATCGACATTTTTTTCACTATCGCCAAATCGACTTATTACCTCATTTTACAACGATTAACCGTAATCTGTGCGTACTTGAAATGTATCTAAGCTTCATTTCATCCTTTCTGGACTGCATATTTTGAAGGTGCAAATATACCAACATACAGATCTTAAACATAACGGTTAGTTATGCGCTATTGAATTTTTTCAATATCTATTTCTAAGTTAGCATCTTGATATCTATCAGCCTCTATTTAACATGCAGGTTTAGACGTCCATCTGACATAGATTGTTGTTGTTTTTACAATGAAGCCTATTTTCATTAGGAACGTTACAAAAGAGGTTTCATAATTATCCTAAAAAGTTATTGTTACAATTTTTATTCCATTTTAGTATCAATTTTGTAGGTTGTAAGGTCATGTGTTGTTCCACACTAGATATTTTTGACATACGCAGGTCTCACTTCCATTAGGTGGCATGCTCTCACAGACTTCCTCAAATTTCCCCAGCGCGGTTTGAAATTCATCTGTATTCTCACTAAATAAGACTGCATCATCAATATACACTACGTTCATGTCGCTAACCGTTATACCGTTTACATAAGTCCATGCTTGCCGAACACATTTATCCTTGAATACATTGAACAGCCATAGTGGCATCAGGCAGCTTTGTCGGACTCTTTTCTCTATTCTAAACTAATACTCACCCTCACCCTAACACATACCCGCTACGATCATATACCTTCCGTATCCCGTTTACTAGACATTTACTTACTTCTCATTCATTTATTGTGTTCCATGTCGTACCTATATTTATTTACTCATTCATACGTTTTTTTCCAAATCTACAAACGTACAGTACAGATTTTACAAAAACACCTGCTGGATAGCAGACAGCTAATCAACGCATCCTCTTCCAAACAGTAGGCCACCTTGCACATACCGAATCTTACTCTGCGTGATTAGACATACTCGATCAATTAAAATACTAAATTCTTCAACAGGTACTCTCAGCAAACTGATCTCCCTGTAGTTTTTGCAGTCACTCATTTGCGTTATTCTTGTTCATCGGATCATCGATCTCACTCTTCCAACCACTCGGTACTTTTCCACACTTAAGGTACGCATTAAATAATTCAGTATTTGCTTAAGCTCTGTACCTCCACATGTCAGCATTTTACTAGTAATTTCATCGCGCCTGCTTTACCATCGTTTAACATTCGCATATCATCCGCAGCTTATCCCTTCCACATTCCCTTTATTTAGCTCTTTACTTGACTTATTCTCACTACTGTAGAGCTTTTCAAAATATTCCCGTAGTATTTTGTTCCTAGTATTCATCACCGCTACTGTGGTATGGTTTGGTGAACGCTTTCCATTTTAATTCACTTCCACAAGAGTTTCTTGTTTCTTTCAACATCGTTCAGCATTTTCTCACCTTATGCTCTCCTTAATTCCTTCTTACTCATCATTACAACCCCCTTCCCTTCTTTATTTCTTAGTCTGTACACTTTATATAACCGCTATTCGTCAGTCTCATTTTTGCAGCAATCATTGCCATGTACGCGTCTTCCTTTTTACATACTGCTGTTTTACAGATATGTTCCACCCAGTCCTTTTCTGTTTCCACATATCTGTGCGACACAATTGACAACATAGTTCTTCAAGGTCATTCCGTATTTTTAAGGTCGTCGTCTTTCATTTGCTCGTTGCGCACCATTTAATTAATTTTCAATTGGATATGTCATTCTCGCATCGACATCTAGGTTCTCTACTTTAGTTCTGGACGTTCACACTACGTTTGACTTTTTTCTGGAGAGGTAAACCATACGTAGTGCAAACTAAATCATAAGCTAATTAATTAATTTTTTAATATATTAATTGTTTCACAATTTTTGTTTCTTTGGATAAAAATAAGGTAACGAGAGTAAACAATTTCAAAATTTAGGGATGTAAAAAAGGACAGATTGCAATAAAATTAATTTAGTTCGTGACCAGGGTGGGAAAATTTTGATACTGCCAACTTTGTGAGATTGAATAACCGATGTAAGCGCTGATTTCTTAAAAAATTGAAGCTTTTATCTTTCGCTTAGTAATATTAAAAATTTTACAGCAGTTTGTTGTTTATTAAAGTGTGTCCCAGAACACCAGAGAGTAATAAATCATGTTATTACTGAAATAGTGTCGTTTCTGTTTGGAAGCGGCAAACAAAAATCAGTAGCAAACCGGGCTAGTTTAAACGAAGATGCTGTAAATATGCCGTCTGCGAAATATTGTGTTAAATAAATACGCTACAGGTAAACGACAAACAAAATACTACCCTTTAAAATTCGACTTAAGCCTGAAGATTAGACAACTTATAGACGTGCGGTTGGGATTTCTGTGTACCAAAAATTGTGGATTTTTATATTTTACCGAGCTTATAGTTGTTACATTCGTTACTTTTGCTGTCTATTAAGTAAATTTTTGCGATCTATTAGAATTAATGAATTCTTGTGTTTCTTTAAATTTTCTATTTCTCTAAAAATAATAACATTTCTCTAAGTTTATATCTGTAGTTTCTTGAATATATTACGCTTCACAATTAAAAAAAACATTTTCGGTAGTGGTTAGGTAAACCTTTTGATGGTCACTTATATGTTATATTTCAACTTCATGTGTTGGGTGTGACTGGTATATATCCGTTTGACATTCGCATATTTGACTTTTAATTTCACTTACTTCCGGTCTGTGCTTGGCGAAGGAAAAGCCATTTTGTGTTTCCTAAAAGAAAAATGTAAATTTCTGGATTTTATTTAGCCCATCGATGATTATCGGTTTATAACATTTTTCTAAATTTTGTGCCAAATCACTATAATTAGTGGGTGCAATCGATTTATATCGGATATGTAGGAAATACGAAAAACAGGTGAGCTTTTGTCACGCTTGGTTTTTTTGTTCTTCTACCACGTTTTACTTTCAGGCAATAGATCTGGTTCGATTCAAGATCTAAATCCATTAACAAAATCAATAAACCAATTAACTAAAGGGGTTAAACTTAACCTCACAAATTTCTCTAACCATGAAGTTGTGTTTATACTTTTGATTTGCTGGGAAGAATGTAACAACCTACTTAAACTGTTGCTAGCTTTATTTCTATTTTAGGGGAAAGCCATTACTATTTAACTGTTCGAAACAGTTATAAGCTGTTCTGTTCTGTACTTTTCTGATTCTTTACCTCATTGAAGGTAAGATTGCTATTCATGCTTTCACTTAGCTGTATATATTTATTTTTAGAGGTACTTTTCGTATGCTATACAATATACCTTTGGTACGCCACATAATATACTTCTCGTACACAATCTAAATAAACTGGTATGCTGTGGAAATATATGTACATTTGTATATAATTCGTATACTGTTTCGCTGATGAAGTGTGTTACTTATTACCTAATTAGCAAGAAATTTGACTTCCACACCTGTGAAAATTTGAAATTGTAACTTTCCGACAGGCTGGGATATAAAGATAAGTTATAAATTACTCGTATTCAGTGTCTTTTGGATATCTTAATGCTTTGGTTAATCTGTGACCAATCCTAAAAGTTGTATAGATTTATGTACATGTTTGTGATAAAACTTTAAGTGTTATTGCACAAATTTTTGCGCTTTTACAGTAAATTGCTTTGGGTAAGATGTTTGAATATAAAAATAGCATGTCTATTGGTAATGTATGTAATTAAACACTGTTTTGTAAGAAACTGTGTAACTGGATGCATTCAGCTCAACAGATTCGAGTTAAAGGTTTTATAAACCACCTGATAATTTCTATTATTTTTGTTTACTGCAAGTTATTCATAGCAATTGTATTATTACTATACTCTATTATTTATATGTGCCTTTACAACTTGGGGAATGCTTAAATTACCTGTTTACTGTATTTTACTAAAGGCTATAAATCTTATGTTTTAGCATAACTTTGCAATTCTATATAATATTACTTTGCCATTTTTGGATGTAAATTTCACTTAATTTGATTTTCTAAATTCTAGTATTAGATTCTTTGGGTGGCTTGCTATATTGTGTAATTAAGAGCACAAATATTTTATGTATTCTCTGTGGTTAACAAGTTGTTTAACACGAGTGAATTACGTATTTATTTAGGGAATTATCACCCTTTTACTTTTTTTTTGGGGAATGCAAATAAATTATCTATATATGTGTGTACATACAAATACAAACTATATACTGCCATTATTAGAAATTAATGTACCGCTTTTGTTTTGGGGACTTTCTACTTTACAATTATTTTTTTCTAGTGGTCAGATCCTTGAACATTTTCGTTACTTGGCTAGAAAAGTGGCAAATTAACTAATTATCTAGGGCTGGCTGTTTTATCCTTCTAGCTGGCGCCCTTCTCTTCTCTTTCAGCTGTATTCATCTGTATCACTGTGGGACCCATCCATCTCTACCGTGACCGAGCTACCGGCAAGTCCTATATAAAGGTATCTCTTCTGTTGGGGTAAGTTTTAGCACAAAGTTGAAGTTTGCACGTAACAGAGAAAGATACTTTTTCTGGCGCCCAACGTGGGGCCCGACATTTTCTAAAACTCGTTTCTGTCCCTATTAAAATTTTCTGCTATAAGTATTTGTTATGTACCTATTATACTCATATAATCGTGAAATTTAAAAACTATTTTTTATTGAGGTCTTATTATTTACTTTAGTTACTAGCTTTTGTGTTTAGATTTAGATTTGGGTTTTTGTGTAGAAAGTTCTGTACAAATTATTTTCGACTTTCTCACTTTAAGTTTGTAAATTTATCTGATTGCTGTGAATAGTATACCAACACTATTTCACAATTAATACCATTTTTTTTGACAGTTTATTCTTATTAAATATTTGAATTTTATTATTCATCATGGCGAACTTATGGAAAATAGAAGTAAACCGCTTACTCAAAACTGAACTTCAATATGAGTTAACTTCTCGTTCATGCTCAAAGACGTTGTGAATGTATGAAAGCTACTTCGGCTGAGGAAATCTCAGAGAAAAATCAACTTCTGCTGTCTTTCCAGATGATAGGATCTGAAGTCGAATCGAGTTATCGAAAAGGCAAACCTTCTACTTCTGTGAGTTTTTCACAAATTGTTTCTTCTAGCCCTTCTGCTGCGAAATCAACTTCTGACAGTGAACCTGAATATCTTTCATCAGATTCTGAAGGTCATGTTTTGACACCAAAACCTATTTCTGCTGTGCCTACTGTTTCTTCTGCGCCTATTGTTTCTTCTGCTATCGCTGTTTCTCCTAAATATTTTTCTGCAGCAAAACTTAATCTAACATTTTCGGGGGAAGGTACTACTTCTCTATTAGAATTTCTTACACGTATTGAGGAACTGGCTTCGGCTAGAGGTTTAACTCACAGCTATCTGTTCTCTGATTGTCCTGAATTATTAACAGGAAAAGCATTATTATTGTTTAGGGCTCACAAAGCCTCACTATCTTCTTGGGCAGACGTAGTGACCTTACTCAAGTCTGAATTTCTTCCAGTAGACTTTGAGGAACGACTTCTGAATGAAATTAAATCGCGAACGATGGGGGCGACTGAAACTATAGGAATTTATGTATATGTCTTTAATAAGTACACCACTGACCTCTCACCTTTAAGATGATTTATTACTCTCTGATATTCTGAGACGTACTTTACAAATCAAATATCTCTTAAATTAGCAATATTGGAAAAAGTTAGGCATTATGAACAACGCTTCAAAAGGCTTTGCTTCTTTTGTACGATACGAAAAACTAGTTTGAGATTTATTGTCGCTCCAAATAGATAACCACACTAAAAGTAATTAAGAAAATTCAAAATATGGTATTGTATAAAACAGAGTTGTTGACATTTTAAAATAACGGGTGTGCAGAAAAAAACACTTGATATTGTGTTGTTATGAAATTGAAGACAAAATAAATGTTTGTACCACCTCATCAGTGACCAAAAACGTGTACAAGTGCAATTATCAAAGCGGTATTTATATCATTTCTGAGAGATTTATTACGACATTTGGAACCTCAGATAACACGATGTACACTTCATCGGAAATTTTAATTAAAGTAGTAAACTGATTTTGATTATTGGAGTGTGATGAATTTGTTATAACGGAATAACATGTAAACCAGTAATAGGCTCATTTTTCTGAAATCCCAAGAGAATTTTCATAAATGATTATCTTCTCAGATATCAAACAATAGATAGTAAACATTACGGTGACGTTTTTGTTAAATAAGCAAAACTCCTAGGTAGTTTGTTGTGGTCACAGACCAGTATGTAAAGGAGATTTTAACAAAATAAATTTAAGGGATACAAGAATTGAAACTTTCACCATTTTACATGTTAAATAACACTTTCTTTGGGAAAAATGGTGTGAAATTATTTAATTATTTTTTTGCAAGCTAGCAGTAATGTGTAAAAACATTTTTATTAAGATTCCGATACAATTACAACTTATAGTCGCTTTAACACCCCGAGTCTTGACTCGAGGTGACGCATGACATGACGTGCCGATTGCTCCTATACTAAACTGCAAACCACCGGCACATAACGCTTGTGAACTATAAATTAATTTTTCTACTTCTGTAATTTTATTTGCTAAAAAATACTGGAATTACGATTTTGAATCGTAAGCAAATTTTTCAATTATGTTCACAATTAAGGAGCATTCGGATTTCATTCTAATTTCGAAAGATCTACTTCTACTAAAGAAAAGTTGCACTAGTTAAAGTCAAATCGTTTTGCCACGTTTTTAAAATAGCACTTGTTTATCTGAAAAATACGTCAGTTTATTAAATTTTTTTAACCAGTAAAATGGATTTTAAAAAAGCATCAGTTTTTTTAATTTTGTTTAATTTTTTGGCAAATAAAACCTTTTTTTCTACGAACTGTAAACAAACGATCTTGACGAATTATTGATTTTAATCTTTACTTGTGCGGAATTTATATCTTCTATGAGTGGGATTAGTAAATAATCATTTAAAATAAGAAAAAACACGATTTGTTTCATGTAATAATAATATGATAATTTTGGTAAAATGCGAATTCAATTCGTAGCGTGGTTAGTTTTAAATATGAATTAACAGTTTTATTTTTTTATTAAAGTTAGTTAATGTTTAGAAGTAATGTCTAAATAAAACATTTTTCTAAAATCCTTTGTGTAAAGTAAATAGATGTAAATTTTGCTCAGTAAATGGCTTTTAACAAACGGTTACGTATTACCCTAACTTACGGGTAGGTGACAGTGTCCAGTGATGGTTTTAACAATCTTCATTTATAAAAGTATAAATATAAACTTAATCCGCTTAGAAGGTTGACTAACAACAAACGAATTCATAGCCGTTGCACATATTTTAATTCGAATTGATACTTTAAATTGAATTAGGATGCCTATTGATAAGAAATCTATAATACCATATTAAATGCGTATTAAAAAATTTACTGACTATTCAATACATACGAAGTGTCTTTAATTTGCAAATATCGTAAAACGACACCTTAAGTAGAGGAATATCTCCGTACTACAGAAAACATTAAAAATAAAAATTAAAAATTAAAAAAAAAGATAACCAACTATAATGCATTTACATGTGCTAAAATAAGACCATTCTTAAAAACTGAAATTGACTTTTGATTGATTTTCGGTATAACCCATCCCGTCCGTCATAGATGTTATTGTGTAGTAATTCAGTATTTGGAATTTTACTGGATAATTAATCCATGTGACCAATCTTCATTCGTTTTGTCCCTTTTGTAAAACGTGGTTTTAGTAAATATCCTTAATTTGTTAAGCAACAACAACGCAATTTCAATAGTATGCAATTGACCTAATCCCGTAATTTATAACTTAGGTACTGTTTGGATGACGGCACGTGGACACATAAACACAATCCTATTTATATTAGGACAACTGGTTTGGCGACAATAGAGTAAAAAATTCAACTTAGTTAAACATTCTATGTTTATAACAATCCAATGAAAAAAATTATATTAATTACTTTTATGAAAGAACAGGAAATGATGGCTTAACCTTAAGTAAGGATATAATTAAGACGGCTCCTTTTGTGCTGTAGTTGCATACTGAATGAGAATAGAAAATGGTATTTAGGATTCTAAACCCAATGCAATGTTTGAACATTTATTATTAAAAATAGGAGAGGAGTGGGAATATAATGCAAATCTATATAACGCGTGAATGTTCTAGAACGGAACACCGAGCTGGTAGTGTAGTGGTGACACGATCTGCTTAGCATTCGGGAGGTAATGGGTTCGATTCCCGTTTACCTTGTATGAGGTTTTTTCAGGGGGTTTTCCTCATACACATGTAGCGGCATGGTCACTGCGTATATGCACACCATGTGCGGCTACTTAGGCGAATAATTGTGACTGAAGGAGCTCGGGAAACTCGAGCAGCCCCCCCCCCCCTTGGGGAGGGAATGAAATACGTTGACTTTTCCTTTTTAGAACGGAACATTGGACTTTAACATGATAAATCACAATTTTTCGAATTCCTACTCCGACTTTGCATCCACATCAATAAAAACAATACCAATCGACAAAGGGAAATTTATAAAATTATAATACA